>CM032667.1:43617605-43661904 GCA_019095985.1 Streblospio benedicti | reverse complement strand
ACAATTGTTTTACTTTTAGCTTTCATGTGATCGTCAAAAGTCGTCTGGCTCATGCGCTAATCATTCGCACGCATCATCTTCGTCGATAATAGTTGCGTCACACATTAATATATAGATATCGATTATTGATTAATGGCAGTACTTATTATTAATACTGATAGGAAAATGGTCAATGTAAAAGTACACCACGGTACACTGGGGTATGTTTCAAATATTGTCTCACCTGTGTCTGGGTCTGTGCAAAATGTGAATAGATCGTGCCGTCAAAATATTGATGCTGTACGTCTAAAAGAAATTATAAAACGCGGAGACCACGCTAGATGTATGTATCTAGATTCTAGTAATCTAGAACGTATTTATATTAGTAGTACTGCCGACTGTAGGTTCTAGACTAATAAGACTAGGCTGTGTTAATTAACTCTACTACAGTACAGTTCTCGAGTCTCTATACTATAGATATTGGCCTTTAATGCAAATATTGGCCTATTCAATAGGCTATTGTTGAAGTGTGTGTGTGGATTGGGGGGGGTATAAATTAAGGGGTAAAAGTCTCATCCCTGACTCAGGCCTGAGATTCTCATGTTGTCTTGTGCATGCATTTCTTAATTTACTTGAGCCCTCTTTCTTCGTCCTTAATTGGCCCCACATCCCACAATTTTTCAGGCTTTCTCCAATGTAGGAAACTTCTCCAAAATATAAGTATAGACACCAGGGCTGGCAAGTTGAAAAACTTACAGGCCCTGTACCAGCCCTGGCAATGAGTGCCAACAGCACTCAATATCTATAGGGGGTCTGGAGGCATTCCAACCCGGAATTTTTTCATGTATATAAAAGCAGCCATTTTGTGAACTTTGAGAATATATTTGATATTATAACAAACGTATGTTAAAACACGGGGTCCTAGCTAAAGGCGCCAGCTAAGCGGGCAGGTAGATAGATGTAAGTCTGGCGACCTGCAGGCCCAATAGTAAATTTGCCAGCCTCGCGCACTGTGCTTTCTCTCACTTATCCTCCCGTGAAATCCAACATCCCTCTTTGTTGACTGGTTTTCCCTACGTTCGTGTTTTTTCAGCTTTACCCCCACATCCCACTTCCTTATAACTCCCTCCCCTCTCCCCAACTCTAGCATATACTGGTTCAAACAGAATCACATTAACACATCCCAGAGCCAGTGGTTCACAGGGAAAGGGTTATTACTTTCATCATTCATTATAAACACTGCATACTGAATCTAGAATGTTCAAAGTAGCTACAATGTTTCAGCAAACCTTCTAAGTGATAGCTCTTTGCGAGATCTACACTCATAACGACCACGCAACACCCTGGAATGAAGGGTATCAAAAAGGAGAAGACGTGGCTAGAGCTGTGAAGTCATTGACGCAATAAACTAGACAAGATTACTCAAGTTAGTCAATCAACAGAATGAGACTGGAAGACTTCAAGATTGCAGATCGGGGACTGCGCCGCTGTCTGCTGATGACTGTCCTGATGTATGCGCTTCACCACCAGGTTTTGTAATATGTTATTTTTTCCAGTTTATTAAATGACTTAGATATTCATTTTTTCTTGTAAATGGTCACATTTAGTGTTGAATCTAACATCTTATCCAGGGCGTTGTGACACGAGGATGGTCTGAGGCGGACTTCATGTGGAATTGTGATACCAGTAAAATACATGTAAGTATCTTCGTCGGTACTCTACAAAGTAGCAATCATTCAATGTGGATTATAAGCTATGGCTTTGGCATATGAATGGACAGACATTAAAATATTAAATACTTTATATTAATGTGCGCTTATAATAAAATTTAATACAACCATGTATGGCAAGGTTTGCACTGGTGGCTGGTGGTTCGCCATCATTGAGCTTTTCGAGGGTATTATCAATGTTTGCAACCTGCTGGCGATCGTGCTCATCATCTGCCTCATCTACGTGGACAGCCTGCGGGACCACAAGAATGCCAACATGGCTGCCACCGCAGTCTATGTGCTTTGTACGTTGTCTGCTGGTAAGTTGAAGGTTGGACACTTGTACAGCAGCATTGTTTTAAAAAATAGAATGTTAATTTAAATTTAAGGTCCATACTCATGATTGAAGGGGTGGAGGGGCTTGGGACGTGGGTAGAAAATGAGAGTATACTCCTCTCTAGAAGAAAAATCGCATTCAAATACATTGACTATTTCTAGTGCGATATTATACAAATATACGTCACTATGACGGCAAATGACTCCAATATGGCGGATGTTGTCTGAAATTGTTGCTGTAAAAATCACCAATAATAAGCCAATAGCACCATTTCAAGATGAGAACCATAAACTTGCAATGCTGCCCAGTACCATGAACGATCTCCAGTAGTCAGGTTGCGGTAGCTATTCAGGTTAAAGAGGAGTTCGCAGGACAACATGCCAAAATTAGTGTATTAATAAATAGATGTCGCGCAAATGAATGAGTGTCAGCACAAATGAGCACATTAGATAATTAGCATGCTATATTCATAATGGATTACCACTCTAAATCAAAAACTCTCATAATGTTTTGTACTGTTTTCAGGTCTACTTGTCATTGTCGGTGTCATCATCTTCGATTTCAGCACCAACTGGCCAGCCTTTATTGTTGGTGCTTTTGAAGGCCTAAGTGCCATCACTGCCAGCATTTTTGGCATTTTCGTCCTTATTGAAAAAAATCGTGAAAAATACACACAGAACTGAATTATTATACATAAAAGTTTCATTTTGTCACATTGAAGCATTTTGAGATTACTTGGTTTATTTGAATTTCATACTTACAATAAAGATATTTAAACGTGTATTTTTAGCTTTTCCATCTTTTTTTTACTATATTACTTCAACTATAAACTTTAAAAGTCGAATGTTCTATTTGAAATATTGAAGTTCTATTAAAGCACAGTGAGCTATATAAATGACATAGTTGGCATAATCATTTTAAACCAAAGCTCCATTCCTAGTCATGATATTAAATAACAAACACATTATCAGTCTTCGCTTGTGATTATACGGTCTCTTTATTATTTACACCATGAAAATAGCAGTTTCCAAGAACTTGTGAAATTGTACCCTGTGAGTCCAAACATACATGATATAGGACACTATGCATTTTGACCCCCCTAGAAAATATGTAATTGAGATATATCCGTAAAATATGTTTGACGTAACACAATGACACATAAGGTACTGCACTCCGTAGAGTTTATGGAAAATACACTAACACTTCAGTAACTTGCAATCTAATGACGGTTCAAGTTATTTTGCCATGGATTTTATCTACAATTGCCAATTCAACACCAAATGGCGTTACTTTTATAAAAATCCGTTTTGGTTAAAGGAAATTATGGGACAAAACTTTGAAAAGATGGGTTTGGATAATTAAAATCTATACTATAACATTATAATAGTATTGAAACGATGTAACTTGACTAAAACAAATAATACATAATTTAGAAACACATACCAACCAAATCATTATTTATCAATAGGTTTTATCAGTGAGTGTTTTCAAATTTCTATAAAAGCCTTATTGCCCCCCAAAAGCAGGCTTTTAGCTAGGTTGAACATCAGTCAAATCACAGGGTGGGATTTTACATGTAGTAGCTATTTACATTGACTTCGACATTGACATCACAATATATATTGGATACAAACTTATCAATGGGTTGCTTATAGTTTAGAGTAAAATTTTCAAACTAACAAATTGTGATCAATTCAGTACTTCTGACATCTCTCCTATTCGAAAACCGTATTAATACCAACTTTTCACAAACTACCAAAGTATTATTTTCTTGAGCTTAAACCTCGTAAGGTGCACATAATAAAATAACAGAAAATCATGTGGGCTCTCAATGCCATAGCGGTCTGATGTGAAGCTCATGTACTTGAAGATGGGAAGGAAAGTTGAGAACAGACACAACAGCTGCAGCCACATCTTTAGGGTCCATGACAATACCTCCTATTTTTTGCTTCGTTTTTTCTTTCTCTTCTTTACTCATGAAGAGATCGAGACCTTCAGTCTCTGTCATACCAGGGCTCAGTGATGTCACCCTGGAAGCATATAATACCATCAGCATTACAGCATCGACACTAAAGCTTTTACATAAACTGAATGAAAATAACAGAAACCCATTACATATAATTATTGAGTCAAATGAGTCTGATATAATGACCATGTTTATAACCAGAAAAATATCAAAAACTCTTCACAAGTAATAATAATACGCCGAGTAATCAGTATTTATTCTAACATAGCAAAGGATTTGTAAACGCTTTTCAAATCTATAGATTCTCAAGTGCAATCGTTAATATAAATATGATAAGGAATTATAGATTTGAAAAGCTTTTAAAAATACATTTAATCCTAGATAATTTTTATAATAATAATATCTAAAATATCTAAAATATTTGATAGATCTAGATCTAGCAGAAAAAGAAAAAAACAACAATAGAAAAAATCTTACTAAAACCATCAAAAATGTCTTCATAATTAATATACATACCTGATAGATGATTTGATTTGTTTCAGCTCTTCCCTTAGTCCCTGAGTTAGAGCAGTCAATGCAAATTTGGTAGCACTGTAGAAATGCAAATCTGCATTTGATGATACACGATGGCCTGACGAACTATTGATATTTATAATTTGTCCATCACTATTCTTTTCTTGCATTTGCTTCACAGCTTCACGGCAACAAATGCTAACAGCAAGAATATTTACAGCGGTCATTGATTTTATTTCTGATGTTTCTGCACTTAAAATTTTTCCGCGTATTGAAAATCCAGCATTGTTCACAAGCAAGTCTACACCATTGCTTTCTTCTTTTATTTGTGCAAACATTTGAAGTATTTGGTCTTCTTTTTCCAAGTCACACTTTATACCAAATAATTTGCCTGGCTTATCAATGCTTTGTTTTGATGCTTCAATGATAGGTTCTATGTTCCTTGCACACGCATAAACAATAAGACCTTGATCGACAAGAGCATTTGTTATTGCAAATCCGATGCCTTTCGAACCTCCGGTGACAAGAGCTACTTTTCCTTTCCACCTCTCCATTGTTTCAGTATTTAGAGCTGAAAAGTAAATAACACATAAAAATATTGATACAAAATATGCATTCATACAAAAACCTACATCTCAGTGTTTTCCAAAAAACATGCAATCTGTGTAGGGATGAATCCTGAGATTCCTTTTATACTTTGGTGGGCTTTGATTTGAGAAATTAAATACTCCTGTATGTTGAATTCTTCTCTTTTCAGGTAAATAAAAAATAAATAATAATTGAAAACATTCAGAATTTGAAATCACATAAGTACTAAGTAGCTGTCCACAAAAATCCAAGTAGCAACTGCAAACGACCATATTCAACCAAGACTGCTATGCTCAGTTGTGGCAACAGCGTACAAAGCAAGAGATATTAATTGATTCTTGGTTATGGGACAAGCAACACCCCAGCATTTTTGTTGGATAAGACATCTCGTCGTATCACAGTCTCATGATCAAGTCATTCCTCAATTCCCAGAAGTGCGGGACATGTTGCTCAGTAGCTAGAATTAATCAATATCAATAGTTTCATTACTATTTCCCGCCGTTCCGCGTCATTGTAGACTAACATGACTTTAAATGTTTTAAGGTCATTTTCAAGTATCACTTATCGTATGTCACTTATGGAAAGTACTTTCCTGATAGAATTTTTTTGAGTGAGGATTATGAATCTGTAATCAGATTTTAGTTAGCATGGAAATTGACAAAGATATGGGCAAAAGACCAGTCTTTACAGATGACTTGTATAGGCTGCGACTGATACATACCTGGGAACTTCACTATTATGCAGAATGCACGCCACAGATAGCATTCCTAATAGAATTTTGAGTCAGGATTATGAATCTGTAATTGGATTTTAGCTAGCGTGAAAATTGACGAAGTTATGGGCAAAGGCCTCTCTTGGTCAAATATGCAGACAGCCTAGCTGTGATTGAAGCAAAGTTGAGAACTTCACTACTAAAGTATTATGAAGAATGCACCCCTCAAATAGATGTATTTACTTAATTTTCCAAAGTCTATCAGCGTAACAGCCATCATTGCAATGTTATATTGAATACACATTTTGCATAATATACCAATAAATGCGATTTTAAATGCTTTATAACATATAACGGAAGTACCCATGGACTTTTGTGTCTTAAAAGTAAATAATTTTAGACGAGTGTGCAACTTTTCAGCGCAACTGGGAATTGAAGATTTGCATTATATGTGATTTAATATGATACGTGGAAGGGGCTTTAACTGATATTTGGGAGGGGGGGTATGTTGGTTGGGGGGGGGGCACAATATTTTCTTCATGAAACAACTTTTTTTTGCTTTGATAAAATCAAGCTCAGAAAAAAACATTTTTAATTCAAGCTAGAGATTGCCGTACATATATGAAACTTTTGTGATCAATTAATTTTATTCACACATATTATAGACAAACTTTCTTTCCTAGCAGAGTAAGAAACAAACATTTTCTTTTTAAATTTTGTGCCCCCCCCTCCTGCCCCCAAATATCTAAATGGTAAGTCCTAAAAGTGAGTGTGAAGACTAAAAGTGGTGGGAACAGTGGTCTCTACCCACATGCATAATGACGTTTAACATCAATTGCAGATCTCTACCAACATGCACTAAACACATTACATGGGGCTACACATGCCATTACATTTCAAATAATTACATTATGATTTATAAGCATACTACACTCCACTCACCCCGTCAACTCGTGAAAAGTTTACGTCACAAATATTTTGTTGTGTATAAAACGGTCCGAAATATTCAGTATTTAAAAAATTGTGGAAATAAATAATTCACAATATGGCTACCGGGAATGTTCAAATCGTAGAAAATGTAGCAAATAAACCTGCTAAATTAAGGTACAGTTGCAGTCACCCCATTCAAACACATTTAGCTAATCTTGTTAGATCCCTTGGCACATGTGTAATCATTTGGTGTTTGCTTAGAACTTACTAATTAGCTGCAGTAGGAAATTAAAATGAACGATAATAGAATAAATTCAAGTTGACTTATATCTGAGATGAGTCTAAGTCTAAATAAGTAGTTCCTAAATGCCCATAAGGGCCAACACGGGAACGGAGTGATTGTTTATGGCTTGAAGGCGGCGAGCTGACTCTTGAAGGTGGTAGCAGAGCCAGCTGAAATTGTGTTGTCAGAGAGGGCATTCCACTCTGGAATAGTTCGCAGCACAAATGAGTTTGAGTACACCAGAGTCTTGGACCGGGGTCTGCGGATCTGATAGCTGTTTATACGAGATGGCCTAGAGTTCAGGGTGAGGTCCACTTCACTGTGCTTCACCTGCACTTTACCAAAATAGATGTACAGCAGGGCTAGGCGCAAGACTCTCCTTCTTTCCTCCAGCTCAGACCAGCCGAGATCCTGTAGGATTGCCGTAACACTAGTATGCGGCGAGTACGACAACTTTACCCATCTCGCTGCTTTTCTCTGGATTTTTTCAAGCTTTGCTCTGTCCTTCAATTTATGAGGGTCCCATATGGGTGCTGCGTATTCGAGACCCGAGCGGACAAGTGAAGTATAGGCTAGGCGTCTGGATGCTAATGGAGCACCCCTGAGATTACGTCGTAGAAATCCCAGCTTTTGATTGCCTTTCTTGGCCACATAGTCAACGTGATGGGACCAGGACAGGTCGTTGGATATCCACACGCCTAAGTACTTGGCGGTGCTCACCTCTTCGAGGATCACATTATGTAGTTCGTAGAAGTAGTTCATTGTTCCACACAGACCAGAGCGAGTCTCTCTTGAGACGGTAGAAGGTGACAAGGACAGCGATCTAGCCTAGCCCTACACGTAGAGCTGAGCTAATACCCTGTATACTGAGAAAGACGCCGAGGAACGAACATACGCTGTATATTATACAGCTAAGATCTAGCCCAATATACAATCGGACGTTTCCATTACTTCTGATAGGCGTGCCGCTATTGATGAATCAACGTTGTTATGTATTTGAATGTATTTGTAGACACAACAAACCTTGTGAAAAAATCAGCACGAGTAAACATTTGGTACATCTTCCGACTTGCATCTAATATTTGACAAACTTATAGTTGATGGATTTATTATTTCTTGGTGTCAAATCAATCGCATATTGGTCTTTTATCATTCTCAAATGTTTTTATAGTGGATAATTTTGAAACTACGCTAGATTTAAGGGTTTTAACTGAATACCTTTTACATTTTAAGTCGGCATATTCCCGCCATCGCATGGTCCGCCCAGCCTTTAGCAAATGTGTTTTTCAAATGGATTTCCGTAGGTCAAGAGGTTGATTGAGGCTAAATTGATGATTACGTTATGAAAGTGAATCGCTTCAGCTTCAAGAGGCTTTTTTAGCCACCTGTTTACGACCATTTTAACATATCAAAATAACAAGATCAAAATTGAGTACAGCCGAATTTATAGTAAATCTTTTTCGATTTACTTTCTATTTTCGGATCTTATGGTTTAATGTGTAAGCTTTTGATATACTAACATTAAATGATTATCAAACAACCTCTTAGGTTACTGGCATTGAGTTGAAAAATGATGTTTGAACAAACACAGAACGAGCGGTTCACCTGATGTGGACATTTCTCATACGTCGTAGTAAATATGACAGTAGTGCTGTTGCCACGGACTCACAAAATAACAGGTGCATTTTAAAAAGTATTGCTGTGGGTTAAATATTCCATCAATACCTGTCAAATTAAAGCAAGTTGACAACAAGTGTATGTTGTTTCTTATTCTTAACACTTGGAACCAAAATATTAAATAGTCATTGTTGTAATAAGCTGCAAACATTGACATGAGTATACTCGGCGGGTAACTCGCCGAATTCCGCTGTTAAATTTAGCAATGCACAATATAAATGCTAAAATATAACAATTTACCTTAAACAAGTACATAGACTTATGCATATGGATAGAATCGCATATTACTACAGATTATTTCCATCAAAAGTTTGAATTAATACAACAAATAATAAGTGAGAAAACATGCGATATTAGTGTGGTGTTTTTATTTTGGTCTACATCTAGACTAACATTTCCGTGTACAGCCATAGTGAAATATGCCAGTCAGGAAATAAAACAGCCCATACATTCTCCTTCATATCTCCGACCATATATCAGCTAAAAATATTTCATTATATTATATAGAATCTATAGATATATGCGTTTCCAACCATACCAATTTTAAAAATTTAGGAGGAAATTTTAATCACAAACTTTGTAAGCAAAAATGAGCATTGGGATAAGGATTTGTGATAGCTGCAAACCAATGATCAGAGTATAATATGTTATTCACTTGTATGAGGGCAATAGTAATAAAAATATTTTGATAAAAAACAACAAGAAACACTTTTATTTATTAATATCTTTATTTTTACGGAATGGAATAAACTATACAATGTGCATATATAAGTATCACAATAGTTTTTAATCAAGGATAACACACAGTTCACACACTAAGCTTTCAATGGCATCCGCCATCTTGATCACAGTGGTTGGCGTCCTTCTTCCATTTAACTGGGACCTCAGGGAAGATTCTGGACCACCCCTCCCCTCTCGGGTGAGGACATTGTTCCAGACCAGAAGGAAGCTGGTACCTGCCCCCATCTCTATTTAGTGAGGGCTTGAACCGTTTCCTGATAACCCCAGCATAATGGCTCCCTTCACTGCCACGTTCAAAATATTTGGGTTCTCCCATAAAATGTTGGTCCCTTTTGGGAAGGGTCTGTTAGCATTTTTAGTGAGGCTTGAATCTGTGTGCAGGTGGCGAGGATACCTCTTTATCCAGCTGAACTGGGTCTACGGTGTTCTAGGAACCTTATTTCTACTTTTAATCTAGATATATCAGAAGACAGGGTTTGAGGCCTCTAATCCTGGCACTTAATCTGGTAGACAGGTCCAATTACACGTTCTTTCTCAGGGGGTCCTTGGGTCTCACCAGTAGCTGTCTAAGAGTGTTCACAGGTTTTAAAGAACACCTGCACACTGTATTGGTGCATCACCCTTCTCATGTGTTCCCCACTCCTTCATCTCTGGAACAATGTCCTCACCCGAGAGGGGGAGGGGTTCAACCCCACTCTCCCGAGGTCCCAGTGACGGGAAGGGTCTTATTCAATTTTTGTGATCAAGATGGCGGATGCCATTGAAAGCTTAGTGTGTGAACTGTGTGTTATCCTTGATTAAAAACTATTGTGATACTTATATATGTTATATCCAGGATAAATGAATTTCCATCAAAATATACAATGTGCATTGACGCTCTTTCTTCAACAGCCTCAAATGTTTGAACCCAGCAAGTAGCTAGATTACTGGCTCACCTGGACCTGAAAATCAATCAATAATTATTCAATAGGCTATGTAATTGAATCTAGAAATGTTCACAAAATTAACTAATTTAGATGTATATGATTGCTGATAGCTCAGTTAATGCTTAACCGATTTTGAAAATCTTTTTTTAAAATTTTTCCTGTTGAATACCTCTAAAAGAAAAGTTCAAGTAAAAAATTAAAAGAAAAAAAATTTCTAAAACAGTGGGACAGTCTACTTCTAAACACATAATGAGCACTATTTTTTTAGGATGAGACAGAGGTCTTGGCTGATGGTGTCCATAGAAGTAAATCATTGATAAATCGGAGCTGCCTATTAAAAGCTGTTTGAATCTATTTTTATTGTTGATGATTTTGTACGTTAACAATATTTGTAGTCACAAGAAATGGAAGGCACTCCAAAAGAAATTGAAACGAAAGGAACAAAGACAGGCTGAAGCAAGAAAGCGTGAAGAAGAAAAAGGTATGGGGGCTATAATAACCATATTGCTGACCTGCATCAACTTTTAGCACTCCTCTGTCTGATATGAATCTTTGTAAACCAGTTTGTACTGTTATTTTAATGCACTGTTTCGAATTAAAATTTGGCACCAAAATACAGTTTTTTAGTTTTAAAATCTTTTATTATTGTGACATATGTTACATTTGACTACATAATATAATACAATATAATTTTATAATGAAGTAGCACCCGGCCCATTGGGCCTATTTGTCACACTTAAATTTTTTAATATACAATTCGAGAAATACAAATAATAAAATTTAATAAATACAGTACATATAGTTTTTTTTCTTTTTCTTTCCAAATCCTATCACATGTTAAAATCTAATTTAATTAAATCACAATTCCAGATAAAATTCAGTCACAGAGGAAATCCTAGAGATAGAATACATGGCAGATGTCAGTTTGTACTGTTCCTTTTGTAGAATACATTACATGGCAATTAGACCAAAGAGGACCACTGGAGTTCCTTCATCAATCTAAGATGTAATGTCAACTTTTTTCATTTTAGTGCCATTCTTTTTCTTATCTCAATCGATTCACTGATTTTTGTTTTTGGCATTGTTTTATCTTCATGTATCAGACCCATCGCCTTTGCCGTCTGCTAAGGAGCTGTGGGAAGAGGAGCAGCGTGCGGCACAGGAAGAGGTGGAAAGCCAACGGCGCCATGCATTGTGGCTGGCACGGGAGGAAAGAGCTGCAGCTGAGTTCCAGCGCAAGAAGGAACAAGAGGAGGCTGAGGAACAGCGACGCCTGGAGGAGGAGGTGGGGGCGGCACTTACCATGCAATTTTCATGCTTTATATTTTTCTTCTATCATAGTATGCTGATTTTATCACTCAATTTTCCAACTTTTTATAGAACTTTTTTTTCTTTCAGAAACAAAATCAAGCTTGAATGGGAAGAAAGAGAAAAAAGGGAAAAGCAAGAACAAGAAGAAAGGGAAGAGAAGAAGAAAAAACAGGTGAACAGCCGATCAACTCATATCCTCATGCTGCTTTTGCGATGGGTTTTTAGTAATTTTGAGGAAAATAATGAACCATTTTAAAATATTATTAACTAAGGACTAATAATGAAAATACGGAAGTATTTATGTCTAATTCTGTAAGTTAAAAAATGCTTGTATACATATTGTTTAAGTATATATATTGATATTTCTATTTATCTAAGACTTTACATAATATACCTATGGATGCAAATAACACCTTAACACACATACTGCATAGTTGGCTGTTTGCGAAGTGGAGCATCCTACAGTATCTTTTGCAAAAGCATTTTTTTATCCATTTAGTGTTTCAGCTTGATACTTTGAGAATGCATGTACATATACAAATATGAATTCTTATAGAATTTGTTTTCTGTTATTTTGATACAGTTGTTATTATCTAAAATATGTTTCGATACTTAACCCCACATCCAGCTTTATTTAGATATTTGATGGCTATCATTATGACAGGAGGAGCTTTTGAAAGAGGCAACAGCGTCATCTAAAAAGAAGGTAGGTACTTTTGAGTGTACAGTTTATGATCTCCGATAAACAACCATGTAACAGTTCTGTTAGAACAATGCCCAATTGTAAAAATTATTCCAATGTAAGGCAATTTCAATGTATTTGTGCTTGTATGGTAATTATGTAAAATAATTAGTAAATTGAAATATAAGTTTACATCAGTAAGCGTCGTAGGAATGATCAGTGGACAGCAAAACCAAGAAACAAGAGTTGTTTTTTATGTATGTTGAAAAATGAGAATACACTATAGAATTTATTTAATATGACATCATCTGAGTTACCTACCCTGTGGTTTATGATAACATTTTCGCCATGTGCTCCAGCATCACGACAGGGTGTGTGGTATGTATACTACTATGATTTACTAACACTATACTATACACATTACTACTATTATATAGATCTATGTAATAGTAGTAATGTGTGTGGTATAGTGTCTGTAAATCATAGTAGTATACAAACCACACACACCCTCTCATGATGGTTGGACCCATGAATTTCACGCGTCTTGTACCTTGACTCTAATGTAGGGTTCATCTGAGTCTTCTTGGCACAACCCGTTGGCCCCAGCACACTACAGCACAGACGATGACCCAGCCAACACGTGCCCCTTTTATGGCAAGGTTGCCGCGTGCCGCTTTGGAGACAGGTGGGTCGGGTGAAGGGCGTGGACCTATATCATGCATTCTTTATGCTTACACCAATGTAATCGTTTAAATAAAAAGCAACGTCATTTTGTGTGAATTTTACAATAGCAAAAGAACCTAAATTTATTATTTCATCTTTCACAACACTAAAGAATTTATTTACGTTTTACAGTTTCGTCTGCTTCTGCATACATTTTCAAAAACACTACTGCGCATGTCAGATCATGGTTTACGGCCGCCGTCCCAGCCTGCGGCAAGCACTGGGTCGTAGACTCTCGCAAGCTGGTGGGCCCCCTCATCTCTGTTCATGGTCTGACTTTGCATCCGGATGTGAACAGCTTCCTTGATAGCTCTAGTCCTACCATCACTCTCTCTATCTAGAACTGTCACCCCCTTCCAATCAATCTTGGGATTTTCTTTATTGACGTGATCTGTGATGGCACTTTTGTTGAATTCTGTATCAGACTCTTTTTGGCAGCTCTGGTGAAATTCAACTTTCCATGTTGTTCAACGTCTTTCTGATGTTCCGTTATTCTAATGCCCAGCTTTCTTCCTGTTTCCCCGATGTAAACTTTCTCACAAGATCCACAAGGAATCTTACACCACTTCACATTTCTCACTCATCTCTACTTTATCTTTTGGATGCACCAATAAGTTCCTGATTTTCTGAATGGGCTTTACAGCAGTTGCCACCTTATGCTTATTCAAGATTCTTGTAATTCCTTCAGTGACACCCTCTACATATGGTAGAATCACTAGGCCTTTTGATTTCACTTGGTCTTGATCTTTCTCTTCTCTATCTTTCTCTCCATCTTTTCAGCTATTTGGTCTCTTTACCTTCTTAAACGACCACTTCGGATAGCCACTTTGTCAGAGCATCTATGATGTGTGCTTCTTCCATTTTCTTGTCATCTATCTCTGTAACTATGTCCTCACATCTATCCAACAGTGTTCTGATGACTCCAAGTTTATGTTGCACTGGATGATGTGAAATAAAGTGAAGGTATTGATCTGTATGAGTTTTCTTACGATATACCAACAATTTTACAGTCATCAGGTTTCCTCACTATGAGTGTGACTAAAAATGGAATCAGCCATAAACCATGATCTGACATGCACAGTAGTGTTTTTGAAAATGTCTGCAGAAGCAGACGAAACTGTCAAACGTAAATAAATTCTTTAGTGTTGTGAAAGATGAAAATAATAAATGTACTTAATTACCAACACGATGAACTCATTCAAGGATAGCAAAAGAACCTTTTTTTGGTACGTTACATGTTACGTGAATTTTGCAATTTTGAAAAAGCTGTTTTTTGTCTGATATGTTACATGTTTAAACCATTGTCAGGAAATAAGCCTTGTTTGGGGAAGTAACTTCTATCTAAACTGAATATGACCTGAACTCAAATTGACCATTTATTTATAAACAAGAGATTCTTGTCTCCTTTTGTCTGTTGAAAAAGTTTATGCACTTAATTATGTAGTTGAAATATTCATGATTTTTTATATAGGTAAATTAATTATTTTCGCCCAGCAAAACTAGGGTTACATCATTTTGTTATGTTAAATGACGTCACAGGGGCAATTGTTTTTATTAAGCATCTAATACTTTTATAGCCCATATTGTATGTATTTTATCTCTTGTAGATGCTCGCGGGGCCACCCAGTGCCAATGTCCTCCACAACCATTCTAATACCAAACATGTACTACCATTTTGAATTGGAGCAAGGCCTCGTAGAAGAATATGACATTGGTATGTAATTTTTATTTGTTTTGTTTTGTTTATCCTGATGTGTGGCTGCAGTAAAACTTACAGAACTCTTCAACCAATCGCGTTGTAGATGTGGGCCTAGAGTACTCGTCTCACGAACTGTATGACCATTTCCGTGCGTTCTATGAGGACGTCGTGCCCGAGCTTCGTGCCGTGGGACGACTCAGACAGGTCAAGGTCTGCTGCAACTATGAGCCGCATCTCCGCGGAAACCTCTATGTACAGTACAACACGTAAGCCAGAACAATTTCAAAGTCCTATTTAAAACCATGTGTGAAACTTCAATTTATCGTGAATCCTCTGCAACTAGACAATATTGAAGGGTAATTTCATGAATGGGCCCTACAGATGAGAATACCACTTTATTATACTTCAATTTCTTATTGAACGTTCACTACTGTCTAATTGTCCTTTCCATGTTCAACAAAATTTTGATTTAAGAACACTCGTTGGTTGGATGGTCCTTCTTGTTTTATAATGCTTTCCATACATTTATTTCAAAAGCTGTGACATGGATGCATTATGACCTAGAATATTACTTCTGGTGTAATGTTGTTTTCATAAGCCTATTTTAATCTGATTTTGTGTATTTTTTCCAAAAATATTGAATGCATATTTATAAAATTGTGTCTGTAAAACTCTGTATACATTCCAACTCCTCCATCAACAATTGTAGAAGTTTCATGAAGATGGTACATGTATTTAGTATAGTCACCCGTTGAGTCGCACAAATTCTGATAATGATAGAATTATGAAAATGACAGTACATATACATGTATATGAAATCATGATTTAGTAGAGAAAATTACAACTCATTTCTGACTCATTTACACAACTTATCTCCCCTTTCAGTGACGAAGAAGCTCAGCGAGCATTCGTCAAATTCAATGCTCGTTGGTACGCTGGTCGCCAGCTCTCATGCCAATTTGTCAACATCCCCCGATGGAAAAACGCTATTTGTGGTAAGCCAACTACTTGAAAACAAAATAAAAATGCACCATACTGCGGTTTACTGTAATGTAAGAAAATATTTGCCAAGAACCATGTTTAGGATTTATCTCAAAATGCACAGTGTTAGTGCTGTCTATCATGTGATGCATTGCAATAAAACTAAGTAACTTTCATTGCAGGGCTCTATGATAAAAAGAAATGTCCGAAGGGGAAGAACTGTAACTTTTTGCATTGTTTCCGCAATCCAAGGAATGAATTCTGGGAGGCAAACTTTGATAAGTTCCCTGAAGATCGCAGACATCGCTCTAGATCACCTTCTAAAAGAAGATCACGTTCTCCATCACGAAAAAGAATCAGGTCAAAAAGATCTAGGTCACCAACAAGAAGGTCACGGTCACCATCACGAAGATCTAGGTCACCAGCAAGACGATATAGCTCTTCTAGAAGATCTAGATCCCCACACAAAAGAGACAATAGGCAATCTAGATCTCCTTCGCGGAACAGGAAATCCCCATCCCAATCACAAATGTCACAGTATTCAAGGTATTCTAGAGCCAGACATTCCCGGTCACCAAAATTAAAACGCCAACGTAGCCAGTCACCTTCAAGGAGGCGGTCAAGGTCATGTGGTCGGGAAAGATCTAAATCCCCAACTAATGGATCCAGAAATACATCTCATTCTAGTTCTAAAATTAGAAGAAAAGCAAAATCAAGAGCTAAATCTAGGTCTGTGTCGCCTTCTCAGAAGAAGAAATGCAGTGAGGAATATATATCGAACAGTAGGTCAAAAAGCAGGTCAATGTCACCTGCCTCAATAACATCACAAAAAAGTGTAAATGGAAAAAGTGTATCAAAATGGGACATAGAGAAGCAAAAGGATTCTAGTGTTTCGGTGGCAGTTGGAAACACAGATTTAACACTTGCTAGTGACACTAACAATGACAATGGATGTGTGGCATTAGGTAGTAAAATACATGAAACAATTAAGAGACCAAAGAGTAAAGAAAAGTGTTCTCCACATGAAGGAGATCTGAAAGTGGACAGTAATTCCTCTGGTAATGAGGATTGTGATATAAAAGGAAAAAATAAGAAACATAAAAAACATAAAAAGAAACACAAGAAACACAAAAAACATAAACACAAAAGTATTGCTGAAGATTTAGCAGAAAATGAGGATCAAGATTTGTTGTAAAATATAATTTGATGAATACCAGGTTCGACATACATCTTGGTAGTCAATTGCGCATGAATGTTATATTTGTTTGTCTATCATCATATTCTTCAGGTGACCACAGGTCTCTTCGTTATCCCTGTACTTTGTGAATAGCATGCCATCTCGAGCCATGATAAGTACATTATTCCTCTAATACCAGAACATGTTGAGTTGATTCAGTACATATCTCTATAAAAGTTATTCTGTTCTGAGGGTTGATACTCTTCACACATGAATAATTGTGCAAATGTGCATATCCATCAAATTCAATAGACTGATTATTATGTTACTACCGGCAGCAAGTGATGATACTTTGCATAGTTCAAGTTGCCTGATTTCTTTTGCGAGTAGCTACAAATAAATAATAGTGACACAATTTATTGCACTTCTTTTTTTTCAAGGACACTCTCCCTTTGTTCCCTACGTACCAGTCATACCACACATCATCACAAGAGCTTATACTTGTGGGGCCGAAAAATCAATAACTGGCAATTCAAGTCACATGACCTATTTTTGAACTAAATACAAACAAGGAACAAATGACACACCATGTTGTAATCCAGGGTCAGGTTACTACCCTAGGGTGTGTGAAATGCAAACCCTTGCATGCCCTGATACATGGGTATCTGTGATGTGTGCTTATTATAATTTCGTGACCTCACAAGTTTATGCATGATCACAGTCTTTATAGCGCATCAATAGATGGCAGATGCTGCGCAAAAACTCTTTTAGACCTTCAAATATAGTTTTTCATTCATTTGCATGTTTTGGTGTAATTTCAATAATACATCACAACATGCCTAAGTTTTAGGGCTCGAAAAAATAATAAGTTGAAAATAATTTTTGATTCTGGTCTAGGGGTGGGGGCATCAAAATAACCTGGATTACACTGTGGTGCATCAAATCCTTTTTCTAACTTGCAATAAACGTGTTTCATCTTTCCCCTATTATTATTTGTTTTACTGCAAACCCACCTCACCGTCCTAAAATCACGATCTCCTGTCCTGACAGCACTCCCTAAAACAATTTGACCAACTTGATAGCAGTCCTGGCAGCGCTTACATGTACCTCCCTTCCTGATTCAACCAATCCTGTATAACAATTGGTGTCTGCATATAGTCACATGAAAAATGTAACAGTTTCCTGGATATTGGTCAGGGAAGTCGGGGAATTTTCATCAGTGATTTTCATGGCTTGATCACTCACACTGCAATGTTCATACCAACCTGTGGGGCAGTGTGGGCCCAGTTATAACTTTTTTATGTCGAAAAATAATTTTGGGTTAGACTTACATCAAAGACAAAATCAATACTCAGTTTCATCTTACTTATATAGTGAGATTGTACGTTTGACGATTGAAATTGCTGTTGGACATTTTGGCAGTGGGCCTTCTGATTGGTTGGATCATGAGCACAAGTTCCACAGAATTGGATACGGTTATATCACGGCTTTATACTACGTATATAGTCGTGAGATATGAAGGTGAGGAATTTTATTTTTAAATCTTTGTGGGAACCCTGAAATTGGTGTAAATCTTTACATTGCCTAGTAGTATCCAGCATTATTGACTTTGGTTATGATGCAGAGAGTGTTATCCATTAGAAATAGACCAATAATCAACAAACATATAGATAATTGTTCATGGTTGTGTGAATTTACATTAGAAAAGAAGTATATTTAATTGAAATTTGAATTGTTTTATTGATAGCTGTAATAATTTATACAAAATAACAAATTAGTTACTGGTTCAAGTGAAAATATTCTTGTGACATCACTTTTCATGACTATATTTTGTTCACTGTACAGTCAATTATCTGTATCCAGAGACATATGAAAATGTCGACACATCTACAATACAAAATAAATTTACAGGAAACACGACTAGTAAAAAATGAAATGTATATACCAAATTTAAGCATACATGACAACAAAAATATATATCATTTGTCAGATGCTATTTTAACATAATCAAAAATATACTCAAAGAATAATTTATTTAAGTCAATAACTAGAATTGTTACAATGAGCCAATTGCATATAAAACCCTACCATTTTGTAAAATTTAACTACATACCCTAATACTTTTGATTGATTTAACATACTAGAATGCCTAAAAATACATTGTACATACTTTATGAAAACCACCTCCTCATAAATACCGAATTTGCATACTTAGATAGAATTAAGGCATCTTATGATAAAACTTATGGAATACAATAACAATTTACTAACTTTGTTTGGTATAGTAATCTTGTAAATGAAGTTTAGTAGCCACATAAATTACAATACAATTCACATATTGTCGCAATACCCTTATTAATTGCATCACTAAGTTGGTTTATGAAGGCAACCTGGTGGTTTAGAGGGACACACTCAACATGAGTTTCCTGCCATAATCTTGAAAATAAGAAACAATATATGAATAAATAATCCTTTTATTTCTGTTTTTACCTGAAATCCAAAATATTTGCAACAAACTTAGCATCCACGTGAGTATTTGGTTGGTAAAATTTTATTTCTGGATTTTGCAAAATGGAAAATGATACAAGCACCATGTACATGTATATTCTCTGAAAAAGAATTAACACTTAGTACTTTTTTCTGACCCTGAATATTTTGTTTCCCCAATATTGCTGGTAGGAATGTACCTAACAATCAAATGGAGTGGAATCTTTAAACTTCCCCGTATGGACTACATATGAGGAGAACCTATCAAGTACAATATGTACAAATACTACATTTGAGAAGAAGAGGGAGCAAATTTTTCATAGAGTTCATCAAGCGCTTTCATGAGACTAGCCTCCTCTTCAGGTGTACTTTTTGACCATGCTAAAGGTAAATGGACAGCCACTGGTTTGCGATCTGGAAAATAACATCCAAATGTGAATTGACATGAAAATGTGTAGGTTTTATGTATACTTTGTATGGTCTGTCATTTGTATGATTTTGATGTATTCCATTTACAAATTAAATAATTAACTTATAAAAACATGTATGAATTTTGGTGATATTACATGTATTTCACTTTTATTTGTAAAATTTATGGTTATAAAAAGCCTTATTAGAATGAACGCACATAACGATGACCCTGCATTGACAGCAAACAAAATAAGTAGTGATAATGTCAGTGACAAGATCCCATACATTATCAACCAGACCTTTTTCTTCAAAATGTAAATAAGATGGGAAGGCTACTTTGCATAATATTGCCATGTCAACAAAATTATGGGTAAGCTATTACTTTTTGTGAGGTGTTATTTGTTTTTGTGGATGATGTAGGGAGCATATTATTTTCAAGAAATAAGTTGTATCCATGGTCTGCCTATAGCACCAATCAGAACTGATAAGATCAAACCTGATGAAGTCACTAAGATTTATAGTTCATTCAATGATTGGGATGATACCCAAGAACAGATACCTAGCTACTGGTAAACCAAAACTTATATGAGCAAGCAATTTTTTCTAACGTTGGTAGGCTAGTACTTTTTGTGAGGAGTTATTTGCTTTTGTGATCCAGAAAATTGCAACAAACAACACGTGGCCAAGAGACAAGGGATATATTTGAGTCTATGTAACACCATGATGATTCGTGAGATGTATTTTGTTCTCCTCACCTTGGAAGAAAAGTCCCGATGCATGTTTTTTGGCTGCCTCACTGACGGCCAGCCACACAATCGTGTCTGTGCCTTGTTCTGTTGTCCGCAGCTTGTTCTTCATTTTTGCATGGAAATCCGGCATTGACATTTGGACAGCTAGAATGAAGCAGCGGAGACATTGGATAGAATATACCAGTAGTTGTACAGTGAGTGAAAATAAAGTTATTTGTAATACAATGAGTGTTGTTTTAATTTGGTCACCCCATATACATGCATGAGACACCAAGAATATTTCTATTGAATTTTGAGAAGTTCCATGAGTCAAAACAATAATCATGTAAATCAATATACACACAACTAAAAATTACAACTTGCTCGCCACTTTTCTATTACCCTGCATGGCATAAATATGATCACACAATTCTAATGTTAGCAAGGTAATATGGTTTAGAAAAATAATCTATTAAAACGGCTCACTATCAACTCCCTGATAGCGGTGTATGCACCAGCATTTAATTTGATCTTTATTTCCATCCCGCACATATGATTTCACCCTTCACGGCATTTATTTTACGTCCACTTTTTTGCCTGGACACCACTGTGACTTAAAAAACAACTCAACCCAATGTCTCATGTGCTGTACAATTCTTGGTTTGCATTTCTTTATTATCTGCATGTACTTGCAGGATAGCACATTTTAAAACCATAATTCCCTCTTCACCTGTACAATATAACCTCATTTGCCGCCCTGCACTGTTATTACACCCTGCACTACTAATAAATTTTGGATCATTTACCACCCTGCATGGTTTTCACACCATGCACAGTTACCAAAGAGTGGAAGCCCTGGTCTTTGCAAAGGGGATTTTACCTGGCGTGTCAGCCCAGCCCGGATGCATAGCTGAAAAATGTATGTCTTTCCATCGCTTGGCGTATTCTGTTGTCATCACGACTTGTTGCCTTTTGTTTTGAGCATATGCCATCGTGCCATCAAAAGGCTTCATCTTCTCGAATTGCAGGTCGCTGGGATTGAGTTTCTGAACCAGCATGCCACCAGAACTCACGATTATCTGAATGATATTGCATTAATATTATTTTTCATTATCATTTATTATTATTATATATCAAAATGCTGTTTTCTATGAACAGCAATCCTATTTCCTATAGATATTGATCACATGCAGGTGGCCTTTTTTCAGCCAAGTTACATGTAAATTTCTTACAATAATTAATCAGGGATTCTATCATTCCGTGCAAAAATCACCGCCAATAACCCACGCTGATTGGTCAATCAGTGTGCTCAATTAAGCGATTGACTGAACGCGCGAGAGATTGACTGCACGCTACGACACCACCAAAAAAAGTCTAATCACCAACCTATAGTTGATGTATTTATTATTTCTTGGTGTCAAAAATCAATCGCATATTGGTCTTTTATCATTCACAAATGTTTTTACAGTGGATAATTTCTAAACTACGCTAAATTCAAAGGTTTTAACCGAATACCAGTCTCATTCTATCATGACTAAAATCCACACTAAATGAGTGTCTGATTTGTTTTTATTTTGAAATAAATCATATAATGGTTTCATTGCCATTTTGACCATGCGACGTCACGACACTAGACTAATACCATCACATTGTCTATACAGCTGCTGATGTCGCACGGTCAAATGACAATGAGACCATTATGATATGATTTATTTCAAAATAAAAACAAACCATACACTCATTTAGTGTGGATTTTAGCCATGATAGAATGGTATTTGACCACTCGATTGTCGTGTCAATCTTGAAATTGAGCATGCTGATGTCTGATTTACCCTCACTTCGTTCGGGTAAATCAGACGACAGCATGCTCAATTTCAAGATTGACACTCCAATCTCGTGGTCAATTCCTACAATATGCTTGTTGAAAAAAGTTATTATATTATTGATTTAGAGATAGTTTATATTGCCATCAAGAAATTGCTTCATACTATATATATGAATTTCTTTCTATTTTATGATATGTATTGAACATTGTTGAACAACATTACAGTGTATTAATATAAGAACAATAATATAAAAATTCAAAATGAGAATGATAATATATGGACTTACCACTCTCGATTCCTTTGCTTTTTGTAAAGCTGGGATTAGACCCACAGTAAGAATATGGGTTCCCAAAGTATTTGTTGCAAAATTTTTTTCAAGATCATCTTCCGTCAATTCCCTTTGATTCACCATACATCCAGCATTGTTTACCTGAAATTAACATTGCATCATACAATTTCATAGATGTCAATTTTAGAATTATTTATAAATCATGAGTTGATGGTCAGCAAGCATAGGCAGATCCAGGTTTTCGGAAAAGGGGGGGGCGCACTTAAGGAAAAGAGGGGGCGCGCTTACAGGATTTCATGAAAAACCCTATGAAAATGAAGTATTTTGGTGGGAAAAGGGGGGGTGCGTGCCCCCTGCGCCCCCCCCTGGATCTGCCTATGGCAAGGGGGTTGTTAATCTATAATTTGAAAAATATAGAAAATAAGTAATAAAACAAGAATAACAGTGATTACATGTATCATTGTCACTCAATCAATTGAGTCTAATGATTATTAGGTACGTACAGAGTCACTGATAATTGCAAATATCAATCTTTGCATTAATTATCTGACTTTGAATCCACACAACATACGCATGACATGAGAAAATTAATCAAAACTTTCAAAAGGCTCCACAGAGTGCACAATGATGCGGATCCTACTGATCAATAAAGCTATAAAATGTGTTGTCTGAGAAATTGCTGCATTATTATTCTGGATGAAAGGAATTTCCTGATCAAACATTTTCAGTTGAATATATTGATTTGGTAAAGATGATGTAAGGAAATGAAATAACTATTTATTGCTAGTGCTACTTTGCCAATCTTTTTGTGATAAATCTCTTCTGCCATCTAAAATATCATTAACAAACTTCAAAATTAAGTAATACATTTGGATCAAACGAAATAAAACTGATGTATATGTTCTTTTTTAAAATCAACTTACCAAAACATTCAAAGCCTGACCGGATGTGACAAAGTCGCTGGCAAACTTTGCAACTGCCCGTGGCTGAGACATGTCTAGTAGGTGCAGCTGAATATTCTAAAATAAAAAACTTAAGATTAGATTTTACCTCAGAAATAAAACATCGTCAGACATGACAAAGAAGCTCTCACAGAATGAAGAAAATAGTTTACATTTACCCAGTACATATGAATTGTTTTATGGCATTAATCTTGAAATGCCAATGGTTACCAATGTCACCCATTCATAGAAACAATTAGCTACTGAAAAAATATAACACTCAAACAATGCACCTTATTTGATGTTTTTTCTTCAATTTCTGCTTTTGCCTCTTCCCCTCGCTGTTTGTTCCTACACACAAGATGAACAGTGCCTCCTAAACAGAAGACAAAAAATGATATGTATTAAGTTGCTCACTCACACAGTCACAAGTATTAGTGTGAATATGTACAAACTGTAATAATGTAATTCAACATTGCCTGGATAATAAAGTTATTGTGTTTTATTTTCTTTATTAATTATGATGTCTTTCACAACTTAGGAGGTCACCATTATTTATTATGAAATGGATCTGGGGCCACAAATTTTTTCCAGTTTCTTATTCAGGACCCCACCCCTTTCTCACCATAGCACAGGCAGTAGATATTTGTCACCCAGGCCCCACCATATTTCAAGTATGCACTATGCTGCAACCCACTCCAACACCATCCCCGACCCAATACCTCTTTTATGTGGAATTGTGGATGAATATCAGTCATTCTTTTTTAAAAATCACAAAACAATGAACATCCTGCTGATTCTTTTGACATAATAGATGTCTTACAGGTAGCAGCTGACAGGTAGTATGCATACTGTACAGTATGTAATAAATATTTTGACTTGGCAGTTCCAGGTAAAGCCACAATATACAAGGGCTCTGGGAAATTGATTATTCAAAAGTTTGTATCACATATGAACGTGACAAAGTTAACATCTTATTAGAATTATGTAGAACTGATCGTCTGGAAAAGCGAGCCGAAACAGTTCAATGCACAAAAACGTATTGCCAGACAAGAAAAATATTTTTGTGACCCACTCAATCAAAAGAGATGACAAAATTACGACTTCCCATTAGAAGGTAACTATGATTTGTGACAGCCCGCCCCCCTTCCGTCTTCTGTAAATAAAGATGGCTCCCTTATATCTATCATATCCAAATACACTGATACTTGTGTCTGCATTCAACAAAATGTTTTCATAACAAAGACTACATGAAACAAAAACAACAAGTAAACATTTCATTGACAACCAAAGATGTCTATAAAGTGTAAGAAATATGTTAAACTGAAGTATAGGAGTATTAAAGGATTGTTCTCCAAGTCTATAGGGCTATATCAAACCACTCAGCTACGTGATATAGCCCTAGTATAGATTTGGAAAAAAAATTCCTCCAATGTGAATACTTACACCTAGTCAGTTGATCCCTTTAATATATCTATGAAGTATAGGTGTAATCATTAAATCACTAATATTACAGCAAAACATAGCCATAATATAAATAAATGGTGAAAGAAAATATAAAGAAACCTTTTTTTGCAATAGCTATAGCAGCTTCTTTGCCAATACCGCTATTAGCACCAGTGATCATGTATGTTTTCCCATCACAACTGACATCAAGATCTGAGCTGACAAAACTTTTTGCTGCAGCTTCATATCCAGATCTACAGAATTTAAGAATTAATACATTATCATATTTAGTATACTTTGCACAGTATTATCAATATTTTACAGAATATAGATTTTTTAACACATAATAATTAAGACTATTCAATCTCCCTTTGGTTTAATACATTAATGATGAAATTTTAAAATTCAATTCACAAAAATTTTGTATATGTTGTGAACATTGATAGATGCAGAAGCTTTAAATCTCTCGGATTTTGAACTACTACTTGGTGATTGTGACTGGATAAGTGCACTATGCATGGTAGTTTAATTGCGTCGCTTCAGCTCAGCTGCTGAAGCGAGCATTGTGTTTCGTTCGTTTGTAACTAAACTAACTAACTAACTAACTAACTAACTAACTAACTAGTCTCTCCTCAAAAATGGGTACGGGTGTGCCATTTCGAACGTCGAAACGGTACCCGTCTATATACTAATTTGGCATAAAAAAGCGACCCATGTCTATACCTTGACAATGAAAAAGTGACCCATGTCTATATACCTATTAATTAATGAAACTACATACTCTTAACAAAATATTTAAAAAATGTGTCAGTATCAAACAAATTAAATTTACACTAGCAATATCTGTACATTTAATTTCAAACCCATAACTATACCAAATATCACAAAATTTAGACACATATAGCTATACCAAAATTAACAAAATTTAGACCCATAGCTATACTAAAATCACAAAATTTAGACCCATCACGATACCTGAGATGTCTAAAAAAGGTGACCCATAGAAATGGCACACCCGTACTACCCGACATATAGTAAGACCCCCCCCCAACCCCCCGAGAGTTTCATACTGATTCATCACTTAAGTTAAAACTTGGGATAAAATGACAACACCCGGCCGCATCTATATATTGAAAGACTTCTGCTTGTCATAATTAGAGTAATGATACATTCTTCTAGCAGGAGACTTACTTTGTATATTCTTTCAATCCCTTGACAAACCAGACAGTATTCCTATACATGGACATTTTGCTTTCTTCAATAGGTTCAGATCGACTTCTGTCAATAGTGCTGTCACTACTCTGTTTAGACCTAGTACAAAATGCCATATATGAAGTGCTTGCATTAGATAATCCACATGTGAGAGGAAACGTGATAAACACTGGTCAGTTTACTTTGATCAGTTGCCAAATCAGTGAAATATAAAACTGTGCAGGGCTCTGACTGTCAGCATGACTGTACTGGAGCTCTAAATAGAAATAGAAAATTCTGGTTACATAAGTTCAGTGAATTTGGAACTATTCAATAATTAGCAAGGTGAAATTAACTAGTTGTCACCCATTTTATGCATGGCTTCATACTGTACCACAAAATAAAATTTTACAATGGTAGTTGCTCGAGTAATCAAGTTAAAGTGCATAACATATAGAAAAATAGTCACCTTTTGACAACTGCTTGTTTTGTTCGTCATCAAGTCGTGTGTAGTTATGTAAGCCAATGTGCTTTTATTTACTAATACTTATATTATTCATAATCGTAAATGTTTTACATGAAAAAAACAGAATTTTACTTCCGTTATAAAACTGTGCTGTTTAAGGATAGTGGTCGTAAGAACACGCCCACCTGTCATTTCTACAGGAAGTGACGTTTTACACAAGGAAATGATTTTGTTTGGTAAATTGACAGCATAACCACTGAAAATATATTTTTTGGAATCTATTTACGTGTAAAATTGAGAATTGGAGCTCTATATTGTTAGTCCATTTGATCGTAAAACATTTGATGTGTACAAAATGGTAAGTTGTAACTAGGTGTGTGTGCACTTCATGAAACGCTACCCGTTTTATTTTCACGTTTTTATCTATTTCATATTTAACATGCAAAGGGAATCTCTTTTACACTGCACATATATTCACAATCATATTCAGTGTTGGAATATCTATCTGTGGGTTGAGAATCGCTCTATTACCGGGGAATATTCACCGGGCAAGACTTACCTCAAAGGCTAAATCAATACTCGGGTTTTTCTTACTCCTCAAAGTCTCATATGCCACGGTGCGTTCGCATGCTATTTACGACCTCGAAAATACGAGCTTCCCATATGTAAAATTCATCCGAACGCACGTTCCCAGTCGTACGTACTAGTCGGAAATGCAGAACTTTTGTTTGAGGACCGAGCTTCTGACTTGGAAATGCTATGATTTCCGACTGGGAACGTTCGTTCTCGTGAATTTCCCACATGGGAAGCTCGTACGTATAACATATCTTTACAAAGTCGGAAGAGCACAATAACGCACCATAATGGTGCATTTAAAACAGTGTAATATTCTGTGTTGTCGTTTTATTGTTGTTAACGTAGAGACAAAGATATCTATGAAGAATGTTCAGGTTTAACTATATTTGTACTAATCCAAACTGCAACACAATAGAACACGAGAACAATCCAGAAGACGCCAACATCAATGACGTCACATCCCGTACCTCGTGTACAAGTACAAAGTGTTGTAAAAATGAAATGACTTATAATGTCCATAATAATATAACAAACAGCTCGTACTGATATGGTAAGTATGAGTTCACGAGTGGTGAAAACCGTTCAAAACTATAGAATAGATGGTTTTCACCACTCCTGAACTCGTACTTACTGTGAATACGAACGGTTTTGAATGCACCATTATGTTTGATATCTTGACTGAACATTCGGAAGTGGGGCTCCTGATTGGTCGAAATTTGGAACAAACTTCCGCGAATATATAGGCCCGTCGGATCTTCTAATTCTAGTGCTAGTCTTTACTGGCAGGGAGCAATACTCATAAGGCATAAGCGGCAGTGTGCCCGTACTGCTGCTGAATTTAGGGACACAGTTCGGACAGCTAGCAGGCTCTTGAAGATGATAAATGAGCAGGCCTCCACTATATCAGCGGGAAGCATATTCCACTCAGGAATTGTGTGTTAGACCATTGAAAATTTATTCTCGCCAGATTGCGCTACCTTTTTCCTGCCTACAGGCAGTCCGTGTCCGTCCGTCTACACTCTCTAATCTTAAGTCCTGTGGTGTGATGGTAAGTCTCAGTGACATATTGTCTGATATCTCACCCCCACTCGTATAATAACCAATTGATATTGTCTAGATCTTTATATGTATGGTCCAAATTGTGAAAGGATTCTTAAGAATCTTGGGTGGTCATTTATTATATTTATAGTATTAGTTATCATAACCCTTTGCTGATTAATGTGTTGCAGATGCAGTTCATGCTTTTGTTTAGTCGTCAGGGCAAACTTCGTTTGCAAAAATGGTATATGGCACATCCAGATAAATTAAAGAAAAAGATCACAAGGGAACTGATCACAACCATTCTTGCTAGGAAACCTAAGATGTGTAGTTTTTTTTGGAGTGGAAGGATCTTAAAATTGTATACAAAAGGTATGTATGCCTTCATTCATTTCAAAAATTCCAATAGAATGTTAATGGATATAATCGAATTGTTTTACAACATATACAAGTATATGGTAGACGGCCGAATGGAAATCCGTGTATGAAAGTTATTCCAGTATTGATAATGACTTAAAAAAAAAAAGATTCAATCGAACATAGAAATTTTGACATAATGAAATGTACTTGACATCAACATCAATACAGACACTCAATATATTATATACAATTTATAGAGATATATTCAGTGTACAGTACAATCTCTTTTAACTAGACACGTTGGGAAGATAGATTGACATTCAGTAAAATTGAGGTGTATGGATGAGGGAGGATATCATTAGGGTGGATAAATGTGAGAAACCACGTATGTACTCAATCATGCGTGACAATGGACGGTAAATAGAAAATAACAGGAAATACTTTGACGAACAACTCATCCATCACTTTGGATTGAAGTTGTATATCGTAAATCAATATTCCTGCAAGGATAATTTGACTGAACATCATTTTATGGCCTGTGCATTAGACCTACAGCTATATTTTATGATAAAATTATAGTGAATCAGGCTTTTATTCGTTACTTAGGGCTGTAACCAAGTTTATACGCCACCGAATAAAGGACTTTCCCAGAAACCCTGCCAAATTGCATGGTGTGTAGTGTTCGTTCACTTCAGTGGTTCAAAATCGCCTGTACTACCAGGTAGTTAAAAGGTGCATGTCCAACGGCCCTGTGCCCATCCGGAAAAAAATGGTACAATAGCAGAGCATTCTGATTGATGGAATTTTTGGAATAAGGATGTACGGTTAAAAGAGTTTGTACCCATGAAAATTCACATACAATCATTTTTAGACCTAATATTTTATCTATTAATAGTATGTGTTGAATCCATTGATAGTTATATGTTAGAAATTATATATATTTAAAAGTGACCATTGCGCATGAGATTTTGTAGTTGATATTTCAGAAAAATGACAATACATAATGTTTTCAGCCATTTTAATCCTGTTGTTTGCTCACAGATATGCTAGCCTCTATTTTTGCTGTGCGATTGAGGCGTGCGACAATGAACTCCTTACACTCGAGGTTATCCACAGATATGTCGAGTTGCTGGATAAATATTTTGGCAACGTAAGTCTTCTAGAATATCACAGCATATCCACAGACACTGATATTATTGTCAAGTCACCGTTTGTTAGTATAATTTCCATTTGTGAAGTGTGCCCTTTGAATTTTCTCTCACATTTTACTGGAACTGCTCTTTATGCACAGTGTGGACAATCACCAGATCATTCTTTCTTTTTTGACTGACACAACATGCTACATGTTCTATGTGTATCTATAAATGTGGGTGTTTCTATTCCTCAAAAAATGTCTGTATAGGAACTGGATTCCTTGATTAGAAATACATCTCAAGTTTGAAGTTTATGTAAATTCAAGTCATGCCTTTCTACCTTCTCTATGGCAATAGTTACTTTGATTATCTGTGTGCTGTTTTTCACAACTTTGTTTTAGGGTCCATATCTATTTTTCTTACTCCATAGTTTTAGTCCTTTCGTAACATGCTGAAACTGTGACCTCCTCCAGTGGTTGACTATCATATTTACCTCTGAGGGCTGTGTTATAGTTTCGATGAACGTCTTTTCATATAGATGGAGGGTTGAGAAATTGTAGTCTTCTATTTCGATGAAGCTGTTCTGATTACTTGAACTTGGTCCACAGCTTGGTTACAGCTTCGTTTCAGACCCATGTGAGGTTTCAGATAACAATGAAGCACATCATTGTTCCATTTTGGCTGCCGTTGCTGACTCTTGATTCCTTTCACTACAGTGTTTGACCGATTTTTACCTGTTGTGTGCCATATGGTGGCCCTTTTCAGGTATGCCAGCCTCTACTTCTGCTGCTGTGTTGAACCAGATGACAATGAACTTCTCACACTTGAAGTGATACATCGCTATGTTGAACTCCTTGATAAGTACTTTGGCAGCGTAAGTCCACAACTTTCATCTCTTGCATGCCCTATGTCCTAGTGGAACCTGCTGTTTATGTTCAGTTTGGACGTCTCATACATGCTTAAAAGTATAGGTTTTACTAATTTACTTGCATGATTACCATAATTTTGTCTCGTGAATCATTCATATTATATATCATCTTCCAACTTGTCTTTTAAATGTCATATGCCTATGAATTTCTTGCATGGATTTTTATTTTTGTCATGTTTATGTGTATAGATGTGACTAAGTTGTCATTGTTTTGAATGTTTTTTGCATAATTTGTGTTTTCATATATGTTGTATTTGTTATTTATTTTCGTTATGCTTTCATGTTAGCAGGCTTTATTTCGATGTTCAGGATAATTTGTTTTTAATGAATGAGTAAGTCAGTTTAACAAACTTTAGAAATTAGTAGTTGTTCATTTGAAAAATTACGGTACCGTATAAATTTACTAGAGGAAAAATAAACAAATAAAAGCATGAATTTCTTGAGAATTTTTTCCATCCAATTTTAGCCCTTTTAAATCTTAAGCAAATTTTGGCCATATTATGGGAAGAAATTGTTTCCTTTTTCATATAGATATAATTAGAATGAAATATTAGTATTGTCATTAGACTGCATTATCCAGAATTTCTTAATTTGAGAACTATACATATACCTGTATCAAGTTATTCTTTAATTTCCAATGGCATGTATGGAAAGGCACTTCAAGAATAGTAAAACTTTTGCAACTGATTTTGTAATATATAGACTAACTCCTGTGAATCAAGTAGTTAATTGAGTGATAGTTATTAATGTAATAAGCAAATTTTAAATTAGATATATCCATTATATCAAACACTGTAATAACCTATATCAAGAACTGCTTAATTTGAATTGGTAACAGTTTTTTCAGAATTTTGTTGTATACACGCAAATAACCGAGAAACGAATGAACATACTGCTAGCAAAAAATGTCATAACTTATTTAGAACAATAAAATTAAGCTATTTTCTCCTGTTCGTATTCTCATGTTCTGTAATATTAACAGCTGGTGGTAAAACAATGGCAGAAAAGGAACATTTAACCATCAAAGATAATTGATAGATGCATGGTAATGTGACTAAAAACTTCACATAAGTTTTATTCCCTTGTTAACTCAACATACTATTCAGATGCATGATGCAGTTTTTCACTGTGTGATATTGTCGCTCACCAGGTGTGTGAACTGGACATAATCTTCAACTTCGAGAAGGCGTACTTCATGCTGGACGAGCTGCTGCTGGGAGGCGAGGTGCAGGAGACCAGCAAGAAGAACGTGCTCAAGGCGATCGCTGCACAGGACCTGCTACAGGAGGTAATCACAGGCACACAGCATGGCACTGGCCATTTAAGGGTTGAGGTCGGAAATCATCTCTGACTTCACTCCCATGGCATATAAAGTGGGCTGGGGGGCGCTTAATCTGAGGTATTTATAATTTACAATGCTTTTCAATGCAGGGAGGTAGGATTATCATAAATTAACACACTTAACGCACATGTGTACCTTTTCTTAGAATTAACTGAATAATCTTTAAAATTCAAGAAAATGTTCAATGCTCTTGATTTTTATCAGAGGTGAAGTATGACAAAGAAAGATATTTATCCCACGAGGAATTTTATTTTAAACATTGTACTGTAATATTAGTAATCACAATATTTTCTACACATGGGTTATGAAGCTAAAAAATTTGCTCACGGACCACATGGCTGACAAAGTACAAACAATATCCCTATCTATAGCGAATGAGACAGTGCTCTTTCATTGAAACAACGCAGTCCTAAAAAAAGCCTGCTTAATGGTCCATAACAACTAGCCGACCTTGTCTGAAATGAGTCAGCACTGCGGCTTGGACTAGGCCTTACTTTGTTCTCTGGTATATTACATGAATATTATGATGCAAGTTTTTGACTGCATATCAATGAAAAAGTCTGGCTAACCCATGTTTGTATGGTAATATATCATTAAGGCATCTTGTTCCATTAGCCTGTGACATATGGCGTGACAGTGTCGTTCAAAATTTGTTAACTCTACAGTGTGGGAATGGGGATCAGCACATCATACTTATTGTTTGATTTATCCAAGTTATGATGATAAGTGATCTCTCTCTTACCTTCTAAAGCTTACTTAAAATTGCTTTTGATTATCAAAATAGCTGAAGTTGGTCTCGGAATTATAATAGACACAGGTGTTATGGAAAACTTGGGACTATCATTTAATTTTATCTTTCTATTCATAACATGGACATAAACATCTTTATTGATCATTGGGAGTTAATTGTGCTACTTTGCAGTTATCATTAACTTTTTCTCCTGTTTCTTTTAAAATCTCATAACAGTGATAACCAAAATTTATGTATATAGACATTTACGTTAAAACACATTTATAAAAAAAATATGATGAATTATATAAGTTTCTTCAACATATTTTTGAAATTCAGACATTTTTTAAGATGAGAGGTTCCACAATTCTATATTTAAGTGTTTATCTATTATTTAGTTTGTGAACACTTGCTCGTGTTTAACATTTTGTAAGCGTTTTTATGAGGAGTATATCTTGTAGTAAATGTGAAGTTATTGTATAATTGAAATATGCATGTCATATATCTATGTTGCTTTCTAGATCTACGTGTTTTAAGCATGTGATAAACTTTGTTAAGATTCTTTGTTTTCAACTAAATATAAGCATTGTTTAATGTGGAACTTAACTTCAGTCATATCCGTCTGAAATTTCACCATGAACTAAATTTGTTAAGTCTCTAAACAAAATTATGCTAATTTTACTTTTGTTCTATTGCTACTTGATTTAAAGCTAGATAGTATTTTTGCCACCTCAATACGTATTTCTGGTAGATTTATGACATTGTGAATATGATTGAAACAAGATTTCATTGTTTGTTTTTAATTTACTATAAACCTTGCATGCAGAATTTGCACCAGTAATATTGTTGGTTTAAGGTTTTGTTATTTTACATTATGTTTTATGTATATCCACTTTAGAACAGAGTAAACATTGCATAATTTTTATGCTTACCATGAAAGACTGGCAGATTACTTCGTCACATGAGCATTATTTGAATTTTAGTTGTTAGTATTGTGTGCACTGACGTTGCAGGTAGTGTTTGTCATTTGTCATTGTTTTTCCTCTCAAACAAAACAGTGTCATTCTTCTAATTGTTCCATTTAGATAGAGTTTGTATTTCTTTATTGTCATGCGACGTAAATGTGCACTTTGTTTCTGTGGAAAAAACTAAAGGTAATAATTTAAATTTTTCGATAGTATGCTATCAATTCATCAATATTTTGAGAATTGCAAAAGTTAACTTTCTTTTAAACTTGAAGGCACAAGTATCCTTAAAATATTTGTGTAAAACTAAGTTTGCTTTGACTTTCGGATTTAAATGTAGCGGTGGTGTGTTACCAGGATGAAGACTGCAACCTGTCAATGACTGAGCAGGGCTTAGACTGAACTCATCTCTAGTGAACTGTCTTATGATTGCTGAAGATTTGATTACACATCCATTCTCAAGAACATTGTATATTCACTTGATAGCTTCTTTTTAGAGACATACATTGTTATGGAAACCACATTTTGTGTTCATTCTCATACGATTTGTTGGCAAAATGCCATCATTTGATGATGTATCACAATTATGCTTTTGAAAACCAAAAACCTAAACAATTTAGAATTTTTTCTTGACAATTTTAAACGGTTTGGAATTTTATCCTCTAGTATTCTAAGTGCATTATTTTAGCGTCATCGATGTTAATTTGTAGAAACCACACAAGTTTGCTCAAGGTCTAATGATGTTAGACTGGAATGTACACAAGTGTCTTAGTCATTATGTATCTCAAATTTGTTATTCCTGTAGGATTTTTTTGTTACATTTTTTTATATTTTTGATTGAAGTGTTGCCTGCATGATTGTTTATTCTGTGACTAACTGCCTATTATTAGCATTTTTGGTGAATACAGTTTTTAACAATTTTAACATCACATTGACATTTGTTAATCCTTATTTCATATCTAGTTTGGCGTGGTTGTTTTTTTTATGCATAAATATATGTTTATTTGCCAGTTGCTTTGTCAGTCCATTTTTGTAATTTATTCCTAAAATATATCTTCATAGTTTTTCAAGAAACAAGTAAAATCATGTTCACACAATATTGGAATCTCCCATCTTAAAATGTTTATCGTCTATTTCTCCTTATATTGGATATGAAGTAAGGATCCAGTAGCTAAAAGGATGAGGTGATAGTGGTAGTAATTATATGTAAGGCTTTGTTTCTCAATGTACACAATCAGGATTCTTGATGAAAGTTTCAATTTTGAATGAGATAATTCAATATTGGACCAGTTAACATAAAAATTAAACAATATATACTTAACCTCTAGTATGGCTGAAAACATTTAGCACCTTGTGCCCCCTGTATCTGCACTATGAGATCCAACAAGCACTTGCTGGATAATGGATGTTTAACTGCCAACATCTGAAGCTATAATAATAGATGCTTTTAATCTAATGCGCATAATTGACACAATCTTACATTGAGTCAAAAGCAAATATATGGTGTACATAAAGTAGACAATTTACCAGTAGGTAAAATAGTGCCTCTCCCCTACTGCCCCCCAAGAAATTCTTTTTGTGTACATTATTGGTAGCTCAGGCTAAATGCACGTTCTACTATGTAATATTGTCTATTTTTTTAACTGATGGATATCATCTTTAAATTGTGCCTTTTTTCCTTTTCGCCAACAGGAAGAAACTCCGCAAGGATTCTTCGAAGACCACGGTCTTGGCTAATGTTCGTCCAGTATAATTAATATGAACATTGTGTACACTCGATAACAGTGTTGTGATGGATGTGTATTGGACACTATTTTAAGACTTATGATTTCAAGCTAATGGAAAGATTATTCTGGATTATTTCTAGTCAGTTGAATCAAAAAGTAGCCATAGTGTATGTGTAAATCTGGTCATCATTGATGCACTTAATGATTTGATTTGCTATATTTTTATGCCTATATCATGACTAAATTTTAGAGTGAAAGTGCAATACAAGGCGCATATAAGTAGTTATCTTTATACTGCTTGCTATGACCATTACAGCACATATTTTTTAATCTAAGTGTGATGAAACTGTGGACTATTTTGGCAGACATCTGCTCTACAAAATTGCCACATGGGAAAAGTATGTGGTATGATTATCAAATATCAATTTGGACTTTAAATTCACTAAAATTCACACAAAAATGATAGATGTTAACTCATACTACTATCTGATTATCATTTTTTACATTAAAGTAATTACTAGAGCAACGCGTAATGTTCAAAGAAAATTTTTGTGTCTAATATTCCACAGTTAAGCGTGTGTCCAAAGCTGATTTTCCCATTACGGCAGTAGAATTTTGATAACGTTTCTCTTTTTTACCATCAAAAAAGCTTAATTATGCATGATAACATTAAAGATATTGTCCTCTACCAATTCATTGATTATTACGTTACATTATAGACTATTTTGGTGGTAAAATGAGTAACTGTATGAAAATATTTTAAGCTCAAGCTCATGAATCTCACAAGACCAATACTGACACTCATAGTATCTCATTGTTTCTAACCATCTTTTTCTTACCTTAAACGAATAAAGTGAAACAGTATATATGTAATATGTTTATTCTTCAGCTATATTACATACTATGGTAGTAATATACTTTGGTATAAGACAGGTGAGAGATAGATAGTTAGAAATGAATGGCCAAGCGTATACTGACATACGTTGTATCCACACAGGAGGGAGAGCAGCCAGAAGGTTTTCTAGACCTCGTAGCTGATGCTTCTATATAGCGGTAAGATCAGCCTCATTTTTCCTGCATCAACTCTTTCTTTTTGCGGACCATGGGCATCTGTATCTAAAGTACTTTTCTAATATAAGGTATGCATGTGTGACAAATCAATAGATATGTATGTACACAAAGCCATGTTAGCCAACCTGATATTTTATGATGGCCATGCATTCTTACCACGTTGTGTCCTACACAACACAAGATAACTCCATGAAAAATAATTTCAATAGTCCCAGTCGGTTTTGGAACTTTTGAAGTACAGATCACACTTACATGTCTTACAATATATTAATTGATACAAATGCTTGTGTCTTGGGCCACCCAAACCACATGAACTTGGATTGTGGGAAACTATTCTATGCCTTATGCTGCTAAAAAAAAAGCAGTTAACTGTAATTTAGGCAGATGGTTTTCATATTTGGCCAATGACACTAGTTAAACTAATTCAGGGTCTGTCCGTGTAAATATTTTAGTCCACACATTTTTCATTTTACATCCAAGTTGCATGATCTTTGATGTCCAAGAGGCATTTCTTAAGTTGATACTTAAAACTGCACCCATTCTACTTGTGGAATGGAAATCTGTTCAAACTACCATTAGTAAAGCTAAAATTATGATGCAAAATAACTTTTTGACCTGAGAAGTCACTTATCAATGGTCATATTTATTGGTAAATTTATACCATATCTTGGCAATATTGGACATTTTAAAACTATTAGCTTTTTATTGTGCCTATTTATGTCTTGAAGATTTAGATCCTCAAATGTATTGTATATAATATATGTTGATATGGCAAACTGAATTACTCATGAGCAGTCTGGCTGCAGTTTTGGTATTGGATCTGTTGCGACTTCATACAGTTGCTTGGCACTACAGTTGCGAAACAATTGTTTGTGATAGCGTAGATAATAAGCCCATCTACATTAACCACTGTGGCTCCTTTTAGGTTTTGCGCTTCCTTCTTTACTCTTTACTCCTGTGTGGATAATGACTAGATTGCAGCTTTCAATTCTTTCTTACACGCCAGACTGAATGTGTTAACATGTGTGCTTTATACTTACAGTAAGTACGTAATATATGGGTACATGTAAGCATCATAAGTTGAAAAACAACAGCATGAGTCAGATTTGTTACTGGAATCTGTTGGATTCTTCTTGTATATGAAAATTGTAGTTTTAATTTTTCTTTCACCAGACCATTCTTATCTATGACTTATGCGCACACACACAGCTTTACCATCAATGTACTGTTATAGACATCAAAAGCCTTTTAATGTATTTCATGCACAATGTTTTGTTGATCACCACAGAATATACTGTCCATTAGCTTGTCAATTTCTACCCACTGTAATCACGTTAGTCCATGATACTGAAATTCTATGAATCTCCTGTTTCGTGACTAGTTTATAATATAATTACAGATACTTCTATCAGAGATCTCATTTTTTGACATCCATGACATGGTAAATTTTTTTATAACATCTTAACATGTAAGAAAATGGTGGTGTTGTTGCCATAGACATAGCCTCGTTGTAGCAACAAAAAGTGTAATCCTTTCATGGTGGTGATAGTGAGCAGTTTTTTAAAAGTAGATGTAATTCAAACTTGTATATTTAGAATGTTTATTAAGAAAAGAGAATATTATATTAACATTCCTGCATAGTCATTATGTGCTAGAGGTGTGATGTACAATGTATAGTCGAAATAAAGTCTATATTGTAGACATTTCACAAAAATGTTCCTAATAAAATGCAAATTAAACATTGTTATTTTTGTATGTATTTCAGATTTAATTACTGTAAAACTAGAAATGTTTGTGCACAATTTAATTTGGGAATTTCATGGGTAGGTGCAAAAATGCAAATTTAAATTGTCAGCAATCATTAATAGCCTATGTAAAGTAGGTCCAGGATGAACCAAAATCGCAAAATTAAATAGTCACAAATAATTTATATATGAAAATCGCAAAATTTAATAGCCACGAAATATTTTCGGTTTTACAGTTATTTAAATTAATTGAATTGAGGGTAAATCATTCTTTACAATTGGTATTAATAAAATAAAAAATCATATTTGAAAACTCCAAAATACTACATAACATTGCAATTCATTTGAAGAGTATGTTTGGGAGATGGGTTATTTCAAGCAACAAATAAGAATTATGTATTTGAATGTTCTAGGAAGAAATGTTTGAAGCAAGTGTTCCTCCAGTACTTGGTGATCTCATCATAGCATCACTGAAATAGGTTCCAAATTTTCATAAATGCGTATATATAAAGGACTAAGTCATTTTATGAATGAATTCCTGAAGTTTACTCCTATTGTATGTTTTCATTGAAAAAAAAAATCCATGAACATTCAGGGATGCATTGCTTTTGATTGAAAACTTAATTAAGACTTCAATGTTTTTGTTAATTTTTTCCTTACAGATGTCAACTGAGCGAAGTCAAACCCCTAAATATTAAATGTATTTTTATCTTTTTTACCTTTCTGCACGTACATGTAATATAATCAGTGCAATATAAATGCCAAAATCGAGGGGGGAAATCAGATAATTGTAAGAAGTCTGCCATTGGGAATCCAAAGATTCTTGTGTGTACATTTAATACACAGCTGCTAACATTTGCTATTAAAAAGTGAAATTAAGATAAATCAGCCTGTTATTCTGTGTCTGACTGGCTAAAGCCATGACAACGGATCATTGTGAAAAAATGAGCAGTTGAAGTTTTTAGATATACACATACTAATTTGATTGGTCAACTATGCACGTCCATAAGATAGTATGCACCATGAGATTGTGACAAACCTTTATAGTGTTCATCTCATTTTGGCAAAGTTTAATTTTCTTAATCTGTTATAGGAATACGATGTATAGCTATCCAGGTTTATAATTGACTAACAACATGTAAACTGTAAAATCAAAGGATTTAGCTTTTTGTGACATTATGCATGCAGAAGTAAGGACATCGCATGGACCTCAACCGTACCTAAGGGCTTTGTTTAGGTTGTTTGGTCTTTAGTGTGGTGGAATGAAAATGTTCATCTATAAGAAAATTAAATCCATTGATTTCATAGCTTATACATTGTTATTCATTCATAATTCGTTTTATCGTGTGGTATATTCGAATGATAAGCATGATGGTGAATAGCGTAGCAGTAGATGTGAAGTCTTGTAATTTTGAGAAATTGTATGACGAAAAATTCTATTGATGTTCAGGTTAAAATGGAAGTATTTGCACACACAGAACCAAGAAATAAGGGTTGATATTTATGTGAATATGTAATGGTGTCAAATCACTTACAAAATAACTGTTTAGTATATTTTTCTAACAGCTCTGTTAGCACACAATTATGAACAATCTTGCATCTTTGCTATTAACACCACTAACTAAAAACATACGGGGAATGTATGAGAGGTAGAGTGTTTTTTCTTAATATTTGGTACTCTTTAACAAATATATTTTCAACCTTTAAATTCAAAATCGATGAACTTAATAGTTCTTTAAAATACCTAGAATACTGTTATTTTTTTTCTTCAGGAATGTGAGGAACCAAAGGGTATTTTAGAAGAGTTGGGTATTTACACGTGAACATCGGGTCAGTTGTGTGTCAGGACAGTCATGAGAGCCCGCAATCATTCCACAAATCTGCAAGCGATACAAAAACAAGCTTCAAGCTCAAAAAATCAAATCTGCTTTTTGAATTAAGGATTAGTACTGTGATTTTTAGTTTGCTATTCAGTACATTAGTTACAAAATAGAAAATATCACTGCTAGAATTTGATGTCAAGACGTCTAGTATTCTACTTGAAGAGTTTACAAGGTTGTACAATTGTTTAAAAAATCTCCGCAACTTCTCAACACTTGAATTTGAGTTTTTTTTATCAAAGATCGAATTGAATTGTAATTTTAGCTGAATGAAGTATTATAGTTTCAAGTATGCTTTATGTTGTGATTCGAAAAAACATTTTAACTAAGCTTTTTTATTGTAATTTTGCAAAGCAGCAATAAATGTGTTCTTTAATTGTACATATATGTATTTATTAATAAAATACATCACTCCTATGTATAGTTTGACTTTCATTAAAAGATTCAACTACCTTTGAAAAAACCCACTGAACGTCCTATGCCCACCATAAAAAATACAATATGAGTTCTCAATCTAAAAATCTTGCATAGTCTGCCTTCTTTTCACATTTATTTAGAGTAGATTGAAAGAGTGCACTTTGATAGCACAACATTGACTATGATAAAATGGAATTAGTTACTTGAGAGAAAAGAAATACCTGGTAATGGTAACATGTATTTCAATAAGTATCTTTCATATCTTCACCGGCGACGGATCGGATATTTAGCCCGGCCAATCAGAGAGCAGATTGCGTCGCCTTTTATGCAAATGTGTCCCCCATCGCCGGCGACGCAAGTCACCGTAATCTTATTACACATGTAACCACAACCTCTTGTCATCTAAATGTCACCATAGAATCTCGTTATACCTACTTTCTTTTCATAGTATTCTCATTATTGTGTATGACATAAAGCTATGGATAGGACCCCAGTAAATGATAGACCCGAGAGAACATTTTCCTTTGATCTTGATAATGTCTTTTAAAGGCGACCCTACTGTAATCTATCAATATAAAAGGATTTTCAGCTTCATATTAGATTCATATTGGTGGGATTAATATGAAACAGCTGAGCTGTACCTGTGGTTCACTTTAGCTGGATTACAGCGACTTGGAAGGAGCCGCGTCGACATCATTTGCGCAACCTCTAGTTACTGGACATATCTTAATATTTGCTCTATACATATTTTCTACTTACAGCCCGTACTTATATATTCCCTGATCATTCACATTCTCGTACATGAAATAAAAGTATGTGTCTTAAATAATGATCGTAAGAGGGACGTTTTGCCTTCATATTGGCAACTTCTTTAAAGGGAGATTGAACTGTAACACTGCTGTGATGACTTTAAGAGAACCAATCAGAGGGCAGTATTTGTCCCCTGTTGACTTACAGTGTACGTCGCCGGCGATGGGGGACACATTTGCATAAAGGTGACGAGTTCAGCTCTCTGATTGGTCAGCCTAAGTATCCGAGACTGTCGCCCGCGACGATGTGAAAGATGTCTATTGAAAATTTATTTTAGATTCTACGTATGCACCTAGAAACCTGGTCCAATGTATGTTACGGTTTTCCAAAAATTGGACAGATATTCCTATAAACCCTTAAGTAAAAATATATCATTTTACTGCCACATTTTATGTATACATATTTTTGTATTTCAATCTACAGATATTCGTATGTATTTTAACACTGAAGTCCGGATCCTCCCCCCAAACAGCAACATTAAAACAAAATACCTGAAAACATCTATACATGTAGTCCATAGAAATTAAAAGCTGTAATGCTAGGACCCAAGGTCCAACTAATTGTTGCGTGTCTAGATAGTGAACAAACATGCATCGATTTCCTCTCTTTAAAATGTAACGTGAGGGCTTCTGACTGCAGTAGCGCAGCCTTTCCGCTTCCTTGTCTGCATCTGCGTCCCGAATTCGGATAATGTGAATTTGAACGACTAGGTCAAGATCAACATTGATGGCCAATAACTAAGGGACCATTCAGTATTTGTGACAGGGTGGGGTAGGAGGATTTCCCAAAATTGCTGTGAAAAAATTAATAGCCCCCCCTCAAACCTCCGTGAAAAAATAATTAACCCCCCTCAATTTCATGTGACAAAAATTGATGACAACCCCACCCACCCGACCCCTAACAGTTAACGCATTCATTGTTGGTTAACTAACATCCTATTTGATGTATATCCATAATATAAAAAAACAGTACATTTTAGTACAAAATCTCTAAAAATAGGGGTAAATTTTATGTGAAGAAATTGATAGCCCCCCCCCTCAAAAGTGTGTGAAAAAATTCATAGCCCCCCTCCAAAGATCTCCAAACATTGTGACAAAAGTTCATGGCCCGTCCTAAATTCCTACTACCCCACCCTGTCAAAAATACTGAATGGTCCCTAATAATCATGATTTTGAGCTGTGCATATTTGAAAGATAAAAGTAAATGGTGTGAGTATGGGTGCAAACGGGCAGATAGTGAGAAGAAACGGATAAACACTACCCGACGCTGCTCGGGTAGAAACAGAAGGGATCTGGAACACATTAAATCCTCGAACCTCCCTCCCCATCCTTCCCTCTGTACCCCTTCCCATAATACACGACACAAAAATTATTTAGAATTACATGAAGAATTAATACTAGACAATATGCCTGTGCTAGAGATGTATGGAAAATTTTACCAAATGTGTACATTGTAACATCAAAGCAGCCAAAATGTATGTTACATATTAATAGGGTATTGCATGGGTTTGAATGGGAGATACGAAAATATCCCACTGAGTGGAGTTGTCACAGCTTGAGTGAGCGCAGCAAACGACAGCTGTGACAAGTCCACGAGGTGAGATATTACTTTAACTGGGTTATTTTACGGACTACGTGATGATTTATTCGTCGTAGTAAATTCATACAAATTAGCTGGTCTGGGAAGAGTGGGAGATAAAGGTATGGGTAATATATAAGTGTCACCGTCTAATTATTCAAATAAACAAATAAAGTGTATTGTAAAAGATAATCTAATGAACCAACACAACCAATTAATTAATTCTGTTATTAATGATAACTGTAAATATGACACATTAAATAAGTGTCATAAACATAAAAATGTAGATTTTAAATCACCTCCATATAATATGAACATAAAGAGCACTTTCATAAGGAAATGTTTTGTTGTTGTTTTTTATTTAAGACTTGATAAAGCTATGTACTATGATCAATATAATGAAAACAATATATGTGATGCATGTAATGTAACCAAAGATTCGTATCATATTTTGATGATATGTAAAACAACAGAAATAGAAAGAAATACGTTTTTACAAAATATGAATGTATTGTATCCAAATTTTCATAATTTATCAGTTTATGAAAAACTGATATCTATATTAAACATGCAATTTAATGATCTTGAAGTTATACAGCTGATATGTTCATTTGTTAAACAAATGTGTTAAAACAAAATTGGTCTAATGATCAATATTATATGTGATGAATAGATATAATATGTATTGTCAAGTCCAGATTCATTTCTATATATGTATATGTCAAATGTTCATTGTCTGTGTGTATATTGGTCATTTTGAAGATTGTGTTATTGTGCATGTTCTGATTCATAACAATTGTGCACTTGGTGATAAGTTTTTTAAAATTTGGCACCATGATAGATATGGGCATAAGGATTTTAAAAACCACCGGCACCAAGTTGCCACTCCATAACGCGATAGGCCTGACCGCTGGAAATTCAATATGGCCACCGCCAATGATAGGGAATGGTGTGTTTTTATTTCTATTTGGACTATGACCATGTGTAATACCACTTTTCTAATGTTTTATTGTTCAAAAAGTTCATTTCTGATAATATTTTAACATATCAAGGTCATTTCTGATAATGTTTTAACATATCAAGGTCATTTCAAGGTCAAATCAAACATTTATCTGAAAAAACGTACTCAAGTAAGGACCTAACGTGGACTGTTATCACAGTATATAGAAGGAATTCAGATTTTATACATATTCATGATATATACACACAATGTTTAGATATAAAACTGGCCACTTGCTGAAACATTTACTTTTTACAAGCATATCATCCATCGACACATC
>CM032667.1:43390414-43612806 GCA_019095985.1 Streblospio benedicti | reverse complement strand
AAGTCATAGATCTAATAAATGTAAATGTAAATGTGGTGGTTTATAGTCATGATTCTAGTGCTCTCACGACTTTACATTCACACCAGGCCATTGACATCCTTGCCACACTATATCTTTCTAAACTCCAAGGGGAGCATACAGCACAGCGCACAGATGCTAATCACTCACATTTGCATTCACTCGCTTGACCTGTACCTATTTAACGTGTAGGTACCACAGAGCAGTGTGCAACCTGTTAGAGGAAAGTTTGCTCAACACTTACTACCAACTCCCTATCCACTCGGCCACGGAAGCACTAATCCTGTAATTACGTGTTAAAAATTAGAAAGACAATGCGATTCAGAATACACATGTCCATTTATGGAAATAAATTATCATTTATGGATGCCTCAGAAAAGTTATTGTCTTGGACCTAAATACTGTCATAACAGCTTTGTTGGTAAAACATATGAATGTAAAAATGTAAGAATATCCGGTATTTCGGCAGGAGATAAATTTTTATTGTAATCAAATCTTGTACTCTATGTACTATTCAAATGAATCTAAATCTGTTTACAAATATCCCATTTTTATCCTTTACATACATGTATGGTAGTTCAAAGCCCTATAAATTGGAAACGATATACTTAGAATACTTACTTTTAAAGTTCAATTCTGTGATTGCGTCAGTAGCTGAAGCGAAAGCCTTGTGATCACTTCGTTTCTATGTATCTATGTATCTATGTATGTATGTCTCCGGACAAGCTAGAGCTTTTACCGTTACACCGATTTCGTTCAAACTTTACACAGCTATGAGGTATGAGGCGACACCGAAGTGATTCGATTTTGGGCGCTCTGCCAATTAAATTGTGTATGTTAGAATCACATAAACTCACTGATTCCATTCTTGCCGCCTCTACCCCCTTACCCACACACATATACGAAAACTTGGATGTGCTACTCGACCCCCACACTGCTTCTTCCGATCAAATCTTTCAGCTTTGACCAGATCACGGCTTGGCTGGAATATTGCACCTAGTATACGTCACCCAGAACAGCAGTGGCACCAGCTACATGAATTATATTATGTCAGCAAGCATCACTGGAAGTGTGACCGTTGTTGTATTTTATTAGCGCACGCGAAGAACTTATATGCAAAGCTTTATTTTTCTTCATTACTATCTCCTGCAGGTGTCACATATGATATCAAGCCTTGCCACAGTGGACTCAATGCTCTAAACCTGCAGGGCAATGTCAACTCATTTGTAAAGATTCAAAATCGTGACTTCGTCGGCGTGAAAAGTTTCACATGGACCGTCCACGTTTATCCCATCAATTTAAACGATGGTTAGTTTATCTTTAATCAATTACACCCTACCACAAAACAATGAGAGTCAGTATAATAAGTATATATCTAACAGAGTAGAACCGCCAACTAAGACTATCCCTCCTGTATAGCCGGACCATTTCACTCAGCCCATCGCCCTCATAAAAAGATCAAAGGGAATCTCCATGTTGCAGTTCCACTGCATAATTCATATTGTCTCTAAGTTGATTTTAAATATGACGTTAATAACTTGTTATTACACTTATAATGTTTTTTTTTTATATACAAAAGGTCCTCTATTTAACTGGATGTCCTCACACGCCGTCGATGGATACGGCACACATATCTGGATGGTGTCTGCTGGTAAACTCTTTGTGAAAGTCTTGTACTTTTCTGCTGAACTTATTTGGTTGGTGCCTACAGCACAGTCTACAGCTGTCATGGTACAAGGCCAGTGGAATAGTGTGTCTGTCACCGTGGACTTAGGTGAGTATGCATTATTGATATTAATGTGCATGAAGCCAGCGTATAATTACTATTAATCATGAATGAAAAGTACAATGTCGCAAACCAGTGCTTATGGTAAGATCAAATAACAACCACAATGGCATCACATAGGTACATGTATCATTGCGGTCAATATGAAACACTGCGACTACTAACAATGTTGTTAACATATATACCGATATTGCAAACTCAAGCTATAATGGTGTGATTTGTAGATCAGTACGAATAAGGGATTATATAGCCATAATATGTATATATAAGCATATGCTTAAGACCCAAACCCCTCGTGTTATGTCTGGTTCATGTGCAGAAAATTTAAGACATATCCTATAAGACAATGTCACACACAAAAAACAACAAAATCAAAACAAAACAAAACAAACAAACTGTCAGAATGGGTAGGGCGCTACTGTGTTAGAACAGTGGTGGGTAATAATCTCAGGAGACGGCGTGGGAGTGTCAAGACAGTGTGAATGTTGTAGACCTGAGATATGCAAGAAGAGGGCATGGGAAGTGTTTATTTCAGAATACGGCATAAAACTTGAGCCTGTTATCAATTTTTCGTCCCCATGGGTATAAGCTACATGTAGTATTGCATGCGATTGCCTAACAACAACTCAGATCAGTAAAATATAAGCATAATAACCACTGTTACACATATAATTAACTCTCGTCATTGCATGAAACTTTAAACAGCTTTGTACACCATAAATCTCAATTACCTGCACTTGATCACGGGTTTCATACAGTGATATTACTGCCAAAAAGGAGGTCACTATGCAGATATGAGATAAATGATAAGGCGTATGACGTACTTCCATAGTAAATAACATAGCTATGATTGAGAAGTCTTTCATTATACTATGATCTACAATATGTATGACGCTTCATTGTATGTATATATCCAGTTGTATAGGCTAAATATTATGCATATAATAATTTAACCTGGATGTCTAATCTTCATGTTATTATCCTTGATTGAGTACAGTAGGTGCAACGACGACGTTTATCAACATACGTGTGACCACTTACCTGAACGTGATGTACGTCATTCATTCAAAAACTTACGCATTTTAACTGAATTTCTGACTGAATTTCTGGCTGAATTTTTGGCTGAATTCTGAGTTGAGTTCATAGCCTACAGACCTCGTGTGTATAGTCTTAACCAACCCAATCGGGGCTAGGGTAATAGACCTAAATTTAGAGCGTTGTGAAATTTCTGGGCTGGACATTGAGGCCTATATGATGCATATTAAGCGAGATACCTTGCACTGGACTTTTACAAGCATTACAAAATACGAAAAATGCAGAATTTTGTCTATTTTAAGGCGCTGCCTGAGGCCAGCGCGGGGAAATGCCGGGATAATTGAGAAAAATTGTGGTTTGCATGGTAACATCAACGTAAATTAGACCAATACTACACAATATAAAAATCATTCCAAAATCTTTTGGTATGTTAGATAGAGATAAATGTATCATCTCATATAAAAGGTATTTGAATCTACTTTTAGGATATTACAATAAATATGCAAATTATCTCATTTGCATATGCCTAATTTGCATAAACATTGCATTTTTTAAAGTTTATGTCATGTATGGAGCCCGAGGACCGTCAAGCATGGAGTGGACGTCCACAGTCACAACTAGGCAGCCAGGCCGCCCAAGCCTGCCCAAATAAACGATGATGATTGATGATGATTTATTTGACCTTTCGGCCCATCGGCGGCGACGGCAGCGGCGGCGACGACAGCGGCGGCGGCAATTAATCGGCGGCGACGACGGCGACGACGACGACGGCGACGGCGGCGGCGGCGACGGCGGCGGCGGCGGCGACGACGATGATGATATGTACCATTGAAACCACAATGTTTCTCAAGTTTCCTTGCACTTCCCGCACTGGCATCAGGCAGCATCTTAACACAAACAAAATTCTGCATCTTTTGGTATATCACAGTGCTTGTAAAAATCTGGTCCAAGGTTACAAAGTTTTCAGAGGTTATATATGCTGCCCTATAGGGTCCATATCAAAGTTTTGCAGTGTTCACTTAACTTCACTTAAAAATCTAATATGCGCATCCTAGCTCTAATAGTGTGACCTGTAGATTAGTAACATGCCGGGGACTAAATAATAGTCATACTAGCAACGCACATTGTAATCCATAACAATAAGTGCTCACTGATGATCTTTGATTGCTATTTCTAACTTGAAAACTTAATCCCGAGCAACCTGCATAGTGTGAACAAGCCAAGAACCAAATAATGGTCCAGAATGTACGCAAATATGGACCGTCATTTGGATCCAATATGTACAAGTAAAACAGGCTTCTTGTGATCACGATTTAAAAATAACATTCAAGATTTGAGCTCCTTAGCTCTAACGATGCGACCTGTAGAGGTGTAGCAAGCTGGACGGAGGAAGCACGGATTGACGCAAGTGATAGGGTCTTAGCCAGCGTATACAGTGGTATTAAAGGGGCAATTATTGTGTCAATTATTTTAGAAATGTACATAAATATGAGTCAAACAGAAATGAGCATGGCTTTTAGTTCATATATGTATGCAATTTCAGTTGGTGGTCGAATTGGTATTTACATAAATGGCGCCAGTGAATGGATCCTAAATATTTCATGGATTGCGCCTGCGCAGGACACAGTGAGGGATGTGTACATAGGATCACAGTGAGTAATGAACAGTATCTGGAACTTAGAACTTGTTAATATCCTTCAACGGTATGGATTTAAATACTCACAAATCGACACAAGATGGTCCAAAAGTTACCGGCAAAAGGTTTTTAAATTAGTTTAATATTCAGTTATTTATAAAATATTGTTATGATTATGATTATATACAATATATCGGATCTTAGGCCTTGTTTTACCCATGCGGGTCTTTTTTTACCCGCGCAGGTCTTTTATGACTAGGTATGAATTTCAATGCATATTGTAATAAATATTTGTTTGATTATCCCGATATTTTATTTGACAATTATCCTCCGAGATGTAAAGAACAAGTTGAAACAATACTTCGTACCAGGCAGGTGTGAGTTAGGGACTTTTCAGAAATTATGAGAAAGAGGTTTGGTGGGAACCGTAAAGTGGTCGCATTGCATTGAATGAAAGGAAAAGATCCAGATTTTTTTTTTCTTGAACATTCATAAAAAATCCTACTGCCCTACTTCCCCATCTCATAATTTCAGGATGGTCCCTTATACCAGTTCATTGATTTATTTAGCTATGATGATCCGGACTCCACTGACACAAGAGCTTTGAATGTCAAGTTGGCCTGCATGAAGCTGTATGAAGGAGTGCAGGACCAGGCCACCGTGTCCCAGCCAGACCCGTGGTGTGGCCGGTTCCCGTAAATCACCGTACACGGCATGCAGGTTACAGCACCAGAAAAGAAGAATTTACTTACTTACTCTGTGTATAAGGCAATTTACACATCAAAATCACAATAGCATATTCAAGATAAGCTGAATGCATGTATGTAACGTGCCAAGAACACTAAAAAGTTAGTTATCAACACCTTTCAAATATTTTTTTCTTGTTCCTAACTAAATGACTGATATTTATTTTGTTTCAAATTGTGGTTGTATTAACACGGTCTTGTCTCATAATATTGTTACACAATTAGCTAAGTTGTTGTTGTTGTTGTTGCTGCTGTTGTTGCTGCTTCTTCTTCTTCTTCTTTCTTCTTCTTCTTCTTCTTCTTCTTCTTCTTCTTCTTCTTCTTCTTCTTCTTCTTCTTCTGCTGCTTCTTCTTCTTCTTCTTCTGCTGCTTCTTACTGCTGCTGCTGCTGCTGCTACTGCTGCTGCTACTGCAGGGGTATACACATATTTAACTTGCCAGTTGAGGCGGAAGGGCATCCGTGCTCATGTGGTGGCAGTGATGGGGTTCAGATGAACCAGCCTTGAATGTCACATTCCTTTGGAGAAGATTAGATATGAAAATGTCTGGGAAACTTCGTAATGGTATTCATTGGATGATTGCCCGCAATCACACAAACGGAACACTCTTTGAAAAAAGACTGAACATGGGCTTGTAATGTATGTTTGTTAATTTATCTGTTATTCTTCAGTTCCCAATTGCGCAGAAAAGTTGCGCACTCGTCTTTATAAACATTAGACACAAAGTCCGTGGGTACTTATATGTTTTAAAAGCCCATTTAAAATCGCATTTAATGCTATATCATTCAAAGTGTGTATTCTACACAACATTGATGCCTGTTACACTGATAGACATTGGAAAATTAAGTAAGTACATCTATTTGAAGCGTGCATTCTTCAATATAGTGAAGTTCTCAACTTTTTCTTCACTGGCTGTCTGCAAATTTGACCAAGTACCGGCTTTTGCTCATAACTTCGTCGATTTTTATGCTGACTAAAATCTGATTACATATTCGTAATCCTCATTAAAAAATACTACTAGAAACGCTATTTGAGGCATGCATTCTTCATAATAGTGAAGTTAAAACGTTTTATTTGTATCATTCACAAACTACACAGGTCGTCTGCATTTTTTTCACGAAGACTGGTATTCTGCCCATATCTTCGTCAATTTCAATGCTAACTAAAATCCGATTACAGATTCATAATCATCATTCAAAATTCTATTATGAAAGTACTTTACATGAATGACATAGGATAAGTGATAGCTGAAAATTACATTAGAATATTTAAAGTCGTGTTAGTTTACAATGACACGAGCGACCGGAAGTAGTCAATGGACTGTTTGGTATGGATTAATTCTACTGCGCAACACGTCCCGCGCAACTGGGAAATGAAGAATAGTGACATGGAATTGATTGACGTTGTTTGACTTTGGCTAAAATAGTTATTTTCAAATGTGTGGAACAAACCTTATTTTTTGCCGTTTTACATCATAACTTTATTGTACTTCACTAGCAGTAAAATATTTATTTTGAAAATATTCAGAAGTAAAATATTCAGTCTAAAAAACTACCTTCCCCGTCTCAGATGGCTAGACGAGTTGATTATGTGAGAGGGGGGCAGGTTGTATGACTTTAAATTATTATTTGGATAAAACATTTATTTTCAGTTTTGTGGTACAAACATTATTTATTTCTGTTTTACATCACAACTTTATTCTATTTCACTATCAGTAAAATATCTATTTTTTAAAGTTTCAGAAGTAAAATATGTATTTAAAAATACAACCTACCCCTCTCAGATGTAGCGGCCCACATGGGTGGGTAAAATGACTTTACTTATATGCATAGACCGTGTTTGTGACCTTTTAACCATCTCTTGAATTGAGTTCATTTCTATGTTGCAAGCTGGTTTGCATATTAACTGCACTTGGACATTAAAATGCATAGTTTGAGTTTAAAGAATAAATTTGAAAATAGAATAAATTCTTGAATTAAGTGAAAAACTAAAAATAAAATGATATTTTCCAAAACGTTTCCAGTTATCTCATGGACTGAAACAAACTAATGACATATGGCCTTCAAAGGCAAGAGGACCCCTCACTGTGTTAAAATTGCAACGGTAGTAAATGTTATGTACCTATTGAATTTTGCAAAAGGCAAGATGGACCCCTAAATCAAACTGGAAAATGTTGGTATAGGAATTGCAGCCAATGCACATACGTTGTCATATTTTATGTAATTTCCCATTGAATGTTTGCACTTTTTGGAAAAGGCAGGTTGCATATAACGTTATGAAATCTAAATATTTTCAAACTGCATACAGCATAGGCTCCCCCGCCGACGGATGCCAACTGCCAACTCCATACTGATACCACTTCAACAATGGGGTCTTTTCTCCAGTTCCAAATCATCATAGAGACTATTTCAACAGAATACCACCTTTCTATTGCCACCTCTTAAAGCCATATTTTGAGTGGTATTATGTAAATATTAAACTCTTAATCTACTACCTTTCCAAGTTTCCATACAAACCGAAAAATGATAATGCACGTGTGCCCACTTTCTCCATAACGGCATCATTATGTTTGTACAAACTCATGTACTGACTAAAAGCTTAGTTTGCATTGTAACATCATGATATCATGACACGCAAACGAAGTATGCAAGTTGATAAAATAAAATGTTTTTCAGCTTATTTAAGGACATAAAATCCGAAATAGTTGGTTGTGTGGTCTGTCACTGCAATTATCAAATATTATAAGTGTATAATTTTGATGCTATGCATATTGGACACTCAGTGTCTGTGTTTACGACATCTGGTGCGATTGAACGTTTTATAGTAAGTCTATATTCTTAAACATGTTGCCAATAATTATCACAGTATGAACGCTTTATCACTATTTAATTACCTGAAAATATCTTAAACGTATAGTATCAGCTACTACAAAATCAAAGAGCAGTGGTTACCGTATGGACATTGTACATGTTAGTGGCCACTTGATTAAGAGCCCTTTTTGTTACAACCTGACAGATGCAAGAGGTTAATCTTAATAGGAAACATCCACTGTTCAGGGTTTGTATCATTTGTGTCATTAGAACGGTAGAAGCACGTGCACATGATTCTCTACTAATGACATCTAATGCTTTGGATTTGGAATTTGGAGCAACATTCTGCCAAATGTGTATCTGCATACTCTATTCGTGTGTGTGTGTGTGGGGGGGGGGTTAGAACCGTCATCTATTATAAACGGAAGATGGTTGGTTGCTGCAAGAAAATTCTATTGTTCATGATGAAGGAGGAACACAGATAGATCGAACCAGAAAATACTTTCTTTTGCTTTATGCATCAAAGAAATTATTGTCCGCAAATTTCCATTACCACCATACGCGTACACATGAACCCCCAATCATGACATTTGTGTGAATACGAGTGTAATGCAATGTGTCATGTGCACCATTGCCACATTGCAAAAATGCCATCACAGCCTAGTTACTTCATTGGAAAGCCTGCTTCCCATTGCAGGCTAAAATGACATCTTTCTGCCCCATTCAATTACACATAATGCTGCCAACACATTTGGGATGTAAATGACCTGGCAAGGTTATTTTCATATAGCAGCATATCATGGATATGTCAATGTGGGTACATGTAATAGGCAATATTTGTAATATGTTAAGAGCCATGACTAATGCATTAAATATCATTTGATTATTTGAAATATGATTAGGGTGGCAATTCTCCTTTCATTCGTACACTACACCACATTAACAGATCGAGGTTTTCGGAAAATAAAGCTGGACACTGATGCTACAGTGACACGGCCAAATATGGGAGATCGGGTTGCTAACGAATAAAATTCTGTAAGTGTACACAGGAATCTGTATACTACATAAGTACAGTGTATACGTATCTAGCCATTGCTCAATACACCGGATACGCAGACATACAGATATCCGCCACTGGAATATTAAAGTTCTTAAAACTTTACTTTGGATGAAATATACGTAAACATTCTCAGAATAATTATACACAAAATAACTCGTACAATAATTCATACCCAGGATGCGTATACTCATCCGGGAGCATCTGTATTATCTAAGGCTATCTGTATTTATCTTTAACTGTATCAATAGGATCGGCAGACATCCATAGATATGAGTCGTGCTCGAGGGTCAGACTCACAGCTGGGGCCTTTTCACTGTTCTGTAATGATACAGTCAACGACCAATTACGGTAGATACAGATGGTTACGTATAAAAATATATAACCATCCGCAAGACTACGTATCTTTAACATATGTATATATAACTCAATACGCAGGATACGCAGACGCATGCAGGTTTGCCCCTAATATTTTGAAATTCTCAAAACTTTGTTGCCGATCACACATACATAAATAATAGGTACCTCTTTTTTACGCAATATATATAAACTCATCAGCAAGATCTGTATACTCATCTGAGAGAATCAGTATCATATGTAAGCATAGTATCTATCTGCAAAACACTCTGCAGGATCCCCAGTCTTAAACCCAGTCTACACCGCTTAAAACTTCATAAAATTGTATCCAACAAGATGTTTTGTGGGACAATGTCTTTGCGGTGAGAAGACACTTTAAAATCAAGATTCCATGAAAATCCGTCCGTCTCTCGTCTTATACCGTAGTGAATATTTGACAGGTCAAGTCTTGGTCTTATGAAGTTTGAAGTAGTATGATATAGTTGTATTGATTTGGACGGTTTTAAGCCTTGTCTACCTCACAAAAACACAAACTGTAGCCGACGAAACGGTCTTCAGCAGTTTGATGGAAAAAAATGTAAAGACGTTTTGTCTTTCACGGTGGCTGTCTACTACACAAAAACTCAGCGACGATTAGTCGTGCACTTTTCAAAAAGACCAGGTGACAACACACATCAGATGTAACTTCACACATACCTAATAAAACCCTGTCTACACCGCTGAATGCTACTTCATGTATGTCCCCAAGATCCGTCTCGTCTTGAAAACCGTCACACCAACACAACAATAGGAGATTACATCAAACTACATCAAACTTTATAAGACTAATATTTGACATGCCAAATATTCACGACGGCTTAATACGAGACTAAATTTCATGGAATCTTGATTTTAAAGCTCGTTGACACCCAAAACGTTGCCCAACAAACCGTCTAGTCGTATACAGTTTGAAAGACATTTTAGCAGTGCAGACGGGGCTTTAGAGGCGAGATGGATCGTTGGGGCATGGACATATAGAGTAGCATTCAGTACAAGGCTGTAGGCGTGTGTGAAGTTACGTCGGACGTGTGTGGTCACCTGCTCTTGTCGCTAGGATCCGGAAAGTGCACACTAATCATCATTGAATCTTTGCTTTGTAGACAGCCTCTGCCGCGACAAAACTTCTTTACATTTTTTATATCAAACTTCTTTAGGCCGTTTTGTGAGATCTAGTTTGATGAAGTTTTAGCGGTGTAGACGAGGCTTTACGATGACCCATTTTCTGATTTGCGCTCATGTTCACATCTAGGATATTAGGTCTCTCTGCCGCGTATTTTCATTATATTTACGTATTCTCATTATGGAAGCATCCGCAGGTCCATATCATGCCATAAAATGCGTACTTTTGGTTAAAAATCACACATTTTCACCGACCTAATTCTTGTATATGTAGTTTCGCAACATAGCCGTGCACATTGCCCCACCCTATGGGCTGGGGTCACGACACCCACCCACCCCTGAAATACTTTGAAATTGTGCGTGTTCTCAGTTGCATTCTGAGGTATTTTAGCACCCATATTTCATATAAAATAACCTGCAATTTCAAACCTACATTACCTGCTTTCCACACATCACCAATCCTAAAAGTAACGAGGATTTCGGGGGATAGAACCTATTTTTTTGCGTGAATTGGGGGTGCTCTTTTATAATTATGAAAGAATTAAATGGTTATTAAATCTATGAACTGAAAAAAGTATCTTCTCTTGCTCCAACATGGGCAGATCTCTGCAGTGGGACCAAGCTCAATTGAATATATCTTCCAAAAATGACAAAATGCCTCGCTATATGTTTTATTAATACCATTCACACGTGGTTCCATTGCCAGATATGGACCTATTTATTGTACAGGTACAGGTGATCTGTGTTCAATCAGTTAGGGCTGAGTTTGCTCAACGTAGGCCTACACCTTCGGACCCGACCGGGACTCTAACCCATGACCTTCCTGGCTCGAGTCCAACTACATGTACCTATCCACGGCGAAGAGAATGAAAAATACAATGTTGACGACAAAGTGGCAAGGTTTTAAAACGCATGACTTCAGAGTACATGTATTTTGCATTTTGAACAGATGATGTGCGCGCACGCGCGCGCGTGTGTGTGCTTTGTTTTGAGAATTCTAAATATGAAAATGATCAATCAAATTAAAATGGAACTGAACTAGTTTTAAACCTTCTAAAGACATATATTGTAGGCCTAAAATGACTATTTTGTTCAAAAATAGAAGTGCCAAATGCGTCGACAAAAAATGCAACAGTAAAATTCAAGTGTGAAAAATGGTGATCAAATTGTGAATAAACACAAACCACCTCATTTAATAATGAGTGATTGGCCGAAAAATCCAGCCAATCAACATGCTTATTCTATTTACATCTCCCGGAAATAGAATTCAGTTGGTAGACTTAGAGGTTGATTGGGCTTGTCAATAGAAAGCAAGCAAAATGAGTTTGTGTAGAAGTGCATTTGTGGCGAGTGGCTAAATCTGTGTAGTACTTCAAACCAACAATTGTTTCCCTTTATACACAAAACCTACATTGGAAAGGATCAAACGATAAATATTTCAAATATTTCGACAAATTGACATCTTGCTGGAGTTTTGATGATAATTTAATAATAATTTCTAATAATAATTTCAACCCATAAGGTTTCAATATAAACTTGTACATCTGTACTGCAACGTAAAGCCTAGTAGCTTTAGAATTCCTTGATCAGTGTGCAATTTGTATTTGTAATAATCGCAGAGAACTGAGTCAAAGCAGAAGAGCATTTTATACCCACAAAGTCTCCTATTATCTACAACGTATGAAACCCGGAAACCTATGTATCACACATACATTTTTATTATTAGATAATGGACAGAAAATGAATACAGCGTTCTTCTAATGCAGTGACAGAAATGTGTACTCTTCGCCAGTTTTAGAACAAAAACAAACTTGACACAAAACCTGTGTTCCCCGTGTACCTTAATTGTTGCACGTCATCCCCGGCCCAGACGGCGCTCCTCCTCGTAAATAAATGAACGTAAAACACACCATGCGAAAGGCCACTTTAGATGTTACTCGTTCATTGAGTGAAGTGTACACATGGCCGTCTTTTCAGCACTTTATATTCGTCAGCTATGTATAGAATACAGGACCTTTTCACTTCCTGTTCACCGTCAATGCCTTGACTGCGGTTAAAATGGACTATCATCTCCCAGTGAGCCCCTGTGCCCGTGAGAGCAGCCGTCCGGCAGAGTAGTTGGATGTGTTCTTTGAGGACACAGTCGACTATGTGAAATTGATGTAATGAATAGTTCAAAATATATTCTGTCCATAGGTAGGTCCTGGGAAAGCAGAGGCGCCCCCCCCCCCCACCCACCCCCACCCCCCAAAAAAAAAAAAAAAAAAAAAAACGTTATTTGATGGGGTTTGCTTAAATATCTACCAGCTTTGGTGTGTGAAAAGCCCACGCCAGACACGGTTTGCGCCCGCCCGCCCCTTTCTGTAAACATGGATCCGCTAGAGATGTGGATGTCATGATGTGATCCGGAGTGTAATAAGAGCTCCTATACCTTCTTTAGGGCTACGTTTTAAATGAAGAGACAAGTTGAATATATTGGTCATTGTATTCAGTCAGAACTTGCACAATTCCTTGGGTGGAATCCATGCATATTTTGCCTGTATACACAGAGGTAGATAGATGGCATTCGTGCCTGATTTAACATTCATTTCTTAACCAAGTCCCACAATGCAACAAGACATATTGTTCTGCGCAGAGGCAAACTTTGTGTAAGTGAAACAGATGTAGCGAAAAATGTGTGTCCGCTTCGAGGTAACATATTGCTTGTAAATATGCTCATTGTTCATATACATATGTGTTGTTTTCTGTGTTCATATATATGTGTGTTAATCAATTAAGGCCACGGATGAAAATATATACCTGTGTGGTTCACAAGTGTCCTTGTGTACACGTATTAACTTATACCCCTCTCTCGGTTCTCTATTCAAGTTCCAACCCCTATATATGGACATACAGAAGACAGGTTTTTCATCCCAAAGCTTCGATTTATCTACTAGGCCAAATGGTAATGATGAGACTCGAACTCACAACCGTGTAGTGTGTGAGATCAGAATGATACCATCATTCCAAACAGCTAGATGTGGAATCCCCCACACAGCTTGAGTTGGCAAGCGGTTTACTGTTGGACAACTATATATAGTGCACATGGAAAAGGTTTTCACCTTTTGAGAAAGTAATGGAAGGCGATTTGTTTGGAAAATTATATGTACAGTAGAACCTCGTTATCTTGATACTGTAGTGATAACAGCGAAATGCTCGAGATATCCGAGCTAATAAACTGAAAGTTGTTGAAGTGAAATGAAACTAACTTCAAGATACTGTAAAATTCTATCCAAGTAATGTCGAGATAACAATTGTAGTCAATATCAGATAGCGATGACCTACTTTAAATAATCACACTTTATCATATTGAACATTTACTGCTCAGGTTGTTCTGGTTTCTGTAATACGACACAGCCGAGTGCAAACAGTAACAACCTGTGCGACATTTAGTAGCCAAAGCCAGTGATCTTCAAAGCCAGAAACTTCTCAGAAGTATCTTTATTTTTTTTTCTCATACATACCAGGTATCTTAACAGAGTATTTCCATATCATATCTTATCATGCATGAACGCAGGCAGTGTGCTCATGTACAGTGAGTTGCACTGCGTACACTCGACCTCACTTACTAAAGCCATAACAGGAACACTTGACTCTTACAACAAATTACTCTTCAGAGTGCAATCCAATAAGTGAAATATCTTCACCATGACGTATACAGCAAGCAGTGTTAGTACATACGCTTGGGTCCTTGTAACCTGTATTTGGACGGAGGTGAATAAAGATTAAAGTTATCCGAAATTTCCACTTATCAGCGTGGTCAATGACACAAATTTAAAAAAAATATATAGAAAGGTTTATTTGATATAGTCGAGTCATCAAAACTCTACGAGATAAACGGGTCATACATGTACTGTATTTGAACTTAGTAGCCTGTGTTTGCAGTTGGAATACATAGTTACACTGTGAGGCCTTCAGCAATTACGTAATTGAATATAGGGCGTGCGAATCAATGACTAATCATGTAAATTTAAATTAGATCTTGTTAGTATTCTCGTGATAACTTGCAACAAATGACTGCTATTCAACACCTAGAGATGGGATTTCAAGAGGCAAATACAGTAAAAACTGCCAACAAGGTCCACCTATATATTGAGGCCAATTCTATTATATAATAAACATTCCTTGTGACTCCAAAAGGTATTACCCTGAATATTTATAAGGAGACCAGTAGAGCACGCCACTAAATGCTCTTGGTATACAGGTTCTACTGTACAAGTGATGAATGTACAAAGTGAATCTGTGTTGTGGAATGTATACGCTATTACAATGTCAATTTCTCCAGCGGAAAACATACAATGTGCTTGCTATTGGCCCACGTTATTGACTAATGCTGGAGAGCAAGTTAAATGCAAAATAACTTTATCTAGCTCAATGGCAGATCCAGGTTTTTAGAAAAGGAGGGCGCACTTCAGGGATTTCATGTGTTTCATACGCACAATCGATGGCGGACGTGTAAAAACCCTTATGACAATGAAGTATATTGGTCGGAAAGGGGGGGGTGTGTGTGTGCCCGGGGTGCACCCTGGATCTACCTATGGCCTATTGGCCACGACAATGAACAGGCAGATGTGCACATGAGCCATCTACGTATCACGAATTAACAAAATACACCATTTCAGTACTAAACTTATGTTTTAAAAGAAAAGAAAAAACAAAAACAAAACAAAAAAAAAAACACCACACACATACCAAATACGGTGTATCACTTGACCCGGGTGACATTTGTATCAAGACCATGTGGATGATGAACAGGAAGAAGCCTGTAATATGCGTCGTCCAACCAATAATGGATGATTCAAACAGCCAGCGTACTGCGACCAATCAGCAGTCTGCGCATGCGCACATCCATCGTGCCATAATGAGCGCATCTGTCATGGCGCCGACACCCGCTTGAAAACATAAGTCCTCATGACGCAGCACATACCGACACACACGCATAACTCAGGCTGGCTTCTTCTTGCTATTATTACACCCCTCCCCACCCCAACCACCACCAACCTCACACACATGCATGTCTTGTGCAACAGGTGTGCTTCTGTGCTGGCTGAGAGCATATGCGGGGATTCACATACAGGAGATTACAGATGCTCGTAAGTTCGAGTCCTGTTCTGCTGGTGGGTGTTGAGCTAAAACATTGCACATTTACCCTTGGCACATACACATTAAATGGGTCCAGCTCAGCATAATTGTGAGTACTGAACACCATGCGCTACAATAGCGAGTACTATTTCCCCCATGGAGTTGAGAAAGGCAATATATATGGTTTGATCAGGATATATGTGACATGGTGTGAATGTAAAGCCACTCGAGCACGATGACAACAGTTAAATGCCAAGGTAAGCTAGAGTAAACGTCCTCAGAGAGCGCAGCATCGCTAGAACAACGTTGACCCTTGGCAATAAAGATAATTGCCTTGATCATGTTCAGAAAACAACTACAGGTACCAATCAAACATAGTAGCTTGTAGTACTATTGTGACTTTGGATGGTACCGTACCATCCAAAGTCACAATGGCACTACAACTACTATGCTTGATGTCTCTTACTGTAAATTCATTCAACCAAAAAGGACTTTGTATGTGCAATATTATGCAACAACTGTAAATTTATATTGACATACACTGTATAATAAGCATCCGAACAAATATCTTTTCAATTATACGTAGTCATGACTTTAATGTGATTATCCACTTTAATACAAAAACTCAAGGGCCAACTATTTGATTTGATGAACAATGTACGCATATGGCACATCAATTAAGTCATGTTCATGTGATTATCACAATACAATGTACTTTTCTCCAAGCCCACTTCAGGTCAGTACGACTGTTCGTCCCAACGGAGCAGTTCTACTGTAAATCAAACGTAGCCCATGGGATGGAAGAGAAATAGCAGTGACAATAGCTGCCACTTCTATCATTAGCAAAGAATGGCGAGCTGTCTCAGTAATGATTGATTCTGTACTGCCGGTCCATTAATCCCTAAGCATTCGCTTAAGTCACTTACTGTATTGCTGACCATCCACTGCAGGCCCTACTACATGTACGTGACGTACTGTCGTTTACAAACCCACATAGAGCAGTGCAAGTAAGTAGAACTACTGGATTATGCTCTGTACTAAAATGACACACATTGCTTTACAGATATTTAGATTACATATGTATTTACATGTATTGTACACAATTAATAGGTCGATTAAGCTATCAAAACCACCTGGCATTTGAAACTCCAATTTAGGCCTATTTTCAACATTTCATATAATGGTATAAATACTCAGTAAAACAAAACATTTAAATTTGGTACGATATGTACATAAGCAGCTAGCCATAGCTCGTTATTGTTTTCTTTTTATATTTCATTTTGAGGTCTAATTTTGATATTAGAAAATATTTCATTATTTGTAGATCACTTTGATAATAAAACATCATATTTCGGTTCAAAATTAGAACTATAGTGACCATCGTATGTGTCCAATTTTGGCTAAATAAAGTATGCTTTCCATCAGGTCAGTTTAGGACTATAGTTGGCAATTGTTTCCTCCAAAAAAATTGCATGATTTAGGGCAAAATTTTATTATTAAAAATATACGCACGTACGTAACATGGGTGTGTGACTGTAGCATTAGCAGAGGGTGGTATATACAATTTAGTGAGAGTTGAGATTTGGGGTTTTAATTCATTGAGATTTGAGATTTGACCTTTCAATTCAATGAGATCAATTGATTGAGATTTGAGAAAAGGGCTTTTGCATTGAGATTTGTCGCATTAATTCATTGAGATTTTGAGATACCCCCCTTTAGTAGTTACCACTACCCGTGGCTTTTGAGCATTTTGCCAATAACTGCGTGTCTTCCAGAATGACAGTCACGTGTAGGTCGTGAGTTGTTGGCATCATTTAATGTTATATATTGATTAAGAACTAAATCATTTGATTATTTTTATTTGTGTTTCCGATTGTAGACATCTCAACAATATATACTGCATCTAGACACACAACATGAAGTTCACAATCATTTCCTTATAATGCATAAATAGATCAATATAATATATTCAATATGCAAGCATATCACAGAAATAGAAATTCCTAAATGTAAAACCTTCTAAACACAAACACTAAAATGACCACTTGCCTAAACATAGCTTCATTGCGTGCATGCAATTCAAATTCACTTGGATAACAGTATATTCTACACGGTAGTTTTACTCAATAGTAGTTCTGTATACAGTATACTAGAAGAACGTCTCTACTAAGACCACCCGCAGAATGACGTCACGTCTTCTCAATGAAGAGGTGGTCTTAGGAAGATACAGGTTGGTAGCCTTATGAAGCCTTGCAAGAAATTGTCTTATAGAAATGGTCTTTATTGAAGGGTTTAATTAAAATATATAAATGTCATGATTTGCAGCAACACAGCACATATAGTTGCTAAATCAACAAACACAATTGCTCGATTAAACTTAAATTGATAAAACATGCTACAGAGACTTGTAGCTAGTTTCAGGTTTATGAATATAATCATGCTTTTATGTGTGGACCAATTCGAGTGATTGGAGAAGGAGAGACAAAATGCATTTAAAAGCACTGGCAGATTCAGGTCTTCGGAAAAGGGGAGGCGGAACTATTGGATTTCATGGGCTTTGTACGATGTCAAAACCCCCATGAAAATAAAATTGTCACGTCGAAAAGGGGTGGGGGGTACCCGTGCCATGCACCACCCACTGGGATCTGCACATGGAAAGGAAACATTTTTTCTTCGTGGGGATACACAATCCGAACTCAGTCTAATTTGCAAATTAGCAATGTCACAGTCAACATAAACGAAATTACTTGTGTCTGCAGCCCATCAAGACCAGCTTATTTGGATGCCAAAAAAAACCTCAACAAAGTTAAATATGTTGGTGACAACAGATGCAATTGAGTGTCACCTTCATGGCCTGAATCTGCTTATGAGTATAATATCCCAATAGAGTTTTTAAATAAATGAAACTTGAGAAAAATGCTTAGCTAAACAATGATGCAAGTCCAAGCAAATAAATGAGACATACATTGCATAGCAACGTAATTAATATCTGATTCTAAACTCATATACACGTAGATTTACAGAACACTATCAAACAACATGAAATATCAGCACCAGTGCACACTACCTATTACAGTATTCAGGTACAAATGTACTCAATAACAATAAAGTACTTTTTGAAAGTACTATACATGTACCACATCAAAATCATTTTACTAATCTGTTTCATCAATATGGATTATCAATCCTATAACGGTGAGTGAAACATTGATAAGTAGACATTGAAAATTAATATAATTTTCGAATTTCTTTTGAAGAAGTTCTGGAGTAATAATTATTTTTTCTATGATTCTATCTCTGAAGATTCTACTAGAAAGCAGATGGCAGATATATGAAATTAACGTTATACACAGTACTGGACTCATGATCAATCAGCTTTAGTCAATTAATTAATCTAATGCTTAGGTATTTCCAATTCATGCACATATTCTCATTGTGTCAAATACTTATAAATTATATCATAGATTTAATATTGAAGAAAAAATTATAAACCAGTTTTTATCATACATGTATATCGTTACATCATGCATGTGTACATACAATTCAGCTGGATCAGTTCTAACAGTAGTACCGATATACACAAGAATTAGACTTGGCAAGCAAAAACGTTCACAGATCAATGTAACATGTTCATCAAATCATTTCAACACGCAGAACAGTATTTACTTCATATTTCTTTCAAATGCGTCATCCAGTACAAAACTTATATTTTATCTTCTAATAGATACTGCATTTTGACAAGAGGTGACGCCAGTTCACCTTGAGGTACATGTACATGTACACTATGACAAATTCACTTCAACAAGCTTGTAGTTCAAGCTTCAGTTCACATTTCATTTATTCGATGAAGTACACAAACCTAAATGGTGGGGACCTTGCATTTGGGCAAGTTTCTACATCAGCATCAGCACAATACACTAATACTCCAATCCAATGATGCTACAGTCGAACCTGTCAAATAGGACCACCCAGTGGCTGCCCTCAAATGGTCTCAATAGAGAAGAGACCTCTGTATGGAGGTCCATGATAATGTCTTATTATTGGAGTAGATCTCTTTATATAGGGGGTTTAATCGGGAGGTTCCACTGTACTTTCCGCGTATTCTCATAAATTAGACTCCTGCATTTGCTTCAAGTCTTGTGAGTTGTGCAAGTCACCGTAGCGATACTGTACTTTGGTATTGGGCAGGGTGCCATTTCCGTTGATGCCGAGGACGTTGACACCGTTAAGGGAGACGCTGCGCTGGCGGTTGCGGCCACAGCAAGGAGAGAAACTCGCAGCGCAGGATGCGGATGAATGTTCGCTTGAAGGTCTCGTTGAAGATGGTGTAGATGATGGGATTGAGGGTGGATGATGTGTAACCCAGCCACAGAAACACCTGCAGAAATAGATAAAATATGTATAGATTAACAACAGTTTAAGAGCCAATGCATTTCATGGGATTTGTACACGCAAAACGCACCATACAGATATGCCAAAAACATGATGAAAATAAAACTTTTTTAATCGGGGTAAGCGCCGATGCCCCATGTTACACAATATATCTGCCCGTCGATCATGACCGACCTTGAAAATGTTGATGTCGAAATGGCACGAATCGCAGACGCCCATGGCGAAGTTGACGGAGAAGAAAGGCGCCCAGCAGAGCACGAAGATGATGAACATGGTGCCCAGCACCTTGACCGCCTTGCGCTCAGTCTTCACCGTGTTCAGCTGAAACACACACACATAATGACTTCATGAATCAATAAAATAAAGATTTTCCTTTTTTGGACCCATGGTTAACTTTGTGATGTTTTGCTATTGTCTCAACAGCAATGTAGCAGGTACAAGCCATGGTTCAGAGAATGGAGTATCTTTGGTATGGCCAAGACCTGGACCCGAAAATAGCCTGTATTTAATGGACTTTGTGAATGTTAAGCATTTTAGATTAATGTTATACAAGCTACTCTAAGACTGTACTAGATGACATTAAAGAACCTACAGACTTGTACATGTATATGATATTCTCGATGTTTCTTCATTGCGTCAAATGATACAATGTGATACATCATATCAATATTGAGGTTACGTCGGCACACTAAATCAGGTAAAACAGACTGAGGGAATATGGTAGTTACTGTATGAAACGTCTGCCTGGTGTTATTCTTTAACAACCACTAGTACAGTTTTAGTTTAGTTTAATATACTAGATTTGGATGTGTAAGCCTCGTCAAGACACACCCACATAGATTCCATCGCCCTTCTATATCAAGTTCATTTTCGTTTTCTGATTTTCTTTCTATTACAGAGGAACTTGTTCACGATAAAACTTATTTTGACGGACACCTCTCTTATATGGCTACTTTTAAATTAATCTTGAAAGCGTCTATAGAGGACAGGTTCCACTGTAGTTTCCATTGCCATTTTATTATTTTGTGTTGTGAGCTAAAGGGTCTTGTAATAGCAACATCAGCTGTTATTTTGTATTTCTTTTCTGTGTTTCCTCTGTGCTTGCCTTTTTGTATTGTGAAACGACTACAAGTGTCATGGGAAACCAAAACAGGGTATTAGGTATGTTCTGTCGTTTATTAATGTATTTTGAATTTACAGTCTTCCGAGATTAATACAGCGTTTCCACCTACATTTCTTTTACTCGTTTTACTCAGTAGTAAATATATGCTAGTAGACAATGTGACTAAGTTTGACATACTTCATTGCCATTCGTATTACACAGGTGAATCTTATGATAAAGATTACGTGCCCTAATGAAAGTTTTGATTGCCCTCCGCGATATTTGCACGGTAGTCAGGTCACCATAACCGACAGAAATCCCACGCACAAAGTGAAAGCAATTCTTGCAAACAACATTATATTTATTCATTCACGGAACATAAAATCCCATCTGTGGCACATCAGGAATATAATAGTCTACTTCTTCCCAAGAGGTCGCCGACAAAACAAGAAGGATCGCCTTTGATCCCTGATCTGAATAGTCAATGTCACGTTTTATCACAAGGCAAGAGCATTCAGCTGTCAAATTGCTGTGCATCCTGTTGGGGTTTACAGTGATCGATATTTGGGCCATACATCACCTTATGTCGACACTAAGAATGTGCTGAACACTATATCTCGATATATCTTTAACTACATCATGCAAAGCGTATGGGTGCATTTTGTTAGTTTTATTTTTTTTTTTCTCTTTGTCTTTCTGACCAAATTTATTGGAATCACACACAATCCAAATATTAACTTGGCACTTAGTTTCAGATGCCGCGTTGGAGCCTACACACGTTGGCGCAATGTTGACGTGTTTGCGCTTCATTACGCACTCTGGTGTGTACCATTTCCAGTAAACTTTGCATTACATATTATTTCTTAACGTTGTTATTACTCTCTTCTGTGTTGGGGTACCATGGTCAGTTCACGGAAATCTCTTGTATACCGTCTAAAGCAATCTTAGTAACATCTACCTGTGTATCTTCTTTCAATACTGTGTGAATTGAATGATAAGCCTGAAATGGATGAGGATGCCGGTCTACTGTAATATCATTTTCATGCACATTTATGCTCTAATGTGTAATATCTTCAATGCTTTGATAACTTATGAATTGAACAAACCGTCCAAAATACAGTTCGTATGCGCTTTTGTAGAAAATATTGTGTGTGTATTAAGTTTATGTGCCATATAAACTAGACATACATTGTATTATAGTCCCTTCATATAATATCTTTTGGGTGTCTAAAGATTATAAAATTAGTTGACGATTACCTGTTGTTGATAGGTCAAAGCAAACATATAGGTTCACTTAAAACAACCAAAGGAACTGGTGGTATAAACATTTTGAATTGTGACAATACTGTTGTCGACAAACACAAACAACACTATCAGTGGGAAGGTTTGGTAATAAGGCGTTTTACGGATACTTGAAAAGTCATTAGAATTTATATTTGTTCAATAGCAAAAGACCGTGGTTTTTGTAAGAAGTCATTGAAAAGAATAAAATGAATAAAGCCAACAAATGTCATTGAATGTTGGTTTAAATGGTAATTTATATGATATTTGAATAGAGATGAAACCTTGCCCATTGATATCTTTAAAAAACATAAAACCCCTTCTGATAGAAAAAACTGTTTAACCCCTGTATATGTTTAATCAAGATTGAGTTGAAATCTATTATTTTCATATTCCTGTCTCTTTTGGCCTTTACATATTCCCTATTTGAAAGAATTATGGACCTTAAATCGATGAAAAATAAAATCTGTTCTAAAAATTCATTGAAAAGTAATTGAATAACATTGTAATCAGAGAAATCAGTGGAAACCTGAATAATTGTAATTCCTCCCAACACTTGTCAAATTCCAGATTAGATAGCATTAGTTGTGTAAGCGTTGCATTGACAATATGTTATCAGAAACTAAAATGGTTAGAAGCATCAAAATTATTGTTAGTATATATATGTAAGTACAAATGCGCATAAATGAATATATTAAGTTAAAGTTGGTAGTGGTTTACCTATTTCTGTTAAATTCTAATTGATGTGGGGTTATCACAAAAAGATTTGGGATTATAATCTATGATATCCTGAGTGAGACTTCACATTGATTTTCAAGACGTTATCAGAGAACACAACAAAAGCACAAAATACAGTCTACTCACCGAAGAACTGAAAAAACCCGGCCGCTGGAAATCGATTTATACAAAAAACATAAAAATGGTGAACCAAGTTGGGAAAATATATATTCAGAACCTTAAATATGTACATACTACAGAATATCAAATACTCGAATTTAAATTAAAAAGAAAACTTAAATAAGAAGTAAATGACTTCATTAGCAAAAGAAGAATTTAAAAATTGCCATATCTACTATGGAATAACAAAAGACACATGCAATATTATATAAATCATTACATATGTAATGTTCTGAAACATATCATATAATGTATTAAATATTGTACTACAATTACATTTGACAGGCATTACATACACATGAAACATAAAGTAATAAATTATTTGAACTGAGCTAAAAACGTCAGATTATTCATTTTTGCATTGTATTTGTAATGGTAAAATATTCGTTCATTTCAAATACATTTATGCAAAAATGGTAATCAATTAAGAATTAACACACCATGGACAATATATATCATAACATTCTTAAGTACTTCATCAACATTTCAGTTTATGAAAGATTATATTCTATGAAGCAATGAGCAGAAGATAAAATGTTTCATAAAAAGTCTCACCTGTTTCTTCTTCATATGTTCTTCTCTCTTTGCCAGCAGTATCCCTGATGCCTTGATGGCCCCAGCATGCTTTTTCAGAAGGGACTGAAACTTGGGAGGTGGCGGATGTGGTGCAGGTTGCTGCGACATGGAACCATCACTAGTCGCTGACTTGATACTGGTCTGGCTGAGCTTGAATCTCAATCCAACCCCAGACGTGAGGTTGCTTGTGCTGACTACTGTTCTACCACCATTGCCTATTCCACTGCTAGCACTCCCTGATAGCACCTCTCTAAGTGTGTTCCCTATATTTCCCCTAGAAAGAGACTTACTGCTGGTAGAGTGCTTGGACTTTTTGGGCTGTGTAATACTGATGGGTATAGGTACGGTGAGACTGTTGGAGCGCTGACTGTGAGAGGACGGTGGCACCAGCAGGCTGTCTTCGACGCCTGTCAGGCTGTTGCTGCGCTGGGGACGAAGAGGTGGTTTTGTGGACTTCAATGTAGGTACTCGGGAGAGCTGCAATACTGGAATGTTTGTTGGTTGTTGTTGGTCGTGCTGATGTTGTTGTTGCTGCTTCTGTTGTTGCTGTTGTTGTTGTGAAATGCTGTTCCCATCGCTTTTTGTTGCACTATCAGTATTATTGACTTCATTGATTTGTTTTGTAGGGTCATCATCCATTGTTACACTTAATTCTTTGGTCGTCACGGCACCATTGTTATCCTTATTTTTCAAGAAACCATTGCCATTGCTATGCACACGTGAAGCTGTATCCATGTTTTCCATTTCAGGTTGTTTAGTTCTGTGATAGGAACAGACATCTAAATTATTGTTATGTATTACATTATTATCCTTTGTGTCCCCGTCTGTCACAACTGTTACATGCAAACTTTCTTCTGTTTCTAATTTTTGATAGCTATACTGCCTCAAAGAGTTCACTGAGATTTTTGTCGGTGATTGACACACAGTGACATTAGTTGTTATTGAAACACCATCTGCTGACTTAGATCCAACACTAACTGCATCACTTAATGAACCATCCATTGCACCCGATCTATCGAGGTCATTATCAGAATTGTCTGTTGCTGTTGCAGGAGTTTCTTTATATTCATCATCTCCAAAACTTTGCTTGATTGTATCACATCTTGGCTTTGGTTTCTGTATCCAATAATGCCTTGGTATCTGAGGGGTGCTCGGTCGGCCCATCTTACCTGCTGATGGCTTATCTTCTGAAACTTCACTTGGTAAATGGTCGCTCATCATCTGTAAATAAATGATAAAAAATGATTTACAATACAATTTGCCGCATATACTATGAAATGTAAAAAGAGGCAATAAAATACTATAAAAATCATTGTGCATGTGATATTTTCCAATGTATCATCGTAAGAGAAAAACCCTACGATACTGAAGAATAAATTTTCTTTTATTCTTTGTTCTATTTCTGCTACTCTAACGCAGTCTAAATTGAATTAAAATTAAATCTATGTTGGTCCAACTTTTATTTACTTTCCTCTTTTAACATGTTTCAATACTACCAGTGTTATTTTCAAATTAAAATTAAAATTTCAAAATATTAGTTCCAAAAGTTCTTTTTTTGATCTAATATTTTGAAATTTTAATTTTAATTTGAAAAGGATACTGGTAGTATTGAAACATGTCTATGGACCAACATAGATTTAGTTTTAATTTAATTTAGACCGCGTTAGAGCAGCAGAAGTAGAACAAAGAATAAAAGAAAGTGCAACCACATGCTGCATAACATATTTCATGAATCTTGTATATGAAGAATGAATATTTCTGTTTTCTGGTTCTGGTCATAACTGGAATGAAGGGATAAATCCCAAAAGTGGTATGTGTATCTAAATGCAATTTTGTTATAATACTGTGTAAAAATTTCAATGAGTGATGGGTCATCTCACAAATTGACTGGGCTACATGTGTACATATGATTGTCAGGAGAATGAAGAGCATTCATCTCTTAACTCATGTTATTATACATCTACAAACCAATGATGTTGAAGAATAGATAAATGGTTGTTAAGATGTAGAGATCACGGGGGCATAGCACCTGGATCTGCTGTTGGTAATGAGCACTCACCTGTTTCCTGTGGAGGGGTTCCACCTCGCTGGGGTGTGCGCGGGTGCGCTCCATTGAGCGGATCATCTTGACGAGGTGTGAGCCGGCGGCCATGTCCACCAGGTGGCGGTCACGGCTTGCGCGCCGCTTGCTCATCGAGCGCCGGATGGTGCCACGCTGCGAGCACTTCTTGGCCTGCAGCAATCATCATATGCAACATTTTTACAATGTTAACTAATCGTATGTTATTGTATCTTATACGATGCTTGTTTTCTGACATGCACTTTTTTTAGTGTAGCGTCATATACAAAGTGTTGGACAACAGTTATATTTTACAAACATTAGATACTTATGAAACATACAAATATATCATTTGAACTGAACTAAAGCGTTTCATTTTCTTGCAATCTATTTGAAATGCTAAAAACTCATTTGTTACAAATACGTGTCAATGAAAGTGATAGTCAATAATAGATAGCAGGCGTCAAGGCAATGAAGAAACCAAGCTCATTCAGAATTGAGTGAATTCTCTGAGTAACTACAAATTGAGTGACACACAGAAAACTAAGAAAATGAGTGAACCCCTACCCTATAAAAAATGATTTCTCTAAATTTAGAAAACATATGAGCTAGACATGCTCAGCAGATCATGCTATCGAACAATTTTAACTGCACAACCATCTCTTTTTCATCAATACAATACGGCCAATATTTGGTATTTTACTCTGAGCACTGACCTGCTTTGAGAGGAGGCGTATGGTGAGCGCGTAGGCGATGAGCATGATGACGAGCGGGATGAAGAAGGCAGCCAGCGAGCCGTAGATGAGGAAGTAGTGGTTGAAGATGCCGCACTGTAGCAGGGAATGGAAGTGGTGTAAACCATTTCTATTGCAGTTCAGTAAAAACCTTCCAAGGGGCTCATTCTCCATTGGCTATACATTGTTACTAAAATGTTTCACAACAAAGTTCTATGCCATGAAGAAACAGTTGTGGCTCTATAAAGTATACACTAATCATAGAAAAATAGCCTCTTTAGCATAGTGGACGGTCTAAGAAGTATATATGCATTCTGCTATGAAATAAATGAAATAAGCAGGGCTTATTCCTGGAAATTGGCAAACACGCATGGCTTCTCCATGTTTTAATCATCTATGTTTGAACTGCCTTATCTCCTCATTAAATATAACAATCGTAAGCTTGCTAATGCTCCATTACGACAAATTCCATACATAAGCACTTTTGATACCAAACATCAGCATACACATTCAAACCTTCTTGCCAGCAAACATTTCAGTACTGGTACTCCCGGTCTATGACCCCCCTCACCTGCAGGGCGGCGCCGCTGGGCCGCATCAGCACGTTGGCGGGGTCGAGCACGGACAGCAGGATGATGGGCGAGGCAATGGCCAGCGAGATGCACCACACCACGCACATCTGTCACACACGTGCTCAGTATGTATTAACATTATAAATGTCCACCGTGCATGTGCATATCTAAATCTTAAAAAATATGTGGGGACATAGGAAGATCCAGGTCGGGGGCACAGGGGGCACACGTCCCCCTTTCCCAACAAAATACTTCCTTTTCATAAAGGATTTTGCCCTTTTCGCCATCGATTTAGCGTATAAAACCCATGCAATCCCTTAAGTGCCCCCACTTTTGTCCAAAAACCTGGATCTGCCAATGAGGCATGCTGTTATTGGTATGCGTACCATACATTTCGATAATGAGAAAATTAATTCAAGTATACTCTACAAACCTATTTCATAGAACAAACCTTGATGGCCACGGCTGTGCGTGACTTCCTCCTGATTTTGAGGGGCGAAGAGATGGTGACATAGCGATCGAGGCTGATGGTGCACATGTGCATGATTGATGACGTGCACATCATGACGTCACACACTTGGTACAGGTCACATATCACCATGCCGAATGGCCAGTAGCCTGAAACACACAATGATTTAAGATGAGGTGGAATATAAAACACTACAGGTTTAAGATACAGGTTTTCAGAAAATGGCACCACAACCATGCACAAAAGCTCGCAGACATGACAAAAAGTGCTGGAAAATGCATTTTGTAGAGAAAAAGAATGTGTGTACATGTATGTGGCCCGTGAGTCCACGTGGATCTGCCAGGGGTATCACACATTGTCAGGATCTCTACCTTTTTAACCGTACTTTTAGCCATGATTTGGTCTAGTTGGTGTTTCTTTGTAATATAAGAGTCAAGTGTGTCTATTTTTGCAGACTTGATTCCTTTTGATGATTTAAAAAAGCGGCCTTGGGACTACGATAATTGCCAGGTTGGTTACATTATGTATGTTCAAAACATATTGGAGAACTAATGCCTTACATATGGTTGATATATCAAAGAAGGGAGAAGCCAAACCCGAGCCTTGCCGTTGCTAATCAGCCCGTCCCTATAGTTAGGACGCGTGTCTATTTGTCATTGGCGCCGCGATGTCTAGCGATGACACAATGCTACAAAAACACGGGATTAGCAAGTTGGCAGGTACTTTGTGAACCAAGCTACTCATTTGTAGATGATTAGGTTTAATATAGATGACATTTGCCTTTTGACACAAATCAAATTATGGCAAATTGTATGTGAGTTTTGTACTATAACCTGGATTCTTCTTTGAGCTACTCGTTGAAAATGACAAGTGCACACACATCTATACAAACCATGCATTGACGGTTTCTGCTCTATTTGAGATAGAAACACCCCACATATCTAACATAATGGATGCACTTTGCTCTTATAAAAGAGCACTTTGACATGCTAACTTACTTTTTTTCTAATTGTATCCGTTTATAAGGAAAGCGGTCATTGCGTCCAACCAAAATACCAGCCCATTACGACCAGCAAAGCTGCCATTTTCCTGATAGTCGATTAAAATGTTTTTTCTCTCTCTTGTTATAGAGTGTGATATGTACTGTCGCAAACAAAAGCGTGGAGATATATTTGACATGTTTCATGAATCTTCCAAGAAATAGTGGGAAGATTAATTGTAACAACACCCCCGCTCCCGGCACCCGCATTTTCTTGGTACTTTACCATTCTTTGTTCACCTGGAAGAGGACAGTAATGGCCGCCTTCTTTTTATTTTGGCATTCATTTATTACAAATGTGGCTGTGTGATGGAAGGTCATAACCAATTAATGGGCTTTTAGAAAATATTATGATAATTAAAACTCTTTTCAAAGCCCATTGATGCAGTTGCGTTTGGTGTGATGTGACTGCCCGGAGCTGGTCAATGCTTAGCTGGTCGTAATGGTCAGTTTTCCTATTGATTCGGTTGGTTTTGGGTGTGTGTGGTGTTTGGGGGGGGGGGGTAACTGCCCATTCGGTTTTTATGATGATGACTCATCTGTCACTTGTTGTCCTCACCACACTTCTTATATATTTTGGACTAACTGTTCAGTCAATTCACGAGAAATTGAAAATATACCCATCACACACACCCTGGGATTTTACTAAAAAAAGGTCGTTTTTGGAAAGAAACATGCCAATCTAACTTCAGCGACTTAAAATACGCGCGCCTTTACAAGGCCAGATGAGCAAAATGAGTGTACAATTGAATAGCCAATATGTTCTTACTGTACGTTAATGTTGAAAATCTGAAATGTCCACATATTCATGATAAAGCAAAGTATACAGAGATATCTATTTTTAGAAATCACCAAGAGAGTCGTTACGTAATATTGTTGTAACAGGTAATTGAGTCTCGAGACACACGTACGCGCATGTAAGTGCAAACGTTTTGGAGAAGAGAGTCCTTGGATGAGCCGAACTGCAAGAGAAAACAATTCTACAGAACGCCCATTATTAAATATGAACAAAACAAGGGCGCTTGCTTGTTTAAAATCCACATTTTAATTGAATTTTCCAAGTACCTTAGTCCTAAAATAGTTTTTGATATTGTGTATACGACGATATCATGAATGCTGTCAGGGAGATACTGTTTGCCAATAGAAATATTGGAGTACTATCTGAGTATTCAGTACCCATTTTACCCGGTAGTTGATTAATCTCGATCAACAAGACCCTGTGATGGCGTAGACGAGGAAATGATTTAGTCTAAAAATACCCACACTGAATTATAAAAGTCACATGATCTGGTTTGTTTAAAAATACCCACAATTCATTGATATGCAAACTCATATATATTATGTTATGGTAACACCCCTGGTTCAGTATGTCATTAGATATATATTGTTCCAAATGCTTAGGCAGAGAACAGGACACTTTGTGATGTGAATACCTAGTCTTTGGTTGGGTGTCTGAGGTGAAAAGCAATGACTTATCGACTGAAATCCGTGCCAAAATGAGCTGCGTAAACACAGCGCTTGGCAGGTGAGTTTGTACATGATAATTACCGGAAGCTGGCAGGAAAGCGCGGGAAAACGTTATGAATAAACCAATGCCAGTCCTTTGTTTAATAGATTTGTGTGCGTCTATCAGGACAAACTGCTGTCTTGTTATTTACATAAATCACGGCTGTTGACAGTTTGAAGGTCTAATAAAAGGCTGAAAGCCCAAAAAGTACCAGGAATAAGATAATATTTACACCAAAGGACTTCTTATTTTGGATGCATTCAGCTGTATCAACGGTACAAAAAATTGCTTCACAAAATATTGTTATTTACGTTTTGTGACGAATTTGATGGCATTGTTTTTGTTAATCTTTGTTTATTGTTATGAAAGGTTTGCACAAAATTACTCGCATTTTTTTTTAATTGTAGACCCAGCGTGTGTTTGATATGTGTGTTATTGCCTAAGTGACAAATCAAAGAGACAAGAAAATAATATGTCTATATGAATCGCATATTATACTTGTATTCACTTAATAAGAATAAAACGATTCTTCATTAAGACATGTCCGGTAATTTACCATGATTTCATATATTCATTATGTGTGAAGAAGATTTCTGATCAGAATGAATGTTTAATAACGACATTCAATTGGTATTCTCATACTCGGATAAAATGGACTACATTTCCAAGCCTGCCTGGCAGACATCGTATGGAGCCCGTGTGTTTCCGTAGATTCTATAGATTGTTTCAATATTTGTATCATCATGCGCGTATGCAATACATAATATACATATACCCATATAATACATTTGAAACAGCCTGTAGTAAACGCCGACGCCTTATTTTCACGGGATTTAATGTAAGCCACTTGTGCGGTAGGCATGAGATGGGGTATCAATAAAAGAACATGTCGTTTGTACGCTGTATTAAAATCTATTTGGTTTAAGGATGATATTTTAAAGAAACCCCATACCTAGCCCCAATTGCACGCATGAGAGGTTCTTTTCAAGCTTCGTGCCGGGCAGGTATGTTTCTGACCGCCCTGACGTACGCTGTTATCCTTGATCATTTGTTCTCGGTTGGCAATCTTGTACATGACTAAGTCCGAGGCTATTTTTAAGGGGAAGCCTAGTCATTTAAAGAGTACCGATTTGGGACGGTGTCGCATTTTAGCAAGTTAAACTTAACAAGAATGTTATGTTTTTGCATTGCTGTTTTGAAATAATAAAGGACAAACACGTGTCTTTGTTCATGATTTGTGCCACAATTAAGATATCTGTTACAAGACACTTTAAACATAATCCCGTGGGAAAACATCAAAATTTGATGACTCCATCACCCAGTGTTGCTATTTGGAGTTTTTGTTGCTTTAATAATTGAATTTCATACATCTTCAGGCGTCTGCAGCATCGTCCAGTATAGTCTAGAGGATACTGGTCAGCAGAGTATGGTAGTAGATAAAGTTCTCTATTGGGTAAGCCATTGTTGTGGGTCTGATGTTCAGACTATTGGGTTAGGCTAAAAATTGGATATGGAGAAAACGCATTCTCAGCGAATCACAAGCCATGTCCGGCGGGTCCTTTGTGTTGAATAAGAGCTGTTAAACCGAAAGATAGTGACTCCATCCAGTTGAGAACCGAAGTGTTGGTCATCGGGCCCTGAATTGTAGGCAAAATGTTTAAGGAATGGGTGTGCACTGCCACTGCCACTGAACTGCCACTGTGCACTGCCACTGAATTCATGTCTATAACCTAATCGTTAGCATTCAGCCAACTGCAACTGGAGACAAATGTTGATAGTCTGTGAGATTAAACACACACGCAAGTAAACACACATAACACGTGTGATATCCAAGTCAATGACCTGACATATACAGTACAGCTTTTACAAGTAATCCAATGTGCATGTGCATGCAGTAGAGACTCTAAATCAAACCCACTCAGTGGCTAGCTTCAAGTGGTCTCAATAGACAGGTGCTCTCCCAATAGATGCTCATGTTGGTCTCTTAATGGAGGTTTGGGACCGCAAGAAATTGTCTCATTATAGAGGTAGTATCAATAGTGATGTGACATTAATAGGATATTCTACTGTGTATGTAGCACTTTGTTATGCTCGGAAATAGATAACTCAATATTTTACTAGCTAAAAACTACAAATTGATCTCTTATTCTACGTTGGGAGCATACCCGGCGTCGGTAAAATTTAAATTGTAGTGTCGAAGATTTTGTGACCAAGCCGCTTGAATAACGCCGATAACTCATTGAACCACGCCCCTGTTTTTTGTGTATATTTTTGCATACAACAGTTTAACCATGTTTACTCTCAGCTACATGAATGCATGCAAAACAGAGTGTATATGAATGCAGTTAGGATGATGTACGTGATTATCATAATAGTAGGGACGGGGGTAGATATGGTTCACTTTTACCAAACATTAACACAAATGGAAGACTATTTGCCTTTCCTTTAGCCAGGTCTCAATAGAGGAAACCAGCGTTTATTGCAAGCATATAAGCTTTTTTAATGGCAGATGTAATAGACAACGGCTTTACACATTAAAAGCGAGTGATTATATATGATGGCTCTAGAATGTATTGAACAACACAAGTCCTGTTCTTGTCACGCTCACATTGGAGAATAAAAAGGTGTCCCTGATTGCGAGGTGTCCCCATTAGTGATTAGTGAAAATACGTCTTATATGTGATGATGCTCTGCTGCAAACGTGAAAACCACTGCCAGTGTTAATCACACACCTAACGCTGCAACTGGTCATTTCTCAAGCCCAGTAAATGCGCAACATGATGAGTTAAACAGGTGCTTCATATAAAACAGTAAATTGTGGCTGAACTAAGAATAAGACGTCTGGCTAATTCTGTACACCTCCATACATTTTCCAGGATATTCAGTAGAATTTCCCATCAGGTCTGTCTCTATAAAGAGACATCCTCTATGAGAAGACCCGAGATTTTTAATTGTAGGATTGTCCTATACTGAGGGGAGCACTTGGGTGGTCCTAATAGAGAAGTTATACTGTAACGTCGTTCATTCACATTTGTTTCCATGAAAATATGTTCTCTATTGACCAAACATATGTTTTAAGAAATTTCTTTCCAACTTAGTTGAGCACAACACCCGCAAAATTGCGTTATAGTTTACACCGTTTGATCTCATCTTCATTTTTTATCATTATTTATGCAATGATAATAACAATCGTTTGATAAAGCAAGATCTCAGTTTTTATAACTTGAAAACAAGAAAGAATGTCAAAATCCAGAAGTACCAGTCCGCCAACAGCATTAGAAAGGATCAAACATGACCGGGTGTGAGGTCAGGGGGTCAGTGAGATGAGGAGCGAGCTCAACAAGAATTGAGTAACTCCGCCAGGCTAGTGAAAAATACAGCAAATTGAGTGACCACCAAACCAAAGTAAGCACATCAGTGACCTCCCTACTCCCTATCAAATAGATTGCTCTAAAAGAATCCAATAAATTGCTTCAAATTGAGAAAGAAAATATGGTTCAGACTTAGAAGCAAATTTAAACAACCCAAAACTACTAGACACGCACATCAGTGTCACCGGCCTCACACCCTGGGAATAGTGGATTCAGACGAACTAAGCCGTTTGTTATGCCAAGACAGGCGTCTATGTTTAACCACTAAACAAGCCCGTTCTGGGAACATGGAAATGTCTCGCACAACTGAGGGTGGTCGATAATAATGTGTGCCATTATAGGAAAAAAATGCGAGAGGGGCAAAAAAGAGGTTTCTTTTTTTATATTTGAATGCGATGTGGATTGATCCACCCCAAGCTCTGTGTTATTATAGATATAAACGAGGTTATTATATTAGCAGTGCTGAGTGCTGTGAAAGTCAATGTTCGTGAAGGTTTTTTTTCTTTTGCAACATCTTCGTATATTTCTGGATTAATATTTTCATGCATTTTTCAAGCTGGTGAAGTTCCATGCGGTTTGATTTTGTTGAATTCCCTATTTTCGCTTCATTTGCCAAAATAATATGCCGTTAAAATCTGAAGAGTTAAAGTACTTTTTAGGACCACCCCGCCATGTGCGATAATAGAGGTAACGCGCTGTGTTCAGTGTCCTGTGGCTTTTATAAGTGAAAAGTAATACTACTATACCTTTGGTGTCAAGTTAAAGTCAAACGTATTGCAAGTGTTGAACTCCCACAAGAAAACTTTTAAAGTTTAACAATCCTAGCAAGACGGTTGAGCCTGAGAGTAGGTCTATTGAAATACGGAATCCATCACATCCTTAAAGTAGCCCCATCCCATCGCAGCTTTTCTTATTCTAGGACTCAGAAAACGCATGACTTATTATCTGCTGTGCTTATTTTGTGAGTGATCACTGTGACTTATCTGGTGCTGATTACAGACGGTGATCGTGCCGCCCAATAAGCTGCTGCAGTTGGCGTGTCTCATGAAATGTTCGGTCTGTATTGGTGATCACGTGTCGATTGCAAGCTCCAGATAATCAGAGCGGTTGAGCGACGGAGAGGGGCAGGGGCGAGGGTGTGTGGTATTTTCCCAAGATGTAAATTCAATTGGTCTTAAATGGTTAAGCATTGTTGTGACAGATAAATAATTTTAAGTCGAAGATTGATCCTTTAAATATATTTCATGTCATGGACACATCGTAGGAATATATGGGGAAAATGAGAGGTGATTATTTTACGTATAAATGAGTAGAAAATCATTAATTGTGATTCGAGCATTAATGAAGTGAGGTTTGGAAACATTCAGGGAGCGTATATTAACTCCAACACTATTTACCGGTAGTGATCACCAAGTCCTTTTAGAGTGAGGTAAAGACGTTTGCCATAGATAGTTGTAATGCAATCCTGCAATTCTAAATAATAAAAGAATGTTATTTATGCGTTGGGAAAAAAGTTATCTGTTGGAGAATGGAATTGCTACCAATAAAATTATTATCTCTTGGAGCATTGCAACCTTGCCTATTCACACAGCATTCTAGGATAAAATAAAATCACACATATTTGTTACACGGACTGATCCATAGAATTGATATGATTGTTGATGCTGTGATTAATCTTATAGTATTATTATGATATGCTATTGAGCTTAGTGTCATAGAGTATAGTTCAATTAAAGTTGTCATTATTGAACGCATCCAATAATAATGCACAACAATAACTTTTGTGAGTATTGAATACTTTTTGTACTTTTATATTGATGGATTGTTTAAAGTGGCATACAAAATTATAATGAAATCTTAGAGATTTTTAGTCGCAAGTAGAAAAGGGTGTAAGTGACTTGGTTCCTCCAATTGTGCGGGTTGGTAAACGTGCCATGGAATTTGGTAGAAATAGAATGTTAACGAGAATATTATGTTTCTTAATTTAACACATCATGGCAGTAATTGTTATTGGAGTAACAAATAAAACATTATATTTGTTACAGTTGTTGATTGCTTAAAGCAATTGGATACATTGAAAGGAAATGCACCATAAAAGATTTAAAATCATAAGACATTCCGAACATGCCGCTTTAAGTCGCTGTTTATGCCCAATGTAAAGATGTCTTGCACAAATACATTGTAACAGAATATGCAGATAGACAATGTGATCAAAGTAATAAGTCAGATATAAATAAAATACTAACAACACATTTTAGTATAGATGTGCATGACACTAAATGGTATAATGCTCATTTATTTAAACAATAGAATACAAAAGAACAGCTTAATAACTCCAGTAAATAAAGAACTTAATATCAGATAAAATGACTGTCTGTAGATAGGTTTGTTCAGTCTGAGTTGGCGTTGGCAGAACCATTTGTCATCTGGTTGTGAGCCTCTGTATGGACATGACAATATATTTCAAATATGTATTTTGAAGTAGACTACACTTACACGTACTTTATCATTCTCATGTTCTTCATGTTCCAATCAATTTGGATGGAATTAAAACATTTGGTACAATTACTATGAAATGATTATGAAATTAGAGTAAACACATGATACCGTTATCTTTTCCTCTGGGTTCAAATACAGACCCACACGTTGTATCTAGTGTCTAAAGGCTGTACAGTGTTGAGTAAAAACTACAAATATTTAAAAAAAAAAAACACTGTTCGAATACTATAGCAGAACTTGAAGAAGCATCGATGAAGCGAAAAGTTGTGATTTAAATTAACTTTCGTACCTTTTTAACTTTATAATCTGCTCTGTTTTTATACGATATGGTACGAGCAAGGACTTTTTATACTGTTCCATTACCATGCATATCTACATGGCATATTAAATAAGAAAATACCAAGATAATATAAGACTGTTTTGGATATACATGTATGCAGGTCTATTCAGTTCTTCAGCCAGCATATCATGAGATGACAGATCCAGGGTTTCAGAAAAAGGGGTCGAAAATAAGAAACTCCGTGAGAGACAAACACAAGATGCTGCTGATAACCTTGCTGGGATATCCATTTCTTATAAAGGGAAGATGTTGAGCCGCCCCCAATCCCCAACCCCGCTTTTGATGCGCCAGTGCAAGAAGATCAAAGAATAAATGTACCCTACAAATCGACCATTGCCATTCGTACATGTTGAACATCAAAACCTGTTAGGATAAAACAAGAGCGTCTGTTGGCGTTGAAATCAGCTTGACTGTAGAATTATAGAGCGGTTGGTTGCAGAGCATGTAAACAAATTAAACTGACTGATGCTAATGGAGCACTGGGTTCTAGAATTTAACTATAATGACGTCACTTTTTCCAGTGCATCTTGTTATTGATCGGGTGAATTGAACTGGTCACGCTACCTGCCTGGATGGGTTGGCAAGTGTTCAATGCTCATGTCGAACCCTGTAATGTGTTTATACTCATGTTGAAATAGTCATGTTGGAGTGTTGAAATTCATATGAGGTGTATTGCCCTGTTTGAGTGGCCAATATGTACTTACTACCTGTGTGGGTGCTAGCGTTAGTGGAAATTTACAAAGAAATATGAATACCACAGTCTTGAAGTGGATTTGGTCTTTTACATCAACAGTTATCATTCTAGTTCTTAATTCATTGCGTAAGAAATCAAATTTAAATTGACAGAAGGCGGTAAGTGTAGTTTTACAGCAATCTAAAACTGAAGATATCAAATAAAAGGAGAATGTCATCGTGTATTCTAAATATATACGTCATAAGACAACTGCCGATACACGTGACCTACAGCCTACACAGGTGAATTTAAATTACCATGATTCAGTTGCAATTGTATGTGTGTCTGTAACAGTTTTTCTTTTCTTGTCTTCTTTGCTTCCGCTCGTCAATGTTCAAGATACACTAGAACCTCTGATTATGACCACCTCCCAGTTGAGACCACTTGGTGTCAGTCCTTCAACTCAAATCCCACTAAATTTAATAACTCTTCCATCCAAGACTGATTAAAAAGAAAACATTAAGTACATGAGATAAGAACAAGCACAGAGTCAAGAACTTTGCAAATGGAGAGGACATGAAGAGTTACAATCTGCATTAGGGCTGTTGTAGATGTTCAAAGACTGTCCATTATGACTCTAATAGATTGCACAACAAACATACAATATAAATCCCACCGGTGTAGTAGGAATTGTGGCTGTGGGCGGTTGTGCATTTGTTTTTAAAAGCAGACTTCACTGCTACCGTGTTCGCGCGACTGTACTGGTACTTACACATTGACACACTCAACAAGAGTGTTCAACACTTTTTACCGTAATGCTAATCACCCGCATTGACCTAAAATGTATTTTTAACGTATATGGGTAACTAGCAACCTGTTAAGAATGAGGTTTTCTCCACAACCACAACCAGACTTTGTTGAAAATCGACCGCAGGACCTTCTGGTCACGAGTCGACCCCCTGTTCAGTGTTCATTCGGGGGCAGAAGCAATAACAAATACACCACCCCGGCCTGTTCGTCTTGTGTACTACTCGTATGGGCATTTTATAAGGTGAATGAACTTGCGGTTTATTGCACAATCGTATTGTAAAATAAGCCTTTGTCAGTAATTTGCTTAGATTGTAACAAAAACAATAAGATTTGTCTTACTTACGGTGACAAGCAATGAGCATTACCCGTCAAACCCTATTATATTGATGCAGATAGTTGCGAGTACTGTTGTTGGATGGTTTGCTAAATACATTTCCATTTCTGGCCACCCTTTAAAAATTCGGGCAAATAACCTCTGGTATTTGAGTATTTTTAAACTACATGTATTCACATGGACATGTGTCATAATCTTGTCAACGGAAGTGTGTCATTTCTTGTCACACCGAGAAGCGCCTTACTGCAACGATACGTGACTGTCTCTGGCAAGATGGTGTTATCTTTTTTTACCGTCCATCTTTTAATCAAGTAATGGACCAATGAAATAAGAACAATCTCTCCAGAGGCTGTATACACGCCTGTCTCAGCAATATAGTGGAGCTCGCATTTCTGATCACGTTTCCATCGCGGGTGTTGATTCCCTGACTGAGCTGGTTGAGGGATAATTGATGACAAAACGTTGAAGTTCTTGTGATGCTGAATCTCACATGGTTTACGGTAGAATCATTTTGCGCGGGGGTGAACTTGCTAATGGAAAAGGTAAATTACTGAAAAATTATTTATGTACCAGAAGTAATCGGCAGAGGGAACAAAAGTTATACACTTTCTATCCCACAACTCAAAGTTGAATTGAGTTGAATAGTGATATCCAGTCCAGACCATAACTACATTACCAGTTCTATACGTGAAGGCAAAATCAGCATAATGATCGAAATAGTTGACTATCTATACAATTAACTGCAATCATAAAATTTGGCTAATGTATGAAATATATGTCGATTTGAAATTAATTAAGGTTATTCTATCTATAGATATAACGAGAGTTGAAAGTAATCTATTACCATTATTAAATATTTTCATGGTGTTGAAAAGATCAGACGCATACATGTATGACTTAATTTGAATTTTACATTCAGTTTATCCTACATCAGATACTCTATGTTATGATATCTTATCTATATTTACATCTACATTGTACACCAATATTATCAAATTTAATATGTCCGTTGAGACAGTGAGTTGAAAAGTTGAACATTCATCATTAACCACCACATAAGAAAACTAGTAGGCCACATTTTAATATACAAGGCTAAATTATTATCATTATTGAGAATAGGGCGATTCTAAAATCGTATGCACGTGTCTAGTGGCGAGGACTGTGATTTTCCCTCACCCAGGTAGTCACACTTGGAATAAGTCGTTCCACGCCAGTATATTGCACTCTACAATTCGTTAACTACATGTAAGTGTATTGCGATCACCACCCATATTTATTATGGAAAGTATAAACAGCCAGATCCTAAATAAACCAGAGGTGACAAACAAGACTGTTGTGGCCAGTAGAGAGGAAACTGTGAGCAGTGTGTCACACTGATAGCCCAAACTAGACCCCACCATGGCTAATTGTGGTCGTTTTTGGTGTGTGTGAAATAGACTCTGAGTCCTCACCATTTTCAAATTACAAATCAAAGGTGAGCACCCCTAGCGATAACCAGTAGAGAGGTAACAGTCCGAATTAATCAAATAATAATGTGGAATTTACCTATAGTATGGACCGTTTGCATACACGTGAAAAACGGTTATTACGCGTCGCCGTTGTGAAATGACACACAAAATGTAAGCACACTGGCTTGTTACAATGTACATGAGAATAAAATGATATAAATGAGATTGTACAACATTATAAATAAATGTTTGGAAACAAGTCTGTATTTAACACAGCATAATAAGAGTCGGTTGATTCAATTGCACATTACGAAAATGCAGAATTGCAAATGTCAAAACGTGGTCAACAACATGAAGGATTGTAGGTGTAGGTAAAGTTACCATTTAGATTGTTATATAAGTGATTCTCTGGGAATTATAAAATATTCTAAAAATGTTCGTGATATGTCTAGGACAACATGACCAGATAATAAATAAAAATAGTGATTGCCATAGCAAATCAAGATATTTGGCATAGAGGCGCAACCAGTGGATATAGTAGTGTTTGTACGAAGCCATGTCCAACACCACATGAAAATGATTTTTAAAGGTACGTCCACTACGCACCCTGAACATACATATGATTACAATAGACACATAAAACAATCAGAAAATGACATGATTTGTCTATAACAAGGATGTTTCACTTCCAACTAACGAAGGCATCAGTGTAGAATTATGGTTTTAATTTTTCAAACAACATTCCTCCACAAACATTAAAAATGGTGGTACGCAAAAGCAATATACATGTTGTAACCCATTCTTATGAAAGAACCAGGCAACCATTATGGCAAATTTCGAGCATATGTTTTAGACATTATTCTCGCCGGTAACTTTAGAACCAAATTTCCTATATCGGCCATTACATGCAGGGTTAACCAGCCATACTCAGATGAGCGCAGCAGGTGAGTACTCACCCATGAGCTCGTTGACGATGGAGCAGGGCATGACGATGATGCAGACGAAGAGGTCGGCCACGGCGAGGGACAGCAAGAAGTAGTTGGTGACGTTCTGCAGCTTGGGCTCCACGGTGATGGCGATGCACACGAGCACGTTGCCCGTCACGCCGGCCACCACCAGCAGGAACAGCAGCAGCACCTGCAAGCAGAGTCACGGGTGACAATAAGGCTTGGTGGTGGTGGTTTGGGGGGGGTGTCAGCTTCTTGTAATGCTTAGAATTGTGGGTTTCTCTGCAGAGAGGATTTATTGTATTGCAATACAGTTTTGGCAGCAGACGTCTGGACTTCTTCTATGGCACCCGAGTTTTTTTTACAATGATTAGACAGCACAGTCTAAACACGGACGCTAACACGTGCCAAATTTCATACCAGTCTTCACGCTTGTTTTGCAATCCACCTATAGGCTACTCTTATTAATTGAATAAAACTGTGCAGTTCCTATTTGTCAACCAGCTAGCTTGATATTGCGAGCGTGAATTTGAGGCAATATGGAAAGTAACATATATCAGAGTTTATTGTATTGGTAATTTTAGGTTCTATACCCTGTAGTTGTCTATCCATAAGAAAAATTCAGACTTTATAGAAACTGATAAATGTAGCAGCCTTAAAAACGAAATTTGAACTACATAAGTGTACATATACAGTAGAACCTCTTTATTAAGACAACTTGTGGGACCGACTTAACGCGGTCTCAGTGGAATGTTCTTCATAGGAGTTTTAACCATTGGAATCATTTTGAAGGTATCTGGCCCAGGACATTGATAGTATTACAAAGATGGTCTCATTATAGTGATGGTCTTAATTGGAGGTTCTACTACTGCCCAAATTTCAGTCAAATACTCACATCCAATTCTTTAAATGACAATATTTCAGCTCTCACCTGCCAGTTGTAACCCTCGTCCACAACGTTCCCGTGCTCCGTGAAGTTCCCGCTGTCCCCATAGGTGGCGTTCCACAGATGAAAACAGAATACGCCACAGTCAACGTTCACCGATGTCACCGGAAGTAGCGGCAGAGTCGTCTGACCATGATTCTGGCCAGCAGACGAGACATGCTGCCAAGATGGCTGCCAAGATGGCGGCTGCTGCTGGTTCACTGCTGCTGTTGCGTCGTGATCATATCCGGTTGAGGTGGCCAGGGAACTAGTGTTCATGGCTGCTGCTGCCATATGCTTGTGTTGCCATCGAATTGTGAATTTAGAGATACTGCGTATTCCTTTTATCAATCCGTATTAGTTGATGGCCTTTCATACCACTTATTACTCGATGATGATCAGATCTCATTTCATTGGATACACGGGGTTACATAGACATGCACCGTCCTGATAAAGGTGCAACTTGTCGTGACTACATATTTCCATAATAGTGTGTGTCTAAGCTAAATGGCCGTGGCACGTGCACTATTTCATTTCTCGATGCGTCTTCCATTTGTAGTTTCTAAAATTAAAACAGCACCGAGTAAATTAAAAGAACTGTATCATTTTGAGTCGCACAAGTAGATTACTATGAATAATAGTCACGAACCAATTAAAGTAGATTAGACAGCAGGTGGGTTGAACCATACTGAAATAAACCACATTTCCAACGTTACACAGGAAGCAATTAATCGTTTTCTAAAACTAGTCAAGACATATATTAATTGCAATGCAAAGCATGAGCATCTTATAACTATGTTGATATTTGTATTCATTACATACCACGATATGCATTTTGGTGTAAAGCACATCTAATTGGATTTAGACTTGTAGATATTTGAAATTAGAAAAACATATGACTATGTGTAGGTTGATTTCTAAAAATGCTAAATTATGAAGTTGGAGCGCTAAACCATGTACAGAATCAGGGTCGCAGCAACTAGAATATTGACGCATAACGCATCTATGCAATAAAAACCTCAAGGATAGTTTTACTTTTATGTATCCCACACAATATCAAATATGCATAAGCAGGCTCATCTCCATGAATGACATACGTCCTACAATGCCAATAGAGTACCACTTTGATTTTCTCCACTTTTTTCTTTCCAAGAGCAATAAAGGTGATTTTAAATGCCCTCATACCATATCACATATATGTAAAGTCCATATAGTATTTTTTTTTTCATTCAAATGTATTGGGTTTAAAGACCCTTTCCTGGTCAAGTACAAGAAATATCTTTAAAAAAGAAATGGGCTAGCCATAGGATAATATAATTCACGTAAATCGGCATCAGTAACGTATGTTTTTTCAGCGATTATTGCGTCACATTACTCGACTGAAGCATAAGATTAACGCTTATATCCTACAAAAGAACCTATATGAAGCGCGTTGTTCCCTTTATTTCAGTGCAATACATGTTGTTACTTGTTATGTCTCCTTGGCGGGAACCTATTTTCCTGCCATTTACACATTTTCCATTACTCATTAACTATATTATACATATACTTTGTGTGTGCGTGTGAAGCAATAATAACTTCAGATACACAAGAGGCTGGCAACTGAGTTGCTTACGGGTGAACCATAAACGGCAATACAAGATCAAAGTTTGTTACTTCTGGTGACAATATTCTAAAGTCTTTGAACGTAGAAGAGCAACTTTAGTAAACAGAAAACATATTTTTACCGTGTGGCGAGAAATGTACTTAGCAAATAGCGAATAATACTGGAATGATGACATTTATTGATTAATAATTCTGTCACAGGAAGTAATTATTTCTTAGTGGTTTTACAATGTTGGACTTACGTGTCCTACACTGTGTGAATGGTGAGCAGATGTCCGGGAACAGATGACACTTACGGGTCTCACGTGGTGAGGAGATAGAGCGCTACATCACCTGCATCACATGCCGCATGGTGTGCTGGGCCGGGTCTCTGGAAAAGAGAAGCAAGTCGCGTGTGAGGATTCGTTACCCTGAATCATATTTGCTTAGACGTCACAATCGTGTTTCTATATTCAACATTGAAACACGCTTTACACATAGATGAATACGCACAACACATTCCCACAAATTGGTGCGTAAGGCCCGCTTTACACATGAACAATCATTGGCGAACCCAAGCATGCATCCACACCAATTGAGTAGAGAAATACTAGAGATAACAATTTGGGCGCATTTGTGCGAATTTTAACTCAGACAAAAAATGTATGTCGCGACGAGTTACTAAGGCAAATAGACTGTTACTTATTTATGCGAATGTTCTCCGATCGATAGACATAGCATAACTATTTTTGATGAAGATTTTCCAAATTGCGACCTCACCAATTCGCCAGTGCACATATAATACAAAGGTGTAATTTGCGTATGTGTAAAGCAGGCTTTTGGGAGATTGACGCGCCATGTCGAAAGCCATCTTGATTTTCTTTTCTTTTTTCTATTTTGTCTTTTTCTTTTTTTTTTTTTTTTTTTGGGGGGGCGGGGGCGGAGTGACCGCAATCCCCTCCTGTTTAAATGAAACTGGTAGTACCAGAATATCCAAGATGATTTATTGGACCTGTAATGTATGATCAACCTCCTCAGCCGCAGGAAACACATTCTTGCTGTTACTGTATTAAGTGTTGTTAATGAGTAATACTTTGCCAAAATAGGAGGACGGTTGAATTTACTGTCTGCAAAGTTGACAATTATAACATAGATGATATGGATTGTATTATTACAGTTTCAACAAATATTACAGTTTTACAAACAACGAACCAAGTAACTGTCTGCATGGGGCATTCCATATATGTGCAATTAGGTTATACGCAGTGCAGTGGGAGTGACAAAATCACCTCACAAACAAATATTTATTTCCGGTAAAAATATGATCTTGTCACCGGAAGTAGGTGTGTTTTTGTGCTGTGGTACCCTTGAGAAACACTTGCGAACCCTATATGTGTATACAGTTACAATGATACAAAGCACACGGTCACATTATCCTATTCCTGCATCACCATACGTAAGCCTACTCGTGTAATTACCCTTTCTAGCTAGATAAGATCGTGAATATGCGGCGTATAAGGCTTAGAATAAAGAGCATAAAAGACGCTAAAGAAGCCATAGTGCTCACGTGATAGACTGAGTGATTACTTACCTCATTACTAAGGTTCATTAGGGTAATAATCGCTGATTAGAGCGCCTAATTACCGGGGATATCGCGGGGGAAACGTGACAAATGAGCAGTAAAGGTGTAGTCATAAAATGGTTGTTGTTGCATATTCAAGTTCTGCGAAACGCTTACACGACACACAAGTCTACCATGCAATTTATGCGCTACTACTATTCATGCGCTACTACATAATCTTATCATTACTCCCAACTTGAAAAAAAGCTTTGTAAACAGCCTGAAACGCTAGTCATTTGAGAAATAAGGTGTCTACGGGAATCTCTGTCATACTGCACATAAACATGAAATGCACGGTCCACTTCTTTTCGATAACTTGTAAATTGATTAATAGGACCCGGCACCAAAATATATGAGTATGCTTGAAACTGGTTGTAGCCTAGATCCAGGAGGTGCAGCCAGCTCACATATTTTTCTAATAATATTTTGTGTCATATCCACCATAGAGAGAGGCCCCTCCAATGCCCCCTCCCCTTACAAACAACATTCATCTGCTAATCTGTAAGTGCAGTAGGAAGGCATTCTCAAGCGGTTCAGTTTGTGGCCGGGCAGTGGGAATGTTGCCATGTCACTGCTAATGTATGGAGACACATTCCTTGTCCAGCTTAACAGATCATGAGCCGCTCTGAGTATGTTCCCATTCGACGTCACTCAAAATACATGGGATTCGCGATGATTTAGCAGCTGGGCAATCAGCATTAGAGTGAGGCGCTTTAGTTTCTGTGGCTTCAATCTGAGCATAAGTCTGCTTTAGAGGCCAAGTAGATAAGGAGACGGGCTCGTGAACAAAAGGTATTGGATTCTAGTCCCAATAGGGCCTGGCCGTGTGTGTTGAGCAGCCTCATTCTCCATCAACTAGTTGCATACTGCTCAGTGGTACCTGCATCTTAAATATGTACGGATCTACCTATCCATGTGTGAACGGGTTATATATGTAGCATCGTAGCTCGCTAGAAATGACAAAAAAACTGTACTACATGCTCTCAGGGAGTTGAAGACAAACATGAATATTAATGGATATGGTGCAAAAGAAGGAACGTTCGTTGTCTGAACAGCCGGTCAAACTGAACTGCTAACTATAAAAGTCTGAGAAAAGAAATATAATGGTGACTTGGTTCGGTTTCTTTGGTTGGGATGAGCGGGCACGGGGCTAATAGTTGCGGCTGCTCGTCTGTCATCAGTTGTCAGCCATCTTGTTGGACATCTGCCGTTGTAATTTGCATATACGATACAACATGTAAAATGTCCTGCTGGTATGTTGTTCCCCGCCATGTAAGGACAAATGGCTTGCTGGTCACATCGGTAATCCACAAAGGGTTTAATTACCACGTGACCAGGCACGAAATTGTACACACTACCAGCGCTTAGCACCAGATGTGGGCTACCTTTCAGAAAGGTTCCTCCCCGCCAAATCCATTCTTTGAGAAAATGCAATAAACCAGTGAGCTATATATACGTGTCCACTTATGCACAGCGGTCATTGGAAACGAGTGCCCGCGGCGGAGGATTACACGTGATCCACCTGCATACGAAAATAGTCCCGACCCAGACGACATGTGTCAGCCTGGAAGATGTACAGCAGAAGCTACTCACGAGACATGTTATAACACCTGTCAACAATGACTGGTTTTCTTTGTGTGTGTTTATCACTATGAACTATACATATTATGATTAAGGAGTACTTGTATATATGCAAAACGCTTGTGGTTTTCTTAGGGTAACTTCCTATCTGACTAAGCGCCAAAACCTTTACATTCCGTGGCTAGCTACAGATGAATGACACCTATACTTTAAGATCTATTTGTCACAATTCTATCTGTTAGTACATGTAGGTAAGCTTACTAAGTGCAATACTCAGACTAATAAGCACCAATTTGCATATTATGAAAGGGCCATATATTATTTACGGTAGGGGTTCGGTAGGATGGAAAGCAAGTTCAATAATAATTGAGTAATTGTAACTTTGGTACCCCCCCTCAGATCACACACACAAAGGTGAGAATAATAAGTGACCCGAATGTAAGATAAATGGATTCAAATTAGAAAATAAAGCTTCGCTATACAGACGAAATGGAGCAACTGGAAACTGCTAGCGCCGGCTTTAGACGACTGAATGACCTACACCTCCTCCAATTCACCGGCCCCCTCCTCTTGGTAATATTTTACCTTCCCTTACGAGCAGCTGACTGCAGACGATTTATCATGTTTAGCACTTAGCAGTGCTGGCATTCACATATAAAATGTTCAACTGGCTAAACCTGGCCAAGAAAGCTTTCGTCTGATCATAATTTTCATTGGCATTTGCTCCAACATATGTGTGTATAAAATGTGATTTCTGTGTAAAACATCCAAAGCTGTGTACATGTACAACATGTAGACGGTGTTTTAACGTTCAGTGAGTTTTATCACCTGGGGAATTCGTATGTAAATAAATAGTTTCAAATTAAGACAGAATATCACTTTTTCACTGAACATTGGCGAATCCACGCCTTTCGAAAGTGGGACCGTATTTCAAAGGGATATCAGTGATTTGCGATATGCTAAAATGGAATGAATCATTTTTTCCCCCTTTTTTTTTGGGGGAGATCTGCTTAGGTAAAACTAATGGCAAATTAAAACATGTGGTACGTGGCAATACTTCTCGTCTTCGTCGTGACAATGTCATTAATTGTAGTTTTTCTGTACTTTTTTTGCTGTTGGCACGAGTCCATAGCAGGAAAAAAACAGACAAATCACACATATAATATGCATACATATTTTATATACACCTGTATCCCGATGTATTGCGGTAATACATTGTAACAATTGCTAAAGCTTTTAAAAGGTTTGCGCTTGAAATATGCATGGGTAGAGGTAATAGACCTGTTTCTGTAATAGCAGGGCCTCCCACACACAGCCATTGTCACAGGAAGTAGAAAATAAAATTACCTCAAAATGTTCCCGAAACTCACCTGGAGCTAAACATTAGTTATGTAAGAGAAATGCACTTTATTTGTATGGCCAAACTCTGCTGTAGTGATGTAAAATATATTGAAAACAAACAACAGGTTTAATATTTAATATTATTAACTATACAGAAGAACATCATTCATCATATATATCTTATGTATTTTGAAATGTTTGTAATGTAACGTTTTCAAGATATTTATGTTAATGCGTTTTGTACAATTTAATCCTTCAGACTGCAAAGTAATATATCTTATCTTATCGGATCTTATCTTATCTTAAACATATCGGAATTAGTAAAATATATGTACGTGTAAGAAAAGAAACTGAAATGAAAGGGAATGAAAAGAAATGGAGAATAAAACTTATGTGCAAACAAAATATGAAGGTTGAAGCCTGACTGTGTCTCAAGTTCCATCACATGTATATTAATGTAGAAATTCATATAATTTACTATGTGTTTTCAACTATGACCAATGCGGAGGAATACTGATCAAAACCTTTGCCATTTTGACGAACTCTTTCTCTTCTAATCAACATGTGGGAGGAAATTGCGAGCTTTTTGGCTGATCACTTTGATTGTGCTAATGAAGAGAATTCTCCAGGGAGTGTGGCTCGTATCGAGTGGCACGCAATCGGAGCATATTTTGATATATGTTGCACTATGGTCCTCGTTATGGATATGATTTCCAACAATATCAAGAATATTGGGGATTTGACCATTATCAAAAAAGAAAATCCTGGTACACGCACTTCACCTCCCGCTACCTCGGGCCAATGTTCTCACCGTTCGCAAGGCCCTTTCACGTCCTGACCTCAGTAGAGAATAAAAGTGTACAGTAAAAATAAAACCTGCAATAATTAGGTCTACCTCTGTATTGATACGACCTCTATATCATAAAAATAATCTCTCATGGTCTCGAATATTCACACAGCCAGCACTTCAAACCAATAAAAAGACCACCTCTTGACTGAAACCAGCTAAGGCCACTTCCCCGGGTGGTCTTAATAGAAATAGAGAGGTTCTGATGAAACTTTGACTCAGAGTTCATGATTTTATTGGTTCTGTTACACTATCACTGGGCGTACTCGCCGAGTGCAGACGGAGATAAGACTTCAGTGCAAAGACGCCGCTGACCAGCCGACTCATGAGTTCAAGTGATTTCTCTCGCTTTGTTAATGATATGTTCTGAGTTCCCAAAATGTCATCGTTTCCGTGTCGCGGGACACGTTGTTTCTTCTTGTTATAATTTGTGAAAACTCCTTTCTTTATATCATGGACCACTATTCAAAGTCCGAAACAAGTTGGCGTGCATAATGCTTAGACAAAACGCTGCTGCTTGTGCTGAACAGTAGCAATGCTTTTGGCCTGATCTTGTATGGTAAATATAATGCGTCGGTGTGTAACTATTATGGTGTTTATGTGTGTGTTTAAAATGATGCTCGATGTTCTTTACGAAATGTTGGTATTTGTAGCATAACCTGACACTAACACTCCATGCAATATCAAGTCTCCAATGTCACCTCAACCTCGCTAGCACTGAGAGGCCAAAACACTCAAGTTGAACACTATTTATGTGGCATGAAGCTGACCACAATCAGCATTTGATTTCTCTTCACTCGACACTGTAACAAATCCAAAGTGCAGTTGTAGATGGTTGACTGAGCCAACAAGTGCACAATGTCGCAGCTCACAACAGCAGTGTGTCTATGTACCTTGAAGTTGGGAAAACGACAACTTTGATGTGAACTTCTTAGATATGAGAATTGCACAATGTTGCAAGATGTACGGGATAATATTTCTGACAGTGTACACACAACCTCTTTTTTTTAATCTAAACAAAATAATTATGAAAAATGTTAGTACCATAGAACCCCTCTAAGACTGGTCTCAAGTGGTCTCAAATGGTCTCTTCTCGGAGGCTCATGTCAGTCTCTTTGCGAAATATTATCATTACAGAGACGGCCGTTTTTACAAAGGTGACCTTAATTGTTTAGGTATTACTATATTAGGGCTTTCAACGTGGTGGGACTGAGGCTTTGGATAGTGAAAATAGACGTTCAACCCTCGGGGTTCCAGCGCAACAGAAGAGAGGACGCGAGTATGCAATGTTATAATAATGTTCTTATCTTAATTCATTTCACTGTGCACCATACGATTTCCAATTAAACCCACATCTCTATTGAGACCACTGCAATAAGATCGTTTCTTGCTGCCATACACCTTCATAAAGACATACCTAGTCTAATACCCAACCACATACATGTATCTATTGCGCAGACTGATGTCAGTCCCCGATTGGTCTTACTAGAAAGGTTGCCTGTATCTCGTAACTGTGCACTCATGTTGTGTAATATTCATATGGATAATGCTGCACATACACTAATATTCTTATTGTGAGGGCCTAAATGATTTGCTCGTAGATAGTTCATTGACGTATATGATAACCCACCACAGGGCTCATTGACCGACAAACATAGGCATTGATCATTAGTGCTGCTCAAAGCTACATGTATATGTACTTACTCTTGTCACGTGAGATGTAAGCCCTGTATATCACGATATCAGCCGATATTGCAAGCGTCACGATGAAGTTTAGAAGTTGAAGGTTGAACGAAAACAGAGACTCGTGACTTAATCCAATGTATCGTCTCTTGTCCGCATTTTATTGCATTGCCATGGGAGCAGTTCGAAACAGACTCAAATCTACGCCTGATGACGTAATATCAATGGAGAGCTTTCTACGTGGGGCTGGACAAATTGTTAGTAGTTATACTTCAATCTTTAAATGGTCAAAATGGCCGACGACATGGCGTCCGTCCCAGCAACTCATACTTATATTTGAGAACAGTTTAATAATCACTATGTAATGCTCTTCACGCAGTTCATCAACTGCAAGTTTTAGTACCAGATCATACGCCGCATTTGACTGACTCTATACCATCGTATTATTCAAAGGTGGGCTGTGTGATTGTTGTAAATATGTTTGTAATTATATGCAGGTGGACCTCTTCTATTTTTGATGGGGTGTGAAATGGCTCGTAATACACATGTGTACTTCATACCTACATATCCATCCAAAGTTCAAAGTAGTTACGATGAGAAGTAATAAGACAGATTGTTTGACGTAACATTTATCCAGTGCGTTGTGCTTAGAATGTGAACAAGATAATTCTAGTTCAGTGTGTACTTGTGTTTGAGCTAAAGATATCTGAATATCTAAGATTTATATGTCATGCGTCGTGCAAACTGATGCTGTTGTCGTACTGGTAAATTTGATATCGTTTCGATTATTCTTTACACACTTGTCTATTTGCAAGTACTTTATTTAGTTTTGTATGTTTATTTTTGTTTGTTTGTTTGTTTGTTTGTTTGTTCAAATGAGGTAATGAAAGTGTCTCGGTGTATTTTATATTACACACACAGTGAGGTCGGCAATGCCGGGATCAGACAATCGTGAATATTGCGTATTGCAACATTGTCATAATGGCTCATGACGCAATGTATTTTGAAGGATAGAATAATCTCCCCCACCACCATATTTCTCACCGCCTATTTTTATAACCGCCCAGTCTGAACCCCCGCTTCGCTCAGTATCACTATCCACTTCCAAATCCATTCACTCTCTTGTGGTCCGTTAACGGCATTATAAACGTGATTTTCTTTAATGTTAACGTTCCAACTTAAAATGTAAACTGCAAATGGAGATATATTGTTTAGAACTGAACTTAACATTTAGAGCGCCAAATGTCATAGACTTTTACAGAATATGCTCGTATGTCAGTTTAAAATAACAAGTGCAAGTATACGTGGGTGTGAATATCATACTTAATATGAGTACGTCACCAAGACAAATTAGGAAATACACAGACGTATATGAATACTGCCCATCCAGGTCGTTATAAACAGGTTTGCTATACACAGTTTATCACATTGATCAGGTGTCTCTACCTGCAGAATGAACCATCGGGGTTGCACCCTCTTTCGGGCTTATACATGTACCCATTACGACATTATTTACTAAATAGCTTACCCAACACCGTGCCAAAAACAAACCAGCCTTTTGTAAATATAACACGCAAACCCATTATGAACTGGAACTGTACTTGCAGGAAAGATATTATAGAACTCTTCTATAATATCTTTGCTTGCAGTTAGTTGTAGGTGCTAACAACTTCTACATTTATCATGCATGCTATACAGTGTTACACAACAAATTGACGCGGCTGACACTTTGTAATGAATCGTCACTTTGCGTGCACTCTCGGAGCATCTTTTCCCAACAGAAGTGGTCTGTGCACTTTCCTCACGCGAGTACTGTGCTTCACACCACCCTCGATACCCGCTTGCACATAATAACTCAGATCAGATAACTATCGAGCAAATGCATGTGACGGGACCTCATACTACCCACGTATTTATATAATCCTGCCCACGCATCATAACTACAATAGGAATTCTGATAACTCTAGCAAATAAGTAATGGGAAAGTATTGAAAATTGATAACTACTACCCAGTGGTGTCCCAGTAACGCTCAATATGTATGGTGAGAAAGTGCAGTCTCAAGCGTTACGAATAGTCCATAGGGAAATTGCGCCTTTGAGTGTCAATTCTAATTTTAGCATAATTAGGCAAAATGTCAGACTTACAATTAGAAATAGTCAATAGGGAACTGTTAAATATAGAACCACCTAACAAACTATATATAGCACTTGGTGAATGATGTAAAGGACACAGGGTTAACGATCATACGCTAAATAAGGTACATGCACGTATAGTGAGACAAATGGACAGTTACAGTGTGGCTCAGGGTGTATGATATACATACTTACATCAACCTATAATGCAGCCCTGCTATCCAAATAGTACAATGGAATATCATGGACACATTTTTTCTATCATGTTATTAGAACATTTATCTGGAACTGTCATTTCAATCAACAGCACTGAAGCCACATTCACGTAATATGTATTCCCCAATAAAGATAACATTGTTTCAAAATGCATTTCATTTGATGGAAGAGTTTCATAACCAAGATCTTTTTTCTCATATAACCTCTTATGTTCCTAATCATCCCCATCTTTATATATTTCACTGATACTTTCACAAAACTAGGTGTGTCAATCTAAGAGTTGAGTGCCAGCCTTCAGCACTTGATATGGCTTCACTTAGCTTCAATTGGCGCCTGTCCACGCCTCACAATTTTCTAGGGATTTGTTGCAATATTATAGCTCTTGATGATGGGGTCATTTCTAGGTGACCACAGGAAGGTGCGATATGCGAACATCGCATTGACAGCTGTTTCACTCATAAAGGCCAATGAAAGTGAGAGGAATACTTGCAATTCCAGGTTTTACCGGTGGGCTGACGTGATGAATAGTATAACTATGATTCCCGTGTAAGTCTAATCAGATTACAGCATACATCACAGTCACATACATTCATTTGTCTTTCAGCGATGTGTTCAGTGTGATAACTGTGACTCTTGTTGCTGTTGTTCGAATGTGCAACTGAGCCGACTGTCCGGATGTTGTTCAGCTCCCCTCTCTTATCCCGTTTCCGCGCTGACCTTTGCCTATCAACGCGGCGGTGTCGGCGGCGGCGGCCGTGTGAAATGTTCAGCCTTGTGTTCATGGACGGCGGCGGCGGACACTCTGCATTGTTCACTGTTGCATGTTGCTTTAAACTATATGCTATTTCTAACATTTTGCACTGCACACTCTGTGATAGTTTACAGTGCATTTCACTAATGCGAAACGAATTTACATTAGTGCAAAACATGTGAAAAGACCACATTTCTGTCTAGCATACTCGGCAGCGATAAGAAACCCATATAGGGTACTTATGCATTTCGGACTCATTATTTTAATAACAAGTACTAAAAAATAACCCCTCGCCCAAAGACCCCCTTTTCACTAGAAGATTATTCACGATTTTCACGATTATTCACGATTTCGGCAAATCAGATGGTCAGAAGCCCAGGCATCATTTTCAACAAACGTGAGTGGTGATGCATATAAATGTAGATGTAGGCCTGAACACAATACAGTGCTGCTGTGTGTTTTCCCGGCCTAAGTAGACACTTTAGCCCCAAACGATATTGAACAATGAATGCATATGCATCGCACTGTGAAAGAGTTTCCCGTAGACGGACAATGGCAATCTCACAGTTCAATCTATCACGCCACAGCAACTCACAGGGGAAAGATATTAGATAAACTTAAAAGAACACTTCAAACACAACACGCAATTCAATATCAAACGTAATCAAGTGTTGTGAACCTAGGCGTACACTGATTGACAAGTTTTCTCAACAGCTGTGGATTTTGATATAAATATGTTGCATTCCTCGTGATGTTTATAGCCTTGGTTCATTTGAGCACAGCATTTGATTATTGGGCATCAACAGTCATTAGGATGATTGTTCATAGTTTGTGTGGACGATGATTAGACTCGAGTCATCTTTCATAAGTAAAAATGCATCGTCATTTGAACAGTGTAGCCCCATTGGCCGCAGCATCATAAGAGGAGACAGTGGTGTGTGTATATACAAAAGTGTACATGTACTACGGTTTACAAATACCATACACTATACTAAACATATACTATACGGTAACTCATTACAAAGACGAAGGGAGCCAGTGTATCCGTTTTAAGCTGGCTTTGTGGGCTAGTATATACTTTAAAATTTCACATTACTGAAATAAATTCTATGCAATTACATTAGAATATTGTCACCAAATTTTCATAGCTTCATTTGTCAGTAATGTAACCATTAAATAGACTATATCAGACTTTGGTTAGTATGTGTAACGGGGACTGATATGGCCTGTTTGTCATCTGCAAATATTTTACTTGTATTATTTATCAATTCATGTCACAATAATAAAATAAATGTAATAAGCTTAGCTAAATCAAGCCAATTAAAAATTAACGTCCTGCTTATATAACTGACAAATGAAGCTATGGCAATTTTGAGAAAATATTTAAATTGGACATATCATAGGCATTACATCATGATCTAGTTAAACATAGCATTTAAATTGTGGTGAGACTTCACATTTCTTATGTGCAACAAATGATGAAAATAGCACGTAATCAGCAGAATGTCAGGGTAATCGGTATGGCCAAGATGATAGTAAACATCATGTCCATGAGCTCTCACCTTTATGAGGGTTGCGCCATTGCAATGCCATGGTTCTGCTACAACATTCTGCAAACAAGAGAACACAGTTTAATATATTGGTCGAATGCGTCCTGACTCAGTCGAACGGCCTTCCTAATGCATGTAAATGTATAGTAGTTTCAATCAAATGAGTAAAAGACCACCAAGCCGCGGGTCCCGGTGACCTTCATAGAGAGGTGGTTTCTATATGGTTATGGGAATTTGGGAGCACGAGCAGTATCATGCATAAAGAGTTGCTCTTAATTGGAGATTCTACGCTATAGCGTGTAAATAGTATTATAGCCGGTATAAAAATCTCTCTGCGTTAAAAACAAGCGGACGGATATTACACGTCTCGAGTTCCCCCTCACACGTCTAGCCTGGCTTATGGTGCAATAACCATGGGCTAATGGCACTGCCTTTGAGATTAGGGCTTCTTTTCCATGAACTCCGAGAGTGTAGTCTCCTAATGTTGCTTCTTTCACGTCTGCTGACTTTTGATGTTCAACAATCTACTACATGAGACAGTATTGTCCAAAGACAGGAACTATAATTCCCTCGGTGATGTTGAGGATCTTTTAAAATGGACATTACATGTCACATATATCATTTTAAATTTACAAGCATGTCACATATATCATTCCACTTTTACAATTAGGTGGTTTAACATTATCCTAAACCTTTTCATACAGTTTTATGCTTTATGTTCTCGTGAATAGTCACTATACAATACAATAAAGGGCTTGTTCTAAAATTGATTAGCACCCGGTTTTCTCAGCAAACAAACTTACTATGCGTTTAGGGTAGAACTCTAAGGGGTAAACTCACTGAAATTTGACAATTGCAAAATGCAAGATACCAAAATAGAGACCAGATACACTAGATGTGGGCAACTTCTAAACTCCTCTGTAACATATATGTTACAAAAATAGTTTAATGTAATGATGTGATTAAAAATGTGCACAAAACTTTGGGTGCATAACTTGAAAGTTAAAGACAATATACCTATTTAAAATCATAAGAGGCTTCAGCAGCTAACATTTATCTAAGTCACCTTATCCTTGATGTTTTGTGTTTGTTGTTAAGTCGTAATTTAGATAAAGTTGAATGGTAAATGTAGGACACTACCAATAGTTTGTATTATCATCCATGTCAAAGAGAAAAATGCTTTATAACTTTTCATAGAAATCCTATTTAATTTCGAGATTTGAACGGTGGGACGTTCTAGATAATTATCATTAGATGAAGACTCCTTTTCTTTAAAATAGTCATATGTTTTCTCAAAATTTTATACCTGTATCTAAACTGTATGCTTTTCGATTTTATGAAAATCACATTAAAGATATTGTTAAGAAAAAAATAAGATTATTCCATATGTAATTCTTAGTTTGCGTACATAGGAGTTATATATACATATGCCTATCAAAAGGGATAAAACTCAAAAAGGGCAAAGTTCAGTGACCTTCTCTCGTAAACAGTCAGATTTCTTGTGTGCGGAGCAGCTGGGTGTAGTTTTCCATAAGTGAGATACACATTACGAAAGGGCAGCCGTTTTTGCATCATGCAAATTCGTTTTGGGGTGAATTTGATATACATCTATGTGTGTAAAAGGGATCACTTCTGCTCTGCGGACGTCCTCTGACGTGAGGACCCACATTTTGGCACTTCTGGAGGTTATCTAACACCTGGATATTGTAACTTTTCATGATAGATTTACCCCGGTAATTCTTTAATTATCAAAAGCAAATAGTGCAAAAATCAAAACGGGTAAAATCTGGTGAGCTTACCTCTTGTGTATATAATTCAAAAGTTTTAATTCAAACAAAATGTTCTTTCTTTCATATACATGTAATTCAAACTAAATCAACTTTGTCATTTGTTTCAATTCCGACTTTACACCACCATACACCTGTATGCCCACTAGGCTGGGTTACACACACCTCTACCTTTGTAATTAAAAGTTAAATGTGCTTCCGTTGATTATTCTGAGAAACGACACCAATTTGAATCACGTGTAAAACGTCATTTTACTGCAAAGCATTTTAAAGTACCTGAAGTGTTAGCACCTTTCTAAATATTTGTCAGTGTATCAATAAGGGTGAAGCATCAAGATGACGTAATGTGACATCACCACGTCAATTGACAGCATCGCTCTACCAATTAAGCAATTAATTACGCCAATAATAGACTAGACCTTTGTGGATGGTTATACGTTATATCGCAGGCATTGTGTTGAACTGGCAGGAACACGTGGATGTTGTGCATGTTAAATAACATCAGCAAAGTAGAATCTCCGATTCAGACCACTTCTATCAAGATAACACCTTCATAATGAGATCTTTTATCGCAGTCTCTGACCTTCATTAAGAGAACACCGTGAGCCCGCATAAGGCGACCACTTCTGTGTTAAGACCACTAGAGACAAGCCCCGCATCAACCTCTGATGGTCTTAGTAGAGAGGCTCAACTCTATTGATATCAAAATTACCGATAACACTATGGATTGACGAGTGTGCCATTTCACACACCTATATTTTTGCCTGCGTTCCTTCACTGGTGTTTACTCTATGCGCAACTCAAGGCTGCACTCAGACACACATTTCAGACGAAGACTCGATGGTTTTGTTGTAGATTCACAAGAGTGTAATTAATGTGGTGCCAGTGCAGTGGAAATGAACACGGTCGCTAAGGTCTGGCAATGGTTAAGTGTCAAAACAATGTCACGCGCCCGGTCATGCTTGTCAGACATGTAGTGTCGCATAGAAGCCGACGTTTGCAAACGAATGAATACAGTTCACCTATTATCGCCCAAACTATGTCACTTTAAGTTATGGCTGTTTAACTCGAATATGATTTTTGGCAATATATATCCATATATTCGAGTTATCCGAGCTCGATATGCACCGGTTATCCTTTTGTTACACGCAGTCAGAACCAGACACGTGCTTCATTGCTCCCACGCTTACGGCGGCTTGTAAAACAGGCTATGTGCGAGTCTTTATAACTATGTGGACTGTTAACAGCACAAACTTTCAGCTGTCAAACAATGCCCAACATTAAGCGAGATTCAATTAACACCCGGTAGAGCTAAAACAGCAGGATGACCCACGATGCTTAAAACCACGCCAGTGGACTGCGGACTTATACAGCCGCCCTTTACAATCACTGATACTGCTGGCCATTAAAATCATTAACTTGTACTGCGTAAAAATACATGTACATGCGTGATATGCATCAATAATTGATGTAAAATCTCCATGCAAAGAGAGCCGTGCTCAGCAGAATAGTATTATTACGTGGTCCATTGTTCATGTCCCACAGATGTGCCGATGACCTCCCTGTGGTGGGATAGAAAACAGGTACCATGTCACTTTGTTCCAGTCTCATCACACTTATTATATTATCCTCTGCCTTGAAATTGTGTTGTATTTGCTCGGCTCAATGGGTCATTGACATAGAGGTCTATCACCTCATACTATGACAGCTAGATTTGGCATCAATTCTAAAGATATACACTGTACATTGGTTACTAATAGACACATGTACATTGGTTGTCATATGTGAGGTGGACATATTAAAACATATTCAGGTAAAGTACTTGAATGAAAGCGTTAGCATAGTATTCTTTCTCCAAGTTTATAGGGCTACTTCGTGCCTGGACTCCAGTCCCGCACCACTAACGCTGCGGCACCTACATGTATTGACTTAAGTTGGTGTAGTTGAATATGTGCCATAGTGGTGGCGGGCCAGGGTTCGAGCCCCGGCAGCGGCTATGTCCCTGCTCCCGCAGCTCGCACCGGCTGACTGGCGGGGGGCGAGTGTCCTGTCAGCCGACCGCCTTCATAAAGCGGCCACTAATGAGGCACAATGAACGGCGCTGACAGTGTAATTGACAGCATTGTGTTTGCTGTTGACGTACTAAATTTAATATGCTGTGCTATGGAATTATGAACTGCTCGTGTTCTAGACCGTAAGGCTGCAGGTTTGAATTACATAGAGTAAAGTCGCCAAATCAAAGAATCGTTAATTACACAATTTGGAATTTTTAATGTAAGTGTTGATTTTTGGAAGTGGTACAATTTGATGTATGTATAAGTTACCACTTGCTCATGGTTGAAGCAATATACCGATACAACAATGATAAGTATTCCTAGTTTTAGAATGTCATTACCTTATAAACATACAGAAGGCCTAAATGCCATGAGATGTAGGTTGCGGAAACACAGTTGGCTAGGAGTATATGAATTTAGCATTTTCGAATGCATGTACGTTTGAAATATATCATATATAATCCTAATTCAATCCCAAAACTTCATCCAAAATACTCCGCGCGTTGCCTATTGCTCAGACGATTAGCCGGGTTATAACGAATTATGCATTCAGCTTTCCCCAATCATCCAAAGATCTGGCGTCTCTCTGAAACCTCTTGAGCAAGAAGCCTTCTTGTCCCGCGTCGCTGAATGAAAAGGCCGCGATGGCTGATGGAGCCGTGCGTAAATCAAATAGTTAATTGGATCCAAGTGTGAGGTATTAATAGCAGTTTAACCTATATATTGATCTGCGACGATTTTAGAATGTTGATCTTGCTCATTAGTGACATTAATGCTCTATAATTTGAACCAATATGATCACTTCTATATTCAATACACGTGATTAGGGTTTGTGTTCCAAAATCAATGTTAAGCTTGTTAACCAAACACCAAATGCAAATAGTCTAATGTCGATATGGTAAGTCGACTTCACACATCACCAGGTCATTGGCATTATCGTCACATAATAAAGTGCCTTTCTCAACTCCCTGAGGAGCATACTATGCTTGGTACCGTAGTGCATGGTGCTTATCGCTCACATATATGAGTACTTCACTGACTTGTAAATCATATCAAATATGTATGTACTAGTGAGCAGTGTGCAACTGTTTAGAGATGAGTTTTCTCAACACACGCTATCACACCCAAACCCAGAATTGAACCCGCGACCTTTTGTTCCTCTATTACTTTCGGTATTTTCATGTGCCCCATGACCCAGTCTTTTGAGAGTAAATAGTAAATCTATTCGTTTTAGAGTTTGGGAACTACGATTTCGAGGCTTAGATGAACATTAAAGACAGTGGATCCGCTACATTGGCAATCATATGGTGGGGTCATGTGCCGAGTGGACAAACGGACGGGCACTTCAGAGACGCCAACTTCAACCCCTTCTTGCTCGGTCAATTCTCACCGTATATTGACGTATTATGAACCCGCATCTATTCTTCAAACTCATTTTACTAGTATCACTCGCAACGCCACAGCATAAGACATGTGAGATTCATAAAACTGATTACAATTTAAGGTGCTCACATTTACGGCAGCAAAACCATTAGGGGGTGTTGTTGTGACAATTTACCTAAATGTAAATGGTGACCGGTTACAGTATACGTAGGTTATATTTTATAATCTAGCATGAAATAGCCACCAACAAATATAGCCACATTGCTATCACGTTCTGATTAAGCACGTGGTAACCGCTGTTCCATAAAAAAAATCCACAACAAAACTGAGCATACACACGCAGAAGAGAACCGGTTTAGGGGCGCAGGTGGAACGCTGCAGAGAAGTGAAAGCGTATCTGGCAGCACCGCTGTAAATAGGGGCTCTGTAATCACATGCTAAACGCATCTGTCCTCTCGCCTCCCTGCGGACTCATTTGGTGACACTTTCATTAAAAAGACTTGTGTCCCCATCTCGCCCCCTCACTGTGACTTGCTCATATTACTCTATATGGCCGCGTAAACAATTTTGCACACAGTGCATAGTGTACAATTTCAAAAGTACGTGTGCATGTAATATGATGATGTGGCTATGCATATGGGACGACAATGCGTGCAGACAACATGTAAATGTATATGTATTTTTAGAGCAGATTGTGTATGTACCGTGAGAATTGGACAATGTTCAGACATTGGTAAAACATCACAACACAGCCGCCTACAGAGCGATGCGGTTGAAAAGAGCACGCCTAAAGACAACATCCGATGCTCAGTTGTACGTGTACGCTGGATCTGTCACGGACTATTCATGAGCAGCAATAAACAAGCAGCACTGGTTCATTTGGGATCTTTTTGTGTCCTGGCACTTACGTTGAATATTCAATCCCAGTTTTATGGCGTCTCTCACAGTTGTGTAAATGAGACCTAATGGAGGCTTGCCCATTGCATATTGTCTGTGTACTTTTAGCTTAATGGTTGGCTTCATGCTTCAATGAACATGGCCGAGGTGCCACGTAAATAGTGCGCCCTTCACACCGTCCTAAACCGGCTTTCATAAACAGCCAATATACTGTCATTACGATCAGCTAAACATTGGCTAGCTTACATCACCCATGTTCCCCATTGTAGTACACAGTCACATTTATAATTTGACGGAGAGCACTTTAACTACACTTCACCACAGTAGGCTATTGCGGTCCACCTCAACATGAACAAAGAACCATGGACAATTATCCACGTAATGCATCTCTGCAACAGTACTTATGGCTTAGTCTTTGCTGATAAAAAGAGACAAAGCATTTTTGAATCGACCTGATAACCAGGAAAATGGCAGGCTCACAGTTGGTTGTAATGGCTGTTATTTTGGTTGAACGTACTGCCTGGTTTTGGACGGTGCTAATAAAGTATAAGGTATGTACGGAGCCACTGTGGCATCAACCCGTGCACTCTTTCTTCGGCCTTAATGGCAATTAATAGTATCCAGAAGCACACTTATCAACCTAGCAGGCCTAAACGTGCCCCTGTGTCACCCTTTCTCCACTCGGTCGTCATCTACTGCTTTTGTAGCTAAAAACCTCAAGTACTCATGTCTAGGCCATGGTGCGTCGTATGAAGAAAAGCGAAAATTACACCCATTAGTCTCCGTCACCTTAACATTTTGCACACATCATATCCTCGCTTCCGAGCGAAGTGACGTTTTATGTGGGTCGATTGAAAATGACATAAGATTTGAGCCTGCCGCCGCCGTGTGGCTGGGTGCGCCGCCGCCTCACGCCCTGTCATTACGCCGTGTCCGGAAACCTGGCCACGCCCAGGGACAAGTAAAGGAGCGGAAGGAGTAGGAGCTAAGCACGTGACGCCGGGAGACTCCCACACGTACATGGAGAAGATTGTTAGTGCGAATGCGTGATGCATGTATGATACGGCGAACGCACATCGTATCCGACCAGTCCAGTTCTGATATCCTGATCCTAATCAATCAAAACAATAAATTTAAAAAAAAAGACTTTTGGGTGAACACCGTTACGACGTGTTGAATTTCTCGAAATGAAGACCATGTATGCCTGATATGATTCCATATGTGTTGGAACAGGCATGCTATGATTTTTAGGGTTACCAGGCTATGGCATGATAGCGTAAAATTACATGGGAACATGTGAGAATCATACACGGAAGACGTGAGATTCAGAATTTAGTTTAACTTTCTCTTTATGCATAACCTTCTTTGACCATCATTCACAATGAACTTTTATGGAGTGGGCAGGCCATGTGGTAAACCAGCAGACTAGCTTGACGTTTATTGTTCTCACGAAGTACAGTTTCACTGTTAATTAAGGGCTGCTGTGGGTTTATAGAGCCATGATGTTGAGTAAATGAACACTTATTTATACAAATGCCTATCCTATTAGCTATGTACGTATAATACATTGTTGTCGACTTCGTCTGAGGTGGCAGTTTGATGTCATGCTATATCTGCTACTTCTAGTGATAGCTGATAAACATCAGAAACTACTCTCACATACAATTGTGATAGGAAATTTGAACATTGAACATGCATGAGCATCATCTAAGCCGCTACCCGCCATTGCCTGCTTCTGTCTCTATTGCAAGAACCAACTGTTGGTGTAAATATTTGTGTTTTCCCCCTAATATTACAGACATCAGAAACTATTAAATCAAATGTATATACATGGATTATTATCATTCTATCCAATTTTAATAGGATGCAGAATGTGCGCGGTATTTGAATGTACGTAAAAATAATAAATCAGGGGAATGACAAAACGCCATTATACAGACGATGCACAAAGACAATGGTGATCATTAACTAATGTGGTCCTAGTAAATCTACAGGGCGTTTATGCTATAGTGTTACACGGCAGCCTGGGCAGCCGGTGATTTAAACAGACAAACAATATCCTAATTGTACCATAAATTCTACTTGTATAATTTGTTGCAGATCCTACAGTGTGGGAGGATATGGGCTCTTAGTCTCCATTGTGACTGTGGTTTCTATTGGGTCTAATAGTTTAACAAGAAAGCTTAGTTTTTTAAATACACTGTAATCTCATTATATTGATATTGTTTATATCGTTTATGGCTATCTCGAATTTATTTTCATTTCCCTCCAACCACTTCACCATCACCAGTAATTGCGTCGCTTCAGCAACTGAAGCAAAAGCCTTGTGATTCGTTCGTTTGTAACTATGTAGGTATGAATGTTTGTCTCCGGACAAGCTAGAGATTTTATGGTTGACCCGATTTCGTTCAAACTTTACACAACTATTTGGTATGACGCGACACCGGAGTGATTCGATTTTAGGCATTTTGCCAATTAAAGTGTGCTTTCCATAGTGCCATTTTCGGTCAATTTTCAACATTTTCTGCAATAGTTTTGTTGATGCTTGTGAGAAACCATTCAAACTTTGTGCAATGCCTAATTGTCTACTGAATATTAACTGTATTCAATTTTGGCACTTTGCCAATTAGAGTTTACCTTTCAGAGGCCCATTTTAATTATCTTTCTATTTTTCCACTACAGTTTCAATACTGTACGAAACATGACCATGTATTGGAATAAAAGTGCTCAGAGGGCACAGCATTACCATATTAATGTCGACTCATGGGCAATAGATATTTACTTTCAAGCCGCGGCCCCTGGTTCCGACGCACTGGGAACTTACTGGGAACTTACGCACAGCTGATAAAGATCGGCCAGATAGCCAGATTTTTTTCTTTTACGCTAAGCATCTGCCAACTACGCCAACCTTACGCGGACTCAACGTTCCTTTCCAGCTGTACGTGCGTGTGACATTCGTGTGACGCTGCTGCCAGTACGCCAGCAAAATATTTCTATGAAGATTATCATGGGTCTCTTCTTTTATGCTGCCAATCCTTTGGGCTGCTCAAAACATCGCTGAAGCTCGCTGTACGTTGGTCTGTGTTAAGCGAGACTAGGCCAGCGCAGTAAGTTTGGCGCATATTGAACGTAAGATGGCGTACATTCAGCAGGCGTTCAAGGTATTGTAGACGTATGTTCAGCGGATAGCACTGACAGTGAACGTAAGGTCAGCGTAATCCCGACGCACGTCACACCCAGATTTTTTTTCTTGTGTGTGCGTCGGGTGTGCATTGGGGCTACGCTGACCTTGCTTTCACTGTCTGCTTTTCTTACGCCGGGTTTGCGGTGCTGGCTGTGAGTTGACTATGCGCTGAGGGGGGCAAATCATTTAATGCCAAAAGGGGTTATCTATCAGCAGATGCTCGACATATAATATTTTTTGCCTGTAAATCCCTAGAATTTATGCATCGACCATACGGCAAAACTCAGTGGGACGCGGCCTTTAGCCATGTTTAGAAAGCGCCTGCAATCCAATGCCAAGAACATAGATGTAGGATGAGTCACGCATCAAGTAAGACCTTTTTTCTGCTTTGATTGGAAAGCAAACATCTTTATTGCCCATGGGTCAATGTTGCTCTAGCGACGCTGTGCTCTCTGACCACTTTCGATCTAGTTTGCCATTTGACTATCTCGAATATTGAATATTGAGCATGTTACTAAAATCCCTACGGATTCGAGATATCGAGTTTCTACTGTGTTGTGTTGCATTCAAAAGTAGACCATGCACGTGTACAGTGCATGTGAGTTTGGTGCGTGTACTCTAGTGGTCTTGATGTTCACGACAAATCACAAGAGTGAAATTACAACACTTTATATGCGAACATATGGCACACGGAAGGTAACTAGATCTTAGTTTAAGTAAACACAAAGAACATTTATGCCCTCTAAATACAGTGAGAAAGTGTGACAGTCCCGCAGACATATAGACTTAAGTATCTGTCCAATACAAAGAATTGGTGTAACTTACATTTCATCATCTGACATTGGACTGACATTGGTTTCAAAATTTATTTTGCAAGATTTTGCCATAACATGTTATATATAACAGGATTTTTTTTTCTTTTTTGCAGACTGTTGATGAGGTGACATTTTTGGTGATATATGTTTCTAATTTTATTGTAATTGTAATTGTTGCCAATACATGTAATTCACTTCTATGTCTACTGATTTTGTACGTACGGAAGGAACTCCATTTCTGATTTAATCGTTCCGCAAATAAAAACAGTCCTATTATATAAGAAAATATTATGGATCTACACAGCCATATATACATATGAGCAGCAGAGCATAATTTTTTAAAGTGACCAACTAATTGCAGTACAACTACCCTATATACGACCACTTAGAGTGGCCACAAACCAGAGGTGGTCTTCTTATGGAGGCTCGCAGTTGTCTTTCAAGAACGGTTTGGGACAGTAAACACTAGTGTTCTTATAGAGGCAGTCACAATATAGTATTGGCCTTATTTGTAGGTTCTACTCTTTGTATTATATTATCATTGACTAATGGGTTGTGGTCTATAAGCAATCCCGTCTGTCTTGTGCGCGACAGAAGCTAATCCTTATAGCCTCGGTCACGTCAACTATATGTCATATTCCCTAAGACATAGCGTAGCCTTGAGAATAAATATACGCACCGTCTTCATCATGTCCATATGTCATTGCATCTATTAATATACATATCTGGCATTAATTGCCGAATGGGATGTGTGTGCCCACAAATTATGAATGATCAAGGCATCCATTACATCTTCCCACGGATCTAACTTTAGCAAGGGATGGGGGTGCGCAAATTATGACTTGTGCGACTCACGTGGACTATCAAAGGTCTGTGTGTGACGATGACCGATTTAGAGTCATGCCCGGGTACGATTAACGTTAGAACAGCATGGCCTTCATACCCAACCGAAGGTTAGGCAGTCACATCACGCTGTTCTGTGAACGGTTGAAGCAATATATATAATAGTTTTAACATAAAGAGCAGGTATCTCCAGTCATGGTATCGTTAATGGGTGAGTACAAGCTCTATCTTTCTGGTATACATATATGTGTAAATTAGTTTGAATTTAAATGCTGCAGACACGGTAACTGTGTTTTCACTATCAGGAACATATGACACTAGTATTTACACGTACGTGGACTTAAGTTAGTATGCGACGCACAGTAATGGCTGTATCTTAGTGTACACTGGCATCAACTTAGACCAAGAGGTAACAAATTAGGCTAATAGTGTGGATGTATATGTAGTTATGAACCTTCAAAGTATATAAAAATTACATTATTGCAAAGAATGTTGTAATAGCAACAACTTTAATGTGAATTATCAATTACATGATCAGGGCTGGATAAATATAGGCCCGTCTAAATTGTAATACTTTGAGCTAATAAAACAAAGCTAGTAAGATGGAGAACTAGGCAGGCAACTTAAAATCCAATGGATGAACACCTCGACAAAATGCATACACACGAAATAAAGCAGCATGCTGCGAATAGGGGAAATGTGGGAAATAAGGCGAATAGGGCACCCTTCTTACATGTTCACCTAATGTGTTTTGTGATATTAACATGCCATCACAGGCAGAGTATCTGCACATTCTGACGAATCATCTGTTAGACTTAACGATGGAATGATGTGCATACATTAAGTAGTATTCGTTGACTAGTGGTCAGCTTCTGGAGTTCGGACTCCTTTTATATGCAATTATGAGACTAGACCTTGGGTGACAATGTAGATGACATGTATGTTGTGTGATATAAGCCACCACCATCCATTAGAGCTATGAGAAAGTCGTGTTAATGCTTTTGTGAAAACGAGTTTACAACAGAACCATATATCTCAAAACGTTCAGGCTACTTTTTATCAATTGAAAATGCAACAATTAATCCTCTGTTATAACAATACCACGACAGCATAAATCTAATTAGCTGTTTGTCAGTTTAAGAGAGAGAAAAAACATGACATAAACGTGTGAGACGTTATACGAGGGATTCTATATTCTAAAGGTTTCCCTTATAATTACATAACTTCTGATTGCCAGATGTACATACTAGTAGTAAAGGCTACTTCAGATCAACTATCAACTGTACCTATCTGTCTGTCTGTAAAATAGGTTCTCTTCAATTTTACTAGAAACATATAGTTTACAAAATGATACATTACAATTTCCTGGATCCTCTCAACCCAAAATCACACAAATTGAATTTGAATAGGCAAATACAAACACTTATCAGTAGCACAAGATTCTCTATCAAGAGGCTGGCAAAATTTTAATTGCAAATGTCTGTTCTTTCTAAATTTAGACCTCGACATTCTAAATATTTTCACTCTGCTATCTATAATTAAACAGATAGATGACGCTAACAATTATAGCATTTTAGACAGTAGACACAGGAATCTTTCAGGTTTCAGGTTAACTCTGTGGTTATGCAGGGCGTTGACTGGTGTCACGTTAGTTTTAGTCTATGACAACCACTTTCTAAGAAGTCTGCACTTATCGATTAACATTGATCACTTCCCTAAAGCGAATTCAGTGGTCTGCGTAGCATAAAAACAGACAATGTTATTTCAGCCTTCTTCTAAAATTCTATTGTATCTATTTCTAATTCACGAATGTTTACAAATAAGACCTTTTTTTTTTAGATATTGATCTTTTCTGATCACATAACATGTTTTGAAATATACAGGTTAATACAAAATTACTTCATGTTTTATTAATAAATAAATCGACGCTCTACATAATGCATTAGCACTTGGCTTTGTCTTCACATTTGCCTTCTTAGCCAGTTAATCGTACCATACATGTAGCTTGAACGCTATTGTCATTATCAGCTTTATCGTCCTTGGTGCATGACCCAGAGTCAACAATATTAATTAGGGCGTAGGTGTAAATATGATGTGTTATAATAACGTTTTCAGCCTAGGGCACAATTGGCCGTACGAACATTTGGCCAATACGGGGTTTCCGTGTCTGCGTGACTACGGCACGTACTAGCATGGAAGACTTGCGTAATGTCTCCGTACTGTCTACCTACGGTTATGCAACTGTTAAACTGACCATAGAGAAAGTTTGGCAATTGTCACGCCCACACACTAATCCACACGGTCTCCGTGAGTTTTTGGCAGCAGAGAGGCAGTAGAGAGGTAGTAGTTCCAGTTATGATAAGGCTTTAGTTTCGCTATGTTAATAGCATCATCTCAGACGATTGTCGCCTTGATTTATGTGTGTCCAGTGCTTTGGTTGCACTTTGACTGTGGCCGGATATTGCATTGCGTTGTTTGTGTGTAAAGGTTCTAACCATCCGTATTCAGCGCTCATTATGCACAATGCCAGCCAAATGAACGTTGTATCATCGATTTCTCATAGATCATATCAAGATCATGTCACACCAAACCCACTGGTCATTCTGCTGGGTTCAATGCGTGTGTTGCGTGCCGTGATACACGTTCCCAGCAGGAGTACGCAGTAAAACACACAGCTGTTGCATCCGTGACTCGTAACTCATTTTCCCTCCACACATCCCTGTCAGTCTCCGTGAAAACAACAGCTACTGATATTACAGTACCGGCCCCGAACTCCGATAACTCGAACTAATGAAGAACTGGCTGCAGTAAGGACGCCACGGACAGAAGCCTGGTGATACATGACTGTTTTGCGTGCCGCGGGCGCAGATATTATGACAGCTCTCCCGTGCATGCTGAGCTATTTCAGCACTATTTGTTGTATATAAAACTCTCTGGTAATTCAAACTTTTGAAGCACACAATTTTCCCCTTCAAATGTTTTTGGACCCGCTACTGCACAAGACAACACACAGCAGTCTGCTGCTGTAGGCTGCTGACTCCTCCTATTTTACAGTGCTTCAAATATAATATAAACGTGTAAACTCCATCCTGTTAGCGAGGGTCTAGATAGTGTGTGCGCGGTGTATGTGTGTGTGTGTGGGGGGGGGGTCCTATTTCCAGTTCACACTTCAATTATTGCTAATTTTCCACTTCACACTTAAATTTTAGCTCTTGTCCTATTGAACATTTAAAGTATTGTTTGCAAATTTCCCACTTTCCACCTAATTTCAATTTCAAAGCGCACTTCACGCCTAGCTTTTTTAGTCATTTCCCACTTCACACTTACTAGGGCATCGACACACACATTAGCCGATGAGTAACAAGAAGACCGCGTTGTAACCAGTAGCGGGATCTAATTACCATGCCATGGCCAATGGTCATTGTTTATTAATGTGGACTGTCCTCGATGTCAGTCAAGTGACGCACTGCAGTACGAACTCGTTATCTCGAATCTGTAGTGATAACAACAGAAAAATGTTCGAGATAGCAAATATCTGAAATAAGCAAACAGTGCATATTAATAAAATGGTTGAAGTGCTATGTGACCTTAGTCTATGTACCAGAAGAATTGAGGTAACCAAAGTGGATGGTGTGGTTCTACTGTATCCTTAATGTCGCAGGGCGCGGTGACAGCTGTGGTCACTGGGTCGTCGGGTTATTAGTGGTGTTCGTCTGCGGTCATGGAGGTTATTGGATGGGTACATGGGTGGGATGAGTAGACGTACTTGGCAAGGTGTGGGTGAAATGGGTGGGTGTGAGCAGTGGGTGTCCGAACACGTGTGTTTCTATGAAAATTTCGTCTGTGTGTTTTTCTTAGAACAAAAATCGGAGTTTCAAACCATAGCTTCTGGGCATCGCTGTATAATACGATATCCTCTTTTGAGGCGATTTAGTAAAGACCACATTAAAATAGTGAGATAAATGGTTCTTCAATGAGAACTAATCTATTCGTTGCTTTGTAGATTGCCGTTTTCATCACGTGCCACTTTGACTTTTCTTCTCACATCCTTTGCTGCGTCTTGCATAGCACGCGAGGATTTAATCAACTGCTCTTTGGTCTCCATTTTTAAAGCAATGTTATTTGAGGCTTGCCATTACAGAACGTGATTTCAGCAGGAACATCAAAGAGCATTGCAATCTAACTGCCAACACAATTGATCTCTTTTACGCTGTACTATACACATTTCCTGTATTACAATATTTCCTAGTAGGTTAAAATGTCTCTTTTGACTGGAACAAGTTTGCCGAATTAGACTTACGTCGGAGGAAAAACCAATAACGATTTTTCTCAGTTAACGATGTAAAGACGTATTTTTCCCAATCGATTCCCAACATTCAAACGTCTCTGCATGCATGTTGATGGCGGTCTACGTTTGAATGTTTGGAATCATCTACATGTTTAATATTATCATAGAGGTTGTCTCTGTTGTTGAGGAGCTATTAATCTGAGGTTCGACAAAACACTTTGTGTAAATTTACTCAAATATGTCGCCAATTGTAGCCAAGATCCCCAGTGAGCAAACTGCCACATGACGTTTGACATACGTCACATGTGGAATTGGTCCTATTACCACTTGGATTAACAGCTCCAGTAACATGGACCAAACACTATCTACTTGACATTCACCGTCATGCTCCAGTGAGAAGAAAACGAGTGCTATTGATATAGTTCACAAAAATTCAAATGGCGTATAACATGGTAACATTTAATATCATCTATTATTTTTCTTTCCCTCTACACGTTTACAAGTTTGACATTATTATGGTGCAACCACTTGGGCTATCACTGGATTCTGGTTAAATCTAAAGTCATTGACTTACAACTGTATTTTAAAATATGAGCAACTTTTGCTATAAATAGTTAGGTAAGTACAACGAACAGAGTGATGTGACTACCCAATATTTCATTGGGTGTGGAATACAAGACATCCTCACAAAATAATAATTATATAATATATGATATACGATATGAAGTACAGAGGTAGCATTATTGGATATTTTCATTACTATTTGCGTTGGTTAACTGACGCAATGTCATTATGGAAACTCGAGTTTCCGTTTCAAATGGCAATAATAACGGTCATGACCTATTTTTCTGAACAGGCGTTCCATTACTTTTTGCATGCAGTAGAACCTCTCAATCTTTATATGACCAAATTGAGAGATGGAACTCAATTGGTCCCAATTGAGAGGTGCTCTTATCATGAAGGCTCATCTTTTGCCCTCCAACTTCGCATTGCCAACTCAAACATGGCACAATGCAAATAGAATGTAGGCATCCACATCTATTTCAGACTGCTGATTAAATTCACAAGTTATTGAATGCTAATGATATTGAACAGTACATGAATATGCAGTGTGAAAGAGATGGCAGTCGAGTGGCTATGTGCTAATGGGTGGAGTTGGCCCTGGCCTTGTGGAGCCGGCATACAACCCGCCTTCTATTAGGTTTACCGTGTGCCTCACAGACAACAATATAGACCACCAATAACAACCTATGTCTAATTCACGCTCAACTCATTCTCATTAGATTAGATCTTGGATTCATCATCGCAAATTAACTTGAGTCTGGATTGAATGCTGTTCCACATCTCCCTCGATGGCACTTCCATCGACGTACGACTGGTATTGTGACATGGCTTTGAAATGTGGATTAAATCATAAGAAGAATGACTTAACTCATATTGTAACTGCCTGATATATTGTACAACATTGCAAAACTTAATCATTGCATTCTTGCCTAGTATCATACTAAATATTAACACCAATAATTACTGAGATGGAGGTTTCTTTCTACAAATCAATGACCCACCTACAGCATTATAGAAAGAATCCTGTATGTCTATCTTGACACCCGAGTCTTTAATTACGAATATCTATGTATATTCTTAATTATGTTATAAGCGCTATTGTCATCCTGAATCCAAACACTCCTGTGATGGTATTGAAATGGCAGTAACTCGCATTCTCTCTGAAGTCCAGTTGACAATGATATTAATATTTCCATCTTTGCAGTCTACCCATAAATATGAGAAAAGTTGTAGAATTATGTGCGCAGTCCTTTCTATTTAGACGATCCACCAGACTAACCTCAAGTTGTCTCAAGTTTAGGGTGATCTCTTTTCATGTAGATCTGGGACCTCAAAAAAGGCTGACGTCCCTCCTTGTAATTTGATGTATACTGTAGATTCTATAGTATACTATAGTATACATCAACTTACAACGGGGAACCTTTTGAATATCCCATAGGAATTCTAAAAGGTCCTTGATGTAATGTCAATGTTTCAAGGAGCGCATCTGACGTTGCTTGCTTTTCATGCTTACACCGCACATCCCTCAGAGGTCAATGGCTTGCTCGCCCCTGTCCTCTTGTTGTCCGTTTTGCTGCTATTCACTGTTAACAAAGGCGCCCACTTGCCAGTCTACACACGCTCGCTACTTGGCGGACCGGTAAATGGTGCATTGTGCAGCCACAGATAACACGAGAGAGGGGTTTGGGGGCGGGGGCTCCAGCAGTGTTTGGAATTCATGTTCTTCTTGCATACTCATATTTTATTTTATTTTTTTTAGTATTCAATTCCCAAGTGGTTATTGCAACACTATATACGCGTAGAATGCAAGAGATTCGTGTGAGCAGACAATGCCACGCCAGAACCATTACACGATAGGGTTACAGTAATCTGTGCACACGTCCATTGAAACTTCATTTACTCTATCAACAATGTCTGTTTCTTGTGCATTGTCTCAACCGGGTAAGATTTTACTACTGAAGCAGACGCATGTACCCTAAAAGATCAAATTTTTAATCATATGACACCACTGGCATATGTGAGATACCATACATGGGCGGGTTAAGACGCATGGCAGGTTTTTGCCTTAATGCTATGCTTTCTGAGAAATAGACTTATGATACTAAGGTATCTAATGCACAATAACCAGTCATTGTACATGGCTTACATCAATTTTGATTTTGACGAATCGCACCCGAGAGATAAGATAGGTAAGGTCCTACGGTCTGGGTCTTACCAATTGTCCTGTCCATCAGAGATATATTGAAAAAAGCCATTATATAACACATTAAATACTTTTGGAGATGCTCCCTTAAATTAAAGTATAACACCAACCTAAAACACGAATACGTTGTAACTGTAAGTTGCATATGATTTCCACCCTGAAAGAAATATTTCAAGAGAAATAATGCATTCTGTTCAGAGATTATTGCGTAGACCGAGAATTTCCTATTACATCACAGTAACAAAGAACTCAGTAAATTACATCTGGAGGGCACTATTTTTCTCACGACTAGTCTACATCATGATTGTACACAGGCAAAGAATATCTACAAAGAAAGCAGATTCTAAATTATTGTAAGAACTCTTAAAGTCTTGAGAGGAAAACTTCAATGTGTGTGTTTGCATGCATGAAGACCTGTGGGATAATTATGTATTATCTGGCATCAAACATATAGAATTACCCACCCTTTTCTAATCTATATTTAATTTCTACATAATAACATTTGCTTACAAGTGTCACACAAAACGTGCATACGTTACAAAGTGCGACATGCTACCTGTAGGACATAGGGGCCATGCTGGTTTATGGGAGGGGTAAAACAAAGTGATGTAAAGCATGAAAGACCAAGAATAGAGAGCTGCAAATGAGTAAATTGATGTCTCGTAATTAAACACGAATCTAAATGAAACAGAAAACCTAATTCGTGCGTCGTGTAGATGGAGGCAAACATTGGTGAAACAATAACATATATTGTATATTGAAACCATGAACTAACTACAACCTGAATGGAATTGTGACTCATGGATTAAGAGGGTTACGAAATCGTGTTTGTACTAATAGTAAGTAGTAAGAGACCTGTGGTTAATGTGTCCACGCAAGATTCATTCAAATATATGTACAGATTTGCTACTTGATTGGACTTATTTAAAGCTATGTTCCACACTTCTACGCCAATTCAAATGTCTGACGCATGTAATGAACAATGAAAAAAATGCATCTATGGTCACAAACCGCAAAGTGTACAACATGGCGACAACCAACTGCAGCTCGAACATCACGTGACAATGTCAGACGACATTCGCCGCACTCAGTTCCGGGTTAGCGCGGGGTCACCGTGGTGAAATGAGTTAATCAGAAAAAGGGACTTTGTTGGTGTGCAGATTTACCGAGAACACGTTATTACTTTGTGCTGCTGTGCCATGATTAGTGTCTAATAGTGGGGAGTGTATACATGTACGTTTTTTTCTTTCTGTACAGTTGATGCAGTTTTAATAGACTATGTTTTCCCAAGTGACCATTTCTACACGGTACTAATCCCATTGACAGGCAGACACAGGAGGGCGTTGTGGGTATATCCCTTTTCCAACAAAAAATATTTCATTTTCATGTTGGTTTTTGCATATTTGCTATAGACAATAAGCCCTTCTTTTTGTCGGTATGTATATGTTACGACTGTTGCACCAGCACCCATGGTTAGGATAGGTAGAGTAGGCGTACCCTGCCCTTGTTACACACACCGCACGCAACACCAGTCACCTTTGTCACGAACTACACATTACAGTGTTTGTACATGCACGTGTGTGTATTCAGTCAATACAAACAACAACAACACGGCGTGAATTGGTTTGTGAACACACATTGCTCATTTTAAGACAGCATGTATCAATGTTACATGAAAGAAAAGTTTTAGTCTATGATAATCAGTATTGGCGTAGTGATATGATTTGAAGTGAAATGGTTTGTTGCTTCTCAAAGTAGCACATGAAGTCCCTGTCCTATATCAAAAAGAAAATTTCAGATGTATTGAGATTATATCAACACAAAGATCCCACAAGGGATAAATCATGTAGAATTACCAGTGGATGTAAATACAACTTGTATATCGTCGATCACAACAACCCTCGAACAACCCAAAGACCTTGAACTTTAATTGCAGCTCTTAATAAACCAGAGATAATGAACATAACCACTTTCCCGGCCTTCCTTGTAATACAACACGTGGCAAAAGTTTCACGTTATACCCTAATTTGATTAGGTTCAACTTTGTGGCAATCTAATAAAACGTTATTCTGATTTAATGTTTTAATTGCAAAGCAAACGTGGCTGCTAAAGTAGACATCTGTTTTGCTTATCAATCAACATTGTTATACCGACGCTGTTCTCTCTGAGCACTTTTAATCTACTTGATTCTGTCCACTGATAATATACTTGTCTCATTAATATTGAACCAATCTATTCGGTAATACAGTTATTAATCTGCCCAACTGAGCTTATAATCAATGTGAATATATTGAACAAAACATATCAGCACGGACTCTCATGTAATATTACTGTCAGTAGATGACAATAACCTCCCTTACAGAACGACCTTTCAGTTGTGGCCACGGGTTCAAAATGTAGGTTTTCAGGGTTTTTTTTCTATAGGAGCGGATAGCAGAACGTTTGCAAAAATGCGAAGCCTTTCGCCAAACCCTATGGTACCTCTCGACAGGTGCATTATGTCACTGTGTACGCACTATTCACGCAGATTATGCATGTTGCTATTGCTGCACGCTGAAAGCATAACTGTTAATATCCCTGTACATTCAGGTTGTGTAGTTGGTGATACATGTACCTAGTAGTACATTAATTATGCAGTTGAATAACTTCTGGTGTAAACAGTCCTATAAATATTGACTTCAGAGTTCTGGCTTTTGTCATCATTAGCTGTCTATAACAGAATACCACATAAATATATGTGACAGAGATATTTATCTCTGACACTAAATGACCAGGTTATACCAGTTTGCTCTTAATTGTATCACTTTGGAGATAAATATAATATACATCAGCAGCAACAACAACATCGTTTATATTTTTGTCTTACTGTCTTTTGAATAGGTCTTTGACAATATCTGTTTATTTGTGTAATACACACCCAGCAAAACTGGGGCACATCACTTTGCATATATATGTATATTGCCACAGAACTGGGGCGATAATACACTAATATCTACCAAATAGTATTATTGATGTAAAGCCTTTTAAAACATTTAAATACAAAACTTATCTTAGTATACTTGAAGATCAGAGACAAAATAATGAGAATGTCTGTATATTGAGCCAGTGAGTTTTGTCTATTTAAAAGTTAATATATTGAATATATATGAAATTTTAAGAAACATCAACGCTAATAAATCTATTTGTATTACTATCTACTCAGGTTATGGTATTATTAAATTGGTACCTGCAATTGTTTTTTTTCTAAATAATCATTAATCGAGACTATAGAGCACAAAAAGACACCAATTGTTGGTGTTACTGAGCCTTAGGTCTTTACATCAATGGCATTGACTATGATATAATTTGTTATACTCGTAAACCAGTGCCCTGTGTAGATTGGTATATTACTTATCATTAACAAGTGTGATGGTGTTTGATGGCATGCAATACTGCATGGGTGTGCCTCTGTGCTATTGTCTGTCGTCTATGCAGCCACCGATTCAGGCATGCATAACGACACTATATTGTAAAAACATGTTTTTGCGTCGGTGGCTAGTTACACGTGTTCTGTTTATACCATAAAACACGTGTGTGGTTTTAATACAATTTTACGCATTCGCTCTATGCACTTTTCCAATATACACACTGTAATTACTTTATAGGATATTGAAAGCATAACTATGACTTTGTCTTCTGAAAACTACTGCACTTGAATATCACAGACATGTAGTTGACTTTGACGGTAAAATCACAGAAGCAACGCCCCCTTTGTTATAGACTGTGAACCAGCTTTGCAGATCACCAGCTGTAATAAGTGTACACTTGTAGGTGAAGCTGCCATTTTGCTTTCCCTCACTAGTCAATTGTACGTCAATATATTAATGTAAACAGACCACGCGGCCGCATATGTTTCGCTGCGTTGTGTTACGCCTCACCCCACTAAAAAAAGAAGGCTTTTGTGTATGAAGAAACATCACTTTGTTCGGCGTATTCACTACATACTTACCTGATAATTATTCACACCAATAGATGGCTTATAACATTCGAGCAAGTGACCTAGGTAATCACCACTTCATAATCTCATTAAAGGCACAGATACGAATGCAAGCAATCTTTGTTGTGGGCACAGCTTCAATTATAGTGCTTTCCATAGTGTGTTTTTTTGGTCCATTTTCAATATTTTTGTGTTTGTGTGTTTGTTGTGTGTGTTTGTGTGTGTCGCTTGTTTGTTAGCAGCCATGTTTTGTGTGTGTGTGTGTGTGTGTATGTATGTATGTATGTGTGTGTGTGTGTGTGTGTGTGTGTGTGTGTGTGTGTGTGTATGTGTGTGTGTGTGTGTGTATGTATGTGTGTGTGTGTGTGTGTGTGTGTGTGTGACTGTATGTATGTGTGTGTGTGTGTGTATGTGTGTGTGTGTGTGTGTGTGTGTGTGTGTGTGTGTGATGTAGGATGAGTGTGTGTATGTATGTGTGTGTGTGTGTGTGTGTGTGTGTGTGTGTGTGTGTGTGTGTGTGTGTGTGTGTGTGTGTGCCGTGCTCTGTGTGTGTGTGTGTGTGTGTGTGTGTGTGTGTGTGTGTGTGTGTGTGTGTGTGTGTAACGACACTATAGTGTGTGTGTGTGTGTGTTGTGTGCGTCGTGCGTGTGTGCGTGTGTGTGTGTGTGTGTGTGTGTGTGTGTGTGTGTGTGTGTGTGTGTATGTGTGTGTGTGTGTGTGTGTGTGTGTGTGTGTGTGTGTGTGTGTGTGTGTGTGTGTGTGTGTGTGTGTGTGTGTGTATGTATGTGTGTTGTGTCTGTGTGTGTGTGTGTGTGTGTGTGTGTACTATGTATGTGTGTGTGTATGTGTGTATTTTTTTGTAACTCTGCTATCTGGTATCTATGTATCTATGTGTCTATGTTGTTTGTCTCCCGGACAAGCTAAACGAGCTTTTGCCCTTATATTTTGTTCAAACTTTACACAACTATTTGGTATGAGTGATTCAATTTTTGGGCACTTTGTCAATTAAAGTGTGCTTTCCATAGTGCCGTTTTGGGTCCATTTTCAAAATTTTCTCCAATAGTTTTGTTGATGCTTGTGAGAAAGCATTCAAACTTTGTACAATGCTTACATGCTTACTGAACATTAACTGTATTCAATTTTGGCCCTTTTCCAATTAAAGTTTACCTTTCAGAGGGCCATTTTAATTATTTTTCTTTCTATTTTTCCAGCATAGTTTCAATACTGTTCGAAACATGACCATCGAATTGGCATAGTGGTTATATTGGAATAAAAGTGCTCAGAGAGCACAGCGTTACCATATTAATGTCGACTCATGGGCAATAGATATATTTACTTTAGCCATGTTTAGAAAGCGCCTGCAATCCAATGCCAAGAACATAGATGTAGGATGAGTCACGCATCAAGTTAGACTTTTTTTCTGCTTTGATTGCAAAGCAAACATCTTTATTGTCCATGGGTCAATGTTGCTCTAGCGACGCTGTGCTCTCTGAGCACTTTTGATCTAGTTTTGGGTTTCAAATACAACTATGCAAATTAGCTTGAGTTGATTGGCTGCAGGTAGCAATGATGTAATGCATTTTGACTGTGATGGTGATAATAACACACAGTAGACTCGGGTGTTACATTTACCTGTAGAGTTTATTACAAAAAACACTCCGTATCTTGGACCACCGACGCAACATTGCAGCCCATTTGTAACAGTTAGCTGTATATACACTTCTTATCTGCAATCCTACCTATATACTATGCATGTTCCCGGATAATAGCCCATAAAATGTCATAAATACAACTCTTATCAAATAACAGAGTCTGCTAACAAAAACACACTTTGTTCCTATCTTGAAAGTTGCTTATTTAGAAGGCAATAAACGAGCTATTTGGGCATTTAGGGTTAAACAGACCACTGCTTCATTGTATATGTTTTGTTCTGCACCTTCATTGTTTTTGCAAATGCACGCCTACTGTGAAAGGGTTACTTGAATTGTATCACGTTTTCCCGCAGTATGGTTGTCTCGTGCCATGGTGACGACAACCTGTAATTTGACCACTGTTGGTCAGAAACACAATGTACTATGTTCGTCATTCTATCCTTGATTCCGTTACACTTATAAGATTGATTCCACATGATCGTCAAAATCAGTTCTAAACTTCACAGCTATTGTTATCATCGCAGTAACTGACATATAGTGTCGTGCGAGCACATTTAATCGATCAAGAGACTATATATTAGGCCTGCTTATGTGAGCCAATACAATAATCTGGCCATATAAACAGTCTACACTTTTGGATACAGCGATGTGTAGCGACTTTGTATGAAATGTGCGAAATCCAGGTGCACTAAAACCATAATCAGCAATATTGCAATGCACTTACATAGCAATGTGTATTCTTGCAGACTAGACTATGACGTTACAACATTAGTGTTATTCTTCAGTTTCATTTTTAAATATAAAATAGCTTCATCATAACAACTAACTGAAATAGTTAGAAGTCGTGACTTTCAAAAGGTCACTGCCTACGTGAAAAAATGCACACAATCGCATAAAACGTTTGGCTATTTTTTTTTCTAAGCGAAAAATGCACCTCACGACTTATGACCACTGATTAAGCTGCATTTTTACCCGAAGATATCAGCTTCTGCATCATGATAGAATCAGACTCTTAATGTAGCAGTAAATAAATAAAATCTCACTGTAAATGTGTGAGATTTTAAGGTTGGATTTTCAGTCTTATCGACTGTGCAGGCAACGTTTCGTCATTTACACCAAATCCATTTATTGTGTTGCACTCTTGTTCTTTCACAACTTCCTGCGGAGCATACAGTGGGAGCTGTATGTAGCTCTTGTTATCTACGGTGCTACACTATTTAACCACTCACTTCAGATATGCCTAGTACATGTAGATAGTTGGTATGCTTTTAAACGATCTGGATACTGACATCTAAACAGGACAGTTTCATGTTTGTCTACACAACTTCGTATAGGGCCTATCAGTTTCATAGTTTGCTATATTAAAACTGTGTAAATGTGTGAAAATGTGTTTACAAAATTTATGTCTATAGCAAAGTTAATAATAGCCGCAACTTGATAATTATAAATGATAAATCACTGCCCTATGAAATTTAAACTTTGTATGACTTGATTATTGCATTTATGCTATTTATGTCTCACTCATAAGTAGCCTTACCTTGGTGTATACTTATTTACCATGTTTTGGTTTAAACATATTTTATCGAACAATATATACAATTTGGATTAGGTAATAGCTTAACTGCCTACAGGCTTTCTCCAGATTTACCACGTTTTAGAGAGCAGTTGACTGTGTGTGTGTTTTCATCGTAAGAGCTACTCAAAATCCCGTAATCATTGCAATCGTATTCTTTATAATCAGTGTTTGACTAATTATCCAATCTCAAACCAGGTCTGCGGATACATTGTCACATATTGAACAATGTGCGCACCATTGAAACCGCATATGAATAACAGGAAACTGCTAAAATCAAACCTCGATTAATCTGATTGTGAAATGATTGTGAACATTATAATGAGGTTAAAGACCTCATACATAATAGCGTATTGACGCTTCTTAGATTACATGCCATGATGGGCAGTATGATGAGTAAAAGATTGGGATTATATCTGTAATATGTTGTTTTTGGTAAGGGTCATGTGACACTGCGTAGAAGTCATTTTGAAGTTAAACAAATATAATGATTAGATATGTGCTATGACCCGTTTCAACACTATTATCGCAGTACAAGTATGTATTCAAAACCTAATGTGTCTTTCCAAGAAATACATATATTTGAAAACGGTTCATGAAATTATCTATAAGCTATCATGTCCACTACCATTGGCAGCTGTACTTTTCATGGTGAATGTGTGTCACTCGGCACTTGCGAGAAGGTTGTATGCTTACAACCTTCTAGCAAAATGCAAATTGGACGCCTCACTTCAAAATCAGTTTTTGAATTATTAACCACAACTTCTTCAATAGAAATTAGTTGTCAATTATTAGATAATGTCTTTACAAAGGTTTATTTTTCTTGAATAATTGATTGGGGGAGGGTGGTTTAGTTTCTGTTTTTGCTTTCAAATTTTGTACAATATCATATCGGATTCATACCGCCTCTATAAAGAGATCATCTCAACAATAAAAGCATTACTAATGGTCTAAACCTCCCAAAATAGACGACTAATAGACCTTTAATGAGACCGGTTGTGGCCACATGCTGGAGTGCCTTATCTAGATGATACCGGTAATGTTCCACCCTCTCTTCCTTCAGAACAGTGCTCTAGTTTTCATTTATTTAATCAAATTATAAACAAGGCTGTCCCTAAGTAATACACCACAACCATCTCAAGAAGCTTAATACTATTTCCAACCTTTACATTTGTTCCAAACAAATATGTAATACGTTTTGACAGAGCATGTAATATTATCAAGCATGTACATGTACATGTGCTGTATAAGTCTGCTGAAAGTGTGCACATTTGATATAGAAACCTAAATAGCACAAAGGATTTATTTTCAAATGTCACGCGTGTGGCATATATTCCCAGAAATGTGATTTACACAATCATGTGCGTCAGCATTAATTTCCACTAATGATAAAACACATGATCTAAAGTGGGTTATATAAGGACAGTACTTCCTATTATATAGAGAACTGAGATACAGAGAGTAGAATATAATTGGTTGTGACATCAATATGATAGTTTATTATCGCCGTGTATGCACATTTTTATTACATACATCACCAAAGTATAATAGTTGACAGCCATATCTACATCATTAGTAGTCATCTACTTGGCATCTGTCACATCAATTTGGTTCATTTTGCCATCGTTTTAAGTATCAATATTCAGTGGATTTTAAGAGCCAATTTATCAAATTTGACACACATGTATGTATGTAGAGTTGAGTGGACAGCTTTATCATGTGCAGTTCATAAACATATACACAGATGCTACTGAACACTACGTAATTCTGAGTTGTCTACATGTGTGTGATTGCCAATAGATCCAAGGAGCACGATAGAGACGATGTGCAATAGCATTCGTTGAGAAAACACCACGCGATTAGTGTATGGCCACTATTATTGGACAAGTTGTTGTTTGGAACATATATTCAAAGTATTTTGGCCTGGTATGTTAGGGTGCCTTGTTCCAGAACAGTTATGGTTCATTGCATAACCACGCTGGTGTAAGTGTCTTGAGTTTCCAAGACACTGGGTTGTTTTGGTGTTCACAGCTGACTGTTCTACCATTGTGCTATATAATAACCTCCTGCGCGGAGAGATGACGCTGGTAAATTGTTGACGCCGTATCTTTCTTGACATTTGGTAATAGATGAGTGGTTCATATTTCAAAAATCCAAATGGCTCGCGCTACATTTGGCGCAAACCCGATGTAAGCGAACCCAACCAGGCAATACAATACCAAATGATTTTAATCAATGCGAGCGGACTCTCATTCTCATCTGTTTCGCGCTTATTATTTATTTCACAATTATTGATATTGTAGGAGTGTTTATGGGCAGTGTATAAGAGATTTTAGTGAACCAAAGAGGAATGTGTGCATAAGCTTGGACAATCAAATGATGAAACATAGTTATGGCTTCATTGAATGCATCCCACGCAGATGAAAAACAATGAAAGCGAACAATTAGTAGCTTTTTTAAGGACAAAACATATACATGTACTTTGTTAAAAATGTATAGCGTGTATTTGCCATTATTAAATCGTCGCCTACACGCTAATACATGAACATCCATAAATAGCTGCATATGACTATTTCATCACCTCTGAGCCTTCTATGCTCGTTTGCGGCACTCATACCCTGTTGATCACATGAGTGCCTCCACTCTGTCCCCTCATATCTATTACCGAGTCTCTTTGTCTAGGGAAAGCCCGCACATTCTGGCATTGTTGCTGCCACCCACGCTTGCTCTATTTTAAACAGGGAATTAAGCGCACACTTTGTAATTAGATTGCTATAAGTGTCTGAACGTAATGTGTGCAAAAATCTGTTGCCAGGTACACACTCAAAATAGTAACGCGTTTGTGTACCTTTTATATGTGAATTAGAGCACCGGCTAGTTTGTTCTTTTGCAGACACAATAAATAAAATATAATTCGTTGCATAATAATGATGCACATATAGCGACAACCCAAATGGTGCCACTCTATCCTACTCCATTGTAACGACAAAAAATGCATCTTAATATTTCATTGCCAATTCCATGGCCTAAATAGTGGTCCAGATAAACGCAGACGTTAGTAGAAGCACTATCGGGCGTGCTACTGATCATGTATTTTAGAGGTGGACGTAAAAGAATTTTACTTTGAACCATTCAAAATGTATTGACAATATATAAAATCTGTTATTCGCATGCATACAGCGAGTCTGATTCATGGTTATGGATGACACTTTGATATATTTTTATTGTATCCTCATCAATCATGCCTCTTAAGAACCGTGGCCTGAGCGACTGGACAGGAGCATTACATCTGTATGCATAAACACGCTGCATGGGCTCATGTTTTTTCTGCTTATTTGTTATCATAATTGGTGTACTTTATTGAGAGAAATTGAAATGTATTTTCTTTGTGGAAATATGCTGATATGTATATGAAAACGAGGGCAGGTTAAATGTTATTAAATTTGTTACATACATCACTGTATATCCTGTGGTGACACCTGCGAGAAAATGAATATAACTGCAGCTATTCAGTGCTGCCCCCAGTGCGCTAATTAATATTACATGTGCTTTTCTTACTTATGATAATAAATGTCTATTTTGTTTTCATAATGATATAGTTTTCAAATCTAAGTGAATGTACTTATTTACAGTAATTTCACATATTGACCATATGCCACACCATTTTTAGATAATTATGTAAAAAATATCTAGACTGAAGTGCTATTAATATGTTTACTTAATCAGTACAAACTTTGAACTTTATGTGGAAAATAAAATTACATTCATCATCCTGCCCGTTATTTTGTTGATACAGGTCGGGGACTCCATTCATTTATATTTGTTACTGACCAAAACTTATTTACACAACATATTTTTATTATAAAATCTAGTCTAAAAGTGGTCATTTTTGTCACAATATGATAAATTATATGCTATCAGTACACAAAATTTCATGTTGACCTACAAATGTTAATATTTTAGTTGACGTTCTGATCAACCGTAATGCAATAATCATGTATTCAACGTTACTTACCATGATCTATCATTAGTATAATGTATGATTTATGTGTGTGCAAAAGTGAATGTGCATATGAAATCGAATAATTCCACTAGTCTAATTGTATGTTTATTATCAGATTAATATTTTCCCAATCTCAACAGTATAAGATTTCATATCATGTTTTTTTTTCTTGATAACACAAGATTTTCGTTCAAGTACAGAAATAATACATTTACGTTTTAGTGTCAATTGTCAGAGACTCACTATTTGCAAAATGGATTGTTAAAACACGATCATATGACTGAGCCTGGTGTGCATGGTGTACATCAAAAACCTCTGTATTCAGACCAAACATGGGGCTATCTTCAAGTGTTTTCCACGGGGACGTGGTCTTTTTATGGAGGTTGATGAGGGCCTTTAACCTTGGGACCACGGCAAGGGTCTTGCTATATACATATAGGTGGCCTTTATAGAGGTTGTCTTGTGTTGATGTTCAACTGTATACGATGTAGCCAATACAAAATGTGAACCAACCTCCATATATCACACACATGTATTGTGTAAATTTCATTTTTTTATTTGCCATACAGCAGACCTGCCCGCTGCAGCTGACTCTTTTCAATTGAAAATTACAATAGCAGACCGCCATTCATGTGATCACGGTTTGTTTAATGGGTTAAGTAGAATCTCTCTCATCTCTCTTAAGGCCTCAAGTGGATATATTATATACAGGACTGGTTTTCTTTATGTAGAGGTTGACGGTGGTCTCCTTTTGGCCTCTTTTTCAAGGCATGAGACTGCAAATACATCATCCAATTACAGAAGTGTTCACGGAGGTTGCACTGTAAATGATCACAGTTTGTCCAATACGTTTTTGGCAAGAGCAGCAGCCTTTGAGCGGTATTCAACGTGTTAAATGAGGGATCATCTTCTGTGACAGGCCACAGTTAACAGCGAGTCCGTTGACGGCAATGCCGCAATGTGTACCAAGGACATAAATAAATTGACTATGAGTTAGAGTGATAATTTTCACACCAAAGTATGCTGTGATTGATACGTTGTGTCACATAGGCATATATATTAGTGATTTATGCCTTTGAGCTATGTGTCACTGTTATAAAAGTGAACTATGTGTAGATTATGCAACGGCGTCAATTCAAAATAGCTAAAATGAATACTAAAAGTCCTTTGGGCTCAATACCCTGACCCCACCCCACCCCCACCCCCTCAGGTGGTTAAGTGTACAAAATAGGCCTATGTATTCTTATGGGCTATAATAAGTTTGGCACGGTAAGACATTTTACGTCGAACTCTGACAACTCTAATTCATGGACTACTCTAGCAAATGACCAGAAGTTACAGTTCCCGTCATGAGAATTTACCCTACTAATCACACTTGTAACTACATATTTCGGATAACTATATACACACTTTATCTCTTAATATCGAGTTAAACGAGTCCAGTTGTACTGTACTAAGAGGATTTCATTTGTCACTGCATGGTTGTAATGTGTTATTGGTATGTTCAGTTAAAATATGCGGGTGTACTTTCATATACATGTATGCCAAGGTAAATACACGTATGCCAATATGTGTAAATGCTGTTGTATTTGTTTGTACTGAGAGTATTTATTAGCGAATAACAACATAGGATCATGCAACCTAGGCAAATATGACAAATAGTGTGATATATCCTATGTCTATTGTTACGTGTTCTAGCTTTCAATATAGTGAAGTTTTAAACATACAAACACATTGTAGGAACACGTTAACTACCAATGAAGAGACTACCAGCAATTTTCCTATTTATTCATTGTTACTGTACATGTACATTGAGCATCAACTAGACGACACGTATTAGAAATGTTGGAACATTTACATGCATTTATCAATCATTTTATGGTTGCTGCAAGATTGTCAAAGCCAACACTTTTAGTGACTTCACTGGCCAACACGTGGTCGTGGTTTCATCAACTATTTCATGGGCAGGATTCCAGAAATTGTGGGAGTGTTGGTAAAAAGTGGGGTGTGGGTAAAGATGATTGAAAACAAGGGGATGTGTAATTTCAAGGAAGTGAAACGTGGAAAGGGGGCCACAAAGAGTGTGTCTTTACCGTCCATAAATACGCAGAAAGCTAACCTCTAGACCACTGATTTGGGAAAAACTAAATATCTGATTCTTGATATTCAAAACCAGTTGATCCGTATAAACCGCCTGTAAATTATGTACAGTATTTGCTTTACATATTGGTGGCCCGATTTGAGGACGTGTATGAACCATTGGACAGGTCACCGTATGTTAAACTAGAACTTTTTAATTGATTGACTGCAGACAAAGGGGATTGTGATTTCCGTTATGATGTTGAGAATTGCCAACTTGGCGCAGAGAATTGTACTCGACCGGGGACCTCATGGCCTCAACAAAAGAACATGGATGTGCTTGAGGTACATGTTGGTGTTACAATAACTATCTGTTATTATAATTGTATATAAATACTTCACTTTTGTCTGACAAGCTACATACAAAACGTATCTGTTGTGTCCAAGACAGAGTCACGATTTGCATGGTCTATGCTTGAAATTAATAACATTTTTACTATAAATTAACTCTTTTTCATTCTGGCCAGATTCCTGTCTTTTAAGTCCTTGAGTATGCACAAATGTGAACAGCGACCTTTGACAGTGGATATAAAGACATTCATTTGTAACACACAACTTTAGATAAGATCTCGTAGCCGCTGGCGAAATGGTGTTGATTTTAGGACACCACGAGGTCACGGTCACTGCCTGAAGTACATAAATCACGTGACCTGGAGACATGAGACTCTCATTTGTAGTTCAAATATCAACAATACAGTATAACCTGCAATTACGAAATCAAGACATCTAAGAACGGATCAAATCTAAGGTGAGGCATTTTATCCGAAATTGGGTCTTCATAAAGATACCAAAATGAGTCTCCATGAAGAGAACACCTGTCTGTTGGGATCACTTCAGGCAGATCTCACGTGGTCTTAGAGGTTCAGCAGTATAATTCATGTTACTCCTACTTGGAACGTGGGAACTATGGGTGTGTGCTTTAAATGTTAGGCTCAATGGAACATAACAAATACGGCATAAGACTATTTTATGTTGTTTGTACTAAGTTATAATGGTCTAGTCTACATGTGCTATATCACGGTCTCGTCACAGTACATTTAGTATGGATTCAGCATGTCACATGATTGAGTGTGATGACGTAACTACAAGATGGGCAGAGTTCGGGGTTACTGTCTGACACTGGGGTGGCCAACATTGCAGTTACATCTTCACACTACTATGAACCGTGGGTGTTAGTTCATTAATATCCATTAACCACTAGTACAGTTTTAGTGTAATTTGCACAGCATCAAGCTTGAATGTCTAATATTCATAAAGTTTAATAGCAATAAATTAGATGTATAAACACAGTAGTGTAGAACGTACATGATGTATATCCCACACAGTATGATTTACCCCCACAAATAAGATAACATACGAGTAATTGATTTAGTGTGTAGATGGGCAGGACGATAGGTGACAAGGCTAAAGAGATTTTAATGTAATTATATTTCATGCTGTCACGGCGAATCAGCATGTGCTTTATCAAACCCTTTTTGTACCGTCTTCAGCAGCGTTGATATGAAACAAGAAGTTGCCCCAATGGGTAACAAACATCATATTGACACTGACCTATGTATAGAACCCGTATAGGGCCTCCATTAGACATGTGTCTGCCATCTCTGAATGTATTGGTCCCTAATTTAAACAACAATTAGTCGCCTCTTCGTCTGTTTTTTGACGTTTTGGCTTGCCACGAGGATGGGGCATTTGTTGAAATGTGAAATATGCGAATTAATAAATAGTACTTTTTTATCAGCCAATAAAGTATTAGATACTTATATCGATGACATGGTAAGATGTATTAAGTACCATTCCAATTACACAAGTAGATATACACTGTAACTGTAAATTAACGATAATTAAATTATAGCATACATCTTCGTATCGGAGCTTACAAAGCTTGTCACATTTACCTGACACTCACTTCTGCCAATGCTACATGTACCTATTCCTTTCGTCTCTTCATCACAGATGCAATTGCAAAATCAAAGACCATCCAGCGTAACGGTACTCGATACTTTTATTGCATAACACGTGCGACATAAAAAAAAATCATGATTTGTCTTACCAACGTAGATATGATCAACAAATAGAGTAAAAATATCTATCCCAAAAGCTAAGACGATTTACATAATTTCCGTCCGTCATAACCATGCATGCTAAACATGAAACTTCACAGAAAATAATCTAATTAAAACACCAATGTACCATGCATAGGATCCATTATAATTAGTGCATGTTATGAGGCCATCGGTGATTTGGTTCGGGAGGAGGGGGTCATGTTACCCGTAGATGAAAGTTATCTGGGTAGTGCCAGTAAAGAGTCATAACAGGGCAGTAATCCTAAAAATGCCACAAACGTACGTCATATGAATAGTAGAAAGTGCTTTCTATTAGAAATAGCAGGGTTGTTGTTGTTGTTGTTTTTAAAAGATAGCAAAACAACCAATGAATATTTGTACAATGACACGATTTTTAAGCAACAGAGACAATTGACATAAGTGATAGCTGTATAAATTCCTGTGATGATCATGGAGAAGTTCTTATATAGCCTGGTGATATGCCTAGATAAGTGGTGGTACATATTTGTTATAAAAGCCCCAATTCCCATTGAGAATACAAAACAACCATGTGTGGCTTAATACAATAGAGTGTAAGTATTGGCACAGGACGTGTTAAATCATATCGTTCATTCGTATAAACGATTCAGTTAATGGGATGAATTTTGCAAAACTATCCGTTTAATGCGTAAAATAGTTGTGTTAATAGTTTGTAACTGGGGGGTTATTAAATTGCTCGTCCAAGATACGTGTACAAGATGGTACAGGTAAAATGGTCATTGGAAATCTTCAAATAATACAAATATGCAATGCAACAAATATGTCTGTACAGTAGAGCTTCCTTATACGACCACCTCAAAAAATACCCTTTGTCGTGGTCACAAACATTCGTAAACAGACCACTGTGAGCCTCCAAGAGGAGACTTGGCGTATCCGTAAGTTACATCTGTTACATTTAGAAAATGTTTTGTAAAATCACGGATATATTTTAGCTACTCTCACTGCATGGTCATGACGAATTAGGTTCATGTTTGATGTAGATTATGATTGCTGAACGGATGCACCCCTGCGAAGTATGTCAATAATGGCACTAGTTCAATGAATTTAATAGAATGCATTCTGAATGATAGAGATGATTTGGGTTTCATTTTACGTTTTAAATAATGTGTGCAAACACTCATGGAGAGCATATATGTGTCAAATTGCATTAAAATGAACAAAGGCTTTGAAGTTAACTATTGACTACGAAGTGCATAGACTGAATTCGCTTCATGAAAATAACTGGGACATTATCATGATATATACAAACTGAGCAGTGTCATATCTCGATATATATCAAATTATTCATTTGAAATATGATTATACCTTTATAATCGTGTTGTTGATTTTTTCTAGCTTTAAAAATCTGTAAACTAGATACCTTCAAAGGTGAACTTCGATTATAAACATAACATAACTTGTCTACGGGTAGCTATGAACTTTCTTCAGTGGCAGAGTCACCAGAGAGAAACCATTGAGATAGAGGCTGCGTTCTACAGGTGCGTATGCGCTGTATCATATATCCACTGCCGAGACTCGAACCCAGGACCACTACCGTTGTGACACTAAATCACCAAGTCCTATATACTTGTAGAAATAACCCCCTGTGCCAATACTTACATACAAGTCAAATGATTGAATATATATCTGTATGGAAGTCAATCAATTTACGACTTGTCTAAGTTGAACACTTTTGAAAATTGCTACCTATTCCCATACTGTTCAGATGATAAGCCTATTGGCATCCGCCTGTTTATAGACATCGTTCTCCATCAAGAGAATAAAACTAATGATTAATGTATAAAAGGATGCACTTTAATAGCATCAGTATTGGCTAGTGATAAACTTTAATAGGTGACTAATGGCATGCTAAAAAGCGATCCCCGTGCAAATGGGTCGATTACTGCCTTTGATGGGCAACAATTGAGGAACTCCAGTATTTTAAATGTATTGTTATTGCTTTGAAATGAGAGTAATCGTATGAAAAGTGATACTTCGCTGGCAGCAAGCCTTAAGCATGGAAAGACCGGCTTCGTGAATAGATTTTTATTGTGTGTAGGTTTTACATGTATATTGCTGTAAGTTTAAATGTTCTAAAAATAGTTTAGATATTTACGCTTATGAACGTCTACAGGTGGCTTTTGATGCGGTTACATTCCATAATATTGTGTGAAAGTGCAAGTAACAATAATGCTTTTTTACGTCCTGATCACCGTCAAGACGCCCAGGAGCGACCTGTCAACTTTGAACGCCTTTCTCCACTTTTACTTACACTTCATCACGAAGAGAGACGTTTGGACGGTTGGTGATCGTAAGATGTTTTATGGGACCATGTTCAATTTATCTTCCCTTATTTCCTAATCATGTTATTGGCAGGTAGGTTAGAGCATTGTAGAGCGTCAAACGTGTTGACATCAAAGACATTATTAGATACATCAACATGTAAATTTTATAGTTATTGGAATATAAAAGAAGTAGGCAGTTATTGACTAAAACAGCGTATCAGAAATAATGATTTATAACTCAATAATCGTTTGTGAACATATGCACATACCTTTCTGGAAGGGTATTGAGCAAACTCATTCTAAAGCATTTGTACCATGCCCCGAGGCACAGAGACGTCAAATAGAAATCAGATGATTCGAAAAAGAAAAACGCTGATAAACTTATGCCCTGTGGTTGCAGTGTGCTCCCGGGGTGGAAAACATTGTGTGACCAAGCATTCCAGTAACGCTATGGGGTTGTTATACCGTATATGCAGTACGTAATAAAAGGGTTAAACACGTGTTTTATATTTACATTTCACATGTACATTGAAAAAAGGAGTTGTACATTTTTGCAACGGTTATAAGATTAAGCTAAGTCCGTCCTGAATCAATCAAAAAACGTGGAAGAAAAACTTGCTATTTTCAAGATTTTGAATAGATTTTATTCATTTCTGTTTCAGATTGTACTTTATTTTGAGGTATAGACATGGTAAGAAAATGAACAATTATATAACACACAGGAAATACCCTACCTTTTTAGGATCGCTCAGAAGTACGATGTGGAGTTTAATTTAATCCCTTATCACTTTGACACTTAATCCAGCGTAAATTGCTATTGAGCCACCGTTTACCAAATCCCCAAGGTGTTGACAACACCGATTGAGTTAATGCGTTCAGAACTATAAATTTGAATAAACTAGAGTAAATCCTATTTAATACCATTAAATCAATCACATTTTAAATCATACAAGCCACTAAAATAATAGTCATATTCCAATTGGATTACACTGCACAAATAGATAATCCGTATCAAGTTTAATCCATTAAATTTCATTTGATTGAAAACCAAACTATGCGTGGGAGGGGGTGTTATATTCTAATCTGAAAACTATAATTCCCATCCATAAATACAAATTCTTAAGACATACACGTTTGCTCCGAATAGCAAATGCAGTTAAGACGTCGAAGCCGAAATTCCTGCCATGGGCTACAGCGTAAAATAGTCTACTCGTTCTTCGCATAGCTCTTCGAAGATCACACTGTGGTGTGAGTGCTGGTGCCGTCTGCCGCAAGGCACCTTCATGGTAGCTCCCGTAGTGAGCTGTTGAGGGGATTAGCTCTTAGTGTACGTAGTGTGTGTACATGTGAGATAAGTGTACACAACGTTCCTGCGTGAGCACACTAGCCTATGATATTTTGATACATTGCACTGCAGCGACAACCCTATGTACCATGGTGGTGTCAGGTTCTTGTAAGAACTGTAGTTGCATGTAGGTGATCTACCACCGAAAGTAGATAATATAAATGTTCAATTTTGAATGATATGTAGGTGATTATCGTTGTCAAAACATTTCATGACATATGTAAAATATATATTAATAAACGTTTCACAGTTGTTAGTGAGTGTTTAGAACAGCATATAATGGCAAAATTCCGTCCACACATGTTCAAGTCTTTCAGAGGTGCCCTAATGCCACTTATACTAATCACCTGAAGAAGCCAATTTCATATACTTGTTCCATTTACTCCTTCAACATTAGCAGTACAACAATGGGTACTTTATGGACATTAGAAACCCATTTTCGTTTTTATCTATTTCAATGCATTTTCACAGCAGATAAAATTGATTACCATAATTATCGTGTTCGGTTTCAAAGCAATAGTGTCAATTTCACTTGGCGGCTTCGATTTGTCTCTGATTATGATCTATTAAAATCTTGGCAATGGGCAGTTTACCAACCATTTCTTCGTAAAATACTGTGTGTTTCAAGAACTGATATATTATGATTACGGTCTTCAAACTGGTTTTAGGATATTGAAAAGTGGTCCCGTCATTTTATGGAGAGACCACCTCTACAAAAAAGACAAAAAAATGTGTTACCAAGTCTTCATCCATACATAGACCACTGTCAGTGGGTAACCTCCCTACAGAGACCACCTCCATTGAGTTCACTTGAGACCTGCCCCTGGTGGTTTAACAGAGAGGTTCTACTGTACCATTGCACACGCGATTTACAAACTGCAACCCATTATGGAAAATTGTTATGTAACTCAAATCAGTGCATAAAAACTTCAGAACATTGCCCATCTAGCAGGCCTATGAAGTAACAGATATGGACGGGTTAGAAAGAAAAAACTGGTATCACGGGGAAAATGTAGTCCCAAAACAAATATGTCGCCGGTATTGACGTCCAATTGCTACTAAAAGCTTAACATGTTTTCCCAGTGGCAAGCTCGAGTACTAATGGCAATGCTACGATGCAACATCCATACTGAAGCCCTTTCATGTATGTGGTTTTGTGGTTTTAGGTATACTCATCTACAGTACAGTCCGTTTATCATGAACTCTGAGAAATCAAATATATGGCTCGAAGAAGGAATCATTCACATTCATCTTTCTTTACATTATTAATCACTCCGATAACTCGAAGAAATAATTTCGGTAACTCGATTGATTTTCCCCTCCCTTTAACTTTAAACTGTATCTTTATTGTCAAGTGTCTGCCTTAACAGTTTACATGTAAAGTTGACGAGACAATCAATCTCTGAATGTTTGTGATGCGCTGACTTAATAATTTACACCAGGACATTGACACGTTCGTTCTGTCCGCTTGGCATCTATATGTGCTCTTTAAGACAACAAGTTCTGTGTTGGCATTGGGGTCCAGTTGCTGATTAATTATATAGACAATGCGGAGTACCAGACCATCAATTTACTTTGCCTAACACACGACTTTCTGACATCTCATGTGATATTTTGTTATGAAAACCTCTATGTGCCCATTGAAAACATTTGTATGGCACTCCGAATATTCCACGAGTCCTTTATAGGTACACGCAGGTAAGCTTGCCTTTAAAAGTATAATGGTTTAAACAAAATGGATATAATGCATCACCGGATTGTCTCACCAATTTTGCATACTAGCAGATCCAGGATTTTGGAAAATGGGGCTCACTTAAGGAATCTCGGGAGTTTCACAAGTGCAATAGAAAGCGGATAAACACCTGACACACATTTTTGTAGAAAATCGGCGAAATCCGTCTATGTTATTGAGGTGCTATTGAAAAAATTGCCCACGAAACGTGAGTGAACTCAGACTTAAAATATGGCCTTGTCATTTTTGTGTGTTCCTCGTAGATGGGTCGCCCTGTTCACACACAGTGTATATGTCGCTCATTTTTCCATGTTGGCACTAGCACAAGCACTGTACAGCTATTGACAGGGGGGCACTTCAGGGTTAAAAGCAACATGGGATTTCACTCTGTGTATAGAGCTTCTGAGTTGCTTTTTTGTTGTTGTCACTGCTATAAATGGAATGTGCACTGCAAGACAAAGTGACAGAATAGCAAGTGATAAGGTGACACGGTGCGAGCTTTGAATGCTGACAAGTATGGAGGTTAGACATGTTTAACCTATTTGATTCAAGCTAATTTCAAATTCAAAATATTCTAAACATTTTAAAGAGTTAAGTTTTTGGCACATCTTCCAACGATTGCGCATACGAATTCCCTGAAGTCCCTTTAGTGCACCCCCATTCCCTAAAATATGGATCTGCTAGTAGTGATTTTTACGGATGTTACATAATTATACAAAATATACAAACCAATCTAATAAAATCAAGTCTACATAGGAAAGTACAAAAGAAAAAAGTGAGACTACTTAGTACACAGCCACAAAGCCATCTCATAACTCTCCAACTTAGTGCCAATTGTTTTGCTATTCCTGTGTTGCGAGTCTGTCACAGTAGTCTCCGTGGCCATGTAATATAGATATATAGGTGTCGTTAATCTTGTTCATGTCGAATTACTGCCATAATGCGACAATCTCTATATGCTTTATGGATGGAGAGAGAATTCCCATTTCCTGCAACATAAATTCGTCATTCGTATACAGTTCGACGAATCAGAGGGCGATACGAGTTTCATGGCTGTTCCCCTCCAGCACTTAGATGGGAATGCAGGATATTTATGCAAGATTTGTATTTATTACGTCTGTGGTTTCAGCATGCAGAAGTCCTTCCTTTTCGCGGAAAAACACCAGAATAGAATGTCGTATAAACTTTACCAGTAAGTTGATTCCAGGTGTAAAACAACAGCAACAGGTACACTTCCAGGAACAAGATTATAGATAATGAAACTCATGACAGATGTTAGTTAGCAGAAACAAACTAAAGGATGGGAGAAATAATAATTTACTTAATAACCCCTCCAACATCAAGCCTATCTACGTTAAAATATAGCAATATTGGTACGGTAATCCTCATCATCTTGTCACCAGTAGCAAGAAAAGTGTTGTCTGTTGTTACATGAATGTTGTTGTTGTTTGTTTGTTTTTTGTTTTTGTTTGTTGTTTTTACCCAAAAGTAATTTACTGTCCAAGCCTATGAAGTCTTCATAGCCTGAGTTGACTTTTAGAGCTTCCATGAATGATAGAAAACGCCTATCAAACGCCCTTCCAATGTACACAAACATAGTTGTGAAGGACAATTGCAAATGGTAGGGTGTTGCCTGCAGTATCACAACCCTTACAAAATACATACATAGTATAAGTACTTATTTATTGAAAGTACACCACTAATGCAAATGGAGCCAGCGATATGAGATATGAGCAGATCATATAAAGCAGGCCTCTTGAACTCAGCAGAAGTCTGTGTACACACTACGCGTTTCCAACAATAGGACGCAAATCCCTAGCTACTCACAGAATACGTATTAAATGTCCTGTGTAAAAAGCAGCACAATACGTCTACGGCCCCAGGGACACGGGGCACTGCTTACTATTCATTACTTTTACTGCTTAACTGACCCTGGGAGTGGTGTCCAGGGAGCCAAAAGATAAAAGTCAAACGTAAAGATTTCGTGGGAAACGGTATTTAGCCCGTGACACGGCTAGTAAGGTCAGCTGAATGGTTTGGGACAGTGACCGATTAATGGAGGGGGGTGTCCCAGATTTTACATACTCATGTCTTATTATTTGGAGACTCACAATCAAAAGTTTTCATTTGTGTCAAAATGTCGCGACTCATTGACTTACAGCCGAGGGCCCCACAAAACCTTAATGGGGCACTGGTTGGGGGCAATGTCTCTCATTCATTTATGATACGTGATACGTGTAGAAATTCATTGCTTGATTACACTCTAAAATAAACTTTGGAATGCTGTTTATAGTATGACTAATTACGTGGTAAATTTAAAGAATAACACTGGTGATATTTTTTTGTTAATATGCATGGGATGCTACGATTGTATGTTGATATTGATATCAATTGACGTCCCCTCACTTGTGTGAAATACCAAAGCACACTAAATATCCAGGCAGTTAAAAGAGAATTAGATCTGTGATATTTCAGTCAATTTGGCAGTGTCTGCCGCACTCGATTTATGACTCTACTGGTGGTGTATACAATAGACTGACCGGTGCACTGCCCTGGACGGAGCCATTATCGTTACAAAACCGGTGATTTCATGGGCCTCAATACCTTATCTGTTACCACGATGCTATAGATATGTCTATTATTATGAAGGTGTAAAGGTGTCAAGACAATAGGTTACCGTAACTTTTGGCAATGAATGCTCGTTGCATCTTAATAGCAATTCACCTACACTTTCATCCAGGCCCATTTAGTACACGGGTTATCATTTGATCTTCTAACTTACCAAGCTGGAAACATCTTTATAGGTATCATATCACTGTTAACTCGCGCTTCAAGGCTTTCCACGATCCGCATCACAAAAGTGCACACTTATCTTGTTATCAGATACACTGGTCTGATTGTACACACATGGCGAGGCTACAAACAGACTAGAATTGAGGCTACTAACTGGTAATCTGATATACTCCATATTCACCGAGACTGTACAGGTATATACGAGGGAAGTGTAATGGAGGGCATACAATCTGTACATGTACTTTGGAGTATTGGTATATTTCGCATGACTATGGCAATGCGTTAACGTCCCTTCAACGCAGACGTCAACATTTTCTATGAAACCGTGAAAAACACCTCATACGGACCCCACTCCCTAGCCGCGTACTAAGCGTAGATCCCTGGTTCAAATGAAGCTGCAGAAGGGGTTTTGGATAAACCCATGAATACATCCTTCCGGGTTGCAGGGTCTGTTTTAGGTACATTCACTCTCCTTTAGTCCTGCTCATATCGTTGTAGTCATCACCATTCAATTAAGTATTCAAGCCAGCAAGTAAGTAAGTAAGTAAGTAAGTAAGTAAGTAAGTAAATTCGTCAATTAATCAACAGGAGCGATCCATCAATGCATTAATCAAAGAGCCAGCCAACCTACCAACTAGTCACAGCACACAAACACACAAACAAGCACAGAAATAAATAAACAAACAAATAGCCAGACAACCAACCAACCAACTATAATCAACCAGTAAACCAAACCAGCAACCAATCTGTCAGTCGATTAATCCATCAATCAATCCATGAATCAAATAATCGGTCAATACCTACAGGTTATTATCTAAATGACCGCTGGTTTCCTGGAATTTTTATCATTGTCCGATCTCTGCATGGATCTTTCTAGCCCCGCCTGAACCACGTCACTAGTCTGCGGTATGCATTCTTGCCAGCTCACCCACCCACTAGCCGAGTGATACGTCTTCTTGTGACCTAATTATCAGGGCTAGGACAGTTTCCCTGGGTGATAACCTTGTTCTGGCTGACTTCTTCAAGATCAATACTATCATATGAGCATGCACATTTGACGGCAGTAATCTCCTTGATGTTTGACAAACTTCATGTGTGAATAGTAGAGTTTGGCCAAATATACATCAATAGAATTGACTAAGCTGGTTTACATAACCAATACAATGCACAGAACATTGTCATTTTTTATTAATCATGATTGGGTCAATGTTAATTAGAAAGATGTGCATGAGAAATATCCATCCAACAACATGTTCGGTCGTATATCACTTTGTTGTGTAGAGTAACTGTTAGACCAATGGCAGATCCAGGTTTTTGGAAAAGGGGGAGCGCACTTAAGGGAAAGGGGGGGGGACGCACTTAGCGATTTCATGAAAAACCCTATGAAAATGAAGTATTTTGGTGGGAAAAGGGGGCACGCGCCCCCGGCGCCCACCCCCCCTGGATCTGCCCATGTAGACTGGGTGGATATAACAAACATGGATCGTATTTTCACAAGCATGTTGCATAAATTTAAGCTTGTTTGTTTTTACCTGCGAGTCGTGTAGGTCCTATTGGCCGCGCGTTCCACAAAACTTTACACGTGCACAAAGAGCCGAAAGGGTGCATCAATTCATGGTCCATCCGAAATATGCACTTCGAGCCCTGGATGCGCCAACACTGAACTTGTTGGTGACGTCTTGACTTCTGACGTATGTGCAAACAATATCACAATATCTAAATCCACTGTGTTTCGACCCGATAGAATATGAATTATCGCAGACGTTTTGAAACATAAAGATCTCACATGTGTATAGCTGATATGTCAGCATGGCTGCACAGATAAACCTGTACGCCCTACACACATTCCAAATATTCATATAACGTTTTCAACACAATATTTATGTGAGAAATATTTCGAAAATCGCAAAACGCCCATATCATATTTTCAAGCAATCTGATTGGTGTTGTGATTGGTTTGAATTACGTGTTCGACGATTCCTGCGATTTACAGGCGTCTATCCCCTCGAGTTTACTACTGATTGGTGCTCGTACTTGGACAATACAAAAAGAATATACCGAATTACATAGAAACTGCATATTTCTAGAGATATCTGCAGTAGAAACTCGGCGGATTTCCATGTGTTATATGTATTGATGCTACTTCTTTTGCTACTCTAAAGTTTATACCCCTTGTGATGAATGTGAAAAACAATCTACTAAGAAATAAGATGAGAAAGATCAATCATTAAATCAAAAAGTCCTGCGAACCTAAATCCCAAAATAAATGAATCGATGTACGCTTACAAACAAACACAAAAATTCGACAAGAATCGCCGATGCCCTGGTTATAATGGGTAAAGCCTCACTCAGACAGTCCCGAATGTTTGTCCCTACACCAATTTGCAATGGCTTGTGTATGAGAAATACATGGCGTGAACGGTCTGTCTTTTAAAACACGCCAATTGAGCGACATCATAGGCAGATCCAGGGACATGGGCACACCAAAATGCCATATACGGTTTTTGGCAAGCTCACTATCGATCGCGCATACGAAACCTTTGAGATCCCTAAAGAGTGCCCCCTCTTTCTGAAAACCTGGATCTGTCAGTGAACAGCGTACACATGAACATATGGTTACAGAAATACGACTGGCTCGGCTTCAAATATTCGGGACTGTATGGCCATAGCTTAATCGACGACCGTAACATTAAAGCATAAAGTCGATACCCTGTCAGTCAAACCCTATTTCTCGAGTGTTCCAAACCTTTTGAACCCAGTTGTTCCTTGTCAGTAGCAGCATCATTTCGATGAGAAAGCGATAGGTACAGTTACATGTACTATGCACATGTATGTTTATTTATCATCTATTCCAGTTGAACTTGGCAAAAGATGATGTTGTACATTGAGCATTGAAGCGTATGAAGCCCTGGTGAAACTCGGCGAGTTTCAGAGTTGGAAAAACATGAAACTGTTAGCATGAAAATATTTCTGTGTCCGAGTGCTAGACTGGTGACCAAAGGTGGTGAGTTCGAGTCCCAGTTGGAGCTGGTGATGAATGTTGAGCAAATTCATCCCTCATAATATCACCCATTACATAGGTGCAGAGGAGACTGGCGAATGCTGGTGTGAGTGACGGACGCCACGCGCTCTACTAGCGAGTGCTGTATGTCCCCCGGGGATTTGAGGGGGTTTACGCGTCCGATCAATTGGGTATACCGGGAAAACCATGAACATGAATGTGTGGGTACACGCCCTGCATTTATCTCTTTACCACTCCCCATAAACAGGGTTATACTTATGAATAATTACTCGTAAAATTGATAATGACCCCTGGATGAGTGTGGTAAGAATTACGCGTATACGTATACGTATAATGCTCTATCCAAAACGTCATTTATAAACATCAGTCCTGGTGCCCACAGCCTCACGTGGCTTCACGTGACTAACATCTGATGACCATTTCCTTTGGCCAATGACCACCCTTGACCCAGTATTCAGCCAACAATAAGAATCAATTAAAACTCACAATGCTGCCATTGAAATCTATTTCTGAAAGAGACTATACAGTAAACTCTCCCTGTGCAAGTTTGAACACATTGTACAGACAAATCCTTTTCCCATATGTTGTACCATGCTGCTGCGGACAGTTTAGCTGCAAATCGTCTCATCGCACGTGGAACTCTCTCCTTCAAAACAAATTCATTACTGCTAAAAAAAAAAGAAAGAAGAGCACACCATAAGGTCTCACTGTGGCAGACTGGCCGCGGCTATCAGCGCGGTCCACCCGGCGCGCTGTTGATGTTGTGGCGGCGTCTGTTTACGCGGGTTGCGGCCATTGTACCGAGCGGACTCAGGTTACTCACAACATCCACGTCCACGGGATTCATTATGGACAGACTTGGTTGAATTTGAGGACACTCAGTAGCGCTGGAGTTGTTCTCCGATTCCAATTGAGTTTAGCGGGTTTGATTAGGAACCACGAGGCTGAGCTTGTCGGTTAGTCATATCATGGACATTTCTTGCGTGCTGCCGTGGCCGAGTGGATAGGGAGTTGGACTCGTGACCAGAAGGTCGTGTGTTCGGTTCCCGGTCGGGTCTGGTGGTGAGTGTTGAGCAAACTTTCCCTTAACAGGTTGCACACTGCTCCGTGGCAACTACACGTAAAATACATACAGGTCAGGCGAGTAATTAGAACGTGTGCGCTACGGGAGTAAATGATGTATGCAGCCAGTATAGTATGCTCCCCGTGGATAGGGAGTTGAGAAAGGTGAAGAATTGTATACACCACTGAACAAGTTAACGGTTTGCCTTATTACCTGTACCATCTAGGTATTGCCCACTCTTCTTTTTTTAAACAGAAATACTCAACAATCAAACGTTATTCAGCACAAAAATGCAGGCCGAATGTAGGTTATGACCTCCATTGCTCATCGAAGGAGAACCTTGTATCACGTGACGCCCGTCCGGGAAGTGACGTATGTACGTCTTTAATTGGCTGGTTTCTTTGACATTATCATGAGGTGGGCAAAGTGGAGAATCTTGTCTGGAGAACACGATGATGCTGTTATCGACACAGCGAGCGCGGAGACTGTGGTCATATCTATATGGATTATATCTACAGTGCTGCCATCTCATGTGGAAACTATATTATGTTATCATTATATGTACACAGTTCTTGGTTTTACGGTGTTTTGAACAATGATTTGAGCACATACCTGTGATGGCTTTCAACAATCCCCAATCCCCCCTGATCTTCTTCACGCTACCTATTCATTATTACATTGTAGGGGTGTGGTATCTGTGTCCAGTATGTTGCTGCAGATAGCTGGCAGGTTAGTGTTGCTGTCCCCGTGTTCTTTTTCGTGTTTCGTGCTTGTCGGATGTCTCACAGCTGTCCAAAGCTGTTCAGGATAAGGGATCGTTTCAAAATGACGTCACCTCATTTTTGGCCTTTATTACCCCCTCCCCTCACCCTTGTCACCTTTCATCATCTCTGCAGCACCCCCCCCCCAGACACACACACCTGGTAAGTGACGTCATCTTTGCCTCCCCCCAACCCCCACGACAACTAGTAGATATATCACAACTCACTTAACATGTCAGAAAGTAAGTTCAAATACTGGTAAATAACTAAAACTTGTTTTCAAACGGTGACATAACCCAAGTGCTAGAACCCCCTCCCCCGTAGACGATGTGGGTCACCGTGACAAGATCTGTGAAATTTCAATTGGAGTTTAAATTCACCGATGCCACCAATAACGCATCAACAGCGCACACAAGCTCACGCATGGGTGGGATATGCTGGCAGGCGACTGTGTGTGACCATAGATGTCTGACGGTTAACACGTTAGAGGACATCGCTCATACGGAGGATACATCTTCCGAGAGGGCAGCCGGTGGCTTCACGGCCCAAATATTGATTTAGAATAAGCATTGGTGTATTTTACATCACACATAGGTAGATCGGCCCAAATATTTCATTTTCATCTGGGAGTTGTTGGTTTTTTTTTTTTTTTTGCGTATCCACTACCGATCTTACTTACAAAAACACTGAGATCCCTTAAATCGGCCCCCTAGTACACATCCTCCCCACAAACCTGCATCCGCCACTGCACCCTTCATGTGAGTACCCGCGCTGGCCACGTACGGAGTCGCCTAATGCGCTAATCACCGTGGCCAGCTGCTACACTATGTTTCCCGAATCACTGCAGATAAAACTTTTAACACTGTGTTTATCGCCGTGGTAATGTTCGTCTGGGAGATAAAGTTAAGTGGCATTGACACACACAATATACTTAGGTTTATATAGTGCCCTGCCGTCTGTTTGCTGCCATCACGTACAGAATCTCCTATAACCGTTTCTACAAAATTTAGTTGTTTAGCATTTCAGATTCAATAATATACAGCAAAACCAGCTACATATATGGACACCTTCGGGAGACATGAACTGTATGTATATAAGACAGGTGTCTATAGAAGAGGGGCTTATTTCATATGTGATACTTTAAAAAGGAGAGAATGGGAGTTCTAAGTGATACCTTAAAAAAAGGAGAAAATGAGAGTTCTAAGTGAGGAATGCCCACCTTCACTCCACAAAGTGTAAGTAAAAGTGGAGTGTGCGCATGGCTAGATTCCTCTGTATCTGCCCATATAACATCATATTGCGTTGTCTCTCGAGCACATGTCTATGGAAGACAATGCAAAGCATCTGCCTCACGTTATCTAACATACCTAATTTTATGAGCGTTTATTGCACACACATATTACATTCCAGGACGCCTTGAGAATTACCACGCACATACATGTGTGTGTATGTGAAGTCTGTTGATTGCGCACATTCACTGCAAACCAGATAGTAAAAGCAAACTGCACAGAAATGCCAATTATGAAAGAACACAGCACGCAGAACACCTCATCAGACACAAACCCTTCACACTATCACTGACAAAGCGGCTCACCTGCTCTCAATTAGGCTGGAGATGCTGCGGGTTTGATTAGTCCCGGGAACTCTGTTCACAGGCCCGTGTTGACATTATCAAAAAGGCTAATTGGTCGGGACAAGAGTGCATCACCACTCTATCAAAGAGTATATAGTTATTAAAGGTGTGTGTATGTTGCCCAGAACTCTTTTACCCAACAGGATTGCATTCGATTGCTCGGGAGAGGGACATTGAATGAGTTTGGACGGTAGCTATGCACGAATACTGGCTCATAGATGAAAGGCATTCTGATGGTAGCCGCGCAGCACCAAGTTTCTGTACGAACACGGATATTCTAATGATTGGCACAACAGACGCTAACTGTTTCGTTTAGTGTGTTTGACGCGCCTCTGTGGCCGAGTGGTTATGGAGTTTGACTCGTGGCCAGAAGGTCGTGATTACGCGTCTCGGTCGGGTCTGGTGTTGAGTGTTACGCGAACTCATTCCCAGCAGGTTGCACACTGATACCTACACACTATCAGGTAATAAGTAATTGCTGCTGTGAATAACAACTTTTGTTTTGGTTTCACTGGTAGATCCAGGTTTTCGGAAAGGTGCACCCCTTGCCGCCCCCCCCCTGGATCTGTCTATGGATGTACTAGTTTTATTTGTCGACGAAGTACACTGATGTGCAACGAATAATTCTAATATATCAATTTACACCAAAGACTATCATCACAAGGCAAGTGTCCTTCTTCTAGACGGCTAAGAGCTGTGAGATATGCCAGTCAGGGTCATGTTCAAACAAAACACCGACCGTTAAGTGACCATTACCCCACAAGCCTACGGCAAGGCTATGGCGGCTACCTCTTTAAGAATGTATATTATCATTAATTATATCAAAACCTTGATCTGCAATTCATCAATTGACCTTTTTTCATGAGACATCTATTCCTGTTTGCCATAACTGATCGGCAATAATGTAAACATAAAGTGGATTTATGGAGGTTATCTGTAATACCTACCAGCCTGCTGTGGTGCGAGATTTTGCTGTGTATCGTTTAACACCGATCACTGCTGTGAGAAGATACGTGGAGAAGAAAGGTGAAGAGAAATGTGAGCTTCTTTATGGCCATCACGAGAGAAAAGATTTTGTTTACTGAGTGTTTAGACATAAATCAACGCCACGATTTGAAATTCATGTATAAGAAGTAAGGCCTAATTTAACTGGTTTCCAAAGACAACTGCATGAATTAATTAATGTGATCTGTTTAACCTAATAAAGAAAGAAGATAAAAATCAAGTCGAGGTACACTTTATAAAGACGAATTTCTAAAAGTTCTCATACTCGTAAAATAATATGACTGCTGTGAGTCATCATAAAGGGTACAGATGATACGAAAATGAACATAAAACAGCTTACTTGAGTGAAAGACTATAAAAACGTCTTCAAATATATTGTGTCGTATGCATACAGCCGTGTAAGCTGTCAAATTTCTTCATCCCCAACACACACGCACAAATCACTGTGATTTTCAAACAATGTGCGTGATTTGAGAAATATCCTTTCGTCCATGTCTTCATGACGTGAGAATTCTTGATGGGTATGTTATTGTAACGATGATAATCCAATCGTTTCACAAATTTATCTCTATTTGGCGATTTAAAGGTGACGCCATTTGCAAGGACATATGAGCCTTTATCACATGCCGTAATTTGTCAACATCGACCATAGCGCGATGCAATTAAGAGTGGCGGCTGGTAGTGGATGTAAAAAGATTGAAAACTAAATGCCCAAGCAAATCTTTATTATCAATGATTTCTGAGAATACTTCTGTTATGTAGTAGAACAGATTTTACCGAATTTATCCCAAGTTAAAACTAAGAAGAGCAACACAATTTTGATTCAACACTCTTGGGTAGAAAGTTGGCAATTTCTCTCTATTTACTACGGGCGATAGGAATGTTTGTGAGACCCACGTGGTAGCAGTGACAAAACCAGAAAAGGGGGCGGGGCATCGGAACTATGAATTCATTTACGCATGAGCATATATCCAAAATAAGTAGAAGCCATCAGTACATTGAACGTCTGCTTGAGCAGGGACTCAGTATTTCTATTTCTCATAGAGTTCTAGAAATTACTGCACTACTTAGAGAAGCTTTGATGAATGACTATGTTGAATATGTCATTGTTTGTCCACAAAAATGGATATTTATAGCATCTGCATTCACTAATACAGGATTTGTGCTGATACTTACAAAACTGACATTTTTCGTATCCTTTATTTGACCTTCAAAGTCAATCAAGATCAAACATAATTATCAGAAGTGTAATATATTACTATATACATGTGTTTAATTGTAACTTTTGCTGTAAAACTATTTTTAAGAAAGATATGGACGATTTTGTGTAAATATAGGCAGCCATCTTGAATTTCGGCCGCCATATTGTAGGAATTGACCACGAGATTGGAGTGTCAATCACAAAATTTCAATTTTGCGATTGACACGACAATCGAGTGGTCAATCACCATTCTATCATGACTAAAATCCATTTTATTTTAAAATAAATCATATTATAACATTCTCATTGCCAGTCAATTTCGTTTGTTTTGAGTGCGCGGAGGCCTTTGTCTAAACTGTTGCTCTCCGCTACACGGAATACGCCTTGCATCGTCAGCAGCTGTATTGATATTGTGAGGAGTTTAGACTAGCGCCGTGTTTTTATTTCCGAGCGTGTTTTCCATCGCAAAATTGAGCACGCTGATTGACCAATCAGCATGGGTTATTGGCGGTGATTTTTGCACGGAATGATAGAATGTAGGAATTGACCACGAGATTGGAGTGTCAATCTTAAAATTGAGCATGCTGACGTCTGATTTACCCTCACTTCATTCGGGTAAATCAGACGTCAGCATGCTCAATTTCAAGATTGACACGACAATCGAGTGGTCAAATACCATTCTATCATGACTAAAATCCACACTAAATGAGTGTATGATTCGTTTTTATTTTAAAATAAATCATATCATAACGGTCTCATTGTCATTTGACCGTGCGACGTCAGCAGCTATATAGAAAATGTGACGGTACTAGTCTAGTCGCGTGGGTTATTGGCGTTGATTTTTGCACGGAATGATAGAATGAAAAATTCAAATGGCCAATCGACCCAATTTTTTGTATTGGTCTCTTCTACATGTGCACAAATTTTTGTGCTTTTATCATCAAATGCACGATTATAGGGTAATTTGGCTTTTAGCTGCTCCACTATATGTACTCTTTAAACTTATTGTTTGAATAAGGGACGGTGCAATATTTACCAGGCAGGGGTCCGGTGCATATCAAAACACTTGTCTGAAAAAGGTCTTGTCCCATGCTGATGTGATAAACAAAAATGATGTCCCATTACCTCTATTCATAATAAAAAGTCTGGGTCCCCTCCCATGAATATTCGCGTGATTAATTTGTACCGATTTGCTCACGTCGAAGTGGGATTTTCGCAGCTGAAAAAATGTACATGTCCCATGCCCAACGAGAAAGAAAAATCATCAGGCCCTCCTACTTTGTACCTTGAAAAAAGTACCTGTCCCCTTACCAAATGCACCGGCCCCCTGCCTGGTAAATATTGCACCGTAAATAAAAGATAAAGTGAAAATACTTACAATTATCAAAGATGATTATGGTACGGTGAAGGGCCGAGCAATGCTGTTGGACTGATACCAGTTCACAAAATTAAAACAGGCCACTTCATCACAGTATGTTCTGAACCTTTGTGCACTTGTCAGCAGCATAAATAAACACACCCCAGGCTAACATAACAACACGTGTGTGAACGCTCGGATACCACTAATAAGGAAATCATGGGGAATGAAACAAAGAGGATAAGAATGAAGAGGACTCTCGGTGTGGTTGGTGCCACGTCTTTCATCATGGGGAACATGATTGGTTCCGGAATATTCATCTCTCCGCAAGGCGTCCTACAGGGAGCCAGCTCCGTTGGATTGTCTCTCCTCATCTGGACCCTAGGCGGCCTGGTTGCCATGGTTGGTGGAATATGCTACATAGAACTTGGTTCCATGTTCGGCAAGACCGGTGGGGAGTACACGTATTTGAAAGAAAGCTACCACCCAGTACTGGCATATTTGTTTTCTGCATTCAACTTGTTTCTCATAATGCCAGCATCGCTTGCTGCTATGTCAATGACTTGCTCTAAATATCTTATAGTCGCATTTTACAATGGAGAATGCATTGAACCTCCAGATTTGAGCATTAAACTTATCGGTGCTGCCATCATTTTAACTGTTGGCGGCATTAATTATTACAACGTTCAAGCCGCGGTCAAGCTACAAATTGTATTCACTTTTTCAAAAGTATTTGCTCTGGTTACAATTATTATTGGTGGCTTTATGAAAATCATGCAAGGATACACTGATAATTTAGAAGATGCCTTTGACTGGTATGACAGACCAGCGACAGTCGGGAGCATTGCATTGGGATTCTACAGCAGCATGTGGTCTTTCGACGGATGGAACACAGCAAACATCATCGTGGAGGAGGTTAAAAAGCCAGCAAAGACACTACCTCTGGCAATAACAATTGCCATTCCTAGTATAACAATCATTTATGTCCTGACCAACGTCTCCTACTTCACAGTTCTTTCACCCACGGAGCTTCTAGAGTCGCCAGCAGTTGGTATAAGTTGGGCACGTCTCGTCATACCCCAGTGTGCGTGGATAGTGCCACTGTTTGTCGCCTGCTCCACGTTTGGCTCGTGCATATCGTGCGTGTTTTCATTCAGCAGATCCATGTTTGCCACTGCACGAGAAGGCCACATGATGAAGGTTCTGTCCTACATTCACATTGTGAACTACACTCCCGCCCCGCTGTATTACTTTGCTGCACATTTGGACTGTTCTATGTCGTATTTTCAACAGTCCAAACACTCATGGATTCCGTTATATTCTCTTTCTGGATATTTTACTGTTTATGTTTTGTAGCAGTTATAAAGCTACGATTTAAATACCCCAAGATGGACAGACGGGTGAAGGTACCAATTGTTTTCCCGTGGCTAGCAATCACCATTTCTGTATTTCTGGTGTGTGCTCCAATCCTGGATGGACTGCAATATGCACATTTACTTACATTAGGAGTATGTGTTGTAGCCATGCTTATCTATGTGCCATTTGTACACTTGAAATGGTATATTCCCGGCATTGACTCAATTAGTAGAGCGATTCAAATATTCCTATGTGTTGTTCCTCAAGAAGTTGAAGACAATTGATCGCTGTTGTGCTGATATGGCCCCATTGATGGGGTGTAAACTGTTCAAGGCCGAGCTCCAACGTGCAGAAACCTCCACTTGACGCAATGGACTGGTAAATCATCGCAGGCATTAACATTCACGACAATACAGATGGAGACACGACATTCATTAGACAACTATACGAGTCAATAGATAGTCCACCACTGCATGTATGTCACAACTACTTGTGTTACAATTTTAGTGGCCTGACATATTGTTAAAATATCTATGATTTTGACAAAGTAACTCTATATAAGAACGTGAGGATAAGTGTATAAGAGCCGAGTGGACATAACCATGTGAACTACATGTATTTTTCGTTATAATGTTAGATGTGCTTGGTAATATACAGGAGCAATAACAGAGGAAAACGAATTAGTGAACATTTATTGATATCTTATTGCACACTATCATAAAGTTGCTTGTATCCAAAGACAAAGGCATTGCTAACGTGTATAAAACCACCGTAATGATATTATGTGATAACTATAATTGTTGCTATAAATTCTGGAGCAAAGCAAACCATTCATTCATATACTGACCTTTCCGTTCTTTTGTGTTATCACTTCAATTTGAACTAAAAATCTCTTGTATTAAGTACGCACGCAGATGTGTGAAACCGTTCGATTTGGCAACAGGCCTAGGCATCCGCACCAGAGTCTGTGGGCATAACTATATAGCATACTATAAAGACAAATTACTGAAAAAAATGAAAAGAAATAATTGATTACAAATCCTGTCATAGTCTATTGAAAAGACATGGCCAAGAGTCTGGAGAGAATGATGCTGGTGCCTTTAGTTTTCACACAGAAGGGAATAATAGTGGGGGGAAACACAACTTCAACTTCAGTATATTTGAGAGGTTTTATACATAATTGATACATTCAAGCATCGTGTTTGCAATACATAAGCTGTACTGGCATAAGGTTGATACTGCATACACTCATGGATGTGATATTTCTCACCCAAATCAAGTAGTACTACTCTCTACAGTTTTAATAATGAGCGTAAATTTATTTTGAGTATGAGGTGATTCCGTATGTTTGTTCGGCGAATGTCTAAACTAGAATAAAGACATTTAACACCCACCATTATCGAGCCTTGCTCTCAGCACTACTGCTTTCCACCTATCAGTTACGAAAATAGCAAAGTTGAAAACACTTCAGATTACAAGTGCACTCTCTAATCTAATGTTTGTCTTAAAATGAGATGTCCTGTTCAATAACAAGGACATAATATCAAATACTAAAGTACGCATTCAACGCTTTCGCTCCACTTCTGGCAAACAAAGCAACATCCAGAGAAATATCCAGAACAATCTCACCCGTCGAGACTTTGCTGTTGCGGTCAGTGCAGCGGTTCGTCTTGCGATACGTGTATATAATATAAAACTGATGGCGATTACTGCCTGGCATATTGCTATTAATTTTCTAATAAAAATTTGATGGCTTTGTTTTTACTTATTTGACATACACTACGAACATGGGTATAGACCATCCTCCCATCAAAACCTCTTAATGAACAGACCACCTCAGTAAGGTATAAGACCATTTCCGGCAAACACCAGCTTACATAAGGAGACCACCTTCGTCTTGATATAGAGGCTATGCGGTACTTATATATTCTTCTCGTACCATAGTAAGCCCCTACGTTCACTCGCACCGCCTTTTCGGTGTGTCGCCTTCAGCAACCAGACCCGCGGGTGCCGTGAAGAATCGAACAGGACACACTGTGCTCGCCGTGTTGTATCCCGCCGTGATTTGCTCATTATTCTGCAGACGAAACTTCGACTGGTAGGTCAAGGATATCTCCACCTTATCTCGGTGTGTAGTTTACAAAATTACGCTCGTAAAGTATGTTATAGTAGTAGCAAGATTCCGGCATAATTGATGCTTTAATTGAAATTGGAGTGTATTCAAAATTAAGGCCGCATTTCTTGTTCCCTTGTATAGGTTAGTTAAACTATGACCCAAGTTTCCAACAATTAATTTAGAGCAAATTTCAATGTTCTAAGCGTTTTAGAGTTCTTTTAAATACAAGCAAAATGTATTTAATGACCAGTGCAAAAATATATGAAACACTTGCGCTCGTGTGATGCATGTAATGATATTGGGCCTATTGGCATGATATAAATTCTGTTATAGTCTTTGCCAGTTAATTGCTTTCGAGTATACTCGAGTGTAACAAAACCAACAGCAGCCAATGGGGACCAGGTTAAACATAATTAATTACCAAGTGACTATTTCAAAACACTCAGATATCAGGCTACGGCGTTATTTAACGTACAAAAATGTAAAAAGGTGGTCAAAAATTATAACAAATCATCCAACACTGGGTATCAAGCCTACTATACTGTGTATCTCCAATAAGATATAGAAGTTTTCTAATGGTAACGCTTCTTGTCACCGGAAGTAATAAGTGCTTACCTGTTGTTGCCGTTTTTGTAACTTTCGGCACTTAGACTTTTTCCAAACGGCAACACTCTTCGCAACACCTATATGGTAGAAATTGAATCATTGCATATACGTGTACATATGCACCGTGAAAGCGATCTACGTAGACGGACGTTGTAATGGGCGATAATTGATGATTTGTGTGTACACGAGCAGCCAGCGTGGGCCCGCAGTCGGCTGCTGGCGGCGGCGTGTGGTTCATCACGTGTCAGTCGGGGCCATGTGCTCGCTGACCCGTAAACAAGCTGATCACTGCGGCTAATGTGCCGACGTGCCAGCTGACCACTTAACGCTAAAAAATCACCCAGGTCGACGGGAATGACCGCTGACCAGAGGGCACCCACCCACGCATAGACATGAAGGAGAACATCGCTATTGAGACCACCTCTCGCTTGGCTTGAACCTTCATAACGAAGTCAAAAGTCTGTGAATGAGTTGTAACTTAAGCTAGAACATGATTCTTATGCCGAATAGGGGATTGCGGTATACAAACGAACAAAATATGAATGACATTAGGATTAAGGTGATAGACAGAAGAGATATATAGTAGAACCTTCCATGAAGATTACCTCTAGAGAGAGCGCCTCTATGATAACAGTGTTTTTTCAGTAGCTCAAGCCTCAACGAAAGAACCAAGCCATAATTCCACAGATCACCTCTCTATTGAGACCACTCGAGGCCAGCCACCATGTGTTATTAATTGACTTCTTCAAGTGTAGTTCAATCCGATTCTAACTCACTGTGCTGAGTAACAAAGTGTTTGGAATCCGTGGCGTTCAAAATTCTAGCACATGTCAGATGGCTAGCATGTCAAAACATGCCTAGCAGCAAGGCCGGGATCCACACCCTCATTTATTCCAGACAAAGTGAAAATTAATCACTGCTCTTTGAAATACTTCATTTTGGAAGATGAGTTGTCTACGGGTGGCGGCTGCCAATGTTACACAGACCACAACCCGTGACACATCCTCCCACGTAGAACGTAGAGATGTTAGTATGTATACAATACGTATGAAGCATCCATTATATTAGATCTACCGAGAGCTGTAGTCAAGCAGTTTCAAAGATGTGGTACATTTATAGGAGTTTGTGGGGTCTCTTTATGAAGACTTTATGAGGATTTTCAAAACAACCGACGTGATACGATCCTCAATCAAAGCTTCCGATTAACATTAAGCTACATTTCAACAAATGTTTGCTGATAATCGAAAACTATTTTCTGATGAAGATTTCTAAGCATGACTACCACATTTACATTTAAGTATTAGATCTTTGTTACACACAAAATGTTGTCATTCACTTATGTAGTGGCTAAAATCACGAAAATAACGTTCATGAGGGACGTGTCCATCATATTCCACCCTGCTTTAGTGCAGTGACATGACATGATATGAGAAATTTCAAGAGTGAGGAGTAAAACCTCCCTGAGGATATTGTTGGACCAATCATAATGTATACCCACTTTAAACTTACTAAAACACATACAATCTGTACATGCATAAATTGGTACTGTTATGGTAAACTAGGGTAATGCATGTCAATGAACCTACACTATAGAACTTACAGGCGAAGATGAAGATTGACACTTTCCAATTGCCTGCAAGGTCACGTGTTACTTACCGTAAGTCCTGCTGACGTCATCCCGTGGTGTGAGTAACTTGATCGTCCATTTCCGGAGCTCCTATTGTTGTCCATCATAAAGTCTCGCTACTTTTGTGTGTAAAATGTTAATGTGCCTATTCGGTGGTATCGTGCTCGAACGACTTTATTAGTACACAAAGAAACAGATTTGCCTTTTTCAAATACCCATTTGCTGACATAACAAGTGATGTTCATTACTAACATTACACCCCTAACATGTGGCTATTTAAATTGTATGTACATGTACCACAGAATGGCGTGCAACCGATTCAAGGCGAGTTTGCTCAACACTCAAAATCAAGCTGACCGGGAATCGAAATCACGATCTTCTGTTCATGAGCCATACCACCTTATCCTCTCGGCCACAAACTTAGTGACAGTATAACCCCCCGGACTAACCCGTTGACATCAACACGGACAAGACTCATTCTCTGCGCCAAATTAGCGGGACACACATTGTAATTGTAATAATGAATGTAATTGTATGCGGCCAGAGCCGCTAGACCTTGCTAGACCTACCAGAACCGCTAGACCGTGCTAGATCAGCCAGATGCTACTTCAGTCTGAAGCTCCACATTACCCAGTATGCTGGTGTTTTCAAGTCCTTGTAACAATTGAAACCAGGTGATAATCTCCATCAGAACAGAATGTATTAGAATGAGATTTTGCCATATATCTCCGCTGACATCTGTAAAGTTTCATAGAGAGCTGGCAGGTATTGTATATGTTTTCCACATGCACCCCTACAGTAAATATTTCTTCTTTCATGGCCACATTTTATATAGGTAAAGGCTTAGATATTAGTTTTATATGGGAAAGTATAAGAAATACTTACACGGTCTTTCCGAAACTATGACAGCTGGAAGATCAGGCGTGTAGAATGATACTGGTAAAGTTCAATGCAAATACATTTTACACTTTTGGAGAAAGTAAATAATAACAATTATGACAAGAACATGAAAAGACAAATACATTCATTACAAAGCTTTCAAGATGCAATATTTTGTAACTGAGATCCATGTCGCCCGAATCACCAACATTATCCATTTCTATCTAATGTGGCATTAATCAAAGGTCTAGATAGTCCAATCAAAGAAGATATGATCTTAATTAATTCAAGTTTGAACTTCATAGAAAGCAAATGAAATAACTGAACTCATTGAAACTTTCTGGAAAATTCATGTGCTGGTTTTAAAAGCATGAAACAGCATGGCTGTAGCACAGAAACAATCGGAGCTAATCATGACATGAACCTAACAGGCTCTAATATCATAATAGAAAGAAAAAAATATAAAAACAACTTGTGAAAACAAGTTGCTTTGTGTCTCCCTCAAATCCTGTCTGTAATCGAGTTAATAAAGGCCGAACTCACGCGGCATTGGAACAAAGAATACATGAAAGGATCGCGGAGATTAAGGCTAGAATTAGTTTACTTCATCTACGCGTGCGTAATGACGTCACGATTCAAGGTTATCGTGTCTCTGAAGTACGAAACATTAATTGAAAAGAACTGAAGCAAAAAATGAACTTGATTTTATGTGATTGTAACGTTGGTACAATGTACTTCAGATGGACCAATGGTCGCTCAATACTTGGTGACAGGGAAAACTATTGTTATATCACTCTGTCTTAGTCTGTCTTAAAATTATACTAGAGTAACCGAAGACTTCTGTCACATCAAACTCCAAGGTTGTGAAGAGTTTTTATCATTTCTAATCTCCAGTGTATGAATGACACCCAGTAAAACTAGTGGCACATCACTTAGTTCTTTAGCATTGATAAATCAATGGCACAGTACCGGGGTGATGAATGACCCCACTACCCGCAATCGTTCCTAGCTATTGTCGATTAGTATTGCCAAAAAACGTCCACATTGACTCACTTGGAAACTTTGTTATCCCACATCTCCCTCATGATCTGTTATTCTCCATCACCCAAATAACTACTTTACATGACTCGATTGTAGTGTCAAGCTTATTGACTATCTAAAATTAGACATCATCATCGGTACATCCAGGGGACACAGGGTATGTGCTTCCCTCGTTCCCACATGAAATATCATTTTCATGGCGTTTTGGTATGCGACAACTCGTGGAATTCATTGGCTGCTCACATCACCCCCATCACTACCACCACCACGATCACGTTTCCAAAATCCTGGAACTGCTCGTGATAAGAAACCAGATCAGTTTGTTTCATAAGAAAATATGGCGGCAATAAATCTTCGATTAACACATTCAACCCTCTAAATTGTCTGTATGCCCTTCACGTTGATAACAACCAGGTTATAATGTCCGTGTGACCTTGACAATGTCATCATTGGGGATTCGCGCTATTACTCAAGGATTAGATGTTACTAATGCTCATAGGAAGAATGTTGACGTGTTTTATAAACAATCCAGCATGTACATACCATGTATCTATAATGCAAAAATATGCATAGTAAAACAATGCTAGGTACTAGATCCTCTGGAGACGGGCTCCACCGTGCATACTATTTTTCAACACACCTGGTCTACTTTTCAGACACTTTTATGTCTTTGAGTTTCTTGTCTATGCGTGAGGTTAAGTGGGGCTGCAAATTTATGCTATTTTACAAGACACAGGTGAGCCGTAAAAGTCACGTGACATTAATTTACTCAGTCCTAAACATCACGTGACTTTTAGTGTCACATCATTCCATGCAACAGTTGCATCGCCAATTCAGCTGTTGCGTAAGTAAGAGCAAACCATTTCTTTTTTTTTAGAGAGAAACAGGCCTCTGGAACGGCATCTGGGCATCAGTGTTGAATAAGTTAGGAGAGCTGTGGTCATAAAGTTCAGTGTGTGGGTTTTTTTTTTTTTTTTTTTTTTGTGTTTTTTTTTGGTTTTTTTTGGGGGGGTCAAAAATACGTAAGGACTATCAATGCGCCTATTATAACAAATGAGTATTCTAGACAGTCTTCAAGAAATTTGTCTGCTGATAGCTAATAATTTATGATAGTGAGAAAAGGTAACATTAACACCCTTCTAGACTAGGTTTTAGTGTAGGAATATATTTGTCAATTCTTTTAGGGAAACCTTTATACATTCCATTCAAGCGATGAGTGTATTTTTGTCCCATGTGAAGTTAAAAGTATGGTTTGTGTACTGTTTAAAATTGCAAAAATATTAATATCATTTCATCAGTCTAGATTTTCATTAATAATTTTCTAAAGAAAGGTATCGGATATTCTCAAAGCTTGATGTCACTGTAGAAGTATCATCACTAAATTTACATAAATATCTGATTTTAAGATAAAAATGAATATTTATTATGGCTAAAGATTTGACCATTATATCAGATATCTTAGTAAGTTAAGCACATGTAATCTTCGTCAGCTAACACAGGCCAGCACTTAATTGTTCTAATTCATAATGATATTGACGATAGTTTAGAATGATGTTATTGATGGTATATACTTGCCATCACAATAACCCGGATTTGATATTCACAAAGTTAATGATCTGTATAAACCGTTATTAAAAAAAGAAATTACACTTTCTGTAGAACCACGGTATTTATTTAAAGTTGGTAGACAACGTACAAGTGAGTTCAGGAACTGTTCAATACGTCGATTTCATGTTGCAAGCAAACGAATCGGGGATTCCATCAATATCTAAATGAAAAAGCCACGCATCATAATTGACTTCCTGTTTGTCCCACTACCAGGTCGACATCCCAGGCACCAAATCACGACGTACTGTTCAATATCGTTACAGCGGTTACCTACCTCGGCGATAATTTCCTCTAATGAAGAAAAAATTGTGAGAATTCTATTTTGCAGACAACAAGCGGCCAATCCTTTATGATTAGCTTCTGTTCTATTTATAGCCGTCTCCATCCGGCTACACGAGGCTTGTTGTTAATATCAATGAAAGGAGATGTCCGTGTAGTCTATGTCCAGTCTAAATGTTTGTGTTATGGTTTGAAAAGGAATCTTATAGCAGTCATTGTTGTACAAGTATAGGACACTAGTACATCTAGGTTTTCGGAAGAGGAGTAGTCGAACAACAAGTAGAATGCACACCATAAAAATGGTGTGATCGAGGAGGCTGTGGTAAAACTGTACCCTCCTGCGCCCCCTGGACCTGCCTCTGTAAGAAATATAGCTGTTCAGTGTTCATAGAAGAGTACGTCAAATATTATAATTACTTGATGGTGGTCTAGGAGGTGGTCACTGATGGTGTCATATATGGTTTTCTGGGAAACACACTTCAAATGGCAACGCCCGAGAAATCAATATTCACCTCGGTGTCGCCGAATGATGATTAGGTCCATTTATAATCGCAGTTGTATGAAGAATAGCAATCATGGACTCTTTCATACTGGAAACTGAGTAAGGACCGAAGCTTCCTCTGTTGGCGAAGCTCATTATTCAAAATATGTGGTTAACGTAAACATGCGTGCATTTAATGTTTTACTCAACAAATATCGTTTGTTCCAACTAGCTTGGGATTCGGCGTACTATCTCAACTTTTGCCAACAATAAGAGTAACATCATATATAAACAAAATACATGTCATGTCTGGATAAAGGTCGCACCATTCTTATATTTCATATATGCCAGGCTCTTACATTGGTCGTTACTCGTGCTTTTAAGTAGAAAGCATCACGTGGTCGGAACGATAAAATAATCATAAGTGTGGTGAGTGTTCGCACCGACTCTCGTGTGCAGAAAGTTCGCTGGGCTTGCTGTCGTACATGGATTTACACCTACATGTATATCATAATACACTCATAATCTACACCTGTCTCCTTATATTATTTTTTTCTATCTAATAGGTTTTTTTATTCAAACATGCAACAATCGTGCGATTGTTTATATGTTTGCTTTTTAGGTGAGAGCACGTGCGATTGTTTACTTACAGCTTTAAAATATCAAAGCAACTCAGATCATCGAGACCATACGATACATGTAGCTCTCTCTTTTTAGGCCAATTGTGATAGGTTACACTTATATGGGCACTAATATTATGACTCGTCTCACCCCTTAAGAACGCTTGGGTGGCCGGACGTGATAAAGTTAAAACATGCAAGGTACATTTATGTGTGCAAATGATTACACCAAGGATATTGCCCCTCTTTGGTTGCACAAAAGGATATATTCAATTATGAATATTGAAATAGTGTTATATTAATGTCTTTGCACTATTGGTAACTTGTGCTTTTATGGAGCAGCGATAGGGAGTTTGACTCGTGAACAGAAGGGCGTGGTATGGTGGTGGGTGTTGAAAACACTCGTCGATCCCTAACCAGTACGCATTCAACCCATGTTACCTACACTGTATACAGGTACAGATCTTACAATGTGACCATACATGAATGGGTACTAGTGTGCAATGCAGAATCTGCAAACTACTGTGTTTTCACCGGGGAGTTGAGAACGAATTTGACTGCACCACAATGGATAAATCTGCACTCTGGGTATCAGATGTCATGATATGTCATATATACTGTGTAATTTCCTCAGCAGGAGATAAGACTGCTAAAATATAAACGCTTACATTTAGCTTACTATTATATTTTGCACTCCACCCTCCAAGTGCCTCTCGGTGGCGTAGATTTGTCACTGTTCGCCGATAATGAGCAGCACGCGAGTCTGTAATGGAGACAGATAATGACGTCATGCGCGCATGCGTGCCGCCATGTTGATGGCTAATGAGTGCAGGGCTGCGCAAGTAGTAGGGCAAGAGGGACAGGAGGTCATTAAAGGTATTTCCGGGCCTAAATATAAATGTGGTGGTTTACAGTCGTAATCCAGGTTTGTTCTCACAAGTTTAAGGTTTTTAGCTCAGTGGCTGAGCAAGTTTGTGCGTACAAAAGGAATATGATGTGTTATGTGCATTCTGAAAGTTTCTTCATTCGATTTTTATATAACCTCACGTGATCTTGCGTTTCAGGCAACAATACTGCATGTTATTTTAAATGATGCAATACATATTAAACATGAGAAATATAAATATTATTGCCATTACAATTGCAATGGAAAAGGCATCGTTTATTGATAGACCTCGCTGGAACTACTTGATTTTACAGTACAAACATTTTTTTCCGAGCATTATCTTTAACACTTTACACAGGGTCATCAGCACACGTGTTCAGCGAAGCAATCCCTCACAATCTATCACACCGTCTTTCTGCCCAGTGACCTGTGCCTAATTAAGGTACCACGGATGTTTAGGGATGATTTTTGCCCACCACACTCCCCCGGTGTGGATAGCATGCATGGCGTCCACCACTTATTGGTCACAGGGGACTTAATGCAGCCTACTACTTCGTCGATGAAAATGCAACCAAAGACAATTTACAGTACATACATTGCCAATGGCCACTATAACAACGCTAATCACACCGCTACATCTCATAACTCAATTACCACTGCCACCTCGCCGCTGTGCAGTGCCAAATGATGTAGTTGAACAAACACTGGCAGGATCCCAGGGACGTGGGCGGTGCTGCCCCAACGTCCACAACGCCACGGCACTAACGCTCGCCACTCACATTAGCCCGCATTAAGCCAGGTTTTCGACTGCAGCAGACACAGACATTATTTACTTGCGACCTAGCTGATCTAGCAATTGCTCTAGAGCCCTAGCTGGTCTAGCAATTGCTCTAAAGCCATTGATCCATTTATTCTCCATGATTAATGTGGACGGCGAATGTTGGGAATTATCACGGAATGCTTGCCACGTCAGAGTCCAGTGATTTCGCTGTTTGCTTTGAAAATGACCTCTTGTGATGGTAGTTTGTGGCAAGAGAAATGGAGCTGGAAGTTCATTACTGAGAATTTACACTAAGCATGAGCTGATGATGTAGCTGTTGCGTGCTGGATGAGTGTGAGACTGAGGCTCGATCTGGCATGGGGTTTTATTTGCATGCCACAATTAAGAATTAAAATAGTGAGTTATAGATTGGTACAGAAAGCTTCAGCCCAATGTTCTGCCAGTAGACGCATTCTCTGCTGGAGAAAAACGTTTATCATACATGTCTTTCTGTGAATATTTTGTTTGACTTGTATCTTGTCCAATACTAGTTAAATTATTTTCATACAAATGTCAAAGAGTTTGCAAGTAATTTGTTTTTTAGGAGGACATCTATTGTCGAAACGTAAACATATTATTGTTGATATTTGTATTTTGGTGTATTTTGGAGCAGTTTGGACATTTCGCAATTAAAGCAGGTGTAAAGAAGTGTTTAGACTAACATTAAATAAATATGAGAAGACCTGCTGCAGCTCAAATCATAATTGCAGCAAAGTAAAATCATAGAGCTACAAAATATTATGTTACAATTTAACTTTACACATTTGTTCTATTATATCAAACTGACGATACCATAAAATACAAGTACATCAAGAAATGAATACATTCATATCATGATAAAATAACAAAAGGAGCCTCCCGTGGAGCGCTGTGGTCGTGTGCAGTTTGCACAGCCTGTTCTAATCCACTGGCGCAGCCGCGTGATATTTTCATTCTACACAACTTCCGCTAAATGACCATCAATTACCGCGTGCTAGCTGGGTCTGCCAGATCGCTCCCCGATAAGTATCGATCACCGGACGCACGTGCGCGCACGCTTTGGATATGATTTACACGCACGCAACCCACCCATACAGGCTGGGGGGGGGGAGGAGGGCGCTGATAGTGTTACAGTAGTAGCTCCAATTAAGCCCAACTGTATAATGAAACCGTGTTTTGTCCCAAAGCTCCATAATGGTTGCTGTGTATGTTGTATTCGTTATTTCAGCATTCTATACACAGTAAAACCTTGTTATTTATAGAGGCACTGGTGGGAGTAGGGGAAAGTGTCCCCATTATGGAGGTGCCCCCATCAGTGAAATATTTTCGTATACTGTGTATCATATACGTACAGTTAGTTGGAGAATGGAAAATGTGTCCCCCATTGCACGGGTGTACCTGTTACTGAGGTGTTCCCACGGAGGGTTTAGTGTGCATTTCAATCGGATTAATTATTAAAATAGTTCTAACTATTAAAATATAAAACAAATACAAGTATACATTATTCGCTAAAACATGCATTGCCAGTTCAACTGCAACTGCATATCTTTATATGTAAAAAGTTAAAGCAGTTAACAAATGAAAATAGGCACATCATGGTGTGTTGTAATGTATTTTACAGACTGTAACGAAATAGCCCATGTAAGTCACAAGTCGTAAGTAATTACTACTAACCTGTATGCAGACAATGCCAAAGGCCTCATTGGTTTGTCTCTAGAATGAAGTGTCAATGTGTCACTCCATGTCACTGGCTTGACGTGTTCTAAACTATTCGCAAGCAGATCCAGGTGTTCGGAAGGGGTGGGGTAAGCACTCACTTTCTTGGATTTTGTATGTGGCAAAAAAACTCCTATGCACATGCAAAAACACCCTGACACAAGAAAATGACATTTTTTGAGGACAGTAAAAGGTGGAATGGGGACACGTCTTAAAACCTGTTGCAGAAAAATGAGATGTCTTCAAGGGAAACATGCACATACTCTTAAAAACTATTAATATTGGTTACAGAGTATACAATGTGACAGACCAGCGGACGACCGGTTCCATACATGTAACTATACACACCCAAATGCTCACATGCCGCACCCGGTTCAACCAGTGTCTATAGACTAAGGAGGAACTAAGGGCTATGGTACACGAGAGTACTGGTTATCTATTTTTATAGTGGGCACAAAAATCACCAATAACAGTTGCAAACTATTTTGAACAGAAGAATTTTTTTATATTTCAATTCAACTCATTTATTGTCTTCATATGAAGTAAATGTTTGGTAAATAAGTTTATAGCTTATACCTGATGCATTGCACTCTAACCAGACTTTCTCCTCCGCAACCACACTTGTGGCCGGTCACTGAAGAACTACACTAACCTAACCAAGATCTTAATATATTACAATAGTTGTAACATATCTCCACAAGTACTGGTCAGTCATGAAGACTGCATATTGTATAAATAAACAAAAATAAAGTAATTTATTTATTCATCCAATTTGATCTTTTAAATGACAAAACTTTTGAATTAAAATAATATGAATAGGCATCAGTAGATTGTATTGTTACAGGTAAATGAAAAGATCGATTGTTATTTAAAGCAGCATATTTAAAGCATTATTACAAAATAATTAAATAATTATTGCACATTTTTCTACCTAGAAAAATAAATTATTCCGTGACAATTTCAAACTACCTTCTTATTTCCACTATGCAAGTTTCATACAATTAAAAATATAAGCATGAAGAAAAAAAGAAAATATATTGTAGATTGATTGTAGCAATAAATATGTTATAAATATGTTATTTGTAAACAGCACCTGATCCATTGAAATGCCGCTTAATGGCCTAATAATAATCAGGACAGTTTTATGCATAATGTAAACAGGTGGTACTAATCAGGACAGTTCTAGACAACATATAAACTGGTAGTAATTGGACAGCTCCATACATAATATAAACAGCTAGTATTCGTGCACTTTAAAATTAATACATGTATAACTGTTCCAAATCATGATTTTATAAGAATGTTTTTATGAAGAATCTTCTTTAATATATGTAAATATATTGAGCAAGTATATTTATGTCAGGACTACATGTAGATTTGCAATATTTGATGAGTCTATATGTAAACCGTTAATCATATTTTTAAAGAAAATATGTACAAAATAACACATGTCCTCCTCATCACTTTCAAAGACTACAGCAGATGATGTTTTTCTGAAATTAACATAATATATTAGTTTGCAAGTGATCATTTTCCAATCTATAACAACATGAGATCAATACACTTAACTGGATGTTATTTTTTTTACAAGTCTGAAATGTTGTTCCCTATGTCTGACTATTAAATTTTGTCCAAGGAATCATAGGTATGCACACTATTTTTTTAATTAGAGCCTCTTGCTGCTTAAAAAAAGTAAATGTTCAATATCTGATATTCTAATACATAGATACATGTACATTAATGTCCACTACTTTTGTTGTCAGATTTGCAAGCCAAGTATGGCTTTATTATCAGCACCTCAAAATTCTTACCAAGTGCTCTCACAACCTGTAACTGGTTCAATCACTTTTACTGTGGGGGATCTAAGTATTTTTTGTTATCATTCACCTTATTATGCTCATAGAAGTTTAGTTGTTTTCTATTTTGGACTGCAAAAATCTATAGCTAGTTTTTTACCATTCACAATATTTTTTCAGAGCTATATTTGCTATTTTAGTCTAAGTTCATATATAGTATTAGATGTTTATCACTCACTCCATGAGATGGCTTATGGACTTGCTATTTGTGTGTTCAAATTGAACAAGATTTTCACGATTTTGCAAGCAATTTTTCTTTCGATGCTCAGAAATAAAGAGATCATAAATGGGGGTTAAAAATTAACATGAGTGAACAAATTCACCAATGCAACAAGGCACCCTCCTCAACCACATGTGAATTCTCCAATACAAATTTATGTCATGTATCTAAAAATACTCTCTTGTCACCCTGTTAGTACATCGCTTGCGATATCGCTTACATGTGAATGCAGGCTTTTCGTACCTTTATTTATTCGGTGGTGGCCACGTGCTGCTAAATGAGGAAGCCCCCGAGGAACCATCTGGCCTAATTTTCTTGCTTGGAGGTCCTGTTGAACATAAATTGTGAATTAACATGCTACAGTACTGATGATGAATTATGGACATGGAATTTTACCGAATATTTGAAATTTTAAACCAATGACCGAATCGAGGCGAACGAATTTATAAAAGGCGAATGGTAAATTCTCATTTTACTCACCTTACTAGACATTGGTGATAATACGGGAAATTCATGAATTACACGAATAAAAAGAAGTCTGAATGTCTGAAAATTCGCAAGATTCGTGAAATGTCCATACTTTCTGATAATATTGGATTCTGCATGCTGTCATGACCTTATATTACGCAAATTCTGAGAAAAAGAATTATGCGAATTTTGAGAATGACACACAAAGTCAATTCTATCATCTGCTTCCGCGTTGAAGCAGAGTGTAAAACAACAACATTCGGCGCACTTTGCCATCAAAGCCTGATGCAGGTAGAACGTCCACCGAAACGTCGCTTTTAGTCGAAAACAGAAGCATCTGAGAAGGTTTGTTCCATCTTCTATGAAGTCAATTCTGTTCGCGAATTTGTTTGTGCTCTTCATAAAATTTGTTTAGGCCTCGAGCTGGCATCACACAAATGTTCTGCGATCTTATTTTGGTGATGTGTCAACTTACTGTTTCAACTTTATTTGCTGCACTATAACATATATAGCATTATGCAACATGATGGGTAACAAACTTCCTCATTTACATGTGTTGGTACTGCCATGGGGTTGTACAGCAAAATAAAAATAAAAATAAAACAAATTTGTGTTACGTTAGATTTTGAATTTTGCGAATTATCCGAATCAAAGAGTCAATTATTCTTTGGGCAATTCTTTGAAACTAATGATACGAAGAGAATTTTGCGAATTTAGAGAAGTGGAACTGAAGAAGGAAAATTTTAAAGGTAGACTACGTATTTTTCCGAATTTGTCACTGGATCCAAGGTGTGCTTGAAGAATTTAGCGTACAAAAATGAAAACACCAAATACAGGTGAATAGAATTTTGGGAGAGAATTTACGGAATATTCCCTGTCTATAATTCATAATCAATACTGTATTTAGAGACTTGAATATAATATCTGACTTACCAAAAGAATACATTGGTAATACAGTAAAAACTGAATATGTGGTAATTAAAGGGACAACAGTATTGGTGTTTTCATGTTTATGTAAATATTCTTATTAGAGGATTATCTTCTAAAGTATAAGTTGTATGTGATTGGTATGTTATCAGTGAAAGTTTCATCTAGATCAAACAAGCACTTCTTATATATTATATGGTATTTATTCTATACAACTGGATTATGTATCATGAAAACAGACGTTCACTTCTATTGTTATCAAAACCACGAGGTGAGATATCAACTGATATCTCTACCACACTCGTATAATAACCTATTAATGTCCATGTAGACATATTATGACAACATTTCACTAAAATATAGAATTAATAGTTGTGGGGATAAAATTATTTAGTTGGTTATCTCCATTTGCAAGCTACCTTGAGGATTTTATTGTTATTTTTAGGTTCTTGTAAGAATCATAATTAGGGGATTCGATTGATTAATGCAGGAAACCACACCCCTGAGGCTTCAGGAGGTCCATGTATCAACACCACGTGGCCTCCCTCTGCTATAATCATCCAAAATTGATGGTTGCAGAGTATTCACACAAACAAAACAAAACCAAAAAGTTATCCCTGACTTCCACATATCAAAGTTGGAGATAAACAGGTCTTACCTGTTTCAAATACTTTCAAAAAGGTTTTCTTGGCTTTCTTATTCTGATCACATTGGTAAACCTGCATAATAAAATTTTTAACACTAAAGAGAAGGATTGTGGGCCATTGACTTTCAGCATCAAACTTTTAATTAACAATAACTAAATATTTATGTGTTAAGCAATATGATATCATTTTACACTACACTGTGAAGATTATTTAGCAATCACATTATCTTAAATGTAAGGTAAAGAAGACCATCATGAAACATCAAAGCAATGTATCTGTCATTTTACAATAATGTCAGCTGACAATTAAAAAAAAAATAGTCATACTTAAAACATGACAGACCATGATATTTTGAAGACAAAATAAAGTTAATTAAAATGTCCTTCACCTCTTCCTGCCAGAACACGACGTCAATGACGCTGTCCACCTTGCTGATCAGATCAGCGTCCAGTTTGTCCTTGCTTGGGTGAACATTGCTGTTATGTTTTGCCTTTGGATGCAGGATTACCAGAGTGATATTTGAGCCTGGATGGAGATATTAGACAAGTCTGTAGTACAATAACAAAATAGATTCATTAGAATGCATATATAGTTAAATGAATCAAAGATTCAAATATTTTGAGTGAAGCCAGACACAATGCAACTATTTGTAAAAAGAGCCTTGGAAACAGCCACAATATAATTGGAGGAAGAGCATGTCACTGAGAATTGAATGAGAGGTCATTTAGTCAAAGTTAAAAATTAGTAAAAAAATGGTTGGATGAATAAAAATTGAGGCAAAACTATCTATCATAGAATTTTTAGACACAGTTTTGTAAGTGTAATCCAGTTTTATCTGTTGTGCTTGGTGAATATTGTCTCAAAGCGACAATCAGATAACATATGTAAATGATTTTTGGTTCATATTTCTTTTTTCACAGCACTATATTTTACCTTCATTGACAGTTTCGCCAACTGCTGTTGGCATCATCATAATGACTTCCTACGCCATGTCAGGAGGTCAAATCTGCTGATCCTCACTGAGGATCGAATCGTACACTCGTGGGAAGTCATTATGATGATGCCAATAGCAGCTGGCGAAACTGTCAATGTAGGTAAAATAATGTGTTGTGAAAAAAGAAATATGAACCGAAAATATTTTATACCAACACAATGAACTCATTAAAGAATACATGTAAATGAGTTGTACACTTTGATGGAGATTCAATCTGATTCACCCTAGCAAACATAGTCTAACGCTTTATTTTGGTGGATAATTCTTACAATTTAAATCAAGTTTGTAACTTTTACTAAAGCCACGGTTGCATTTGTGACGTCATTAGTCATAACATTAGGAGTTCAACACATTGATTTAGTGGAGGCTCACGTGTAGTAGTATGAAAGATGATGTCACATATGAGACCATGGCTTTAAACCACGTTTACTAAATGGAAGTATTGAATGTAACTCTAACCTTGGGTCATAACAAAGGCAGATGTTGGGGGAAAATAGGCTGAAAATAGAAGTATGTGGGAGAAAAGGCTGAAAAAGAGGGATGTGAGAAGAAAGGAATGTTGGAAATAAGACAAACAAAGAGGGAGGTGGGATTCTTGACCCCTTATAAACGACACACGCCACTCCCACTCTACCTGTGTGTTTCACTTTGCTTAATGCTGCCTCCACATCAGAGCCAAGCCGTGATGCTGCAATACAGGGCAGGACCTACAGGGCAGAGAACTGGATGAAACTTAGACTCATGTTGTAACATGCTGTGTTGATATTCCTGAATGGATGTTACTTATGGGTTCAACTTTTGAAACTATTGAAGATTTTACTTTCTTACTTTCTTTTACTTTCTCAGAGTCCAATTTTTATCTATACAGTCTCTCACTGTTGTCCCATCAGCATCAACTGTACTGATAGCTGTTCCTCAATTTGAGTGACAATATAGGTCATGTGATACAAGTTTATAAGTTTATGTCTGCAAGCCAGGTATAAACATGGTTCCAAAACAGGAAAATCTTTGATACTATGTTGTGAAGTCTTATCAAAACACTACTAAAGACATGCCATAGTGAAAGTGTAATTATGGCTATACTTTCTTATGTCACAATCTAGAACAAGTGAACAATTTGTAATGAATTCATTTGTTATATATGTGTTTCCCAGTGCTTGCGGATATATATTTTTATACTTCTCTCTCTCTCACACACATCTTTTTAGCAAGCATATTTCTACCAACGATAGATATAGCTGAAGACAGGTTTTACAACCCTAAACTTCCATTTAACTATATCAAGTGGCCCTGGCGGCTCGAACTCACGACCCCAAGGTTGTGAGACCAGAATGATACCATCATCCCAAGCAGCGAGCTGTTAAAAGGTTACTAGGCTGAACGGATGTCTCTGTAACCCCCAGCTTACATACTTGGTCTGTTATCATCTCAACACAGAGGTCGTGGGTTTGAATCCCACTTGAGGACGAAATTTTGGGAAGGGTCTTATTAGCATTTTTAGTGCTTATGAATGATATATATGTGTTTCCCAGTGCTTATGAGGATATATATCTTTTATACTTCTCTCTCTCTCACATGTCTTTTTAGCAAGCATATTTCTTCCAACGATAGATATAGCTGAAGACAGGTTTTACAACCCTAAGCTTCCATTTAACTATATCAAGTGCCCTTGGCGGGGCTCGAACTCACAACCCCAAGGTTGTGAGACCAACTTTTCCCAAGGTTGGCTTTAAAAACTGAACCGATGTCTCTGTAACCCCCTAGTATTGAACTTCAAACCAAAGTCATGGGTTTGAATCCCAATTGAGGACGAAATTTTGGGAAGGGTCTTATTAGCATTTTTAGTGCTTATGAATGAGAGAGAAGTATAAAAATATATATCTGCAAGCACTGGGAAACACATATATATCATTCATAAGTACTAAAAAATGCTAATAAGACCCTTCCCAAAATTTCCCCTCAAGTGGGATTCAAACCCACAACCTCTGGGTTGAGATGATAACAGACCAGGGCATGGGGTTACAGAGACACGGTTCAGCTTAGAGTAACCTTTTTAACAGCTCGCTGCTTGGGATGATGGTATCATTCTGGTCTCACAACCATAAGCACTAAAAATGCTAATAAGACCCTTCCCAAAATTTCGTCCTCAAGTGGGATTCGAACCCACGACCTCTGAGTTGAGATGATAACAGACCAAGTATGTAAGCTGGGGGTTACAGAGACATCGGTTCAGCCGAGTAACCTTTTAACAGCTCGCTGCTTGGGATGATGGTATCATTCTGGTCTCACAACCTGGGGTCGTGAGTTCGAGCCGCGCCAGGGCCACTTGATATAGTTAAATGGAAGCTTAGGTTTGTAAAACCTGTCTTCAGCTATATCTATCGTTGGTAGAAATATGCTTGCTAAAAAGACTTGTGAGAGAGAGAGAAGTATAAAAATAGAATTCATTTGTGTTACCTGTATCTTTTTCTTTTTCAAATGCTTTGTACATTTGAATGTACTTCTAATATTCAATAGTAATGTATACTATTTTATCTTAAGGCAATCAATAGCTAGAATAAATATCATATGGACAGTACCAGTTGAGCAGAACTGTTGGTCGAAGATGCATTCACCACAAACGTCCTCTTTGTTGTATCCAGAAACTTTTGGAAAATGTCGACCACTTGCTTTTCATCACTGAGGATTACAGAGGGCACTAAAATTAAAACAGTCAACCATTTATTCATGTGCTCAAAATACATGTTGTCAAGTATTATCATTTAAATGAAGTCTTGTTTATTTATAGTTCCTAGTGAATATTTATAGCATTACGATTTTTCATTTTACTTCAAATGCATAATCATAACATCTATATCAAGCTATACTATAATTATAATGGTTTCTAATGAGGATATTGATTGTCAAAACGTGTAAATTATAGTTATTTTGAGTAACATTTGGAAATTTTTCAAATACTAAATACAGAAAGAATTGAGAAGTATGGTTCAACTTCAAATTGGAGAAATATTCCAAGGATTATGTTTGCTGCAAATCACATGTACCGTATATTCACGTATAAAGGCCCCTGGGCGTTTGTCAAAAAAGTGTTGTTTTGGGGCATATTTCAAACTGAAAAAAGGTTCACTTATGGGCCCAGGGACGTAAGTTCGAACCTTAATCCAACCTCCCATTTTGGCGATGAATAAGAATTGTATTATTTAGAAATGGAGAGCTAACATATCCCCAATCACGGACTCTTACGGTATATCAACCAAGAGCTATATGGGCGATGATGAGAGACTTGAAGATTTACAGTGTGCACGAAGCTTGCCTGTTAATAAAATTGGTAGTCGTTGGTGTTAGGTCTTTTCCATTAATGATATCTTAGTATTCTTTTTTGTTTTATTACAAGTCACAACTCAATAGTGTAATTAAAACATTTTTATTTCAATCTTAAATAAGATTCGGAAGAAGCATCTTTTCATCTTTTACCGGTCCGCATTTCATAGGAGCTTTAATAGCGGCGACCACGGTACACAATAAGATGCATCTACTACGGATGCGAACTTTGCTTTCATTTTTTGCGGAGCAGGCGAAACATTTGAACTACTGAGCATGCGCACTGACTCGGAAACTTGCTTGTGTACATTGTATATTTTTTCACATCAAAATAAGTAAGTTATTTCTATTTTCTGGCAAGCATTCGTAATAGATTGGTTGAATAACGTTACTAATGGATTATACATTGCTATATTTGAGAATGGCAATTAACAAATGCTATGTTCAATCGATTGACACCCAGAATCATGGCAAAATGTACACGACTTAGCTATGATGAAAACAGATCTATACACGTGACTGAACTTTCTTTCATATTAAACCATATGTAATGACATATACGCCCAGGAAAGTTACTTTCGGTGAAATTACCGTGCCAAAGTAAAGTTAGGTGTGTTAGTGGAAAAAGAAATTCAGTTCAGTTAAAGGCCCATGGGCCCATATCCGAATCTTAAGCCCATGTTTGATGTTGGGCCCGGGGCCTTTATACGTGAATAGACGCTACATGTACTGTATGCCTCTAATTAAGTAAATACCTTGAATATCTATAGGCTCAGATGATTCCTTGTTTTTAGATTTAAGATCTGTTCTTTTCTTCTCTGTTTTTCCTTCTGGCTCAACTATGGATAAATATGAGATAAATTATATTATTCTAAATATCATCTTGTTGAAACTGCTATTACATTGATTTCAAATACTGTACATTTAATATGAATTGTTAATTATTTTTTCATACAATCAATACAAATTCTTCTATATATTTTAAGAATACCTGATGTTTCTTTGGGTTCAACTTTCTTCAGTAACTTTGACAATTCCTTATTTGCGTTTTTGTTTTGGTCACAATCATAAACCTTAAATTCAAAAACAACAACACTAACCAACAAATAATGAAGCATAGTGAAATATCTATGAATGAATGCTACAGACATTTTTACATGTCATTTCCTGTCATTCCATGGATGACATTCTCCATGTTCAAAACAGTATAACTAAAACTATACATCTTGACATGAACTTTGTGCACAGCACGCTAATGCAGTAAACCAAAACAGCAATATTTCCACGATACACTCTTTCCCGCACTATATTACTATCAATATTTGACATATTTAGGAAGACAGCTCTTGGTTTATTGATTACCGTAAATCTTCTAATAATGACCAGCCTATAATATTTGCCTAACTCTATCAAACAACCCCCTGAGCTGACAGGTATTCTGTTAAATGCCTATCTTTAATAAATGCCCCCTCTACCTGTAAAAAACCATTTAATGATTGATGTGCGAGTCCGTTTCGATTTTATTACCCATCATAATGAGGTTAGATTGTGTGTCATAAAAAATCTTGCCTCGTTCAAGAACGCTATGTCTTACCTACGTTAATAACCACCTAACTCCATTAAACGCCCACCTCAAATAAACATAGAAGAAGTAAAAAAGTCATGTGAAGAAGTCATGACATGAACTGGGAATTCCACCCATCACGTGACTCAACGCGGAAGCAGAGTGCAAAACAACAACATTCGGCGCACTTTGCCAACAAATCCTGATGCAGGTGAAACATCCACCGAAACGTCGCTTTTAGACGAAAACAGAAGGATCTGAGTAGGTTTGTTCCTTCTTCTATGATGAATCCAGATGCTAAGAAATCACTACTAAAAATAAACATCTCCTTCAATATAAGTTTGCCAATAGCCGCCCCCCTGTTAATAGAAGATTTACGGTACTTGACATCCCAATAAAAGTTAAGTATCAATGAAAACCAGTTGTGCTTTACATTAGAAGTGACTTCCTACAATAATTTTATTTTGCACTAAACTACAAGATAGTGCTCCTTTTTCACCCTAAACTCTTATTCTCCACTATACTGATATTTGGATTCCTGTAGTAATCATAAACAAAGTGGAACAACCCACCTCTTCCTGCCAGAAAACTACATCAATGACGCTGCCCACATTGCCGATCAGTTCAGCGTCCAGTTTGTCCTTGCTTGGGTGAACATTGCTGTTATGTTTTGCCTTTGGATGCAGGATAACCAGAGTGATCTTGGAGCCTGGATGGAGATAAGAAGGATCTTATGAATGGGAAGTGTGAGAGATATTGTAAAAAATTGAAGAGAATTTTACAATGGACTGCATTAGAAACACACAATGAAAGTCTGAATTAACAAGACAGATGTCAAAAACACCTGGATTGGCTAGAGAACAAGCAGGTCTAGATTTTTCTTAAAACAGTGGTCCACTTTAGGTATTCTAGGAGTTCTGTAGTACACGATTCAAAACTGACAGGCCAAAAACATGAAAATAGAATATTTTGGTGTGAAAAGGAGAGTACAATCCCCGCTCTGCCTGTATTTGCCCATAAATGACAAAATTGTCACGAGCAAAATGAGCCAACTGACATGTATATGCGAATGTAAAAGTTGACCGTGGCTCATTGCACTACTCACCCAGTTTTCCAACCTTGCTAAGAGCCGCTTCCACATCGGACCCAAGACGTGAAGCTGCTACACATGGCACAAAGATTGTAGAATTTGTAGAGTAGGACCTCGTAACATCCACATTGTGGTCAGAGAACTCAAAGAACTTCTTCAGAAGTTTAACTGATAGTTCATCTTCAGGTATCCCTTGTGGTATTACAACTGTTCAACATTAAATTAAATGCAAGGTTAGTGCTGCATTACAGAAACTTATTTCATTTGATAAAATCATAACAAAATAAAAGTATATGTAATTAAGTCATTAGACTTATGACTCCAAGTCATTAAGGACTATATGAGTCCTTACCTGACTTGGAGTCATAAGTCTAATGACTTAATTACATATAATAATATATACCCAAGACCATTAAAAGCATAAATCATTTCAAAAATATAAGTAATTGTACAAATCCAATAAGCAAAATATGGTTTATCTAGAGCCAGTGCATGACCTTGCCTCTTTACTATTCAAACCATATCTGACATTTTCACCTGAAAAAATATTACACCATACTAATATTGAACAGATACCTATATAATTTACTTACCTGTGTAGCACTCTATTATTCTCTTTGTAGGTATAGAGACTGGTGTAAGCTCTGTAGATATAGGCTCTGGTGTAGGCTCTGTAGGTATAGGCTCTGGTGCAACCTCTGTAGATATAGGCTCTGGTGTAGGCTCTGTAGATATAGCCTCTGGTGTAGCCTCTGTAGATATAGCCTCTGGTGTTGGCTGGATGATGTCATAGGCTCTGGTGTAGCCTCTGACTCTGCATAGGCTCTGGTGTACATCTGTTTTATATAGCCTCTGGTGTACATGTAGCCTCTGTATGTATAGGCTCTGTTGAATCACTAATTTCCTCAAATGACTCATGATTATTTTTACATTCATCCGTTTCCATATCACTTTTATTTTGTTCTAGTAGTGTAGGGTCAGTAGGAACTTCTTGAGGGTCTTTTGTCATATTTTCATCAAGATCCTGCTTTTCATCATCTTCATTTACTGATCCGTTGATATTCTGCAAAAGATCGACGATCCTCATTATAATCATTATTTTCATTTGCATTTCCGCTGTGTTCAGCAGTGTTTGGAGCATCTTTCTGTTCTTCTTGCATGAATGATGTCATTGATGATTTATCATCCTTCTCAACCACTTGCTCACTACATTCATTTTTATCTTTCAACTCCTCATTGCTATTAGATTTCCATTATTCAAATCTGGCTGCATATCATTGCTGGCTGAATTGTCATTACTGTCCTCATTATGATGATTGTTGCTGCTTTCATGAACGTGTGTCTGGTCTACCTGCGTAGATAGAGCTTCATCTGCATAAAGAAAAACATCCCATTTTGTTCGCTACACTGTGACTGTAATTCATTTTAACACAACATACTGTATGATTGTTCCCCTGTATCATTGGTCCCCCATCTTATTGGACACTTATCTCATCATCTGAAATGTTTGAATTTTTTTCACGATTTTACCGCTTCGTTACATTTTTATGACATATTTAACAAGTAAATTTTGCAGAAAATCCAACGTACACACAATTCTTTAGCATTGGCATACATTTAGTGAGTGTACAGATGGCCAATATAGTTATATATTGATTTACTTATTTGAATAGATGCCGAAAGTGTGACCCACTTTTAGAGGGCACTATTGCCCAGTCTCTATGGAGAAATATGTGACTGGCTGATTTGGCTCTAAGCCAATCACAATGCAGGATTAGGGGCGTGTCACAGATAGAGTGTTATAAAGTTAAATAGCTATTTTAGTATGAGGCATATCATTTTCCCTACAAATATTGTTGACCTGGCAAGTCAAATATTCTCTGACGTCAACATCAGAATGATCTTCTGACATGACACATAAAAATATTTGGAGGTAAAAACATGGATTTCTTTAACAATTAGCACCAATCTAATAGTGCTTGGAATATTATCAGAAAAAGCTAATAAATTTTGTAAGGGTTCACACACTTCTCTGCTCCAATTTTTCCACAAAAAATCGCTATTTTTTAATATTATCTACAGCAAATGGGAGATTATGGGCACATGAATCTACTAATGAATCCATTAGATGCTGCTTATGCAGCAATAGGAAGCTGAGAGGAACTGTGCAGATATTATGAATCAGGGTAGCCTAAGTGTGTTGCTTAATACTAGGAACTTTGGTAAATAAGTGATATTGCATCTACGGTTAGACTGTAGGTCTCACACCCTCTTTTCAAAAACCTGGATCTGCTAGTGCTTGGCAGGATAGGTAACAGTAGTCATTTCAAACTACATGTTATGTAATAGAGCCTTCATTTAGCAAAATAAGCGTATTGCTATAAGAAAGTTAATGCTGTGTGTTCATATGTTGATTCTTACCTGTGAGATGTGGATACAATCCAGGTTTCTTTGTAAGATTACTTTGCTCTGTCCCCATGTCAGCTTTATGTTGAGTTGATTGATCTATGATCAAATTCACCAGTCAGGGAAGAAAAATAAGAAGACATATTATGGGCATAATAGATAAATAATACTATTAAATAGTATTTTACTGGGAGCATTAGCAGCTATTAGCTCACATTTATTCAATTATTACTATATTAGAAACATGCTATACTGCCTAAATGTACAATCGTATTGCAGAAGACACTAATTATCTCAAAACAGTACACATAACAGTAAAACACTCCAATATTGCAAAACCTGTTCATGGACTAATGTGGTTTATGGGAAATGAAACTAAACTTGAAATATATACAAGAGGCTCTTTGATATCCTAAATCGCTCACCTGTAGACTATCTATGTTCATTTTTTAGCAAAAAAAGATACAAAGTTGCACTGTAACTCCGAACATAGAACTTTAATTGAAAAAATCAGTTTGCATTATGACCAACAGACTGTGCAAGAGCCAAAGTTGCACTATGACTTCTATCCATCTCCAGAGAACTTTAAAAGTTTGCATTATGACAAACAGACTGACTGACAGAACACTTTTACACTAAAAAGTTTGATGGACCCCTAGGATGGGTCAATTTTAACCCCAGGGACATGTATCAAGTACGGAATGATGATCATATAGACATACAACTTCTGTGAAAAAATTATGAAATTTGAATGAAAAATAAAGAAACTACATGTATTGTGCAAATGTGAATTGTGATTGGACAGACGACAGGCGACGGACAACAGACAACGGACAACACACGATGAGCAACAGACGACAGACGAAAGGTGATCACAAAAGTTCACCATGTCTACGACAGGTGAGCTAACAAAACATTTCAGATAAGCAATATTCCACTTTTACTGTATTAATTATAATGACAAGTGACCACAAACCCTACAAGTATAATTTGATTGCATGAAAAACATCACAGGTGCAATATTTTCAACAATTATCAGATTATTAAAAGTGGGACAGAGCACGGCGACCTCCTGTCACACTCGGACAAAGTGCAGACACATTTCAGTGACCCCACTAACCAGCCACAGTGGCCCAGCCAAGCGGAGATCAGCAGGACTGATGGTCCTGGAGGGGGTTAGGGCTGTCTGTTTCAAGTTGTGTCACTTTGACGCCTCAAAAAATGTAGGAAAATTAGAACAATGGATAAGATGCCTGGCTATGCATATATGACTGGTCTAGTAGTGTACAGAATAAAGTGAGTTTGATTCTTGCATTTCAATGGATGCGAAATTAAAAAAATCTTAAATCAAAAAAGAAGTTTTTTTTTTCTGCGCATTTGTGGGTTTACTTAAAATTACACAATAAATGAACAACAAATTTCGAATTTTTTAAAATTTTTATTTTTTGAATAGATCCCGAAAGTGTGTCCACTTTTAGAGGGGCACTTTGCCCAGTCTCTATGGAAAAAAAATTTGTGTTTTAAAATGCCTAAAAATTTTTGGGGGTAAAAAGATTTTAAAAAATTAAAATTTTTTTTAGTTAAATATCTTTTTCCCAAAATATTTGATGGCTCAAATTTTCTGCCCAAACACAAAATTTTAATAACTAAAAAATTTTTGGGGGTAAAAAAAGGGTTTTTTTTTTAACAATTAGCAAAATTTAAATTTTTTTTTGGGAATTTTCAAAAAAAACAATAATTTTTAAGGGTTCCCCTTTTCCCCCCTTTTTCCACAAAAAATGTTTTTTTTTAATATTTTCTACAAAAAGGGGAGTTTCAAAAATTTTTTCAAAACCATTAAGTGTTTTGCAAAGGCTTTAAAAAAATTTATGAATGGGGAGCCAAAATTTGTGTTGCTTAATAAAAGAATTTTAAAAGGTTTCTTTGGTTCCCTGTGGGGTCTACACCCTTTTTTAAAAACCATTTTGCTTCAATGGCAGTTATTTAAAAATTGTTATGTAATAACCTTTCAAGAAAAAAAAGCTATTGCAAAAAAAGTTAACTTTTTAAATTTATTTTCCCTGGGAGGGAAAAACCCGGGGTTTTTTAGTTACTTTTTCTTTATTACTTTTTTTTAAAAATTTTTGCTATATCAAATTTCAACCCCAAAAAGAAAAAAAAAACTTTTAATTATCTAAAAAAAATACAATAAATAAACAATTAATATTGCCACTTTTTTAATTTTTTTTTTAAAAAATGCTAACCCCCTTGAAATTTTTCAAAGCCCTTTAATACCCAAAAAACGAACCTTAACATCTTTTTGTTCATTTCATTTCAGATAAGCAATATTCCACTTTTTTCTGTATTAATTATAATGACAAAAGTGACCACAAACCCGACAAGTATAATTTGATTGCATGAAAAACATCACAGGTGCAATATTTTCAACAATTATCAGATTATTAAAAGTGGGACAGAGCACGGCGACCTCCTGTCATACTCGGACAAAGTACAGACACATTTCAGTGACCCCACGAACCAGCCACATTGGCCCAGCCAAGCGGAGATCAGCAGGACTGATGGTTCTGGAGGGGGTTAAGGGCTGTCTGTTTCAAGGTGTGTCACTTTGACGCCTCAAAAAATGTAGGAAAATTAGAACAATGAATAAGATGCCTGGCTATGCATATACGACTGGTCTCGTAGTGTACAGAATAAACTGAGTTTGATTCACGACTTTCCAAAGCTTTACACGCCTACCCGATTATTACACAATATCACCATTTATAGAGACTAGATTTCAGAATTAAAGAGAAATTTAGTACAAAAACTTTCATTAACTACACAAATTTAATTTTGTGATATGGCTCAATAAACACTGAACATCATTATATTATATGTTAACATTAGCTAATGTCCATAAAATGTACATGTATGAAAGAAAAGAAAAACTTTTAAAGGCACTTTGTTACTTATTGTTTATAGTATAATAAATATCTACAATGTAAGAATTGATTATTTATTTCATGTAACCTCATAGTACAGCAAAGTTTTAGTCACTATCTATTCCTACGAGTCTAGGGGAGGGTATTTACAAAATTTGTCATACTAGGAAAACTATTGATGGTAAAAGGTTCATTTCAAAACGTGATGTTCTTTACAGTTTATTGTAAAATAAACATTAAAAATCTGAAAATTGATTATTTTTCCGTCATAACCTTTCTTGTACCCATTAATCAAAAGCAATCTTTACCAGCATTGGGCGGCTGTGTTGGATGACCTTTCATCGGTTCCGTGTTTTGGCTGTAGCCTGAAGGTCCCGGCTCTCTCCTGGTTTCATTATGTGACACTGCAATTCCTATATCAAGGATGAATACACTCTAGAAGTAGGGGGCCTACATATACATCGTTGGTCTATGGGAATCTGGGAATCTCTTTTACATTGTACATGAGCTGTTTCATAATCAGGGTACAGATTTGCTTTTTGGCATATTTTAATGACTATTTTAAAACATCTCTATGATAATAAGATTCAATCCATTTATTATGATGCACTTTCAACCAATACAGCTTAAATTACTTTTTATTTTGTTGCAAAATCCTTTACGGTTTGAAATAAGCAGTTAATTGCCCATTATTTTTGACATTTTTTGTCTGATTTTGAAAAAGAATATTATTTACCATGCCTGCCAGAAAATAAACGTACAACCATGTAAGTAATCAATGTAGATTATGTTACCTACACTACGTGTACTCCAAGTGGGATACCAAACAAAAAGTATTTCAATTGAAGCAAATGTGTTCAATCCACAATGTTATTTCTTATTGCAGATAGGACAAGAGTTGGACTGATAACTTGTTGATCACATTTATTAATATTTTCAAACCATAAAATTAAAAGGTATTTTAGTGGAATGTAAAGTAATTTTAGCTGTATTGAATAATGGTTTGATCATAGAGAATTTTGGGAATATTCAGTAAACCATGCAAATCTGTAACCTAATAATATATCTAATGGATGTAGGAAGAATTGTAACAAAAACTCAATATGTTTCAATATGTTTAAAAGATGTTATACAAAGTTATTGAGTAATAAACAATGTTATCTAATACTATAAACAGTTCATACAAACTGGCATATAATTTCTTGTCCAAAAATTGTCCTCTCCGAAAAATACTTGAAAAATTAAAAAGCATGTTGAAGTATAAGGCCAGGGTAACTAGATTCTATGGATGACAAGAACACCAATGGATTGAAATAACCCCCGATAGAAAAATAATCTTTCAAATAGCGTGTACTTTTATATTCGCCGACGATTCAGCTAAAAATCCATGTTTTTTATTATATTGGTCACCCGATGGCGCCATATTTGCTAGTGACGTCACGCTACCAAGGACGCCATGCATTCCCAGGAGGTACGCGGGATATTGCGCATGCGCACTCAGACGGAGGTGTACATGTTTCCTCTTAAAATTAGTAAGTTTTATTTTTCGATTTTCTGGCAAGCATTCGTAATAGATGTGATGAAAAACATTACTAATGGCTTACACATTTGTTTAGTTGAGAACGGCAGGTGACAAATGTAATGTTCAGTTGATTTGACAACCGGAATCATAGTAAAACCAAGGCAAAAATGTAGATGGCTGAGCGATGATAAATGCCGATGTTTGTGATGTTGAGTGAGTTTCCTTTGTTGTGTGACAGAATTTGAGCTTTCCAGATGTTCCTAGATGTAAATATTGACATACGATATGATAAGACCCATCATCATACTTTGACTGGTTGGGGTAAGGCTATTTCAGCCCTTAACCCGGGACTCATACACCTATCAGACAAGGAATTACTTCACTACCTACAGGGGTTAAAGGTAGCCGTATATACATGTACAGCGAACATTCGTTCCTAGGTCTCTCTCTCTAGGTATACAGGGTATTGAATCAGCTTTACATGTAGGACTAGGTCTAGGCACCTGCGTACCTGATGTACTCTCCACACAAATGATGCTGTGTGCTAGCCACATGTAGCACTCCCCTAGTGGCATGAGTGGCCCTTGGGTAAAACCTTCGAGAGTCCAAATGGGCGAGTCAAGCCTCAAGGCCACCCTACGATGGGTCAGCACCAGGCAGATGGAGGACCATGGATGGATTATACAGTGGTCTGATAGTAATACTTGACACTTGGCTATGACCTGGTGATCGACCCCATACTTTACGGGCTGAGGGAGTGCAGAGAAGCGACAAGTGTCTTCACCTTTTGTGGAAATACACATCGACCCATACCTTTTGAGTAAAGAACAAAATGACCATTGGTAATTGAAATGCACACCCCGCCTCATTACAGTGACTACTGAATATTTTTTTTATTCCCCCATCCCAAACTTTCCCTCGGATATTTGTTTATTTTTATTTTTTCCCCTTCCTGTCCGCTATTGACCATGGGCTTTATTTTTATTATTTTTACCCACCTCGTGGAAAATTTTACAGCCAATATTTTCGTCATCCAAAGAATCAAGTTACCCTGGCCTAAGAACAATGAAAAAAATGAGGACATGAGCAGTGACGTGGTGACCCTACATGTAATTACGCCGTCAAATTTGCCACTTTTTCTAATTATCTATTTTTTTCTTAGAGGGCAGGGCATCCCACAAAATTGCAAGGCACCCCATAAAATTGCTTGGAATTAACATGTCTTGCACTGAATTTGTCAAAATTCAGGCAAAAACACTTGATAATATGATGTCTGATCTATTAAGAAATTAGTTATTTCAAGGATTTCAAGGATCATAACCATTAATGGGGAATGCTACCTGTAACTTCTAGTATAATGTTTATAATCACGTTCTTTAATACTTAGATATACTCTCATGTTGCAGCAGCGAATATAACTACTCACACTTTACGACTCACATGTAAACAAATAGCCATATTCAGTTACATAGTTTAAACAAACATCAAACTTTTTTTTTCAATCATTAATTTATTGTCATTTTAAATGTCTGTGACTGTCAATAAGGATTGTTAGACTCATTCTTTTTTACTAACCTAACTTTTACTATACATATTTTGGAACCATTTTCAGCTATTATTTTCCTCTTAAAAATTCAATACCAAAGCATCAGAGATCGAGGAATTTGGGGTTTATTAATTATTTGTCTGGGTTTGTGGCTATCAAACAAAGTGTGACGCAGGACAGTGGTGTCTGAACGCATTTACACTGGTGTACAAATCATAACGACCTCTCCAAAGGCATAGTGATCATCTCTGTTAATTAGTCAGTTCACTTCAGGTTCCTCGATATCAGCTTGTAAAGTTAATCTTTATACTCAGAATCATTGTTAATTCATTTTCACACTTAACATTAAGTCTAGAAAAACTTTGTAAGCAAAAGCACTCCTGACACTCCAGCCCACTTATAGTTCAACGTCTTTTATCTATGTTATAATTATTTGCATTAACTGAGATCATGAACAAAATGTTTTCCATGGAGACCTCCCTTTTAAGGATAGCTGTTGTATGTGGAAACTTTTCATTTCTTCAGTTTCCCATATTATTATTAATGTATATATATGAAGTGAACCTCTGTTTGAAGTACATCAGACTACATCTGTCTTATTTGGATGCTGTTCATTTCTCCGGAGGTGTCCCCATAAGGTCCACTGTATTACCAAACAATATAAAATTATACATATTCTGTTGAATTTTAATTTGATTAAATACAATGAGTGACATGCAAACATTACCGGTGGGCTGTTTCTTGGGTTTTTTTTCCTCATTTTTTTGCTCATTTTCCTCATAGTAGACAGGCAATGGTGGTCTCGGCTGCGGCTGGTTTGTCCTTACAGTGTCTTGACTTGGGGGATCTAAATTCAAGATAATTGCAATAAAAACTGTGTTTGTAGCACAAAAAGCAATGACAATGATTTATTAATAATACTGTATATTCCTTTCACAAATATATTGTATGTTGACTTTAGTTTTTATTCATACTGTAAAAAGGTGAATTTGTATTTATGACTTCACAATCTGCAATGCCGTCCAGCTCCTCCACCATAGTTTAACAAAAATCATCTACATTCTCATTTGGGGTTTGGCATGTCGCTGGTACAAAACCAATGAATGTTCAATCAATGAGTTATGAGCCCCCTTTTATCAAAAATCTAAATCTCCTAGTGATGCTAGTTTATTAACATATTCTGGAATATAAGTTGTACACCCACCTGTGTTGGACAGAAGAGGCTTAGAAGATCCCTCAGGATCATTGTTTAAACAGTCTCTTGTACCATCCCCACTTTTGATACAGGGCCAGCAGTTGCAACAGGAACAGCAGCTGCATGTCAGAATATTTCATTATTAAATAGTGTAGAAAGACATACAAATACAATGGACTTTAATGAAAAGTATATGCAAAATAAGAATCAAATAGTACAAGGGGAATGGTCAGTGAGATGGAAAGTGAATTCAGTAAGAATTGAGAGACCCCGTCTGAGGAACTATAAATTGAGTGGTGTAAAAAAGATTACTCCAAATTGGTTAAAAGAAGAATATTTTTCATACAGTCAAAACTGAGACCCACCCACTTTCCTCGTCATCGTTCGATGGCTGTCTGTTGCGTCTATCTGATATAGCACTGAAAATATAATATTAAAATGATGCATGCACGAAAGCCATTAGAGCGGCACACAGTGAGCCGTGAACACACGCATCCCGTAAATCCCATTTTTTTTTAAACGAAAATAAACAATATCTAGTAAACAATCTCCTTCTCTAAACGTATTTTTCAACACCCATTGTCACCATTGATAATGTTTGGTTTGAATATTTCATATTCAACTGTTTTCTTATCAATAAAATAGAATTGTATATGCCATTCACGGGCTCAGTGTGCACTAAAAAAACTCACGGGATGTGTGTGCGTCATTCTAACTGAAATAACACACCATACTATATATTGCAACTCGCATATTCTTAAAGTTCTCTAGTGTATTTTAACCATCATATCACACATGTACAACTTAACATCATTAAGATTAATCTGAACATTTTGATTATCAATATGCCAGATACAGGTAATAGAATTTCGTACTTGAAAATGATGCCCACTATGCCCACTATGCCGAAACCAGCACCCACAACATACATGTACAGTTCCATGGTTGGTTTCTGGAAAAACAGTTCACAGTAATATCAGATTCAACATAAAGTAAAGGTTATTATCAATAACAGCAGAAAGTATACTTAAAATAGAATTTATGAGGTATACAGCATGTGGTCTCATGTTGCTTCAGTTTGTCTTACCATGCAATAGAAAAATTAACCAAAATTTAGTCCAAATGTAATCCAAAATTTATTGTTAACCAGTTTTCAAACCCACAGGTTCCTTTTCAAACAACATAGAAAAAATATGAACACCTTAACTTATAGTAATCTTTGTTCATAAAATTTATATTTTGTGAGTAGAACAGGTGTAGGCCAAGTGTAGGCCCTGCAGTTTTGATAATATATAAAGACTAATAATAATAATAATAATAATATAATAATAATAATAATAATAATAATAATAATAATAATAATAAGTAATTAATAAATAATAATAATAATAATAATAATAATAATAATAATAATAATAATAATAATAATAATAATAATAATAATAATAATACAGAAGTTGTAATCTGCGCCAAGATATCCTATAAAGTTCAACAGTGCAGCCCAGAGCTAACAGTCAATACAAATGCATACATATCATATATCCTACTAATGCATATCAATCAAAGACAATAAATGACACATAACTATTCATCATGAGCTACATGGAATAAATGTCTTTTCAGAGCAGATTTAAAAGTACAGAGTGATGTATAAGACTTAACATTTTCTAGTAGCCTATTTCACAAAGTTGGTACACTTTTTGCAAAAGCGCGATCCCCATAGGTTTTGAGTCTAGTTTTGGGTACGGTCAGCAGATCTGAGTGTCCGGGTTGATTGGTACACAGTTAATAGCTCGCCAACGGTGCATTTGTATGTCACCATTCAAGCATTTGTATGTAAGAAGACATATCTTGAACTCTATTCTTTTGTCCACTGGTAGCCATAGGAATGTCTTTGAAACTTGGGAGATGTGATCGTACTTGCCAGTTCTTGTAAGTATGCATGCAGCGGTATTTTGGACCTTTTGCAGCCTCTTTATCTTTACATTAAAATATAAATTTTATGAATTAGGATTACAATAATAGATAAGTTAAGGTGTTCATATTTTTCCTATGTTGTTTGAAAAGGAACCTGTGGGTTTGCAAAATGATAAAGTACATGTAGAAAATCATCAAGTATACAATATCGCATTATACATTTATATATATTTTCTATCACTAAAACCTCATTTCAAATCGGATATAGTATGTATGAATAAAAGTCTTCTTTTCCCCATAGTGAATTAATCTTCTCTAGCTTATAACTGTGAAGACGATAAATCAGTAACGGAAAACATAGTCAGATGCCCTGTTCTTGAAGTACTGCCCGTCCCTCACCCCACCCTAATATTCAACAAAAAATATTGCATAACACGAGTCTGCAGCATCAACCACTGTTGGAACAAGCTCACCCCTCCTCTCTGCACACCTCTCTCTTAACAAACCCCACTTCCCATTCTGACAACACCCACCATTGTTCTGAAAGCACCTGCCCACATCAACCTCATCACCCAACCACTAATCAACAACAAATATTGCATAGTACAGTTCCACACCATCCACACTGTCCAGAGTGGTACCCCCAGCTCTCATTCTGACAGTACCCACCACTGTTCTAACAATCCCCAGCCCCCTTTCTGACTCCACGAGCCCCATGTCCCAATACCACCCTCCCCATTACATCTTGACAGCACACACCACTTGTCTTTACACCACGCCACCCCCTTCCTGACAGCATCCACAGATCCACAACTTGATACCATACCACCCACATCTGCCTTGCTGACACTATACATCGCATCATACATACATCCATCCTGATTGCAGCCAAAAATCATAAAATTATAAATGAATCTTTTCTATTTGATGTACTTACACAATACACAGTCAAATATACAGACACAATTTAGATACACAATACACACACACACATGTGCATACAGACAGCCCTTTAAATACGGCCAACCATAGAGTAAGCAATTATATATAACCTTGCAATCATCTATATTGAGGTTTACGACAGTGTTGCCACAAGAAATGACATCAATATGACGCAATGGACTCCAAGATGTCAGCCATCATCTGCTATCTTTATTATAGAATCGGTAATAGACATCTGATAGACATCTAATAGCACCATTTGGCCCATCAAAACTATAAACTTGCAATACTACCCGGTACCATTAACATTCTCACATAGTCAGAAGTTGTCTAGCTAGTCAGGTGTAAATGGTTTTTAGTTGTGTATCATTATTTGGTTGTCCTGATTTTTGAAATGATTGCCCAGGTAAACAGGACAACTCTTAATGTACAGGCTTACCATGGGCACTTGTACACACACTGATAGGTTAAGATGCCTGAATATTTGCTCAATGTCATATTTAGTAGTATTCAGTAACATACTGCCACTGGACAATGTATTTATTCATGGAAGGAATCTTAACATATCCCTGTACATCTACCAGTGCCCATGTTGTCCTTAATATTTCATTCGAAGATCCTAATATTTAATGGAGAACAGAAGCTTTTGATTAACTCTTTAGTGCTTTCATCATTACATACCAATCAGATTGAATTTATTATGGATATGCCTTTATGAATATGAATATGGTTGCCAAACGAGTCGTTCTTTTACCTTTCACTTTTGATCAACTCATTGTACTGTGGTAAGACATAAATGAGCATATTCTTAAACTAGATTTCCCTTGTATTAATGAAAAAAAATTTCATAATTTCCACGACAAGCATCATTGATTGTGGACATTGTAAAATTTCCCACGGAGTTTTACCTTTCTTTCGCCTTTCAATGGAGACTGGGAGGGCGGTGTTGTGTGATATCTATAGCGAATTCTGTTACAAGAAGCTTGTCCCACCTTAATCCATGGAAACCAACTAGATCTAGGTGGAAAGGAAATTCAATCTTTAGCACTGTTACAGTAGTTTGCATTTAATGGGAGTATGTTATTTATACAAATACCAAATTGCCCTCGCTTTGGATAATGTTGCAGATGTCTAGTGATCACTTGTATCCGTGCAATAATGGACATAGCGATTGTCAGTAGCCACCATTTACAAGTTTATTAAAAGCTTAAGTGCTGTTTTAGAGTATCCGTAATGTAACTCCACTTCTAATAATCTCTAATTAATAAGACGTCCATCAGAACGACTGGCATATTCATTTGCCATTTGTACTTTCGTTATCAGACTACTCTTTCCATGCTACTCATATACATGTAGGTCAGCGGGTTTTTCCATCATAGAAAGCCTTTCGTGGTTCCCTGGTTCTACCTCACATATGATCACATATTGTAATGGTTCATGCACATTATGTTTAACTATCTTGAGTCACGATATAACATTAAAAATATTCCAAATCACCATCGTCGAAAACATCTATGACATTGACCCAATCAATATGCAATCCAAAGGACGAGACTCTGTTGGGAATATCCAGACGACGGTATACATGAATTGGCGTCATTTCGCTTTCGTTTTTTACAATTAAATGTAGCGCATTATGAACTTCGATGCGCTTATCATTGATCAATGCATGTGGCTTTTTACAATTATCCAAGGTTCAGGTATAGTGAATGATAGTGACTTTCAATGGTTTATAAGTGTGTCTGTTTATTTTTTGTGCATACTTAGTATGATATGGATATTCAAGAACCAAGCTAAAATCCATAAATACATTGCCACATGTCTCTCATTGTGTTGTGTTCAAAGGCAGTGGAACGAGTGTCGGCATCTTGTTTGAAACATCTTGATCTTCTGCATACATTGGAAAAAAATTGCTTTCTTAGAAGGCATTTTTTTCAGCAATTCAGCAATATTTGTGCCAGCTTCACCTGATATTCTCTGCAAGCGGGGTTTCTTTGAGGCCATGGGAGACGTCATAAAAGATGTCATAGCAACATTCTTCATTATTTCTGCATCTTTCTTTCTTCGTGCATCCATTACATCTTTCTTTACCTTTCATGATGCCTGTGAACGGGGCTGTGGATCGACTTTAAGATCCCCCAATATTTCCAAAGCACCTAATATATATCTGAGAGTCTTTGTCTCACACTCTGCATGAGGAAATTGCCTTTGATTAGTTGTAGGTCTACATACCGCGCTTTAAAAAATAATAGATTTACAGAAATAATGTACACGTGTAATAAATCATCTATACACGTGTGCCGCTGAAAAAATGTTTGCCTCACAAAAAATAGAAAATAAATATTTTAGCCAAAGTTAAAGCTCCTGCCACCTCTCAGATATTCTAATAGTCCGGGGGGGGGGGCGTTATAAGGATACAACATATTTTTACAAAACAATTCTGGAGCACGATAACCAATGGAAATACATGAAAAAGAATAATAAAGCACTAATGTATATATTGGTCTGTATACCTGTCTCTGGCACTGGCACTTGTCACGAAAAACGACTGATAAAATATTAGTTCTTTATCTATTCACTTAGTATACATGTCCTTCTCTAATAATGGTGTATTATTAATAAAGTACACATAATTAATCATTTTATTAGTGTTTAGTGTTTTCGTTCGTGATAAATGTCAGTGTGCATATAGTATAATATAGAAGTCGCAAAATCATATATGTACTCACATTTAAAAGTATTTTCTATCCGGGTTAACGCCGATATATACCTGTACTTCACAGAATAGTCTCATTCATTCAAAAATATGCAACAATGTGATAAGTCATTTAATTAATAGTATTATTGTAATTAATACCCGTGATACAAGTGACTACTTACATGACGTTTATAGCTACATGTAAGCATTCACCGTGATCAATGAAAAAAGCAAAAGCACAAGGTTAAAAATAGCAATAGATACTATCCCAAAGAGTGCATCTAAAGTAGAACTATAATTTGGGTCAAATTAAATGGTATGTGTGTTTTCATATGTGAAATGTGTTATCAGAGTAAATCGCTGCACAGCTCTACATTGAGTACTTTGGATTTGGCAACAATGTCGAAAGTTGTTTATACATTGTACTAGTGCATCGTAATAACTATTTCCAGAGCAGGCGTGTTTCCTGCCTGTATCTTGACAACTTTATAGTAATAAACGACATCATTTCATAGTAATAAATGGACACTATGAAATAACCATAATAGTCCATCATCTGTTACTGGAATGACTATGTGTAGGAAGAATTTTCTTAAATAATGAGGGGGTAATCTTTTGGGAAGTTATGATTGTAAGCAAATTAAGACGTGGCAGTGATGACTATATTTGGATCAACATTGAGTGGGTACAATCTGCTTATCAACAAGACTAAAGTCTGTGCCAATGGCAAACACTGAATACAGTAATCAACTACAACAAGCAGTACAGTGCAATCCTTGTAACTTGAATGGCTGAAAATGTTTTGATTTAAGGCCCATAACTCCACTAGCATTGCATTTGAAAATGATTGACAACATAGTTCACAATTAAATGTGGTGACACTTACATAGTCTAACATAGTCGCACTTTTTAAGATGCCTTTAATTGACACTTTGGTGTGTTAACTGTATTGCCATGTCCAATCGTAGTTAGACAGACTGTCACATTGCATAGGATAGATTCAGTGGATGTTGAATTAAGTACAAAAATAACAAAACAATGATGAAGTTACTTTTTTGTAGTCTGGCTTTTGTGCTGGTGTCGCACACTGCAGCAGTGCCTGTCAAATACACCGACTGTGGTGAGAACATGGACTTGTTTTATTTGTTTGATGGCTGTGTACATGTCTGGTGGGCGTTACTATGATGGATAATATTCACTAATGATCGTGGTTACCTTTAATGCTAAAGAAACACACAATGCAGCTGGAGTCGGTCGTACTTGCGCTGAGTGTGAGTTAGCTCGATGACATCGTCGGCCTACAGGAATATCGTGTACACTGTACTGTACACATATCTACCCATCTCCTGTATCTGATTATGCGTTGTAACTTTGAAACCAGTGATGATTTAGTGATAACATACATAGACATACAATGTTTGCTGTTGTAGGCAGTGTGGCCGGCGTGGTGCACGCGGTGGACGTCTCGCCGTGCCCGCTCCAGCCCTGCCAGCTGCCGCTCAACTCCAAAGTCACCGTCAGCCTCGACTTCACCGCCAGTAAGGGGGACGCTTCTTTCTGATGATATGCACAAATCCACCTTTAACTATTAAACCCACACTCTAACCGTGCCCTGCTCACCAGAGTCGGCCTCCACCGCCGTGAGCGTGACGGGGACTGCCGTGGTGGCCGGCATCCCCATTGACGTGCCTCTCCCCAACCCCGACGCCTGCCAGCTCGGCGTCTCGTGCCCCGTGAAGCCCGGAGATCACAACGTCCTCACGGCGGAACTCTACATAGAGCCGGACTTCCCCACCGTAAGATGACGACATTTATATCCACTTGGTTCTATAGGGCTGGCACGTGAGCTGCTTCCGGGTGAAGCAAACAACAACAATTAATACACTTCCGGTGACAAAGCTACGAACCATTAACATACTTCAAAAGTTTGAATGCAAAACGTTGGTTTATAAAAAACAATAGTGTGGCTAAAGATTACAGCTTTCTTACCCTCCATTCCACTCTCGTAACCAGCATCAAAACCAGGTTACGACCCGTCAATTTCCGTTATCTTGATCTTCTTGAGCCATCGTCCAGACCGTCTGAAGTTCTGGTCATTTATTTGCTTGTAAGTCAGGGGCTAGAGCTGTTCTTATCTTGACCCAATGTCACCGTGTACACGCCTACCAAGAATATCTCCAATAACATATGGCCATTGTGGAAGGGTAAAAGCATTGCTGCCTCATAATAGGTTCACCAAACGCATAAAAAACTGGTCTATTGTTTTTGTCACATCGGAAGCAACTTACTTATAAATACGCTTACCAAGTTCGAATAGGATTGTACATTTTCGTCCTTCTGGTGACATACAAGACAAATTTTACGTAAACGAGAATGCATGGTCGCACTAATTCTATTTGCTCAATGCCTTAAATTGGAATAACAACACACCAGTCACCTCTTCTGTGCCATATGTAGGCCTAAACCTGTACAAGTTTCAGCTCTGCACAGCAGTTTAAAAAACAACGGAATTATAATATTGATAAGAGAAAACACAATACGAGTGCCGCGTGTCAAATAGTCTTATCCCTAAAAACCTTACTGTTCCAGATAAGCCTGGACTTCCAGGCGAAGCTCCAGGATGACGCAGGGACTGACATGGTGTGCGTGTCCGTGCCTCTTGTGATAGTGACGGGTGAGGACGGGAGCGTGTCTGTCGCTGCCGCCGGCGAGGAGGAGCCGGACACCGTGCTGAGATTCAGGCCTCACCACTAGGATCCAGGCGGCGCCACCTCACATCATTTTTATATTGTTTCATTTTCGTACGTTTTTGTCACATCTGTGTAGTCCACCACACTTTGTAATGCTTGTTGATTGACAGAGAGCATACGTTGACATCATTGATTGTTATGTATGAAAACTTGTATTTTTACAAGGTTTTAAATGGTTCTATAAAATTGAAAACAAAATGTGTTACAGTTGCTTATTGACGCCATTAATAATAGCAATATATGTAGACTACTAAATTTCAACACGCTTCACTACTTTCATTGTTTTCCAATGACAATCATGTATATTTCAAAACTTTGACAGATTGCCTCTCTATAGCTTCATTGGATTATGAAATACAAAATATTCTTCATTTAATCATAAAATTTACTTATTAATTCGTTTACTCGTGAGTGTTTCATGTGGAGAATTTAGATTTTTTTAAAGTATGATTATGAAGAAATTGGATACCTTTTTGTAAATATAATAGTGAATTTGCTCATAGTGCACTCGGTGTGGTTTCCGTTATACAAAACCTGACTGTTCTGTTATAACCACGCTGAGAATTTAGACTGTCCAGATGATGAATATGCTACACTTTCCAGGTTATAGACCTATACTACAGCTATATCAAACGTGTTTCCACAACCAACAGCATTGCATCAACTGTAATATCCATACTACAAGACCCGTTCTCTTGATTCATAAAATGTAGGGGTCTAAACGGTACATATTTCGAATAAAGATGATAGTGAACACGCGTTACAATACGCGGAATCGAATATAAGTTAAGTTTATATTGCACTTAGTGCATTAACGCTGTCAAACAGGATACTGAGCATTGTTATTACAGACGCTTTTTTAACTTGCGCATCTATACTTAGCTTCATTACACTGAACCGATTATACCACCTTATTATGCATTCATGTAGATCACTGTAACTGACTCTAACCGGGAGAAAGAATCCTCGCGTTAATACTAAACTGGTATTCAATTGCACTGTTCACAATCTCACATCTCAAAAAAAAAAAATAAGATTGAACCATAAGTTGGACAGAAGAATGCAAATTTGACTAGCGTTGTCCGTCAACCATGTAGACCTATTGTAAACCGTTTGCTTCAGGTATTTGTACAACCGGCATCTAAATAAGCTGCCCCTATCATAAATGTGTCACTTCCTAGACGTTATGTGCACTGCTTAAGTAGAACCTCTCAACTACGACCACCCGCTGCACTGGTATAGCCTCGGGTGGTCTCCATAAAGAAGGGATCTCTTCATGGAGGTTCATGGTAATCTGTTCATAAAGATTTGCGACAGTGAACAGAAGTCTTAATATAGAGGTGGTCCCTGTAGACGTGTGGTCATAATTAGAGGCTCTAATGTAGTTTTCATAGATCTCTTAGTGATTCATGTAAACTATTTGTCACATATGCAGTCTCGCTTATAAGATTTATAGAAACAACTACGAAGTGGTGTAATTAATTCTACAGTGTAAATAATTACCTTCATCTATCTGAACACAGGCTTATCTGTCACACGTTGGTGGTGACTGATTTTGATTAATTTTACGTCTTTACAAGTACGACAAGTAAATAGGATGGACCTGTAAGTGAGAGAAATCATTATGATAACCGTTTGATTTTGTGTTTCTAAATAAATTTCTTGATGTTAAAAAAATGTGATACCAAGTTCCAGTAGTACCTCCAATCAAGATCACCTCCGTTAAGACACTTCCACTGTATCAAGTGGTCCGAATCTTCGACGAGGAGACAGTAATTAACCCCCATTAGGTCAAGCCTCAAGTAACTTATTAGAGAGGTTCGATATTGCCATGATTCCCCAGACAGGCTGAGATTATAAGCTACACGGGTGACTTGTGGCATTGTCGTCTGGCCGGCCGGAATTTTGGTGCGGACCGGAAATTACGATAAGGAAAACAAACATCTTGGTGGACGTAACAATAACGTAATACTGGAACCAATAGCCAACTGATCATTATCAATTTTCAACGTCTATTTAAACTTTCCCCTTTCAACTTTCTTTTTCGAGACCCCGGGCTAAGCTAAACGGTTTGTCAAAAAAAATATGTACATCAAAAACACAATTTCAATGAGAACCAGTAGCCTACATTAATTCTGAAAGAACGATGAAATCATATTTAATGAAAATTATGCAATAGGCCTACATACACCTATACTTATAATCTTAATTAAATTTATGATTGCCGTCTGTCCGTCTAGCAAAATAATCGTGAAATGGCGTGCTTCTACTTTTAGAACATTCTCATATAAAGTTAGCCGAGCTTAGAAATATAAGCTAGATTTTCCTGTAAAAAACATTTGTTCCGAAATTAGGGCGTACTCTTACACACATTCTACATAATCACCAGTCGCGAGTACTGTGACATTGAGTTAACAGTCGTCTACTAAGTGATGTGCCCCTAGTTTTACTGGATGTAAACAATGTGAACAGCGTGCCAGATGAAAAAAATCTTCTTTTCTTTTGAGGTGTTGAACCCAGAAATAATCTCAAACCAGTTGCATTAACCACCCCCACCTTGCTGCCCGCCCTCTAAAAACGCGACCTTTCCCTTCTCAAAATGTGCCCATGCATTCCCCCCTGACGCCGCGGGACGACCCGTCTCCTCTCGGCGTCCCTGTCGCCGACAAAGTGACGGTCATAAATCAGGCGGACGTGACATCTCGGGGAGGGTTTCCCCGCCACAGCAGCCAATCAACGGTCGTGACGCCCTATAGTTCCTCCGTCCACCGCTAGGTGTCACCACTGGGCGACGCAAAAAAATGTCGCCTGTCGCACGATGCCCGGTTTCCCCGCGCGCGTAGTTCCGATATAAACTACTAAAAGGAAATGGTGGTCAGTTGCTCTGTTGATAAGATTTGACTTTGGGCCGCGGGCAGCAAACTTTGCCAGCCACTTGCCAGTGCAGCAGCAGTGATTTCACCGTAAACCGCGCTCCCCGAGTGCTATATTTACACGACCGCGTGATAAGGCGAGACAGACGAGATTTCAAGCGAGAGCAGTGGAGATGCTGCGCCGAGTGCCACAGTTAGCGGCAAGCTGATTGATAAGATATCGATTTGAACACCTACCACCGCGAGAACAAGACGACGCGAGGCGTTCGCTTCTGCCGCTTGAGGAATATCGATCTTGACAGCACATGCGCAGACGACTTCTCGCCACTCGAGTGTCGTGTTTCTCCACCGCCACAAACACGCGCAAGGCTTTCTTTATCGCACAACAACAACGCAGGATAATCCAATGTTTTCAGTGTGTTTTTTCATAGGATAATCGCTACTACGTACCATTTCGTTGTAGAAACCCAGGCGTTCTAATAGAGCTCAGAATATTTACGGTTAGATTTGAGTCACTGACGGCTAATTCGATTTGCATCGTCCTCGGGGCATTCACGTGTCTCTGCCGCCTGGGAGGTAAAAGCCCCCGTCAAAATCACGCTCACATCAAAGGTGACCCCGCCACCCGGATATCACTTGGATACACACAGCAGGATACAAACCCCTACGCCACGCTAGTGCCCGTCGCTCGGATACCACCAACAGAGCTAGCGACTCCGCGGAGGCCATGAGCGGTGACGGCTAGACCGGGCCCACCGGCTAGCGTGCTTCTGCTGCAGAGACGGAGGTGCAGGCGGAGGCGAGGACGAGCAGGAGGAGGGGGATGCATGCGCCGGCGTGGTCGCGGGCCGCGGGGCTCGCCGCCCTGCTGGTGCTGGCCGCGCTCGCCGAGACGGCGGCCGGGATACGATGGCTGTAAGTAGTGACGGCGGCCAGACGTGTGTAGTGGTGGTTGTGGGTTCTTGTTGTGATTAGAATTGGGCATTGTGTCCAAAGGTTTGAAATGCGTTGGAATGACATCTTTGACAGTATACTTCTTGAAGAAGCATGCGCTGGCATATATGAAAGTTTTATATAGGTGGGATAAGTATTTAATGTAATTTCACACAGACACCTGGCCTGTTTGTGGCATATCAAAACACGTAGTCAGAATTTAGCTGTGTGACTTATTAATACTATGTGGAAAACTATAATAAATGCTTTGCGATCTTCATGAAACTTTCACATTTGTCAGATGCGTGTCCTAAAAGTATACTGGCAAGATTTCATTCAGAAACATATCATATATTTTGCAGATAATACCACATTTCACTTCTTACAAGAACCTGAAGTAGCCGATAGGTTTTGGCGGTACTATAAATGTGCGCAGGAATAAGACCCTCTTATCTTGTTCCTGATGTGTATGTACCGCACCACAAAATTATTGTCCTTTCAATTCACATTAAAATATCGTTGAAATTTTATCTGACGAGACAACCATCAAAGGGGACACCCTCCTTCTACACATGACAAAGTTGGAAAACATCACAGACCATAGAAATCTACATACATTGATTGGGTCATCTTATACTGATACGAATTCTTAGCACTGCTAGTCTCTTACAAGACTGCGAATGTTGAACGTTGATGTCCCCGTTCAAGCTAATCACCTCCGTCTATTGAGACAATAACACCGATCGATCACGGCGGCAAGCTGCTCTAGTGATATCTGATTAATTGATTGACACCTGTCAATCGGTGCCTGGTTTCCGTGATTTGTTATCTGCAGCTTACACCGTCCATATGAACTAAACGCCGATAGAAATCGACTGTTGTCGGGCTATCAATATGGTATACATGTACTGTTTCGCAAACAATGTGGAATGTTGTTACACAACATCTTGCTTGATCAGATTTATGAATTGAAATAACGTATAGAAGTCCATGTCAGAGAACCGTCAAACCTGTCTTATCTTGTCATCTATCTCCTGCTTATCTTCATGCTGATAGTGACACGGATATTGAAAATGATAATGTCCTCGTTATTTGATAAATACATAGATTCTCCAAGCACATGAATCATCATAATTTCATACATTGCCCTATGAGGAGTGAGATTGTGCCGAAAAGAGTGTTCCCAGACCATCGTCTATGGACAATACAGTACCACCAAAGGTTTATAATTGTCATGAATATATAATATAAGCCCTATCCTAAAAAATGTGTACCCGTAAGTGTAACCCTAACTGTAAGAGGTAACTTATTTTGAATACATATTCTTAAAACTTTGTTTTCTTCTTCTCAAACAAGAAAAGCGCTTGCCATATGTAACATCAGGAATTTATAAATTCCTGGTAACATGCATAAGGAGGTCCAAAATACCCAAGATAATTTCATTATGGTGAACTGTACTTACAATAATGATGTCACCATGAAGATATGTAGCTAGCCTACGTAGAACAGTAGTTTAGCAATACTGAGGCGTGCTTATAAGCTGCATATTTCAAGACATATACATATACCGCAGTCGGCATCGGGCGCCACCGGTAATTATACGTGGCGCAAATCGTGATGGAATATGTGTCAAAAGTAGGGCAGTTGTCTTGCGATAGGATAGTGGCATTTTCGTGTAATTGCTGGTTATAACAGTGTGTCAAACTTGCAGGAGTCATCTCACATGAATAGCAAATGGGGGTGTATGTTGATTTCGAGTGTCTCAGTATTTGAGGCATGTCAACTGTTTAAAATTTACATTTAATAACATCGACATATTGAGCAGTCAGTTGTATGCAAAAGATAATCAGATATTGGGATCTGTCTCTCTGAGATATACTGTATGAACAAATTAATTTTACACGTGTAGCGAAACCTGTGACGATTTTCAATGCATCAGCAGATTTTTTTTACGAAACGTCTTTGATGTCCTAGTTAGTACTGCAATGGTGAAACTGTAATGAAGTTATTCATTTCACTATCTGAAAGCTATCAGCCTCCATCTAAATCAAGAAATGGTGACTCCCAGGCTGGCTGGAATATTCTCAGCTCTGTTTTATGTCTTTTGTGTGTTCACTGATTATATTAGTCTCGTCTGCCGGGGCTTTCACGGGTGACACGATATATTGATACTCAGTTATTGATCCACAACTAATGATGGTTTAATTAAAACAATCTCATCTGATGTATCTCTATATGCATGAGCTTATTAATACACGTAAAATGTGTGAGCTGTAATCTATGATGATACAAACGAGATATTTCTTTCTCAACGGACATGTCATTATTTATGCAGTTAATAAGTTTGATAAAAGCAGTTTACACTACATTGCATGCATGTTTTTGCATCACATTGGTAGCCTCAATAAAAGTGTCCGATGGTCATCGGTGGTCTTTAATAGCACTTTGTATACAAGGGAAATCACTGGTTCTTTCAATATGCACACTAAAGACACACAGAGTGTGAACTGTAAATTCTGATCTTGATACAGATGCTGTAAAATGTAAAGTATTCACTTAAACGACACTATGAATGTGACTGTTAGATTCAAGTGAGAAAACCACAAGTTAAGTACAGATTAAGTGGATATAAAACAAAATAGACCCTTTAAGAAACCAAACAATTAGCTCCAGAGCATTTAGATGTGATAGCATCTTTATGGTTAGACAACCTCGGCTACTTTGAAGTGGTTGAGTCCACCACATGAAAGCAATTTGCATGATCACCAATAAGAGGGTCACATGACTTCCTGAAACGCTACATGACGCCATTGACTGCATTTTTTTTCTATTTTTTTTTCGTGGTTGATTGAAATGGTTTGTATCTTGTTGACTGTTCAAAAGTGTTATGTATCTTTTACATTAAAAATAACAACATGGTAAACACTTATAACTTGGAATGTACAGGAAATAAGATAGCAATAGCATTGAATGTATCCCACATTGACATTCAGCGATGGGAAATGCACACAAGCCACAAAAGAAACCCAGACAACATATGTATGAAACGTATACGCAAAATCGTACACTATCTGCCCACAAACGTCTCAGCGCCAGTCCATAATCAACGACAGCGGCAGAAACCAGACACCAATATTGAAAAGCAGTACACATTTGCCCTAACAGTACTCATGTGTTACGTGCGAAGCCTGGCTATTTTACCATTTATTGGTCGGGGTGTGGTGGGGGGGGGGGCTGTTGATTGTCTCTTTACAGTCACTACCCTTTTCGTTTACACTGCCGTGGGAATAGACTTTTTTTGCAATGGCATTTTAACAGCTCCCTCCTACACCGCCCTCACGTATTTAGGGCTTATTCAATTCACAAGTTATATATATGAAAAATACACATATGAAATGAGAGATAGGTTCCCGTCGACCGACGATCTACTATGTACCACTGTTAAGGAAATCAAAATAATTGAAACATTTCACCACAAACCAGTAATCATGACTACAACCCAGAGAAATCAAACTCCGATTCTTCATACGAAAACCGTGTATTTGCTGTAATAGTGCCAGCTAATTGTATAAGTGAGGCTGTTGGCAAAATATTTCCCTACTAGTATAAATAAATGCTTATCTCTCTCGAGCAAAACGTAAGTGTAGGAATTTATGCCACACGATAATGTCAGTGGAGCTGTTGGTGAACATACAGCTGAACCTTCAATGAAGACCATCTTCATAATAAGACCATTTAATCGGTGTCCAACGTCTTTATAAATAGGGCATCGCTAACCTCCATAACAATACCATGTCTCTACTACGATCGCCTTTATAAGAACATTTTTCGTGGTGTCAAACTTTCACAAAGAGACCACCTCCCATTGAGACCACCTCTAAAGTAGAACCAATTCTTGCAGTCTGAAGCCCTACAAGTAAGGCTAAGTGAAACTCTATAAAGAGACCAGAACACAGACTATTGACACCGCTCGAGACAAGTCACTGGGTGGTCGTGATAGAGAGGTTCTACTGTGCACTGCGCCCGCTCCTCACACTATCGATAGACCTCTAGTGGCTGATCAGCGACTCCAGGCAGTGTATGAGATCTGATAGCAACAGAGGTGTAAATGTGTATGATGCGGACTGTTATCACTACAAGATCCAGACTTTAGAAGAGGAGGGGCGCACACTCGAGGTGCTTCGTTGGTTTCTTGGCAGAAATAGACACTTTAATCAGCGGTGCTATTATATATTATTATTCAAACCAACTGTACGCAGTGTTAAATAGATTCCCGTAAACCGACAGAGGCATGACTCACAACCGTGTGTTTTACACGCACCTGCAGTAGCAGGGCCGACAAAGAGGAGTGTGTACATCAGCACGGGGGCGGGAGGAGAGCAGGGTGCGAACAGATGGGCGCTGATTGGCGGACGCTGACTGACGGCTCACTCACAGACGGCATCTGGGTGCCACTTGTAATTAGCGGGTTGTGTGCAATGTCAATCATCGACAAATGTATGGTTATTAACCAGGTTTGTACCCTATATTTAGATGTGTTTGGAGACAACGATTGACATTTGTATGAATTTATTTCATGTCTTTGACATATCTTCAGCACAATGACACAGTTACATGGACTAGAGTGCTACCCGATACTAAAATGTACAAGTACGTACGTGTGGTGTTTGAAGTGCAATTAAACCATTTAAGTTTACATACCATAGAATATACACGTATTTAGATATTGCCAGGAATGAAATAATGATTATTTCACTCCAGATGTTGCACTTGTAGAAAGAGTGGGGCTGCAGAGAACGGTCATGCGCTTTTGGTGTTTGTTGAGCAATGTAATTTCCTTCACTTCTAAATACATAGAAACGTCTCAAGTATTAAGACCACCCAGTGGCCAGTCTCAAGTGGTCTCCATAGAGGTGGTCTCTTTATTGGGGTTCGAGGTGATGCTTGTGAAGAATTGGGAGCACAAAATAATACAGAAAACAAAATAATTTTTTAAACTCTATGGAAATGGTTTATTCATTTGTATTATCACAAATTGCGCCAAGAAAACACATGTAGCATGAAATAATGTCCTAGTGTGGACATTGTCTCTTTATAAAAGTGGTCTTAATGGGCAGTTCTACTGCATGCGTGTATTTTTGCAAATCGACGAAATCGACCAATAAAGACAAACGATCGGACATATCATATGACACCCTGAATCTGTTGTGTGAAATCTACCACATTGTCGTTCTCTAAAGGCTTGTAACTCACAACCATTGCAGCACACACCACTTTGGTGTATTTGTTTCAAACCATTCCTATAAGCGAGTGTTCGCACCGCAGTTCCCCCAGGGTTCCAAACAGCTGCCATTAAGGTCATTTAGAGACATTAAGTGCCACCCAAAACGAAGAAAAACATTGCCACCGTTTGATTGGGCCGGCCCAGAGGGGTTTGCACGTTGCTAGTACAAACGATTTGACAGTGCAACCTTCTCAGCTAGCACATTGACCTCAACTTCCACAAATACAGTGAAACCTGTCCATGTGGACGTCACTTTCATTCATGGATAACTGTCTTACGTACACACTTTCCACTTCTCCCAAAGGTGTGCATCATAAAACATATAACATGAAAAGTTGATTGCCTCGAATATGAATAACGATTGTGGAGAGTTGGCAAGATATTGAAGCACGCGATTTTATTTGTGTATCAAACTGTATACAGTGGAGTGTTCACTTATGTATAGAATAGACTATCACAGCCTGCAGTGTGGTCGTGTGAGAGTTGTAGTCGGCCTGTAAGGCCTTGGGCTGTTTCCGCGAGCTTTGATACAATCTTACATGATCGTCTGATCGACTGATAATAGGTGGTAATGACTCGGCGGCTCTCAACGGTGCTCTTTGTTTTCAAAGGAATGATGATTTGCGGTGCGACACGTAATAGCGGTTTTCGTGGTGATGTTTCACAGACCGTATAGATTTATTCACTCTTCTTCTACTAAGAATATTACATTGCTATTTCTGATATTGTGAAAGGAAACTGTATAGGTGTATGTGCATACTCTGTTTTGTTGTTTTGCTATTGAGGTTGCGCATGTTAACTATTATTTTGAGAGTCCCTCATATATGGTGTGTGACAGAATGTTATCTTATATTTTCAGTGTTTTGTTTTTCTTAGAACACGTAATCATCTAACCAATATCACATGACCTTAATAACACATACCTATAGAAATATCTTGCATTCTGATAATTATGTTACACGGTGCTGTTAAAGGACTTACTCAAGCCTTGGCTGCGTGTACATTCCCAAACAACCTGATCCTTTGGACAATCCCTTAAAATGTGCACCTGCCGCAACTACTCGAAACGTCTACCTATTCTCATCACCCCAACGTCCAAAAATACCCAACCTAAAGCTACTTCGTGGTAGACCCCTCAAATTGTCGTCCACAAGAAACACATCCATTGAGTCCGCCAGTAGTCTGATGAGTTTGCCAGACGTTGGAAGCGGTCTGGTCTTGGCCGGCTGAGCCCTGCTGGTGGCTGGTACGGGCCTGATGAGGACCCCGTGCCAGCTCCTCGCAGAGACGCGAACGAGGCGGCTCAAGTGGGGAGGGGGAAGTGGTTATTGGGTTTGGAGAATGAGTTAGTGAGTGCTTATTGTATGTAAGTTGTGTGGCCGTCTGCAACTTATACATACTGCTTTACCAGGTGTACATTCTCATCACATCAGATTCTGTTCATTTATCCAGGGCTCTTTATCTGTTTCTGATTCACAGTCACCGAGATGTGAGTGGGCCTAATGATTAGGATGGCAACTAATACATGTACTGTCTTTATTATTATCTTGGTATATGAATTTTTAAGTTGAATTTATTGCATTTAGTACACTAATTGATTTAACCACATATACCTCTGGCTTACAATCGGAATATTAAAAGAGGCAATGAATTACTGCTAGTAATGTACATAATAACAAAATAACAGCCGCATATTGATTAATCACGTGGCTAATGGTAGTGAGCTTCAGTTGAAAAATGGTGGGGATGATAGAAAACGTTTGCATTATTTGTTTTGTTACATCAATATGTTTTATAGCTGCATAAGAAAATCTAATTTGTTGACAGACTAAAGAGTGATTCACTAGTTTGCCCATTATGCGTTGAGCTACAAACGATCGGGATGGGAACTTCTTAATGACTTTGGTATATATAAATGTAGGTAGTACTTTTAATGTATTTCCCATTGAACTTCATAATTGCTTTGTGTGTAACAGCTTCAAGTAATGGCTCAGCCTAATAAGTCAAATCATTCAGATGTCGTTTCGTTCGTTAACACTCTTCACATCTGGCAGGTTCCACTGTATGGCATAGATTGCTTACACCATTTCCACAGATTCTTCAATGGAGCAACATTAAAACCTAAACAACCACATCTCTATTGTGTAGAGTCAAGCCATTATGGCACATGAAGCAGTCAAGTATTATTAGCTCTATTATCACGCGGTCGGTAACTCTAGCATGAGGCTCTGTTGTATGTGGTGTTAATGGTTTTGAACAGGGTGGCGTACTGTAGAACCTCTGTGATGACAACCGATATAACCCTTTACAATATAACATTCAATTGGGTTGGATAGGTTGACATATGTCAATCTGGTTATATTGATATTTCATTGGTTTGAACACATACGCTCAAAACGACTTGCCGTTTGTTCAGTATAGCGAGGTGGTCATGTTTCGTGGTAGTAGTGTACAAAGCGTCAGCACTTAATTTAAACTGATTTGCTTTAGCATAGATCAAGATAGGATGTCGCCCCAAGAGACCCATATTGAAATATTCCCCACAGTCCATCTTGTTGCATTATGCCTTAATTTATACTGTGCAACCTCGGTAAGAGGACAGTCCTAATTATCATAAAAGATAGTTCATTTACAAGGGTGACCATACCACATAGCCGCAAATAAGCAAGTCAAGAATATCAACTAAATATCAGTAGTAGAAGAAACCATGAGTACCCGTTTACTGTTATTATGATATTTCTAAACACTTGTGGTTTTACTGTAGGCTAGACAATACCTGGGAAATAGCGCCATAGTGTATGGTCGATTGGGTGTGAAGTATTACGCAGGTTTGTAATGTGGATGGAGGTGATATTGTCATAGGCAGTTTGATGTAGCTCTGTGATATTTTGACTTGAGTTACTTGTAACATGGCTTTGGTTTCATTGATAAAATGGATAAGTCACACAATGGCCTGATAAGATGGAATGGCTTGCTAATTGGAACGTATGTGAAGGAAATTGAACGCATGTGTGTCATAGAAACCTTCTATGCACATGTATTTGGATTAGGCTGGAATGGTCATTCTCAGAAATGTCATGTGTATGAAAATATGCACACTGATTCACAAAGAATGCACTCAAAGGTTCATGGATAATATTAAACATACAATAAACTATCGGGCAGTAGCCGTGGGTACTTGATGTAACCTGTCATCCTCTCCATAATGTCACGTTTGATCTCTTAAGTTATACATGTATTTTGAAGTTACATAGCCCTAAGCCAGCGGAACACTTGTTAGATTTACACATTACTAAATATATAATTTTTTCCCACTGGAGTTTCATAATGACTGATCATGCTTATTATATAGTATTTAAAACGGATTTCTTAAAATCAGTCTTTATAGAATGAAAATCTTATAATAAATACTCAGGTGGTCAGTTTTGGGAGGTTGTACTGTAACATAAGGCACTGGTACCGATGCCCGCCGGTGCATGTTCAGACCAAAAACAGAACCTCGCCTCGCATTCTGAGGTACATCAACTTGTAATATGTTGACATTTATTGCCTCTTACTCTGACTTTGAGATTTCTTCTCTGTTTTACCATCACTTACATATACAGTTCTTCGTGAATATTGTTTTACACTGGGTAAATGTTATGTTTAGTACGATTTGGCACTGTGCTTATGTTATTTTCAATTATGTTATTTTTGCTTGTGTAAAGTACATGCACACAAGAGCTTGCTGACGATGTAATCTTGATTTACCTTGATAAATAATCCATTTAGATTTCAGATTACCCGTTAATGGTTTAATTAGCTTAGTATAAGTTTAAACATGTTGGCCTAAAATGTACATATCATTTTATCTCTGGGAATAGTTCAGTAAATTTTATGTAAACTACCATTGACACTTGCATGCATATACATAAATAAGCAAATTTTTGCTTGCCAAGAATCACAATTTACAAATTAGACCAAATTAATGGTTTTATAGGACATGCATAGAAGCTCAATCGTGCATGAGTAATTTCTAAACTATGTATATATATTTACCTCCCACTTGTATCAAAAGACAGAGAACCTGATACTCCCGGGTTGTGCACTGTTGGTGAGTGCAGAGTATGTTAATTCCTGAGAATCGTTAGTACTTTTGTTTTGTGTAGAATTAGCATTCTGGGTGACTTCATGTGAATTATTTAAGATCAAAGATAATTCTGGTGAAGTGAGATCGCCGCGGAAGGTGGAAGTTCACTGACCACGGCGGCAGACGGATTTCTACAAGTTTCCGAGTAGTTATTACTATTTATTTTGCAAGGGCAGAAAAATAAGCATAATGAATACTGTGACCAGAATCGGAACCGGAGTTGATGCACTAATGATTAATAACTATAACACAAGTTTTAATTCAGCAAAGCGTGTTTAAGCCCCAGTCTGACAGATACGGATGTTCATTGCTGAAGCTCAACTTTGTGACAGAGGCTTTGGAATACACGCCTGATTTTTACTCACTAGATTGCGTCGGTGACGAGACCACGCGCATTGACAAACAAAACTACAATTGATTCAGTCTTAACAATCGGGATCGTCTGACCCTACCTTCAAAGACGAGAGCTACAGGGTGTTTCACGCTGTGCCTCTGGCAGGGTTATAGCTGACCACAGCTGAGCGAACACGAGGTTAGCAACATCTTAACTATAAAATGAAATGTTGCAGGTCGACTAGTAACATAGAATTCGTTGATGTATATGAGTGAAACATTGTCCTAAAACTGGCTGTTACAATTACTCACATCACTGTACAATTACAAAGCAACTGTTTGTTTCCAGTTTGGCATCACAAAACCAACACTGTCCATTGGTCTAATTCCAGTTTTCTGATTGCTCACAAAGAGCAACATCTTGTTTAATTAAAGTATCAAAGACTCGATTAGTTGGTCCAGCACTGTGCGGTTAGAGTATTCACCCAGCACAGATATTGAAGACCTTCAAGTCTAATGGAAGAAAACACTTTGAAGGTTAATTTTTCCGCTGCACTGTTTTATGCGATGTCCGTGAAGTTTCACAAAATGACGTTTATCGTTTGGTTTTGAAATATTCGGACCGACAAGATTCGCCAAGCGAGTGAACAATAAATCTAGGATTTCCCAAGCCATTAAGCTGGGCGTCTGTCTGAGAAGATTCTCCATGTGTAATTAGTGGCAAATGTTATGATAATCAATGAGTGTGGGCGGCAAGTGGGGGACGCCACCGCGATGTATCATGCAGATTATTCCAGAACTCTGAGACAACGTTTTGCTGTTCATTTTGGGTTTCTTAATTACTTAGCTGGGATTTCCTTTCGTAATATCTGCATAAAGCGTCAAAGAATGATACTTGATATGATAAATACTGAATCAGGTGCTTCACTCTTGTTTTTTACAAACTGTATTAAACAGGTGTAGTGTTGGAATGTGGTTCCACGAGATAGTTTAAACACCAGGAACGGACAGTAGAACCTCAAACCAACAACCAAATGTCACCTTCTATCTATAATGTTATAACAGGCAGACCTATACGTGTATCTCCCTGCAATATGTCTCGTATACAGCGGAACACCCCGTTAAGACCATCTCTTTAAAGAGACCATCACTGTGACCAGTATAATTAAACTATTTATTACGGTCCTAATCCTGCATAAACATTCTACGGCAAACCTCTACAGAGAACCACCTCTGTATTGAGGATTTGAGACCGCTTCAGAGAAGTCCCAATGCTAGTCTCAATAGAGATGTTTCACTGTTCTTGACAGACCCTGACACCCACAGAGAGCGTCTCCTGCTGTATCAACTACAGCCGGCGGATCACGTGACAGTATGAGCCGCGGTAATCGTGCGCGCCGCTGTGCACCCCGCGGGACGCCCCCGGGCGACCCGCCCCACTCGTTCTCTCTACTCCTACAACCTCACACTGATTCAAACGCATAGCATTGTAGCGCATAGAATACAATTATTCATAAAGAACCAAAAAAACAGTTGACAAAAACGTCGTGGAGATCAGGGGCGGGGAGAGGGCGAGGGTGCAGCGCAGACCTCGCAGCGCCCTCTGTCGGCGGCGGCGGCCCGGTCCGCCTCAGTGTCAATCACAGTGACGAGTCGGCGGCAAGTGTGGGGCATGGGAACTACAGGACGTCACTTGGGGTAAAAAGAAACTGTCACACTTGACTTTTCTCATATGTGTGCTTTAACACCGCTTGCTAAATGAACATCGTACGCCATGTAAAGCAGCATGGGGAACTACAGGATTTCGCATAGGTGTTTCGTAGTCAAAAGTAAGGGATGAAAGGGGTGGTTTTTGATTGCAGCTCGTGGAATGTATTGTCGTGACACTAATTCATATATAAGAATATTTTCATAGTATCACATACGTTCACCTCCCTTCACGCTTTTTTGAAAATTAACACTATACGGCCACGAGAATGTACTTTTGCTTTATACTATGCCAGCAGTATAGTAAGTTATTCCTGTGACATATCGTAATCTTAACATATATGTTATTCATATTCATATGAACCATTGGCCATCAGTGTATTGATCAAGATGATTCTCATTCGAATTGCATTGGCCATAAAGCAGACAAACAGGAACCCGATCACTAATAAAACTTGCCGTGCGGGACTAGCCGATCATCCTGCCGCTGTTTACCGTCACCGATAACGAGAGATAACGAGACTTACCCGCGTCCTTTGCGTGTTTACGGAAGCTCTAAAGTGCCACTTGTCGTCTGTGTATTACCCTGCCCCGCCGATCATAAAATGCATTCTCTTGTACTTGAGGGCTGTTATTAGGTGTGGATTGATCTCTCCAGGTTTGATTTATTGCCAGCTATACTGTCGACTTATAATACCAGTGTAATTGCATTTATTGAAGTGGCGTGCTCGATTGATCGCTTTTCTATGGGTTCCTGTGGCGTACTCGATTGGTGTCTTGCATTGAAAGCATTTTTGTCAGGCAATACACGTTGTGGTATTTTGTATACTGTTTGAACATTATAGTATATGATTTAGACTTTTTACAGCTCATTGTAATTTTTTTCCAATATTGATGATCTAGAAAAAGACCCGTGAATTTTTAGTATTAATGCGCATGGTGTGTTGACGTCTTCCAGTTACCGAGAAACATAACAGTGACAAAGTTTTGTCAAAATTATTCATAATATAGTCTAAGTATTGGTCTTATTAGTCTTAAAAGCAAGCCGTTTATGTGTAGAATAACACTGATAGGCTATATCTGCCACATTGGAGTATGTGGGTGGTATATCTGCACTTTAAAATGTTTACTATCTGGTCAAATAAAGCCCTGTGCAAGTGTGCACTACTATTATCATCCAACTCTAATGTCATCAACGTTATTCTGTGGAGAAACTAAGTGATTTGAAGTGGTCTTTGAAAACTCATTTTTACCACATAGACTACAACGCAGTTAAAATACATTACCAGCTGAGATTAGAGCAGCTATTCTCATGCGAACAAAAACTAAAGTTTGGCTAATAATCATCCTGCTTTACCAGGGGTACATTCACATCACATCAGATTCTGTTCATTTAGCACGATATGTGACTATTTGATTTACGGATTAGAATGGCCAATAATAGTCACAAACCAGCGCATAAGAATAGTTGTATCACCAAGATACATGGTTCCTGTTACGGTAGGTCACCAAGTGCTTCTTCCATTAAACAAACAGCCGCCCACACGACCTCTGCTCCCGTACGTGCCTCCTGGATCCACCGCCGCCGTCCCCTGTGTGCAGTAGCCCGCGCCCAGCCCACACCTTCCCCATATCTGCTTACCGGTCAAATGTGTTTTGTCGTTTGCTGTCAATGAATCGTTGACGTATCTGGTATGTTCATTAAAGGCATTTTTATCATACTAGTAAATACCGCCGTTTATTTTTGTAGGGCACCACAGCCTCACTCCCATAAGAAAATCCGGTGATTTCGTATCGCTATTTAGTTGTTTAATTAGAAATCAAACTGAAGCAGAACCTCCTATTAAGACCACCTCTATGACCAGACCATCTCTTGTCAATTTGATATAGTGGTCTTGTTATATTGGTTTATCAAAACTTTTAAGTGATGACAACCGTGGTGTCACATTACCACATATAGACTGACCCATCAGTGCCATCACACTGGTCTCCGTATACTACAACACCCCCGCCCCCGCCCCAAAAACACCACCATGCCCCCAGGGTGTCTGCCCGTCACGGCCACGTCGTCACGGCTCGTCTGGGGGTCACAGCCTGGGGTCTGATGGTAACCAGACGATCCCCTGGGGGAGGGGGAGGGAGGAAGGATCACTTCCAGGTGTTGGTATGTGAGATAGCACTGGTTGGTGTACTGAAAACGTTGCTGTGTGGGCGAATATTGAACGTTTCTAGGTCAGTGGAGTTGCATGTGCCTTACTGTTACTGTATTAGTGTTTTTCATTGACAGCAGGGTCCCGGGGGCAGGGTACTATATATTTTTATTTCGACAAGTGAAAATACATAAGCTCTTGATAATGATTAATTCACCTATGTGTTTCAGCATTATAATGCTTGGCTTTTTAAACAAAGACAAGAACAGAGATGGGGGTGATGTGATTTTTCTTACAGAAATGATTCATTGTGGAGGATGCTGATCCATATTGCATTTCATAATGTCATATCACGATCAAACTGAATCCTAACCTAATCTTAATGATGTTAATCAAATTGGACATTTCAAAGCTGGAAGTGAACAGCTCCGATGCCTCCACGGAATATTTACAGTGAAAACTCTTACATATCCACCACTGTTGCTTTGCCAAGCGAGGGGCGTTATATACCAAATTGGCACATAGATGAGTTGATTCGTGTGTAGAATTGTACACTCAGGCAACGTGCAATTACTCTAGAATTATATTGTCATTGCGAGTATTATTAGTTACAACTGGAACTTCCGTTTTCAGGATACCTAGCCCGTGTGGACAATGCACTTTTCCAGTTTCCCATTTTCCCAGTGTACAGTAAAACCTGACTTACGTGGATACCATCGGGAGAGGTGAAATGAGTTTACAAAAGACATGCGCCCTGAAAGGAGAGGACAGTATAGGATCCACTTAATCATATTCATATAATGACACATTTCTTATGTGGATATTTAACCTTTCCCAGTGCCCGCAGGTGTCCATAAGACCGGTTTCACCGTTCACGACATGTCCTGTGATGGACACTCGGAGCCCGAGACTCCAGACACTGATTTGTCCTTGCTATCTGGCAGTGAGCTCTGCCGTCTATCGCTCGGGCCTGCCAGATCCCACCATGTGATATCTACTCACAATCGGAATATGGATCTGCCTTTACTCAATTTCCCAATCCAGATTTGACATTGGATTATCCACTGTGTTGTCACTTACAAAATGGGATTTTAACCTCAGGATGGGGGATTGAGATTTGATTGCGATTGTGAGATGATGGAGATACAGCAGTGTGCTGTTGGTTATGCATTGCAAATGATTGATACAGCTACATATAAATCGATGTCCATTTGAAAAGTGGCAAGTGGTAGTTTGAAGCGAATAAGATGACAGTTATGAATCATATACAATGAGCAATGAATTTAAATCCTAATTCAGACTCATCTCTGTGGAACATGCCCTCGCATTACACAACACAACCGATCGTGTTCGTTCTATATACATGTACAATTGTATATAGTTACACTTGAGAAACACAAAACTCGTGTACAATGAATGCAAAGTGTGTGTGAGCACTCAAAACTGCTAGATGAGTTTATCAGGCGAGCAGCGCGTCTGGGAGTGACGTGTGGTTGGCGCATGTCACTCACGGGCATGCGCATGTCACTCATAACCGCATCAGCAGACGCGGCGTGACTTTCTCTAATGCCGTCTGTGTTCAACAGTCGGACTAATCATTGTTAATTACACCAGATATCACGAGAATGCTGGTGTGTGCTGAGATTAGATATACTGAGAACTAGACAATTTCGTCGTGAGTTGGTGACCCAACGGTGTGAGTGTGTGTTACCCATACTAGGGTGATTTGATGTGAACTTTGAATTGGGGGAAAATGATGACAAAAATGATTAGTTTTAAGATATGAAAGAATATTAATTCAACTTAAAACGGTTACGTAAAAACGTTGGTGACTACAAATGAATGACCAAGATTCTGAAAAAAATCATATAAAGAGCAGTCAGAGCACTGGGCGTACACAAACCCAAATGTCATGACGTGGTGAGCAATGAGCATCACAATTCTCACGATACCAAACCAGCGAAAAGAAATGAAGATTATGACCCTATTACACATAGGTATAGGTTTGATCGTAGTCGATGAGCTAATATACATACGTAGGTGTGTGGGACATGGCCCGTGCTATTATCCTAGTCGGTTATCTACAGTTTTAATGCGATTTTAGCCAATGAGACGTAAATGTTTAACATTACCCACGCTTCTTTCTGATCCATTGTAATACTGGTGTTAAATGCAGATGGATAATAGTGCGATATAAAAGTAAGTGCAAGCAAAATACATATTCTACGAAATTGCATTTCTGTCTATGATCATTTCCCAGTATAGAAACTTCAGGAAAACACATTGACTAAATCAAACACGACATAGAACAAAGTGGAGCGCGGCGTTGACTCTAATCCGACTTAGCACTAATAGAGAACATTTCAATCCGAGAAACGAGCAAATAAACTGTCCGTCGTCACGCCTTGGCAGACGAAACGTAAATTGCCGGATAATTTGCACAACTAGCCTTCCTCAACTCGGCGTTTCTGTTACAAAATGCGTAATTGCTCGAATCGAAATTCGCAGAGTGAGGCTAAGGATATGCACGTCAAATCAAAGAAGTAAAACTTGATGAAATGGTTCGCGAGCGAAGCGCAGAACTTACATCTTAAAACCATCATCAAAACGAGGTCGATGAATAAAATGGCTCGAGATCAAAATGGCGCCGTGTCGCTCGTTTTCAGCACATGATTATTGCGTCATCGGGGCAGGTGGATAGGTCACGGTGTCACGTTATGGCAGACGGATTGTACATGTGTTGTACATGAGATCTTAGAATACAATAAGCTGCGTTTGTCTGCACTCATGTACTGGAATAAGCACGGATTTGCACGACTATGCTAGCGGCGAGGCATCTCAGGGTCGCCGTCGTTCCGCTTCGGTGGTCTTCAGGCAGATGAGACGTGGTTTTTCTGCACGCTTTGATTGCACGGCATTTGTGTGCAGCAGGCGTGTACAAGATATTTGTGAGCTTGGAAGGAACATCTAAGGCGGATACGTTTAAGACACTGCTGTTCTAACTTCATCACGTTGGGGGAATAGATATTAATGTTAGGATATTAATATCGTATAATGCCATGGCATTCCATGCTACCCCGTTTTCACCTTCCCCATACTATTTTTCATTTATTAATGTCACGGCCAACATAGATAAAAGTCATTTAGGTCTGCAGCCAATCAAAACAAGGGCATTTACATATTTGTATGTAGTCCTCCCGTAGGTGTATCATACACATTTAACGGGGAAAACCCCCCCAGGACCACGTGGGTAAGTGGTAAAGCTCATTATGTTAATCGCTATCTGTGAGTAATAATGGAAAAGTAGTGATGAGACTACCTAACATTTGGTTGTGCAGTGTACTTACATATTGAATCGGTACAGGTCGGCTACTCGACGCTGATGTGGTTGATGTGACCTATGCCGTAATGAACAAAATCGGGTATACTTTTCAGGGAGTTAGTAAATGCAATATGCAGTGTACTGGATGCCAATGCTCTGGTGTGAATTGTAATGACGTCGCCTCAACATGATATACCAGCAACGTTTAATACACTAAGGTCAATTCCCATGGCCATTGAAATATTTTGTATGAAATATCGTAAAATTGGCTTCAATATTATATATATGTAGACGGAGACTATATAGCAAGCAATAAAATATTTGTGTGGGAGAAAACTTCTAAACTATGGTCTATATGTAACGTCATATTGCTAGCAAAAGTAGTTCTAACTATATAAAAGCGACCATCAAATAGATAAATGTCATAAATGTGCAGGTGCTTTCACTTTTTGAACGCAGACGTCAAAATTACGCCATCTTCACACGTTTACGACATCCTCAGCCAGTTTACGACACCAGTCCGACATTGTCGTTTGCGTGTAACTCACACTTGTTTAAACGGCGGCCCTTTTGATGTTTATTGCCCTGTATTTCCTATAGTATTCCAAATATGACAATATATCTGTTGATCTTTTAGTTTTCATGGTTTATGATAACCCTTGTGCTTTTGATTTATCAATAACCAATTAAACCATAGCATATTCTTAGATCTACCTGTTGTTCATGGTCAAGAATCTTTTATTTGTGCTATTAATATGGTTTCCGAATATAAGCCAGAATGTTGGCATTTGTTTATGATATATAGTGAGTGAACATAGATATATTATATTATCGATCAATGTGGTGGCATAAAGTGATCGTAATGCAGAGGTGATCTCTCTGAAGGCCGGTGGCCAAGAAATATGATATTATTGCAATAGTGGTCTTTTTATTGAGGTGGTCGTGATTCGAGGTTCATCTAGATGGAGACTATATGTGTGGGAAACCGCGTGCCCGAGGTAACAAGACCAATATTGGGATAGAAGGCATTTTTGCAATGTGTTCAATGTTACCATTGATATTGCCTTCAAACATAGGCAGATACTATTGTGAGGGGGCGTATACCCTCATTTTCTACAAAAATGTGATTTTTATTATTTCCGTGCTCAAAACCATTGAAATCAACTGGAGGAACCTCCATCCCTTATATGAAAACTTACTTCTGTTTGTGCTAGAATATTGCCCAGTTCTTCCATGCGTTTGCACTTACAGATTGACACTATCATTCATATTATCTAGTATAGTAAACACATTCTAGTGCAGTTATAATTCAATGTCTTGAGTTAGTTTTATCATCACAAAACATATGTCGCTAGCGATTCCTACCAGCATAAAAGTGGCGTTCGGTATCCAACGAACACAAACTACATATACACATTACAACACAACATGCCAATAACTTGCACTGGTGAAACATTAGCTGCAGGTTTACCTTAGTGTTACGTAGAATTGCTATTCAGACAACTTTTCTGCAGATAGAAAAAAAAAATTCTTATATAGAACAACTGCCGTGCAAAGGGAAGAAGGTCTATAAGTCAGATGATGACCATTGTAAAGTACATGTATATCTTTAAGATAACAAAGTCCTGTCGGATTTACAGTAGGACCTCCAATTAAGAACTTCGCTATGATTAAACCATTTCTCGTGGTCACAACCCCGCATAAAAAAATCGCAACGAACCTCCATACATAAACCACCTGTCTATTGAGAATCATTTGAAGGTTAATCCAGCCATGATACACAAGCTACCTGTACAGAGTGCTGGTACTGGAATGTCCGTACTATAGAACCTGTCTCTTGAGGCCACTTTGATATTGGCCTCAAGTGGTCTCAGTGAAAGATGGTCTTTTTAAAGAGGTTCCAGTGATTACAGTAGACCATTCTGATAATACATTGTAAAGAAGCACGTTTTACATGTCTGAAGCTAAATTGCCCCGATGTTTTGATTGGTGGAACGTGAGAAAAAACTTCCGGCAAAAACGTATGATTTGAATGAAGGGTTATTTTCACAAACTCTTAGATTGAATACTAAGGGGAAAATAGATGAGGGTGAATGAAGCTTGACAGCGGCACATAGGTCACAGCCCATGCTTGGTGTGGTTTGTATCACTGTGTGGAATCAGTGACCAGGCCTGACCAGTCCACTGCCGAGATGGACAGGTCAATGCATCACACTGACCACTTGACCACCGCTGGGTGCTCCCCGGGTGACATCTTAGCCACTGTTTAATGTCCGTAGGATGTTGAGTGAACGGCCACTTACAGGCGATTGATATTGATAGAACGCAGATTTGGAGAATATGCAGTAGAACTGCCAATTAAGACAACCTCTGCACGGAGATCATCTCAATACTAATACCAGTATTCGTGGTTCCAAGTCTTCATACAGTGACTATAGTGGACTTCCATTAAGAGACCACTTCTCTGCCGAGGCTACGTTTAGGCCAGTCGCCAGTTTGTCTTCTTAGAGGTTCTAATGTAAAAATGGAAATATGTGCGTTTTTGAGTGTTATATATCAATTACAATACACAAGAAATAGGATTGGGGATCATTGAAGACAGGCTAAAAACATTAAGCGTCACTCCTGTATATTCGTGGTGTGTTGTGACATTTCAGCATAGTTTGTTACGGACTTTGTTAAAACAAATAATAATACCTTCCCATTACAGAAGGCACACAGTTTGGTGGACTTCCTGATAGATGCACATGCATCACTACCAATACGTTACTATTTAGGTGATACAGCCAATAAGTAGTGTGACAGCACCATACTGAAAAAAAAACATTAGAGGTTTGTAAATAGTTAGCCCATTATGTTTCAAACTATTAACCAGCCACTATGATACTACAGTCAGTACACTGTGAACCATGTAATTAAAACTTACTATACAATTCATACCTGGAGTTTAGTGCATTATTCCCGGTTATAAAGAGAAAGTGCTATTGTATTTCAACATTGTTGCTAGTAATTTGCAACATCAAATCATGGCATTCATTATATAAGTAACTTGTTTATAAGGTGGTGATGTAATATGTATCGTCTAATTGCCTTAATTGCTCTTTAAATTGACTTCGTGTCAGAGAATACAATTTTTAAAAACTATGTTATTTTATATTTAACAAACCTGCCTTGCATGGACGAAACCAAAAAGGACCAACTATATGTAGCAAAACGTCATTGAAAAAATACTTCAAAAACTGCAAATTAGTTGTAACATGATAAAATATACACAATAATCGGAGCACTTGCCTGTGGTGATGTTATTTTAAAAGAAGACCATGTTATGTTGGTGAATAAGATCACTTTCCGTGGCAATGAGACGACACTTCAATGACTTCACGTGCTATGATAGAGATGTGTTAGTGTTCTGTAGTTATGGATGCTGTATACGTAGGCATGGTGCATAAAGAAGAAAGCATGGGGGGATCAGTCTCTGAATTTAGTATGGAAACTTAGTACGAAACCAACGCCGAGTTAGCACACTACCATAATGGCATCTTTGTTGCCTGTTCGGGAAAAAACTAAAAACGTTTTATGAATAACCGCAACTGTGAAACAACTTGTCTAAATGCAGCCATTTGAAATCAATTTGTATGAAGTTTAAGTTACATGCCTGTTGAAAATACATTCATTTGTCAACTGTCAAAAGTGTCAATTTTGATAGTTCCGAGAATAGAAACATGATATTAACTTGGAACCCAACAAATAATTATTTACGCTGTGATTAGTACATGACTGTGCGTTGTGTTGAAAATGTGATAAAAATTACATGTTATGTTGTTATTTTTCCTATTTTTGCTGGGGTACCATGTACATATAGGGCCACTGTGTGTTTTATACTTCTGATTGGAATTGAAAATTAGATTGACTGGTTGTACCAATGTATAGAACAGTTTATTCTGGATTTGTGCTCCAGCAGTCTAGCACTTAGTTTACCACCATCTACACACTTTTGTCACCTTAATTACCTAATCATTTAAGGGGGAAGCCCACTTGATTATGACCATTTCCATTTACTCGAGGTAAGTGTAAGATACATGTACTGATTGATATACACAATATATGCACTAGTGGTGGGTAACTTTTAAACTACTCTGCAATATTTTTTGTAGAAAATATATTTTAGTGTGATTATTTGATTAAAAACATGTACGCAAAACTTTAGGTACATAAGTTGAAAGTTAGACACAATATATACCTGGTTTAAATAAAATGAGGCTTCATCTACTAAGTCACCCCACCAATACCAAAAAAGTGCTATATAACTTTTTATAGATATCAAATTTCGATATTTGAAGGCTGGGGGTGACCTACATAATTATCGTTAGATGAAAACCCCTTTTCTTTGAAATAAGTATGTTTTATCTAACTTCAAGATATATATGTACCTAAATTTTGCACTTTTCGGTTCACGAAAAATCACATTTAGTACATATCCTTTGTTGTTGTACATAAGAATTACTAATTTTGCCTATCAAAAATGGTAAAATCAAAAAGAGCAAAAAGTAGTGGGCTTCCCTCTTAAAGTAATAGGCACCATTAACTTCACGTATGCATCACACTGGGGCGGACTTCAGTATTCTCGCTGTGGCACTATAGCACGCACATGCTGTAAAAGATGTCCGTGGGAACAAGGTGAACATACATGCCCACTATAAATATAGTTTCAACTAGCATCCGAGAACAAGGAGTGCATTATGATAGGTGTATCCATGTCATAACAAACCTTGTCGCCTGCGCGCTCGGGTCACGTGTCTGGTCATGTGATATCAACGCATGCCTGGTCTGTGTACAGAGAAAATTTGACACTGCAACTAAACTCACAGACATTGGATTATTTAATAAAATTACATAAGGGCTCTGTACTAAACAATATATATCAAAGCACGCCACTACATTGCCAATCTTAGCCCTGTTTTAAAGAAAGTCAATGGCTCATTCAAATTCTTCGTAGTAGCGTAGACCACTGCATAAGCAGGCTCAGTGGGTGGTGGAGCGCCCAACCACTTTTCACACGAAAATATTTCACTTTATAGTTCATAACCGCTATCGATCGAACGTAAAAACACCTGAGATCCCTTCAGTGCACCCTCACGCACGCATTTCCCAAAGCCTGGATCTACCAATACATTTTTAGAGAAAATGCACGAGCAATTGCAACCTGGCACTCTTGCCCGGCGCTGCCGCTCTCTCCATCACTTGAGGCGTGCTGATGAGGGACGCGCCAGCAGACGACAGCTCGGGCCCGGGTTATCGCCTTCAAAGGCGTCGCCGGCCAGCCGCGCCGCTTTGATGGCAGGGGAGGGTTATCTGGGGAGGGACGGAGCCGGAATGTGGCCGCGGGCGTGGTGCGGTGGGAGGAGGGTCATCACAGGCGTCAGTAGGCAGGGCTTTATGCGTTCAATGGAATTTTTAGTAGTAACATTTTGTGTGCGTTTATTTATGGTCGGGTCAAATTGTTTTTGTTTATTCGCGTTGTTTTTGTTTGTTTTGTTGTTTGGGTTTTGTTTAACATTCGATGGACTGTAGACAGTCGCTAATGTTGGAATATTCGACAAAACAACGTCTGGAATTAGGCTGAATGTGTTTTTAAATACGCGGTGGTTTCCCAAGATGAATCTAGCTTATATTCTCAAGATTTAAAACTTATGTTCTTAATTATATATTGAATGACTCCATCATACAAAGAAGACCAATATATCTATCATTTAGCATTTCTGATGAATGCCGTTGCCAAGTGACCAGGCCGATTATTTTGTCATTTTTCATCCACCATTTGTAATTTTGACAGACGAGAATCATACAAGAGACAAAAGACAAACTCACGCCACACACAACCGGAATCACAGTATCAAAAACAAATATCTTTTCGGTTTCTGGTCACATAATTTCCCTTTTCACATCAAATAAACACGATTGGTTTAACGACGAATTAAAAGGGGATAAACTCTCTAAATTGGACTATCATTTCGGCACAATTGAAAGATCGCGCTGTCGAATGACTTTTTCCCGCTGTCAGGAGTGTGATTGATGGGCGAAGATTGGGGTAAAACCAAACAGCCGACAAGTAGCATGGCCGCCTGCTACTTGTACAGCCTTCTATAAATCTTGTTTGCTTCAATTTACCCTCTCTCAGATGTTGTTTGATGTCTTTTCGCTAACATGACTTTTTCATTTGTAGTAGACATCTTGAAAAGTGACAGTTTGTCACTAGGCAGAAGGCCATGCAAGAAAAAAACGGCAACTCGTTGAGATCAGAGTTGTAGTTTGTATTTCTTTCTGTTTGATTGTGATTATTAGATAGTCGTCAGAAGGAATTGGTAGTAGGCCTAAACAAGTGTTATTTGCTATATTTACTATAGCATGATAGTAACGTCCCATTATATTTGCATGTGTGAAATTACGTGCATACATATATATTACTAACATGTGGAATTTCTATTATTATTTAAAAGGTATGAGTCTGGAGCTTGTGACATGATTTATGTCTCTCATTGCAAGTTGCTTACAAAATCAAAATCTATGAAATGATTCGAGCATACCATTAGCACGAATTACAACAGATCTCCCAAAACTGTCGCTGAGGTTCGATGGCTGCATACAAGAACAGCTGACATGACATGACTTCTGAGTTTTCATGAAGACTATACCCGAACCCCACCCCTCTGCTTCATTGCACGAGTAGGGTAAGGAATATTGTGTAAATGATTCACCCCAAGCCAATCAAATTAAATCAACTCAATTATGTCATCACGCAAAACTCTGCTGCAAACCCAATTGCGAAATCAGTACCGAAGTATCCATCCACAGATACGGGTCATAAAGCTGGTTACCAGTTACTATTACAGCAGTATCACTGATTGGGAAGAAACTTGATCTTGAAAACAATGCACTTATCAACTTTACAGGCCAGGCGGTAGAAATCTAACACAAGCTTTATATTACATGTACAGTAGAACATGCAATTAGACCATCTCTATATTGAGACCAACTCTATGATAAATCCAACCCTTAAAAAGGAGACCTCCATAATGAGACCACCTCCCAATTAATACCTCTTGAGGTCACAATTGATCTATGTGGAGAGGTTCTACTGTACACCAATGGCGGTATTTTCTGCTGGATTGAACGCGTCTGTTTCATGCATAACTGATATATTTTAACAATCTCATTACACGATGAAAATATATGCATTACCAATGTGTGGTAGCCAACTCCATTGAGCTTCATTTACAGTTGGCACTAGCAGATCCAGGTTTTTCAAAAGGGGGTGCTTAAATTATTGGCATCTTGGGGATTTTGTACATCAAGATACATCAACATGAAATATTTTGGTGGATCTGCCTACAGTAGGTCACATTGAAATGATTTTATCTTTGATTACTGTTTAATCACATCTCAGAAATGAGTGAAACCCACTTGTGATATTATTGTAGGTGACACTGCCATGTTGTATTGCGCATTCTGTGGTGCGAACACTAACAGACAGTGGTCACATCGTCGATGATATTAGTTACTCAATAACTAATCAAATCCTTCTCATTTATCACACACTTTGTCTTAGGCTTCGACTAATGATACGGAATTCCGTATCGGTATAGTGTCTGGCTATAGGTACGGAATGAATATTCCTGTTGTTTACTGAATTGTTATTCTATTGATTTAAACGTACGGCGCAACAGGAATGTATATGTTGAAAATCGTCAATAGACTTTGAGGATATTTTAATGTACTGAATACCTTGTAACAATGCATTTTTATGTGTGTTATCAATGTTGTAGGGCCGTTGCCAATAACGGTAAGAGGTACTGGAACCGAACGTCAGAATGCTCAAAATCAAAGACACAGGGACTCAAAAAGCCACAGGTAAGTGCTAGAATTGTTTGTTTTAGCAAATGAAAACAATACTGACTTTCTTCTGTTTACATTTTAGATACGCACATCTTTCTTTACACGTAAATACTTTCAAATCATCTGGACAAATATCATGCATAATATCATGTGATGCACGTGCAATACGTCGAATAAATCGAGCAATCATCTTGCTTGGATCAAACACAAAAAATACTTATCAAAATACATTGTGCCAAACGACTTGTATATAATTTTTAAAGTGAGATTCTTTTATAAAGACTTTTGTCTTTTGTGGACACTTTTCACTTCTCCCAATGCAAGACACATTCCACTGCACACTACACCCTCTCTGTAAAGACTACTTACCCCATGTTAGATTACTAACCTCGTGTAGTCTTAATTGAAAGGTGATATCAATATCAGAGACAGCTCGCGGTGGTCTCTTTGGTAAGGTTACTATGACCACTAAAATTTAACAGAGTCTCAAGAGAAAGGTGAGTGGTCGTAAATGGAGGCTCTATAGTATCTATCCTATCCTGGTTGCAGGTGAACATCTGCAAGCGGAACCTGGAGCTGATGCCGGTGGTGTCGCTGGCGGTGGAGGACGCCGTCCACATGTGCCAGGACATGTTCCGCGACCGCCGCTGGAACTGCTCGTCCGTGACGCGGACGCCCAACTACATGGCCGATCTCACCGGCGGTAAGCTTGGGGTCTGGGGAGACGGGGGAGGGTAGTTTGAAGAGGGGTGTTGGATAGGGGTTGAAGTGAGCTGTGTGGGGGTGGCAAGGTCGGTGTGCTTGTGTGTGTGTGGGGGGCAGGCAATTTTGCAATGTGTGACTGTTGTCAAGTGGACAGGGAGAAGATTAAGGCATTTTAGCTTACAATGCCACCCTAGAAAAGAAACTATTGCTGCTTCTGCTTGCTATAACTAGACAAAGCTGATCCAGTTAAAACAAACAGTAAACCTCATTGTAGATATTAAAACCCTGAATACAGATGTGTGCAGTGTATTAGCTATGATGTTCCCACCAGCCATGGCCGCCACGCCGGAGTGGTGGGCGTGGCCTTAATCCCACCACAGTGGAGGAGGCGGCGGCCGCTCAATTGTCCTTTTGCGGCCAATGGCCTTGGTCACGTGATCACTGGGGGTAACACGGCGGCCCTGAGCTGAGTTATGAGTAGATGGTATCGTCGTCCCTGAGCGCACATTGTTTGTGACATTGGACACACGGATCAATTGCTGCTTCGCTATTGGCTTTTCTTATATGGTATATCGCAGAAACTGTGCTTCTATAATTTGATTATCAGTTTGAAGAGTTGATATTGTGTTCACTGGTGTGTTCTCTTCTAAATGCTGTTGGAACCCGTGCATGAATGTTAGTGGTACCTATAGGTTTGGTCTATTTTATTAAAACAAATCTATCCCTCTTCGTGGTCAATCCACGGCGACCAACTAAAACGTGCAGCATCGCGCCATTCCTCTTCCAATCTATAAAAAAAAGAGTGCCACTTCTATCATAATTTCAACTGTGTTTATATGTATATCTCCCAATTGCCATTATTACACGAATAAACATAGCTTAATGTTCCCATCATAACACAGAAAACAAGATGGATGACTAGACATACAGTGGAGCGTCTGTTTTATACCGTTTTTTCATCACGACCACCTCTCTGTGAAGGACACTTCGAGTCACACCGCAGTATCTTGTATTTCACCTGTAACAGACTCAGCGCCGCTATAGTGAATAACAATTTGATTGTATCAACATTATTCACCATGCACGAGATGCTGTCATTGGATACGGACTGTATTAGAGTCTATTGAAATGACGAACTTTGTAGATTGCGAAGAAAAGTCATCATTCTCGTTCAGTGCAAGTGATCTAGCTCTGTCTGACCTTTTCCATTCCTCTCTCAAGTGTGAAGGAATCCATCATACTTTGGTTAGTTTTGCTGTTTACTAAAATCTTCATTCCAATTGACTCTGTGAGTTATGACTTCATGCAACATTTGTGTACAAAATCTCCCGTTTCCTGCAACACATACCGCAAGTATAGACAGCTAGCATGGCGTGGCGTAATGTAATATAGAAAGTGTAACCTAGTATATAACCAGTTTGTACAAAACTGAGACTCATGATACATAGGTCTAAACCTTACTTTTTGTGGTGGGAAAACACCCATTCAAATATATATGACGCTTTTGTATACTTAAACCTTAGCACAACATGCATATTAAACAAATAGTTTTTATTAATGATTTTTGTATTATCAGTTTCACCCCTCACATATATCAGTGCATAAAACAATGTAGCAAGTTGTTTATAAAAGATTGATAACTTTGATTCATTCTTTTCAAATAGTATTTAGCCATTTAATACATTGTAAATGTAAGCTACATACATTTGAAATTGACTAAATACTCAAAAACTAAGTGTTTTCAAGATAAACAGGTTGCAAAAAGAACCCTGCATGGAGGTGGCCTTTTTCCGTCTCTTGCAACACTAATTATAACTTCAGTTTCTTTTAAAACCTCTCAAGTGCCACTTATTTACAAGTGACAAGTGGTTCACCAGCCGCTAGCAACATGTTTCCTTCCTCTCACACAGCACAAACACGCAGGAATCGAGGCTGTCAGTGAAATATTTTAATTAGTGGTGCATTTTGGGAGAAAGAGGTGCATTGTGGGAGCTCTTTGAAGTGGCTAAGTTGATCACTGTAATAGCCCTAATAAATCAACCCGTCCTGATGAACATCTTACATGATGACAAATTCAGCAGGTTCTTTTGCGGGGTTCTTTGTACCTCTTAACGTTAGGCTGTAATAGAGAAAGTGTGGGATTTCCGCGATACGTTTGTTGTGCTTTAATTGTGCACTTTTATGCTTGCTTTTTATCTGATGTCGGCCACGTTATAGTTTTCATAATAGATTTGATATATTTACTGTATTCGAGAAGAAATAGTGTAGTATTTTTCGGAATCTGTAATTGTTTTAATGGCGATAACGTTGGATATTTTTCCACTGCTAAGAGTTGATATATTACTGACTGACTTACACGTAATTGATTGTTTTCAGCACGTAATTAATAGGAGCAATAGTTAAGGATCTTGCTTCTATTATAGTGATGAATTAGTTATGAGAGGTTCTATTACAGTAAGGAATAAATGTTGTCAATATACATTATACTATATGTGGTATTGTCCTGTGTATACTGTTTAACCATGTAGGCGGGCTGTCATTTATCAAGCGGTACTAATATGCTATATAAATAATGCTATAATCTATTTCATTCTTGCATATGCATTGTGTTTCCACCAGAATGTGTAGCAAGCCTATAGGTGATATTCTTTCCTCTTAATATGAATTGATATCACACTAAGTCAGTGTAATCTGAGCATAATAATGCGGTACCCGTTGGTGATGGCAGCGACATATAGAAACATGGATAATGTATAATACAGTAGAACAACCTCTTTAAAGAATCCACCTCTATATTCTATCATGCAACTTTTCCCACACTAAGAGACTGTGACATTCCATAGACACCGCCGAAGGCAGTCCGTATAATGGTCTTGATAGAGAGGATCTACTGTACTACAAAATCTACTGAGTCACCTCACACCCACAACGTTTGACCACAAAACGTTCCTAGATGAGCCTGGTTCTTCATTAATTATATAAAAAGATATATGCAAATGCATATACATGAACCGTCAGACTGGCGTGTCATGAAATGAAATACGCAATGCACGATGACACAGAACCATCATAAATGCTTTGAATCTGCTTATATTATACCTCACAACTGTAAGACATATGTGAAAACGTCACAACTTGTAAATGACAATTGACACTGTTATGTTGCCCATCTCTACAACAATTAGCCACTATGAAACCTGCCAGCAATGGCTTCTAAGGAAATGATCCGTTTGACAGATCATTGATGCATGTACACGTTGATAATTGCACGCATCTTGTATTAGTTTGGTCCAAATAAAAGAAACATCACATTTCTAATTTGATTGTATTGGTGCTTTAAGCTTCTTGTCATGACTGGAATTCTGGAGCTTATCTCTAAAGCTATAGTGTTTGTAATTTATACATTGTATGAATGTAATGTTTAAAGCATACTTCTTACAACCTCGTCTAACTACTACGAAAGTATCGTAAAGATGGGACAAGAATTTCCTATGATTTCCCAAAAGTACACACAATTTTTTGTAAGTCATGAAACTGACTACATTTAGAGGTAATCATTTGATTTCAATAATAGCAATAAGTTCAACCTGAATTCCCCTGCTCTCGCATGCAAGACAGAGGAGAGCAGTCTTGGCAGTTATCACGTGTCTGTAGGACTCATGGTCTCGTCCCGTCATTAGACCTGACGTGAAGTGCACCAATTTTCAACACATTAAACATTTTTGCTCCCTAGACATGCTAGCTGCACGGAATTTCTGCCATATACATTTTCAGATTATCTATCCAATTAATAGATAAATCAACCTCCACACTACCACAGAGGTGGTATATCAAAGGTTTGCTTCGGTACCACAATGTACATGCATTATGTTGGTGCTTACATCTATGTACTATGAATATAGGTTGAAGTCGGGTGCACATGTTGCTATAATCATTATACATGTCATATTTATAAAGTGATGAATTTTTAACAGTCTCAAATAAAATACAATCACTTTATAACACTTCTTCCATGGCATTGTGTTAAATTAGTATTGGTATAATTGAGACGTTATATTTGTTTGTATTTTATGAATGGTGATAAGACGCACGCTCATTACTCACCATCATGTTTTATCACTACTCTACTCTTTCAAATATCTTAATAGGTCATAGTTCACCATTGATTGCCACGTGTTTTGCAGGTAGCCGCGAGCAGGCGTTTGTGTACGCACTGTCGTCTGCTGCGTTGACACAGGCTATCTCTCGCGCGTGCGCAGTGGGCGCTACTGCCAAGTGTTCGTGCGGCCGCTTACCGAATGAGGCGCCACCGGGTAAGAGAAATATAGATTCACTGACATTTGATATAGAATGTACTACACATGTGTTTAAGTATAGTACTGTATTTTGATGTGATTGTGGCATCTATAGTTATGAAAAGGTAAGTATATAAAGACGTCCACTAAATTATCATATTTTAGACGATGCACCGTCTGCATGGAACCCTTGTTTCATCCATATTGCTCTCCCATTGAAAGCCATGCTGTTTAGATAAGAACAATTAGTGACTTGGTTGAGCTATATAGTAGAACTCTGTTTATAAAGAGAACACATCCCTAATGAGACCATTTCTGACAGCCCAATCACCCTCATGAAGAGACAAGCGCGAACGTCCATAAAGAGACAACACCACTACTACGACCGCTTGATACCAGCCCTCTGAGGTTCTATCGTGCAGTTGATGTCTCCTACACGTGATGAATCCCATCCTCTAGAGAAACAAGTGTTTCGTGTACACGTCGAGTGTGACAAATACACCAATGCACATTCCAGCTGAGTGTATGTATTGTACATATATGCGTACATCTCATCCCGGGTTTGCACCCTGGTCTCTCTTGCAGGCGAGTTTAAATGGGGCGGCTGCGGCGACGACGTGCGGTTCGGCTCCATCTTCTCGCGCATGTTCACGGACTCGCCGCTCCAGCGACGCAAGAACTCCAAGCGCAACCAGATGAACATCCACAACAACCTGGCCGGACGCACGGTAGGACGGGTTACAGTGCAACCTCACGTTAAGGCCGCCTCGGTAGAGTCCACCTTCATGGAATACTGGCCATTTTCGCTCTCTATCATAGTCTCAATATTTTCATTTTCACAGACCTTCATGAAGAGACCACAATGACCTCCGCACACAGGACACCTCTCTATTATGATCAGATCAGATCAGTTCTGGGTGGTCCTAATAAAGAGGTTCTACTATTCATTGCAGGTTTATTTTAGTGATTATTGAAACAGTGGATATACGTGCAATGTGTGAGAGGTTGTCGTTGACCGATGATGACAATCACGGCGGTAGGCTCATGATCTTACAGTATTGTCAGAGAATTTGTATTTGAAATATTCCGTTTGAATTGTCAGATCCAGGATTTGGGGGTAAAGATTGGCCACACTTAAGGAATATTCCTTTTAAACATAAGAATATTTCGATGGACAATGGGAGGTCTGAGTGTGTATGTTACAATAATGTCTGAATGCGTATAAAATGTTTGCAGGAAATGTTTCATTGGAACCGCACACTGTGAACGAATGTGGCAATCATTTGAAACTATTCAAGTTACATATCATTTGGTGCCATGCAATGCGGGTCGGTCTGTAATCAACACAGACATGACATATTTCTGCAGGGGGTGCAGAGTTTTGACTCGTATAACTTGACAATCCCTTGACATGCAAACGGCAGATTCCAACATTTGACTTTTGCATGCCGGGCACGGTCTAACAAAGAGGCTGAATGTTCAATGAGACTTTGTAATATATGTGTTACTTACACAGTCAACGAAACTAGATGTATTAGTTGCTGAAACAGTTACCAGAGCATACGTCCACTTTTTGTCAATATTCTAGTAACCCTTTAATTGTAGTCCTAACAGTCCTCAATAATACAGTAATGAGTATGTATTGTACAAAAACTAAAAGCACTTACTTCAAAACCTAATATCCATCATTCAGTTTATGGGGGAAACTAGCCATATCTTATATCAAAACATCGAAACACAGCAAAGGGTAAAATGCGCAGCCGCCAGTACCCATCACAGGTGGTCCTCCCCCGCCCCCGCCCGCCATATGCGGGCGCTCTGTGCCCGAGAGCCGCTAATTTATGGAGGTAATTACACCGGGGCGTCCGGCCGCTGACACCGCCCGGGAGACGGCGGGGGCGCGGGCCGGGGCAGCAGCCGTGGCCATGGCGAGAGCGCTGGCTCGGAAGGATGATGGCTTCATTAGGGATAGACAGTTTGCAGCATGTCCTCTATATCTTTAGATGTTGATGTAGTTGGCTGGATGCTTGGTTTGAAGCTATAGTTATGTTTTATATAATCTGAGCAGGATACATGTATTTAGAAACAATGAAATCCTGAAAAACGGCCGCTTTGAAGAAGTGGTGTTTTTAACATAGTGACCGTTCTTAAGCTTGTATTGTATTAGTTTTGGAATATGCTCCTCTCTGATTGAGACAGTAATAAGGACCTACTGGTAGAAGTTGCCTTCAACGTGTGAACATTGGCTTGCTGATAGCGTTCTACTGTAATTTGAACTATGTCGTCTGCGTGACTGTTATGCGTTTCCAGTGCTGTTTCCAAGTGACATTAGCCACCATAAACCTATTTCAATGAGAATAATCAATTAAGATGTTTGAGACACACTGGTATGGGTCGACATATATGGCGGCTACATTAGTTACTTGGATGGCACATAAATAACGATTTGATGGTGTAAATTTAAGGCATACCTTGTTCATAGTATGGGCCCTCTATATTAGTATTTGTTACGCAGTAGAGAAGGTATATATGTACATTATTACATAGAGGCCGAGGTGTTGCATTTTTTCCAGTTTATTATTCATAATCTTGTAGACTTTTAATGAAATGATCTATGAAAATACTAACATGCTATTCGTGAACTATCTTGATAGCTTTTGATAAAAAAAGCGCGCGCACACACACACACACACACACACACACACACACACACACACACACACACACACACACACACACACACACACACACACACACACACACACACACACACACACACACACACACACACACACACACACACACACACACACACACACACAAAATACTGTGTACACGTTTTTCAATTATGCCCCACATCTGATATTTCCACTTTTTGTGTCCCCCGGTTGGGAATGTCATACAACTTGGGGGTCAAAAAAAAGAACATTGTTCCACGCCCAAAACTTTGATGAACATTTATTGATCTTTTAATAAAACTGACCAGACATTCTACCACCCAATACTGTGGAATAAATGACCATCTATAACATGCCGTTCATTACAAAAACGACCCGACACTTCAAATATCTATCTAGTGTGCAATAGTTTGTTTCACATTAAAGAATATTGTCTGATTTGTTATTCTTTTGATTAAAATGGAACTTGATAATCCCACATATCAAACATACCAATAGTGAATAAGAATACTAGACCAGTACAATTTCTCATAAAGAATACACTGAATAGAGACAATACTTTTGATGTCCCCAAAAAAGAAGATGTATAAGATTTGTGTTCATAATAATAACAGCTAAAAACACTAGTCCTCACTTTACATTAGATAAGATTGTCTCGCCCAATGTTTGCGTTGTGTGGAGGTGAAGTGTTTGGCGAACGATTGTTTTCAAACAGATCTGCGGTAATTGAGGTAATTAACAAGTGGTATGCACCCAGTTCAAAGAGGAGACTCGCACCTTAAGAGGTCACTGATTGTTTGGTGCTTTAGACTGGGAATTTCATTCCTAACGGTTAATTGGCCTCATCAGGTTTTGCGAATGCGGTTTTGTGTATTTACAGGTTGTTGAGAGATGCATTTTGTCTGGCCACCTACCCGTCAGAACTTTTACATGTTAATACGTATATGTTTATTGTTGCTGGTATTTTCCTGCAGCATCACATGCATTCAGATTATTAATAAGCTGAACGGAAATACCCAGACAATGAGAAAACCCCAAATTAACTTCCATTAATGTTAAATATGAATTCATTAGCCACATTCCTTGTGCATGTATAGCGTCACTCTCATCAATCTTAACGGGAGTCGAGATAGTGACAAATAAAGTTGAAATATCAAAAGAAAGAAGCAAACTTTTGACATTAACTTCCAGTACTTTCCAACTGATGTAATTACTACCTTTCATCCTTTTTCAATTATTGCAGACGTGTTTTTGTGAAGTGGAGATGTTCATTGGAGATTATCATTTGGCTCTATGGGCCGTGGGCCCTGTAATTACGAAATCTTAGTGGTTATTTTATGACTGCGGAATAGAATAAACCATGTTATGAAAAAATAGACCCCACAAGTTGGTTATTATAAGAGGTAAAGCCATTAATTTTTATTGGTGTTGAGGCCTTTCTGGTGGGGAGGTTTGATAAATGGGAATTAACAATTATGTATTATGTGTTAATGTGCTGAATGCCCATGATATGTGCAGGATCATTAAGTGTGACCTTGTCATGGTTGTAGAATATATCACAGTTTGTTTTGGATATCTATATTACATGCTGAAACAGATGCGCATTTTAATCATTTTGCAAGACATGTAGAAACCACTCGTATGTACTGGTCTTTCAGACTCTTGTCATAACTAGAATTAGCGGATTACCTCCAAAATTACTATTTGTATTTGAATGAAATCTTGATATCATACTTTTCTAAAAGTCCACTGACAATTTCTGAAAATTGCATAAAGATCGGGCAAGTACTAGTATTTCCTGTATTAAACTCATCACTTTTAAGCTTTATATACAATATGAGGAATAAATAACTTTATTCGTTTCTTGCAATGGTTGCTACTTAGAATGGTACCATGAGCGGTGGGATCTTTACATGGGCCACTATATCAAATACCTGTCCGATCTTTGTTCAACTTTCCGAGCTGTCATGAGAGGTTTTGGAAAAATCATTTGCAAGTACATTGTATTTAATACTTTTGGAGAGAGTTCTCTAATTACAACTATAACAAGAATCTGAAAACACCACCAAGTTCCAAGTTCTAATTGCATCACAAATAATCACGGGCAATATCAAGCTGGGTGTTTTAACTTTGGGGTCTTTATATAAAGAACAATTTATGATCACGTTACTACAAATATACGAAAATGGCCGCCTTTTTCAAAGCTGAACAAGCAATTGAGACCATTTGCACCCTTTTTTGCAGGTGTGACTTACAAAAGAGTTAGTTTTCCCTTTTGGGCGGTTTCAAATTGCAAAGTGTGGTATTTTACGCAACTGAAAAATCACCTCCTTTCTTCACAATTCCCAAATGAAGCGGTTGATTATCACAATAAAAGTCAAAACGTGTGAGAAGCCCTTAATTTAAGATAGTGAAGCCCTTAATTTATTGGGTTTAATTTGCTACAGACGGCTATCTTCTCGTCTCTGTAAAGATTCTCTTGATAGTGATGGACACCAGGGTATATTTAAATAGCCTTATGAATAGATATGTCTTAGGTGGAAAGTGTTGGAAATTCATCTCATAGGATTCCGAACGTCAGCTGCTGTCATGTACTGTACGCATCACAATTATGGACACTAAATTGGACTCAGAACGAGGCTTGTTGTGCTTATAGTTTAAGTGTATTACACATTCACATATTACAGGCATTACATATTTATCAAAATCTAGACTAACACAATAAGTACTGTCTTTCAAATCATATTTTGCAAGGAACTATATGCTAATGTCCTATTCTTGTGAGAAAGAAGAATAAAACTGTATGTGGGGGCAACAATGGTGGGTCGAAAGTATAACACGCACGCTGTAATTACACCAATGAAGCTGTAAACGTGTAAAGTGTATCTTACCACGTGTATGTAAATTACCCACATGCAATTTCAGCAGCACGAAATCTTACCATTGGCAGCCTGGCGCTAGGCACATTAGGACGGCACTCTAGGATTAGAACACTCGGGGCGAGCCTCATGTCACGGAAACGGGATGCTGCCTAGTGGTCATATGCCGGGGGTAGTGGTATGCTTATTTGGTCAAGCAGGGTGCACAGAATATTTATAGTTTCAAACGAGAAACTAGCTATTGCACAAATCCCTCATGGGTGTGTTTTAATCTAGGTACACTGTCACCTTGGCTAGATTTGTGTAGTAGACTATATACTGAAGATCGCAAAAGAGCTGGCGCCACGGCTAGGGATCTTCCTCTCGTGTCAAGTGGGTGACATGTAAATGCAATAATAACAGGGCGCGGGGTTAAAGTTTGTTGTCTTGGCAACATTCTATCCTTGGGTGCTGATCGCAGCTCTACACATGCCCGTATAAGACATCAATTTATCAGGGGTGGGCCTTTTTTCTTTTTTTTTTTTTTTTTTTTTTTGATGTTGTTTTTGTTTAGTTGTGATTGCATTCATAAGTCTAAAGTGACGCATATCATGTCTCAGTGGCAATTAACACAAATTTCCAGCATTTATAAATTTAACCCCGGATTTAATAGAAATTTTGTTCTATTTTACGGTTTTTACCCCTCTTTAACTCTACCCATGGCCTGCCTCGAATGATTGATGAGTTTATTAGCGGTGTTCACACGTGACCTCACAGCAACCCCCAGCAGCAGACGACTAATGGCGGCGTCCCCACCACGATAGATTGAAAGCGCAGGGGGGCCTTTAGGATCGCGAGAAGCAGTTGTCTTCTTTCAAAAGAGGGTAATTTCACAAACATTTGCTGCCCGGGTCTCTTGGGTAATTGATTTAGGCACATTTGGCGTGATCCAATTTTCATTATGTGGCCATTATGTAGCGGCTGAAGCTGTGGAGCCAGTGGTGGGGCTGTGCCGGCCGGTAGCTGCCGAATGGGGTGTGCCGAGGTGGAGGTCGGTGTCTAGAAACAGGAGAATGTGGTGGATAAAAAATGTACACCCTCTGACTAAGGGGTGATACGAATTGGAAAACATTTCAAAGTACATAGATATAACTTTCGATACCACATTTTTCTTAAAACAACAACAGCAGATACATTTGTTGATAGTTTACAGCTATCATCTATTGAAGAATTTAAGTAGACAAGTATTACACCGTGGTTACAACTGATGCACTTGTGCATTGGTTCTGATGATTCTAGTATAAATATTGTTCAACTGATCTGACCATGTTGCCTTTTGAAAGATTGTGCATGGTAAGCATACCAGATTCTCCTGCCGTGGCAAAGTTGATGCTACATGTATTGCAATTCGAGCTTTATACTCCCACCAGACTCTGATTGACGGATTCCGGCAAATCCCGAAACCCCGGGGCGGCGGCAAGATGACGAATTAAAAATCCATAAAAATCCAGCCTGTGATAGCGTCGCCAAACAAACAAATCACTCTCTGGAGTGGTCTGGATCGATACTTCCCAGAACGCATCCCATCTGGGTGCATCCATCCACGGCCAGAAGACAATTACAGATCCATCACCGGGGCCGGGCAGGTGGGCGATAACGGCCCGGGCTGGGCCGAGGCGCCCGCCGGGGATTGATAAGGAAGCCCCGAGGGGGACGTAAGTGAGATGGCGGGAAGGGAAGGGTGATCTCGTGAAGACTGGGGGCGGGTGATAGGGGGTATTAGGGGGTTATTAGACTTTGATAAGCGTGTTGTGTTCTTGCGAGCGGATGGGTAACTGATTGTGCCATCCTTGCAGGGATGGTACAAGTCCTGGCGGCAAAGGGCGATAAGACGGGGATTATGGTGATTGGTGTCGTCTGGGAACTGGAATTGAAAGCTTATGTCAAATTACATACGGGACAACCTCTCTAATAGGAACAATCCTGAGGCTTGTATTAACTGGTCTAAAGTTGAGGTGGACTCTTCTAAACTCTCTGTATGCTATGGAACAGGCATTCCTAGAGTCCAGCAATTTTTAGTACATGTACTTTCTATGCAGCCATTCCCTACGCCGGGTGTTTTGTGTATTGGCCTATTTTCTGTTTTTCTTGCCAAAATGAATATTTTTACCACTACTTCATGCCTACCGAGTCTCTGTGTCAAGAAGAGGAGCATGATCAATGTAATGCAACTTAAATGCAAGATATACAAAATAATATTCACGCGAACAATATGTTAGACCTCTCGTAGAGGCTGCTACATGGACCAGTGACCTCCCCCGCCTCGTCTCGGGCTGCGGACGGGGGTTGGCGGTCGAGCCGTTACACGCCGCGGTCTCGGCTTGATGGGGCACGCTCCACTGCCGAGAAACGTGTGTGTACACTTATGTGTACGCATGGTACGATAATATAAGTTTTAAGATATTTGAACTCGTTGGGTATACATATAAAAAGGCTATGGTTTCTGATTCCACCGTAGTCTTCTTATGACTTCTGTCCCCATTTGACAGCCTCCTTCCGCTCAAAGATAATCAGGATCGTCGGGCTCAGTTTCTGATCTGTGTATTATTCTTCAGAAGAATAGCATAGATGATGAACGCTGACAACGTATCGATTGTAGTAACAATGGGAGTAGAAAGCCCTTTAAAAAACTTAAATTTTGAACGTTGAAAATGGCTATTATAATTTTTCTAATAATGTGTGAAAACAACTTCCCAGCTGAATTAGCCAAGACGATACGTGGTCAACTTAACACAATGCATATTCAATAATCGATCGCGTGTATACCACGACGTACATGTGAAACATCTGAGATATCTTAAAAGCGCACCAGCCATTTCTAAAAACCTAGATCGGTTTGTGTCAATATTAAGTCCATGCACATCACGTATATATGACCGCCCATTGCGGGGTGCATTACTGGCTAGCACATCACTGATCACCTGATGGTCACGTGTTGCCGATCATTATCGTCGTATACGATCACTATCTCGGCGTCTACGCCTCAAAGCGCAATGACTTGCGTCTAATTTTCCACCAGAAGGCACAATCAGATGAACTACAGATAGTCTGAGCTTGAAAATATGCTAAATTGCCAACAGGTGAAGGTCAAAGTGCCACTTTGCTATTATTTTCCCGTTTGGCTTCCGCGAAACAGGTTTGCCACGGCTAATGCATTTTACGACGTACACTACTGACGCGATGGCTCCGGTATTGGCGCTGTGGGTGGTTTATTGCGTTTTGCTTCACTGTTTTCGTTAATTATTTACATGGTTATGTTTGTATACGTTGTGAGAGAGATTAAAACCGTGCCAGGTATTAATACAGCTGTGAAATGGTTACAAGAAATATATGAAGGTGCGGTTTACAACGCAAACAGCTTGGGTGCATTATGTTTCAGACCTATCCGATTCCACAATAATTTGTATTTCGTCGTCAAAATTACTACATAATACCTAAACATTTAAAAATTCACCCCTGGATCTGCCTAACAAATGTTAAGATTTGAGTGTTTTGTCATTATTTTGATGTAAAAATTAAATTAGTAAGTGACGTCTATTGTCTTATCACCATCTTTCAGTGTTCGACAATATGTGTTTGTTGTGTAAAAATGTGTAGGCCTACATTTCAGTGAATAATGGAACATTGGCAGAAGTCATATATGAGTATTTGCTATGAGTTGATAAAATAATGTAATGCAGAAAGTCTAAAAAAAACTAGAAATATATCTCCCGAAAGCGGCATCCATGTGTCTATTATCGTCTTTCCGCACGTGAGTTTGTTTATGAGTTGTGTGAGAATTTGATGAGGGAAATGGACTTTATTTATTCAACTCATTTCATGGAACACGGGACTTGAAACACACTCCAAAATTCACAGTCGACTTTCTACCACTAACCCAATTCATCAGAAATGAACTGTTGTCAGAAATTTACCACTCACTGCTTCAGATCGTGGAGAACTCGCTGTCCACGGCGTGCAAGTGCCACGGCGTGTCGGGCTCGTGCTCCATCAAGACGTGCTGGAAGGCGCTGCCGGACGTGCGCGCCATCGCCAGCGCCCTCAAGCACAAGTACGCCACCGCCATAGAGGTAAGGCCGCTGACGACGAGCAGCCGCAGCCGCAACCCCAAGGAGAAGGACTACAACACCATTATCACGTCATCATCTTCATCTTCATCATCTTCGTCGTTGTCTTCGTCCGTGTCATCCGTGCCAGTCGCGGGGGATGGTCCAACTGTGGACTTGGACGACGATGAGGATGACAGCACCAAGGGGGTGAGAGTGTGACGCGTGTGGTGGGCGGGGTGTGTGGCTTGTGATTGTTTTGTTTTGTATTGTCGTTGGTGTTTTCATTTACAATATGTATGTTTTGAGCGTGATTTACTTATGTTTATGTTTTGGTGTGTGTTTATTTCATTTGAGTATATGCACGTACACATTGTGTTAGGTGCAGATTAGTATTGTTTTTTTCTGTAATTTTGGTAGTTCATATAGAATTTGTGTTATTTTACACTTATTCATTTTCTTCTTTTTCATTTTTTGTTTTCTTTTTTCTTTTCTTTTTCTTTTTTTAATGGTAATGAGAATATGGCTTATACTGCTATTGTAAAAATTACAGTAGGTTCACGTTCAAGTGGTTGTGTTTGCAATAATAGCCTTTTGTGTGTTGTGTGTACATGTATCAATAGCAGATCCAGTTATTTATTTATAGTTTTTGTATGAATAGAAAGGGTGGTGGCACAAGCAGTTGATTTCTTCGGTTTCGAACATGTGAAAGCTCAAGGACATGGAAGAAAATGAAAAAAATATGAACATGACATTCTTCTACCTTGCTTTATCTTATTCTTATTCTATATTTGGGGGGGGGGGGCGAGTTAGGTGGGACTGGGGCTACACCTATCTGGATCTGCCTATGTGTATGAGAGAGAACTTGTGAGCACTCTTCCTTGGTGTTGCCATTCTAACAGCATTGTCACAAATGCATGTATTCATCTCACCATTGATTGCACCAGCATTTATATCATTTTCATACAACAATTAAGACCACCCTATTCAAAGTCATCAATTTAGGTACAGTAGAACCTCCTATAATGCCCACATCTATACCGAGCCGACCTCCTCTGTAATATGGCCGTTTTTCACTGCAACAGACCTTCAAAAAGAGACCACGATGGACCCCCGCATAGCCCACTTGAGACCAGCCCTCGGGTGCTGCTAATATATATGTTCCTCTGCAGTTGTGTTTTTAAAAATTAAGCATAATAATTTTCTACTAATGTTTTTATTTTGATCATGTCTGAACACACCTTAATGTTAACAAAACCAGTAAAGTAAATCATCTATACTGTTTAGGTAGGACTGGACTATCGTAATCTAATGAGATTTACCGCATTTTGTCTCTTTTGTGGTGGCTGTAAGACGTCTACAGGCCGTGAGACTTGGTCGGGGGCAGGGGATATATGAGGAACTGTGATATAGTATATTAAGGCTTATTACCATCTTTTTAAAGCTTGTAGTGTTTTATAAATCACCGATTCATAACATTAGCCATTGAAATATAACTATAAAAAACATATTTTATCAGCCGTTCACCATAACCTAAATAAAAGTTTAACAATAAACAAGCCATCTGCTCGCCCCAGGTGACAAAGAAGCGGGTGCGGCGCGAGCGGCGCCTGGTGCCCGTGGTGCGCGACAAGCAGTTCTTCGAGGAGAGCGACCTCATCTACATCACCAAGTCGCCCGACTACTGCCTGCCGGACGCCTCGCTCGGCTCCATAGGCACACACGGACGGTACGTAACCACAATTTATCACCCTTTTCATGCAGATCTTTTTTTTTAAGTCTTGCGTATGATGTGTGAGTGAATAGTGAAGTCTATCGGGGCTCTAATTTGCGAGGCGTGACTGCATCATGTTTTCATGTACAGTTTGTTTACCCAGCAATGAGCATCCCAGTAGCCTTGTAAGCCTCACTGGTTGAACCATAAATGTCGTATGTAGAAAGCCTGCCCATTTATGAATGATATTACTTGTGATTTACATCTTTTGTAGAGAGTGTTCCAAGGATAACAAAGGCTCCGGTGGCTGTCAGTCCATGTGCTGTGGTCGAGGTTACACCAGTGAAAAAGTGCAGGTACACCTTATAAAACTTAAAGTATTATCTCTATGGAATTCAACCTATCATATTTAGCCTTGGAATTTTATTCAACTACTATTGACTATTTCTTTTATGTCTTTTACAATAAAGGGGAATTCTTTTTAACCCTCTCCCACATGTCTATCTTAATAGTAAGCATATTATTCTACTACTATGGATATAGATGAAGAGACATTTTGCAACTCCACACTTCCATTTGAGCACATCAAGTGGTGGAGAGCTCCAGTATGTCTGTCGTAGTACAGACATGCATATATAGAAATATAGAATATATAAAATATATCAAAATATAAAATCCTTCCTTATCAATCCTTTATAATAGCCAATGAGATATGAGAGGACTCTTCCTCCAAGTATAAATGTCTATATCCCTTAGTGTAACATAGCATATAGACTTATGCATTACAAGATAATATTTCTATGACAATGTTTTGCAGGTAAAGCATCGATGTGACTGCAAGTACTACTGGTGCTGCTATGTGAAATGCAAGACATGCACGAAAGAAGTGGAGATCAATAGATGTCGGTGATTACCCACCATGTACTTTACTCATATAACAAACGGGCAGACGAAAAGAGGTGGGAGTCACCACCACCTGATTAAAAAAAGTAAAAACACTGTTCAAGCACCGTCATTTACATGTCGACTGTCACTGGAACACGTGGCTGGTTCCCACTACAAAATAGTGTGCATTTTTATATCAATAAACTGCAATTCTAATTGTGATTTCAACAAGACTTACTCGCCCTGTAAGTGGTTAGTGGTTGGAACAATATGTACTTTTTTGTGGTACTTTACGGAGATGTGACCTGTTTTATATGACTACTACATGGTTGCATGAAAGTTCGTCTACCACACAGACAACCAAGCACCTGTCCACAATGAGGATATTGTGATATACTCTTTGATAGGAAGTTGTTGCTATTTGACGTGTACAAGAATAAGACCACAGTAACCTGCAAGCTCTGGCCAGCTATTAGATATGCAGATATGAATTTCTGATTGTTCATCAAAGACTTCTAGTGCACTATTATATCATTTTATTACTCTGAAATGGTAATAAACCTGAAATGGTAATGTGCATAATGACTTTTATGAGAGGCCATGTCTATAGAAGACTTTTCGCTTGAATTGAAATTGAAATAAAATTCAAGATATTTGACATGTTAGATTATCTGTTCAAAAGGTAGGTGTACATATTTCTGTCAATTTTTGAACAAATATCTGTATATATTATGCACTATTTAATTGGTGTCTTCCATAGTTGGAGAGCTAATGTTACCTCATCATACAGAAGTAAAACAGACTTTTTGTGATATCAGCAAGGTAAAGTTAACTAATACAGTACATTTTATGAATGCATTTCACTTCCGATTGTGGTTTGATCTGACTTTATCTCTCTAGTTTGTGTACTAGTTTGTGTATGTTGTATTGCTGTGTTGACCGGAATTAATTATAGTTTACAGTATGCCAATTAAATGGAATCTATGTACACACGGTATTGATTAGTTATGCAGTTACTGTGGTAAAGTAAGAGAAGGTGTTCACAGCTTTACCCCTAAGAAAAACATCTCGGAATATGGGACCATGTGGTCACAGTAGAAGGGTAGTCTCTTTTAGGAAGTGGTCTCTTTATGAATGTTTTGAACTGGAAACACATGGTCCTATAATTGAGGTGGTCTCTTAAATGTGGTGGTATCTATTGTAGAATAAACAGTCCCATGTATACAGTATTAGATTTGAAAATAAGAGAAACAACACAACTGTCTTCCACACATACAACAAGCATCAACCCCTTTTAAGATCGCCAAAAAATTAACACATTCCTTCATGATGCATATGAAGTATTAAGTATTTGTCAAATCATTGCATTTTGTACACAATTTGTGTGTCTTGGCTACCAGTCCAATGCAAATAAAACTATGTAATGAAGGTAGTAGGTTAGTATACCACCTTCTCTTGCTGTAACACAGTGATTAGATAGTACTAGGCATTAATAGAGGAGTTTTACTCTCTTTCGATATTAGAAGTATATAAATGTAAGTAACTGTTAGTGTGGAATATGTGAAGCTATTTTAGTCACACAATGATATGATTTTGTATAATCTAATATGCAAGACAGATTAAGATACAAATATGTGCATCACAAAATATGTTTATCAAAATTATTATGCAGTGCAACACTTTTTTATATAGTAGCGGGGGAGGGGGTGATTTCATGCATGAAAATGTAATTGTACTTTGAGATTGTTTTCCTGCTATCATAATATACATGTGTGCAGTTTTTTCTTCCAGCTACGTCTGTAATATCATCTTACCTCGTTTGATTAATATTTCAACAAACACAAATATTATCATCCATACCACATGACAAAGTGAAGATTAGATTTTTTTGACACTTGTGAACTATAATAACAGTCAGCATCTGTGTAGTTTATAATAAAATGACGCCTCTAGAGGAAGTGATCTTGCAGATTTTGTACGCATATTTATAAAAGTCTAATGTTAAACTGTTAATTCTAAAGTATATTTTGTAAGAGTTGTATAATGTAATGTTTGTTTGTAGTTGTATTCTTATTTTATTATTGTTATTGTTACAATGTATATATTACATAACTGTCTCATTTTAAGGCTTATTTACTGTAATGTTAAAACATTCATATTCTAGCAGATTGAACTTCAGTTATATAGACAGCACATGTTGCAATTTCATGAATAACACAGACATTTGATCATTACAGAAACAAGTCATTAATATTTGGAAAGAGTGTGTTACTGAGTTTTCTTTTCTGGTAGGTATTTCCATTATATGCAATATTGTATCTCGATCCGTTTTGATAACAAACATATACATACTAAATACGAATGAATGTTTAAACATGTTAGATATTTCAAACTTTCCTATGTGTTTTACGATAGTGAATACTCAATTGTAGATATAAACACTGACAACTGTCATATTTTTATACTTAATTGGATTTGATGTTTGTAAAATTTGAAACACATATTACATAAACTTTTGCTAAACTTTGATGATGTGACACTTTGTATGAATTTTATTACGAGCTGATTTATTCTAGTAAGACAATAATTACTTTTTAAATATTTTGGAGAAACATTATGAACTAACAGTTCACATTACTAGATAATTTAACTGGATAATTAAATGGATGTATTGTTTATATACTCTACGTATTGCAATTTCTCTGTTTACTATGTCTTTCTTTCTATTTTATTAAAATAAAGAAACGACTTGAGACTTCTTTTTTATTTGTAAAATGCATTAATCATTATTACTGGTTATTGTACGGTGTACGCAAACCGGATTTTCGAGTTACCGTAAATGATGGTTCATTTTTTACTATCTCTAGGATGGATATGTAGTTGTTCGACCCTCTGTCTGCTTCTTCCATCAGCCAAACAGATGCTACACGTCTGCTACTACATTGCCGATTCCACACAGTGTGTCGTCACAGTATAATATTGCTAAACGGTGGCGACACCCAAGCACGAGGTTCAGAAGCCTAATAAACGTAGATAAAATAAACATGGATGTTTATTGCTGTAGAACCTTATTCAAACTCAATCATAAATTGTGTTTTGGAACAAAGTAACAGACTCCACCGGCAGATCTAGGTTTTTATCACTTTAGGGATCTTGTGGATTTTGTATGCGCCATCGATCGTGGACATGCCAAAAAGTCCCATGAAAATAAAATATTCTGGTGAGACGCGTGCCCCATATGCCTCGCGCCCGGATCTGCTAGGAAATCAAATGGGGGGGGGGGGCGAATTGATATGTTCGTTGTCGTCGGCAAGCAAATACAATTGTATATGATATAGCTCTAAATTCTGTATGCTCCTGAAAATTTTGATAAAGCTACAACATAACCAGTTGATATTAATATAATATTTAATACAATTTGATAAAAACAATAAACATAGATAATAAAGTCATATTCTTAAAAAGCTGACAAATTAATTGCCAATCATCCTGATAAACAGGATTGCTCGTTCACCTCACAAAAATACTGTATTTTAATACTAAGATGGCATTGCACATTTCTCTTGTCACGTCATCAAGTACTGTGTATATGTGTAGCTTTTTTATAATTACTCATCATTCGTCAAAACCATCTCAACCTCCTCAAGCCTCTTCAATCTTGAGTAGCGTTTTGTTTCAGCTGGCTGTTTCAGGATACAACATGTGCGGTTATCCTTTGAGCCAATGTTTGCGGCCAGCTCGTCCATTATACATTAAAAAATCGTGTAGCTGTTAATGTTCTGACTATTATAGAAACAGTTAACCCTGTTCGTCCTCTCTCTAATCATCTAGCACGGGTTCATGACTTGGGGTTCGTGTACGTCACTGTCTCCTCTACAATGACAGCGGGGTGGTCGCGGTCCCGTGTGGTCTTGCGATAGTCCTTGTCCAGCAGGGGGATGAGCAGCAGAAGCAGGGCCGACAGGACGGTGATGGCGCCCGCGAAGTAGAAGGGCACACGGTAGGAGCCGGTCACCTGCAGCAGGGCGCCTGAAAACATGTGGTTGCTTTTACTGATAACTGTGAAAATACCGGGAGGGGAGCAGGGGCGAAATTATACATCATATCATAACGCAAACAGCATCGTTAGTTTTGATAAGTCCTTTCTGTTTCCGTTGTGCCCCGTTTTCGTACAGGTGCTGCCATCTATTAAACGTCATCAAAATGAAATTGTGCAAATTTAAGTTTTGACTTTTTGCGACTTAAGGACCAGTAATTAAAATGCTATATAGTAATTAATATTACTTTTATTCTTATTGGGTCAAAGATGAATAGTAAAGACATATTACTGTGAAAGACAGACACTCTGAACAATATTTAGAAACAAATAAATGAAATAACAACCCTAATTGCATTTCAATAAAACTAAAAAATTGGTCCTTAAAATTGTTTTATCTATTTTTTCTGGTAAAAAAATGGTATTTCTTAAAATTCGTTGCAACACACTATTCTACAATACACGCTCTCTAACAATAGCAAACATTAGGTGTTTCAGGCTTCTTAAAAGCAATTTTATTCTATAAGAAAGAATTAGAGCCAAACAATTGACTAATAAATTTTTATAAAGATTTTCCCATCTGCATAAACAATGTTTACTGAAGATATGCTATTACGTTTGATGACCACGCCTATCAATATACATGATACATGAGTGTCAGTAACTTATAAATTATAGCAAATTATAGCTGTATACCCGGCGCTGCTCGGGTTGAAACAGAAGAGATCCGGAAGAATTAAATCCTCTTCCCTCCCCATCCTTCCCTCTATACCTCTTCCCTCACACCAGCTCCCGTCAGAATACAGGTCTGTGACGGATAGAATACACCTCCATCACCTTCCTCTCATTGGCATAAGTCATAGCCATACGGTATACACACTACATGTATATGGCAATGATTAATCCCACCAGCTTCTGCTACTCCTGGTAAACATGTGTGGAACAGATTAAATGTTCCACTCTCCCCTACCCTTCCTTCGGCCGCCAACCCCTCTTCTCTCCACAACCCTCTCTACGCAATCCCCATATAAACAGGTCCGGATTAGTCTAAATGCATCTCCATCACCCCTTCCTACTGCTCGGGTTGAAACATGAAATCTGAAACAGATTAAATGCTCCTCCCTTCCCCTCCCTTCCTCACCAACATATCATTTCCCACCACACCTCAACAAATCTGGACTGGAACAGACATCTCTCTGTACCCTATCCGTCACAACGGCTCCTTTAAGTGCGCATGTCTGGCAGAGATTAAGTACGCCTCCACCACCTTCCTTCCATCGCCATATGTGACAGCCATACACACTACATGTATATGGCAATGGTTGATCCGTCTAATACCCCCTCCCCCAAGCTGCTGCTCGGGTTGCAACCGATTAGATCTGAAGCAGATTAAATGCTCCCCCCTACACCTCATTTCCTCACAACCAACCATAACCACCACCACCCCAAACCACCACCACCTCAGCCCAAAACCAATTTATTTGGTTTGCAATGTAGACATTATAACGACCACCACGTTCTTCTGATTGTACGTCCATAATTTGGAGTGTGTACGTCTTCTGGTTAAAAGGCCTTTTGTGACCAAAAAATCTCTTCTTCCTTTATATATATAGATACACGATGTGATTTTATAGTAGACAATTTGCTGACTTACCACCAATAGGTGGACCAACGAGAGCACCCGCCCCGTCACCGATGTTCTGGAGGCCATAGGCGCTTGTCAGCCGATGCACGCCGAACAGATCAGCTGTGAGCACTGCCAGACAGCCGATCTAACAAAGTGTAGTACTTTGATAATGATACGGACTTTTGTGGTAGAAAGTTCTCTATAAGTGCATGCAGATTCATTTTTCAAATGTGGTACATGTATATAAAACTATTTACATACAAGTATATTCTTTTCTACCATCGGGTGCATTTTAGTATATGGTCGGTAGGGAGTGACAATGTTTTGCATTTTCGACATACCTAGCACCATAGCAACTTGGAACAACAACTACAAACTACAATGGAATGTTATAGTCACCTGAACGCCCAAGAAGAAACCGAAGCAGCCCAGGAGAACCATGAAGCCCATGGGGACCTCCCAGCACGGGATGAGAGCCAGACTGACCCCGGTCAAGATGTTGGCCACAAAGAAAAGGTAGAACTTGTTACACCAGGGCAGGCTACCTGAATAGTGTTAAAAAGTGACATTAGTACAAATATGTAATGTTCAACTTCAAATGATGGTCAAAATTGGAAATCACGAGTATGTTTTCATCATATCTATACTTAACCAGACTGTACACTGAAACTTTGTATTACTGTTTTGTGTATTGCCCATGTAGTCAACTTATCAAGGTGGGCGGTTTACACAGAGCATATGCATTAATCTAAGCTTTCAGTGAAGTTTCAATGCTCCACCTAGCACTGCTGCTGTCAGTCTGCCGCCCGCGTTCACCAGGCCAGAGATGGACAGCAGCAAGGCGCCTGTGTCCTTGGTCATGCCGGCTCCTTCGATGGCATAGTCCACGATGAGCACGAAGAGAACGAGGCTGCCCAGGTTCCACATCAGCTTGTTGAGGAACATCACAACAAACCTGGAAATGTATACAGTACATATAGAGCGCTAGCGGCCTCCAATAAAGTGGATATTTTTAGAGTTAAAGCTTAAACCTTCCACAACAGCTATTGAGCTATGAAAGACACAAATACATGACTCACCTGAAGTCCCTAAGTAGGGCGAGGTCACACAATGTTCGGAGGTCAGTAGGCGGGTGGACAGTATTCAGTTCCAAGCAGAAACGGGCCTTGACAGGTGATGACCAGTAGTCCACGGGGATGAAGAGAGCACCAAACACCAGCACCTACAGATTAATGGTAAGTGTCAACTGAGGCGGTCTTTATGGAGGTGGTACATATTATACATGATAATAAATACAGCACCAAGAAACCCACTACCACTCCAGAAGGTGGGAGAGGCATTAGATATCAGCACACGTGACGAACCGCCTCCAGATAAGGTCACAGACTCATGAGCACGACTAGTACAGTAAAACCTCTATATTAAGAACAACCGTGGGACTGGCCCCAAGTGTCCTCAGTATAGAGGTAGTCCTCCAATGAACATCTGTTGAGAAAGTTTTGAGACCCTGGGATGTGGTTTATTATAGTCACGGTGCTTTTATCAAGGTGGTCTTAATTAAGCCTTGTTGCAGAGGCAAACCTTTCTATTCAGATCAATTGGGGCCTCTAAGCCATCTCTTAAGGAAGCGGTTCTATGACCTGGTAGCACATGGCGGCTGACAGGAGCATGGCGCCGCGCCACCCGTACTCGGAGATGAGGACGCGGAGCAGCAGCGGCATGATGAGCGCCCCTACCGCGGCGCCCGTCACCGCCAGACCCAGCGCCAGGGTCCGCCGCGCTGTGAAGTACAGACCCACCACGCCGATAGCAGGGATGTAGATGAGGCAGAACCCCACGCCTGAAACACAAAGCCACTAGGGTTATGATATAAATGCTAAATAGTTATTGGTTAACAGCATATTCATATATGTGTGGATTTCAGCTTGTGTCGGCTGATGTGTTATATTGTAAAGGTGATCTTATTGTTCATAGTATAAGGGTTCAAAGAAAAGGTATTGACTTGATTTGACTTGAAAATGAAAATATGTGTATGTGATTAACCAAATGACAAATTATGAGAATTGCAGATATTGGAGAAATAATATCACGTAAATCACCTGTACCCAACCTACAGAGTTGGTAAAGAATTCAACTTTGTCCTTGTCAATCTGGTTGAAAAGACAGTCGGCCCATGCATATATGGAAAGTGACAATGAAACCACATCCAGGTGCATTGTACATTCATTTTATTAGTTCAATGAAGTAGGATTTGGGGGGAATATTGAATAAGTGTGGCATGTAGGTGAAAAGGGGAAGGGGGGTATGGGAAATATGATTGGGGAATAAGCGAAGTGGGATTTCTTGACCACTTATAAACCCGCCTCATTTACACATGACATTGTACTCACCTGCCATCAGTCCGTACGTGACATAGAGCACATACACATTGGTGGCGAACGCCGACAGCAACGTGCCCGTGCCGCAGAGGAAGGCGCCCGTCATAACGGCCACGCGGTGTCCGTACTTGTTACACAACGTACTCGCCAGCGGGCCTAGTAATTGTAACGCAGTGATGTTGCCAATTTCAATGGTCATTATGCATTGAATTACAAATGAGACAGCCATTGATTATTATATAGTTGATTACTTGCATAGATTGATTCAACGGTATTTATTAATAGATTTACAAATGCAAAGAAAAACATTTGTTACGGGTAATAAATAAAATATAATAAATCAGAATAGTTTATTTATAGGACATTGATTATATGAAATATTACATCTTATTGTCCACGCTTCATCAACAAACTTGATAAAATTCACATTAAAAAGTTCACTTTGCTTCTTTTATTTTCGCAGCTGTTTCAGAAGTTTCAACACAAAAGTGATGCAGCTCAAACAATATAAAGCTGAGAAAACATAAATTGTTGGTTATTGACATTAAATTAAGTCTGTAGACAGTCACGCACAGACACACACTCACCAGCGCCGAACACGAGTCCGCAGTTGATGGAGCCCACCCACGCGGTGACGGCCTGGCCCTGCCCAAAAACGGACACCCACTCGACGAAGTAGACGCCCACAGAGAAGGGCATGCCGATGGCCAGCCCCTGCGCCAGGAAGCTGGCCACCAGCACCACCCACTGCCAGCCTGGCTCAGGCCCGCCTGCAATGCACAATGTTTTGTGTAATATCCAAACCAATGGCATATATATTATTATATCACATGTATAATATAAACTATTGAGTTATTGTCCATGTCGTGCATGTAAATTTTATGATATGTTAAAAAGCAGGTTTTATTGACATAATTTTGTAATTCGTTTGTGTTTATTATTCAGACAAATATTTATTAGAATGTTATTGGTGATAGTAAGTAAAGAAACTGCTGTGTCACCACTATGACATTTTTACTGAGATCCTCTTGGTAAAATTGAATTAATGCTTTAAAACAATGCGTTAGAGAAAAACGATGGCGCCCGGTTTTCAAATTATCAGGTGAAGGAGGTATAAATCTTGATGCCTTGTGCCCAAGCCTTATAGCTGCACCTGGTATAAAATACTAATTGGTACAACAATATCTAACCGTTAGTATTAAAAGAATACAAGACCTGGTCCCAATGCTCATTATAAATAGTAGCCAATTGGTAGAACAGATCACAATACATAATTGTGGCATGCCTTTGACGCTGACTGGATGTTTGTCTGCCTCATGGGTGGGTATTAGGCCAGCACTCTGGAGGGACGTGGTTGAGATGGCGCGCTCCATGAGTGACATTTCAACCTATAAACAGTATGGACAATATTGTAACAAATACATAGAACGAGCCTAACTTGTCTTATTAAACCACTGGTGTCGCTGCATTGACCTTAGACATCTATAGCTAGAATCTCTCTAGGGATTGTTCTCTAAATAGAGCGGTGGTCTCTTTACGGATGTTCACGGTGGAGTGTCTACTTAGGCTTGAAACTGTTAGAAATGGCCTTATTATAGATCTAGAGGTAGTCTCATTATAGAGCTGGCCTTAATTAGAGACCATGTACTTTAGTAACGTTTATACTTTAACTGGGACTTGAACTTTGATCACGCCATATAGATATAGAAATATATGATATTCAAGAATCGTCATGAAACGATATGGATATACACAATGTACTTAGCAAAACAAAAAAGTAATATAATGCCAGTACTGAGTACAAAAATGTACACGCAAAACTAGGTTTAAAGAATCTTTATATGGTGACCAGTCTGACCACTTGCCTATAAGGCTCTATAATCAACTTCTTCCTGTCATTTCCATGATCCGCAATATCATCAATGGAATTTTTTTACCTTATCCGATCCAAAGAATACCATGCGTGTTAGGTATTCAAACAGCCGCACTCACCTGCAGGTGGCTGCCGAGGTAGGGCCGCTTCACCTCCTCGTACTTCCCCCCGCCATCCCCCACCCCCGCCAGGGTCATGGTCACCTTGGGGAGACCCGCAACACCCCCGCTCCCGCCACCAGGAACCCGCCGGTCCCTACAACAGAACACTAGCAGAATTGGACATTCAAAGTTATGCCACTCATTAAATTGCATTGTGGTCAAAATTTAGTTTTAGAAATCAAGAAGTTAGGTTATAATATAAAACGTAAATGTAAATGTGATGATTTATAGTTGTGGTCCAAGTCTCATTGCAGAATAATGATAAGTTTTCTGTTAATCAACACATACCAAATTATGTAAAATATATAGATATTACACGGATTCCTACGCAAAATCACTTGAAATATAAATTTTAAAAAATCTAACTTGGACATAGGCCTTGATTTTGTATTACGAAAGATCGTGTTTTGGTCCATTATGCCTTCTATTTATGACTAAAACACTCCATGCACTCAAAATTTCAAACACAATGCAAACAGAGTCGCATCACAGTTAGTTGACTATTGAGGATGCCGTAGTGTTGTGGTAGTCATGGGTTTGAACTCTAGACGTAGTACTTAAAAGTTAGTTTTAAATGGGCTTTTAAGGTGTACTCATACAATTTCACAGTAACTTACATTAGATATGAATGGTCATTCATTGCATTGTTTTGGTCATCAGACGGCAGCTCAGCTTTGTCATGTGCAGCGGAGTACTGACCAGAGCTGAAATAGATAATTGCCAATGAGTAAATGCTCACTCTGAATATTATATGCAGTGGCAAGTATTGCCCAATTGAAACCGCTTTTATACTTAGAAAATAGATAATACGACAGAACACTTACATGTACACTATCCTACTATTGCTGCTGCCTGCCGCACTTATCAGTGTTCAGTTCGAATGAAATAGCAATTGGAATCGAATACCAGATGTAGTGCTTATTCAATCAGTGCGGAGTTCAATGCATACACCATCGAACACATATATGGCACATATCGACCTTTCAGTTGTGTCCGTATCCTGTAGACATTCAATGAAAATACTCTTTAAAGTAAATATATTGACATTTTATGCATTCAAAAGCTATGTGGACTTCGGCCAGTATACTTTTATGGAGCAATAGAGTATACTCGTAACACTCGACTCTTCCACACTGCATATAGACTAATTCACGATCAAGGGAAGCTCTGGTGAACGTGTAATCAACAGAAAAATGGCAAGTGGTGTGTGCAGGCTACATGTTATTATGTATTACCCAATGACTGTATATAATATTACGGTTATCAGATTGGCCATGATCCAGATACGGCAACCCAATGCAGAAACTGCATTTTTAGGGTATATAGAGTTACTATAGACCAAGTGCGGCTTTGCAGTCCTGAGTCACAACGTCGTATTTAGTAAGAGTACATCTCCTACAAGATGTAGGAATTTTGTTCAACAACGGCTACTTATACTCATCAACACGTGCCCTAATTGTGGCATTGTATAATAAATCAAGAACGTGGTTTGCTGCCGATACATCTCTAGTGTATCGGACTCCTCTGCATGCATATCTGGATAGACTAAAGGCTCGTCTGATATTCAGCATGGACCTGACACTGTAAACTGGTAGGAAGGTTCTTGCAGCATAGAAGTGAGCGGGGGTAGAATTTTACATGCCAATGAAAGCCCCCTTTAGATACCACCATTTGTATTTTTTTTAAAATCATGCAAATGCACACACCTGTTTTCTCGAGAACCCATGTTTAATGCATACACCAGCAGCGTGTGTATTGTCCCGCTATGCACTGCGTGACCCTCGTTAGCTCCTGCAATAGGTGAAAGTTAGTGAAGACATTATCTTTATGCAATACACACATATGTACTCATACTTAAAGCATATTTTGTTTTTATATAATTTCTTTATTAATACATTGGCCATTTGGGGTACTCGCCGCAGGGAGTGCAATGATGGTGCACATATGTGTGTTTGGGGGGGGGTGGCTGCTGTGTGTGCACAGTTATCTATATAACGTCTGACCTGTGAGTGGACACAGACTGCATAACATTGTGTCATTCTAGGGGGACACATTTGCAAGTACTATTTGATATATTCATGTCGATGTACACATATCACTTCCTAGCTTTGAAACAACAACATAGCATCATCATAGCAACTAGTAATATGATACGATAATGGACGTGAAATGAGGTGATGAGGGAGTCGTATGGGTTTGACACCGTTCTACTGCTCATTGTTTATGGTCTTATTGTTTGCAGTAATTGACCATCAACATCAATTTTCCAGGCTCAATTCACCTACATAATACTGAACAATATTTACATGGGATATATGTTAAAACATAGATAATGCAAAAATCAAGTGTGTGTGTGTGTGTGTGTGTGTGTGTGTGTGTGTGTGTGTGTGTGTGTGTGTGTGTGTGTGTGTGTGTGTGTGTGTGTGTGTGTGTGTGTGTGTGTGTGTGTGTGTGTGTGTGTGTGTGTGTGTGTGTGTGTGTGTGTGTGTGTGTGTGTGTGTGTGTGTGTGTGTGTGTGTGTGTGTGTGTGTGTGTGTGTGTGTGTGTGTGTGTGTGTGTGTGTGTGTGTGTGTGTGTGTGTGTGTGTGTGTGTGTGTGTGTGTGTGTGTGTGTGTGTGTGTGTGTGTGTGTGTGTGTGTGTGTGTGTGTGTGTGTGTGTGTGTGTGTGTGTGTGTATTGAATCCTTACATTCAAGACTCAAATTGCAATGTATCAATTTTCTGTATGGCCATCTCGATACTAAGTAAATGATACATACATCCATGTGGCCTCTTTTACAATTATCTACATGTAGCATCGATTATACCAGGAGTAAGAAAGGGTTTTGACCCCCTTTGCAAGAATGTTTAAAAAGTTAGTGGTGTGGCATTTCAGCAAGTAATATCATTTTCTAAATATATATGGTACAACTTTGATGAGGAAATGGATACATATTTTTCAGCATTATGTGCACTGTAAAATGATACCAATTTCACAGTGCAGAAAACTGTACAAGATTAGCCATAAATGACAAATTTACATTGAGTCCACTCATTTGCGCCATCATAAGCTGAAGTTTGAAATGTTTGTGGCATCACCAGTGCATTGACATCCAGTCAACCTTACAGCGCTCAGCAGCAACAGTATTATAGCAGAGGTCGTGAATCAGTCCACAAGCTTCACATGCACGCCACACACGCCGAAATGCGATTACCCCCACCCACACCCCTCCCCAATCATCACCCACCCCAAACCACCCATTCAGTTGGCATATTCCATCAATGTTTGGTGTATAACTAGTAGATGTAACTGTAGATGAATGAGATCCCATAAACCGTTAATGCACGGCCCCAAATCGACAACATGGCATCAACATCATTAATGATGATGGCGGCCGCGGTCCACATTACCAGTAGCGTTGCCTGGACCGGGTAATACCACTAATGCAGAGAAATCCCCACTTTACATAGAGCCGCGCTCCAGGCACCAGATTGTGCCATATTGCAACAGCATGGCACAGTGTCTTGTAATGCGAGTACGTGCAGCCTCCGCGAAGTGGTCACTTTCTATGGGGACACTATGCAGCGAAACATGTCTTATGCGGACACTTTCCAAAGAAGTGAAAAAAGTGTGACTGTCCACATTAAACCAGTGTCTTCAAAATATGATCACTTTATGTATGATACATAGGGAAATATGAAACAGGTGGCGTGATAGATGCCCACAGGTGTCCTTGAATGGGAGGTGTCCACGTGCCATGGACATGTTGCAACGCACATTATTTATAACGTGTAGCCCTGTATAGTGGAAGCCATCCTCTACTATATTAAACAGAGGTCCTTGAAAATTGCAAACTCAGGCCCTTTATTAAACACGTGGACGAGTACAGTGGAAATTATTCATGTGGACACCTACTTTTAAGGACACCTGTACCATGTGAACGCTTGTCACTTCTCCGGGAGACGGCCAAATGAGACGGGTTTCACTGCATGTTTGTAAACCCGAACAGCCAGCCAGCTCCCTCATTTCCACGTTTGAGCAAATAACTCATCTCACTTTCGTGCGGCCATGTCAATAGTATCGTCTGTGCGCCTCATTTCTGTTTGCCACATCAATAGCAGCTGCTGCCGGCAAGGAAGCACGTCCACACTGTCTGACAATGTGCCCCATTAACTGCCGGATGTGACAGCCCACCTACAGCAGTGAGCGCCAGACCGTGCGTGTCCTTAATACAGAAATAATTTTACTCTACATTTTTACTAATGCCTCTATACTCCCATACCACACTGGTTTGTCACCTCTGATGACGCTTTTCGCATGTTGCAGTACTTGTAAGATGGTATCAGAATGTTAAGCATTGATTCAGGAATGGTGTTACAGCAAAACAAAATATTAATTTAGACCATCTCATTATTGGGAGCACCTCCACAAAGTAAGGTTCCAATGCTTCAGAACGAGACAACGCCAAACCTCTAACATGGGACCAACTCTCCATTGAGACCATTAATGCTAGTGATCGGTGGTCTTAAGAGAAAGGTTTCACTGTACCGAAATTAATGCGTCTCCCACCTTCACACTGACAGAGATGGATAGACATTTCTCCTTTACAGTCTAAAATCATCAAAGACTCTTTAGATAATTATGCTCTCCATGTACCCCATAAGATGAGGAAGTGTGTTTGAGCAGGGAAGTGGGGACTCGTGATGCATTACCACTCAAACTGAATATATGGTAGGAGGAAACATCGGCTTATAGGTATAAGAATCAGTTGAAATGCATCTCCATAGTCGATGACATGTACAAATGTAGTGATAATAATATGCATAGTATATCAGTATTATAGACGGTTGTCCCCCCCCCACCCCTTTTTGGGGTGGGGGTGGGGGATGAGAATAAGCTTTGAGCAGGAAATCGAGATGTCCAGCAAATTACACGCAATTCGTGGTCAATTGGACGGTCTAACCCCGCGAGTGGCCAAGTAACATTCGACTACGATAAAATGACTTATAAACACCATGCGCAACTGTAGAAAACTATAAAACAATGTAAACACCCTTTGGTTTTTATCTCGTTACACATCCAGCTCATTAGATTAACACTAAACAATACTGTGGGAATTGACGCTGTGCTCACCTACCCTTTAAGGACACTAGTTCTCATAGTTATCACATATAAAGCGAACCTCTCTTTTAAGGACACCTGTCTCATGTGAATACCTTTCACGCCCTCCCAAGGTGTAAGACATGGTTTGCCGTACCTACGTACAACTTGCAGTTAAGCACCTTGTGAAGTGGTCTTCTGTATAGCGACCATGTTGCTAGAGACCTGCCATTCACAGTCCCCACTCACTCCAAACACCAAGTGGAGCAGCTGAAACCTGATTATTTGGTAGTCGATAGGGGCCTGGAGAGAGCTAACAACAACAACATCGTGCTGGATTTTTCTTTGTTCTTGAGGTTCATATAAGTCAACATTCTTCCGATTTAATGTGTGAGACAATGTCGAAAGGTTCTTTATCTAGAGACGCAGTGAAGTTAAAATAAACATACTGATAAATATAGGTCTATATAGGATGCACATTTAAATAGAACACCAACAGAATACATGACGGTATATACATACCTGGTGAACTTAAACCCACGACCGTCCATCCGAGACACTAATAGAATATCCGTGCTTCAACTAGACAGTCCCTAACACATTTGTAGATGCTCAATATGTCACGTGTGGTAACAATGTCACGTGGTGTACTAGCACAATATTGCACTCGGCGCTGCTGCTCTCACGTTTACAGAACACGCTATCTTTAACACAACAACGTTTGATACAACGTAGCCCACACGGATCACATGATATATACAGGCTGGGTACGTGTTCCTGTTTGTTGCTATAGTAACCCTACATTGCTGGTTGCGTTGCTCAACTGTGCGCGCGCTCCCCACAGCAGACGACAATCCACGAGCTGCAGCACAAGTGACGGCCCCGGTGATAACCCCCACCGACTGTTCAAATTGGATAATACAGAACCACATAAAACGACAACCATAAGAACATTACTGAAGAGACTGACTTCCTCCAAAATCCATATTAGTTAAAAAAAATACAGCAAATATTAGAAAAGACACTGTTTTCATAAAATTAAGCAATAATCAATCTTCACAATAGTGGTGGGATGCAACATGCCAAACATTCTCCACGTGAGCTATTTATAAAGAACTATGCATGTATAAGGGGCAAGGAGGAGTCCTACCACATATGGTTAGGGTACAAATATGATCCACATATAAATTAAATACAATAACAAGCTTCCCATATATCGAACAGTGGGTGCGTATTGTTATAATGTGCACAGACCAGAGTTGAGGCGACTTATTTTTTTTTATTAAAACTAAACTGAACTAAATGACAATTTTTATGATGAAACTAAACTAAACTAAAGTGACTCGGGCAAACGTTATGATTAAACCGCCAGGGCCACTTGATATAGTCAAATGGAAGCTTAGGGTTGTAAAACGTGTCTTCAGCTATAACCATCATTGGTAGGAATATGCTTGCTAAAAAGATGTGTGAGAGAGAGAAGTGTGTAAATTATACTTGATTAACTAAAACTAAACTAAATTTTTCATTTTTTTATGGTTTATCATTTTCACCGTGGCAGGTCCAGGAGAGCGGGCCCACGGCACATCCTCTGTTCTTCTCTACTAGATTGAATATGGTTTTAAATTTAATATTATTATGAAATTTATTTTGGGGAAAATATACTACTAAAATGGTAATAGTCAATTGCCAAAAGTCAGTTACAACAGAAAAGTTCACAATGTAACTGCAAAATGATGACTTGCATCTTTTCCAACATGGTATTTAGCAGATTTGGTCTACACTTGATAAAAGTTTAAGATATTGTATTTAAATGTATATCAGCCTCAGGTCTACATAATAATGACTTCGATATAATTTACATAAATATAAAAATAAAGGCAGAAAATAGAAACTTACACAGACTGCAAAGTTTAAAGTTTTATAAAAATCTATGTTTACCACGTTGGTGTGCACATTTACAAAATACTCGCTAGACCGGGTAGTGTATATTGGTAATCAGAAAAAATAGATACATCTGTTAAAAATTATGAGCGTATGTGGATTTGTTGGATTGATTATAAACCTTTCACACACCCGTCAGTACTTGAGAGCTCTCATGATTTCAAAGAATTCCAAGGGTGCATGGCCCCGGACCCCTATGGCTAACCACCACCACGCCCACCTCGGGAGAAACTTAAACACCCCCCTTCTACATGAACCACCCTTTCTACAAGTTTTGCATTCTAGGTATGTTGATATAATATAAGTGTGTAACATTTGAGCTACGTTTGTATGACCTGAATGTTTAATAAGGGATCTTGCCATTTTAATGTAGTGATACGCGTGTTTTTTTTTCTAATCATGCTTCATCTGATAAAATGTTAGACAAAGTGTATCGTGGCATATTCAATGTGTGCGCTTGTCACGTATATGCTGATTTCACGGGAATGAACTTTGCATTGTTTCTAAACTATAAAATGATTCTGATGATTACAACAGATTTATGGACTTTTCATGTTTATTTAACAAATAAGAAACTTCCTGGTGCAAACGGACGTGATCAAATAGATAACTAGAATAAATAGTTTACAAATTAAACCCTATAACTACATTCATTGTTATATGGTTTTAATCACTCAGATTGGCTATTACATAACCATTAACCTATTAAGAAGTTTTAAATGTGTAGACCTTATTTTCTTATGTAGAAATAAAATACGACATCTCTCTTTCTATGAGAAATCATAATGCTGCAATTCTGTCAATTCGGTTAAAACTATCATGACTCATCGTCGGTTTTCACGGCTTGATCACTCACACTGCCGTAAAGTCTTTGTTCATACATACTGTGTATATAGTCCTGAGATATGACGATGTCATGACTTGGCCCAGTAGCTTTTTTATACACTTCCTGCAAAGTTTTTTTTTCTTCTTATAATAATACATTATAGAACTATGTTATAACTTTCTGCGTGTACGGTCGTTATATGTTATACCATGTTCAGTTTACTGCAAAAAAGCTGGCTGTTCATAATAATAAATATGTCAATTGCTGTAATAAGCAAATAAGCACACTATCCTAGACAAGGCTGTAAACATGAATTATTTGCTGATTTAACTGAACAAACTGGTTGAAAATCAGCCTTGATTTCAGCAATCAATGTGATTTTCCATATAAAAGTCGTCTGCATTCAAGCTCCAGCAATCTGGACAAGTCTCAGACGGCATTTCTGCTTCACAGTGTAAGTATTTGACTAAGAGGTAACTATGATATTAATCACCAAATAAAAGTTAGGTACATGTGGGCATTTGTGTTTAAGTCACATAGAGGGAAACGTGGTTCAACTAGTTCTGCTACCTTCTGCTTTTTGTACCATGTTGACGACTTGTGTCCAGGAGTTTGGTAACACTACATTCGCTTATCCCGCTTTATAAAAGACGTTTGTACAAGCTGTGAGGGTTTTTTTAATACTGCGGTGAATCTCCGTGTAGCAAAGACATCAGCAACATGCTACAAAAGGCAGAATTTATGGCGGAAACATGTGTCTCCGTATGGACCTAGCGGTGACTGGAAAAGGCAGGTAAATAAAAGATGTTGCATATTGTCACAAGAGACTTGTAAATGTTTGCTACGAATCATTAATACTTTCAAGGGATTTATAGTAAAAGCTGATGTGTAGATGTCCTGGTGTGGTTTTTCAAATGAACATTTAATGGAGGTCATATTTAAAGAATTTTACAGATATCCAAATTATCGTACACGAATTTTACAGATATCCAAATTTCGTGCAGCTTACGTAATTTTATCTAATGGCGTCAAAGTTTAATTTCGCCAATATAAATGTTTTGTACGCAAGTGATTTTACTGCTAATAAGTATGAAACATGTTCTTCAAATCTTAGACTTACATGTTTAATATGGAGATCATAATTCTTTTATGCTTTCTTTTCATAGGCAAAATGCGGAAGTTCGTAATAGCCTTTGTTGTGGGCCTCTTCGTGGGCTGCAGCATGTCACAGGAGAAGGGCGAGGATGAGGTGATAGAAGCTACTTATTGTCACATGATAAAAGAATATTTTAAAAACAAGCATGAGATTCAGTGAAATCTATTTGCATCGTAATACATTCTAAGACTAGAATATGTACGCGCCTGATCAAAATCCGAAAAAAGCCGAATATGTCTAAATGTCTGATTCAGGTGTAAGGTTGTTATAAAATTTGTCTCAGAATTCATTTATGTACAGGAAACCAGTATAGGTTTGTTAAACATACTTAAAGTATACCAGACAAATGCAGTGGTGTTTAATAAACAATAAATGTATATGAATTACACAGAAAGTAAGTCGACCGAGTGTCCTTGTCTTGCAGGTGGTCAAGTCTGTGGTGGATGTGGTCAAGGGCACCAGCTGGCACAGCTGTAAGTACAACAACCACTGCCAGAGCCACAGCGGGGATCTGAGAGTTTTTAATTGTATACGTTTGACGAAAGCGAATAGAATTAAGTTTTTATTGTTTAGTATGCTAAAAAGGTCCTATGAAAATGAAATAGTTTAGTGGGAAAATGTGTGTGTGGGGGGGGGGGGGGTCCCCTGTGCCCCTGATTCTGCCTATGCAACCAGCCTGCCTATCTTGGCAGGGAACCAACGCTGCATGTATGTACGCCCAAATGTGCATGTACACCAAAATTACATACAGACGTAGAGAAGAGAAATACATATTCGAATAAAAAGACAAAATCAGATAGATGCTTGGAATTCTTACTGGTCAAGAGTTACAACAAAAGGGATATTGAATTAATAAGAAATGCAACACTACATACGATGCACAGTAACATATACCACCCGTAATACCCAAACCATAGCTTATTATCGACAAAACAAAAATGAAGCTATCAGCTGCAGTATTGATGACTGCACAAAACATCAAAATACCGGTCCATCTTATAATATGACTACAGTATGAGCAGTCACTTCTTCTTTAATTTTTCTTTTTATTTTTATTTTTCATTTTCCCACCACTTTGTTTTGTCCTACAATATTTTGTAAATTTATAAACACAGTCAATTTAGGATCCAAAATAATCTACCGTTTTATACAATAATTTTACTTCACCTTAATGTTCATCAATTAATGCTGACCAGCAATATTTTTGCTGTCCAGTACATTCACCCCGTGCTGTAGCTGGTGCCGTTTGCTTGCAGCTGCTAGCGCCGACATCATGGTAGAGGACGTGGTCACCTCCATGCGCTGCCCCTGGTATCTGCAGAGAAAAACTCAGGTCTGACCCTCACTTGTCTCGTATTTATTGTCCGCCACTAGTAGATCTACTGTTTTGGGAAAGGGGGTGCACTGAAGGGGTCTGCGGGATTTCATACCTCCAACCCATACTGAATATGTCAAAATCCACATGAAAATTAAACATTTTGTTGAAAAAAGATGAGGAGGGGTACCCTCCTATATCTGCCTATGTGTCTTGTACTAGTAGTGGTTGTGCTGTTGGCTTCGTAATTCAGTCGTTTTCCGAATCGGAGATTGCCTCCAATAGGATTAAAGTGTTTGATGAACTGTTGTCGACTATATTTTCGAGACAGCCGGGTAAACTTTTGTGTTCGGACCAATCTTTTTTCTTAGCAGAGCTGTACACAAACAGAAACTGTTCTAGATACTTGGTTCTTGCTCCTGGAATTTTTAGAGATATGCCTGAAGCCATAAAATTATTAAAAAAAAGCAAAATAATCTAATCAAATAACACAATTTGTTTAGTCAAGTTTAGATTGTAAAGTGTCTATGATAATAGCTATGTATATTCTACTTGTTACTATATCAAATGCATATTGTAGTTTTAATTTTACAAGCCACAACATGGGCACACAAACTGCTCCCAATTTCGATAAAACAAACATATTTCGTGCGTGTTGTAGATTCTGCTTTATATATTTCGTCACGTCTTTCTGGATATATGACATGTATCTAATGAACTATAGAAAATTAAATTTGAGAAGATAATAAGCTTATTATGTTTTTATACATGCCGTGGCCCCATTATTCATACACGGTATCATATTAATAAGTCATATTATGTGATTGCATTCTAGTTGACAGATGTTGTGTCCTCCATCGCCAGCGTGAAATCAGTGAGCAACGATGAGCTTGGTGAGTCCACCTAGCCAAAGGTTAGGTAGTCACACCTCTGTTCTGTCCACCTATTTTAAGATAGGTATTCACATCTCTTTGTTCTTTCCACCTAGCCAAAGGTTAGGTACAGTGTAGTTACATCACTTCATGAAGAGATTCCTGTGTTGAGACCACTTGAGGCCATGTGGTTGTAATCAAGAAATTATACTTGTGCTCCTTTTTATTATTTATCTCCCATTTTGCCAATCTTTTAACGTTTTTGTTTAAGAAATGAATGGTTTATTATGCTGTACAATTGGTATTTATGGGATCATAAATTGATATAAATCTCTAGATTTGAAAAGCATAAACTTGCACAATTTTGGATACTTTAGATTTTGACATCTGATAGCATAACAAGAAAACAATACTATAACAAACACATTAGTAGCTAGCTAGGTTATCTTTAGTGATATCCCATCACGTTGGTGGGGTTGAATACAATAATTACTATACAAACTCTATCCTTCGTAATATATTAAAAGTACACCAACAATGAATAATGTTTTTATAGTAATTATTGTATTTACCTCTAATCAATGATGTGATGCCCATGTATCCCCTCACCACTTATTCCCCCCTTCCTTCAGTCATACTGCAGGAGGTGCTGGGCAAGGGGCTGGACGTTGAGAAGGACCGCTGTCTGGACAGCACAGAGGCCGAGCAACAGGCGGACCAGGGGGACACAGGTCAGCGCACTACTGGCTCTAGTCATGTACAATGACTACATATGCCATAGAAGGTATAGGGCCTCATGTTAAAAAGCCAATATTATGAGTAAGCAAGGTAAAGAGTTGATCTGTCTGCTTTGAAATGAGTTTCATTTTTTTAGAGACAGAAACAGTTATATTCTTACTTCCTCGTCTTAGTAATACACTTCCAGTGTGCAGTAGGAGGTGTGTCAAGGGGACCAAACTACATGTACTTCGTGACAATAGATACACAGTTTACGTTTGATCCTAGCATGTTGTCACTTTTAACATGAATGGTAAAATTCATCCCTGCTTTCACTGTCTGATCATGGTATAAGATAAATGAGTCCTGAATGTCTTCGTATACCATGTATACAAATTTTTATTTAGTGGATTGTTTCAACTCTTGAATGCAGTGCACCAATATTCTAAAATCAACTTTACAGCCTGAAATTCGAAAACTTCATATTAATCTGAATATATGGATTTTGACCATGTTATATCCAGGCAATTTTTATAGCCTTCCCATGAAAGTGGCAACTGCAACAATTCATTACACCACCATACAATAGTACACTGTATATCTTTCTTTCTAGCCGGCGAATTTGAAGATGAACCAGTAGATAATGCGTTTGAAGATAGTGATGGTGATGAGTTTGATGAATATGATAACGGTGAGAATGGTGTGTATGCTGATGAGGATGATGAGGATGATGAGGATGATTTCCAATTGCCTACTCATTCTGAACCTGAGCTGTATGAAGATGAGATGGAAGAACCCTCTTTCTTTGAGAATGTAGATGACTACAGTGATGATGATGGCTCTTCTATTGATGACGAGGAAGATGACTTTTTGTCAGGTGACATGAATATACATTTCTCATATTGTCGTTTGTTATTCCATTCGTATATATAAAAATATGATCAAACTCAAACCATACACTATTCTACAAATTTCACGGATCTTATAACAAGTGGTGTAGCTTAATAATGTTCTATTTTCTTTCTACACAGCCAGCAATATCAATGAAAATATGTTTGAGGGGTAATAAGTCTTCAATAACCATTGCTCTGTACTTCAACGTGACTTTCAACCCTCCACTTCGAAATTCCATTCAGATAGTATTGATGATCTCGATGATGTGGATGACGAAAGAACAGAGATGATGGAGGATCCAGATCAGGTCAATGAATCTGCCCCGGAGAGTACCACTGAGAAGGGCAAGACTGTCGACAAGAAAACCGATTCCCCAAAAAGGCCAAGTAACAAGAATCGCAAACGACCATCATGTCAGGGTTAGTATCCGCACACTTTCTGAAAACCTGTCAGTAATATGCTTCACTATCTTAAAAATTACGGGTCTCTGTGTCACATGATTCATAACCAAAATATGTTAATACATGTTATGTTTTCTACCATTAGAATTAGATGCAGCTAAGACAAGAGCTCGCAAGGCAGGGAATAGGGCCTATGGGGTTTCCATGAAGAAAAGCAATAAAGCCTTAAATGCTAGTAAGAACGTTTGCTCTTTTTTTACTTGTAATAATACTAAAGTTATAAGATCTGTTGGGTGATAGTAAATAAAAACTTGTATTTTGCATTGCTTTTGGTTAATATGCAAGATATAAATGAAATAGCAAATAAGGAATGTTTGGTCTGCACAGAAATATATATGTCAAATCAAGACAATCAAGTATATACTATTTGTGAATTAGCTACATCAAGAGCAGAAGTTGGCTAAACGTTTCAATGTATATGTAATACGATTTAGATTTTATTTCTGGATTGTAGAATTGAGGGCAGCTAGAGCAAAAGGCAGAAAAGTGGCCAAAAGTAAGGCCAAGAAAGCATCCCGGCATGCTTACCGGAGATCTATGAAGGCCAGCGCCAGAAGGTGGAACCGCAGCGAGTAAGTGACCAAACAACCTGGCATGCCATCATCACTGTTTTATCATGAGTTTGAAATGTGAATATGAATAGCACAGCGCACCCTGATATTTAAGCAAAATGAGACTATTTTGATCATTTAGAAATCGTTTATAAAATTGTAATTTAAACTATCCTCTTCACTCTGGAAAAAAAGTATAGTCGTGTTCAAATAATGACATTCACATTTAGGAAGACACACAAAGATAAGAAAGCAACAGCAAAAACGACTGTGAATAAGAAAGCAGGCGGGGACAAGACATCTGAAGATAAGAAACCTGTGGAAACAGAGAAACAAGAGGAAAACATTGCAGCTGTAGAGAATACAGAAGAGAAGTTATCAGCCATGGTTGATGAGGATGAGGACTTGTTTGAAAGTGAGCCATTCATAGTTATTGTAGTTGGGTCTTACATTAAATGCACTGAATAATTCACAATAACAAATACGTGTATTACGTTGAAATAATTATATGAACAAATCAATGTATCTCAATCACCATTGTAGTTGATGAAGCTATGTTTGAAAATTACGGGGGAATGTCTTCAGAGATGAGAGGTAAACTATGCACTAGATCTATATTGTTACCAGTAGTAGAGTTGATGAATAAAATGAATAATCAAATGTAATACATCTTTCAATAATGTTAGAATTTCCAATTGTAGAAATTGGTAAAGTATAATAGTAGTGTTCTTGTATGTATCTGTTACCAGCACATGATTGCACTGCAAAATTACTGAGGACAAATTCTATCGTCACACCTGTTTCAACCTCTTTTTAAAATGTTGCCGCAGATACTCACGATGAAGACATGGATGGTAGTGTTTTTAATAAGCTCAAGAAAAAGATACAAGCCGAAAAGAAGAAGAGACTTGACATGATCAATGAATGGAAGAAACAAATGTGGGTATAATTATGTAAATTTTATGACAGCAATTGATTAGATTAGCGCATGCCTTTCTGATACTCGTCATTTGTGTTTGCGCATTTTTAGTTTGCAATGCCCGGGTTGTAATGTAGTGTTTCTGCTGTTTGCTTGCCAAGGACTGGGCTTTATAGTTTTTTCCCAACATTTCATATGAGTAAAGAATCGAGTTTTGAGTCTGCTGATAAGAGTGAGTATACATAATATCAATATGCAAACCATAACCCCCCCCCATTACATACGTGCTGGCGGCACAGAGGAGTTACCATGGATTTGTTACTAAAAATAGCATTTTTGTTTAACTATTGGTCCCCGGGGGGGGCGCAACGCCGCATTGAGGCCAACGGCAAGGACCGGCATGAAAAAGTCAATATACTGGTGCCGCCGGTACAAATGGGGCACCGCGGGTAGTCAGCGGCGGCAAAAAAGCCACGCTGCGGCAATTTTTCCTGACACTTCTCCTAAACGGTCGCAGGGTGCCGTCGAAGCCCCTGCCGTCCGGTAGGGGATTATTCCCTTTGATCTCGCCGCCACCGCCGGGCTTCGTCGGCACCTTTAATGCACTGTTGGCGGGCTTCGGCGGCGGCTTTAATGTACCGTTGGCGGGCTTCGGCGGTGGCTCTAATGTACCGTTGGAAACATCGAAAAGCATTACCCCCGCACTTGTTTAAATTTGTTTTAATTATTTTTAAAACAAAGAAAATAAACAGCTGTGCCGCCTGTATACCCCCGCGGTACATGTGCCGCCAGCACGTATGTAATGGGGGGGGGTAAGTGTTGAACATCGGAATTTGTGTGGGTTAAAACTTCTCAGCGACAATAGTTGGAGTTTGAAATAATGTACCCATAAGGGAGGTGTCCCCATATCAGTAACCGTTTAGATACATTGGGAGCATTAAAATGTCTCCCTAATAACCAGATCTGTGCTCGTGCGGAGTTTGTATTGTATATGTTTTGTTAGGGCGGAAAGCAAAGCGAAACTAGCAGAGCTAAAGAAGCAAAGAAAGGAGAGGAACCTGAATAGTGAGAAGATGAGTGCATCAGAAGCTGAGCTGAATGCGCCTCTACCTGATACTGAAGATGAAGGAGGGCTGAATGAAGTCAACGTGGGCATGGATGATGGTAACATATGAATAGTTTGTTTTTTTTTCAATAGCATTCATGTATGTATGTGAAGGTTGTTATCACTGAAGATATATAAAGGTTTTATAGGGCGCGTTGATTAAAATGTTCATTAAGTATGAGATCTTGTTTGATATTTTACTGTTACATCTGCGGGGCGTAATAGTATTTAGTATCATGGGAAGTTAGGAAAAGTTTTGATTAATCATAAAGTGTTTCTGGTTTAACGCATTATGTTTAACGTCTATGAATTTCAATTGATAATCAATCAAACATAATTATGAAGGGTGCAGGTACTAGTTTTGTCTAAACCTGCATGATAGAACATTTGAATTGCGGTTTCAGATTTCCTGCACCGGCGGATGTTGGATGATATCACACATGGGCAACAAGGCAGTTCTATGTTCAGGCCGCCAGGGCGTAAGTAGTCTTAACATGTATATATGCCACCTCATCTACGTCTGGTTCATGAATATGTGTAGACATTTTTCAAATAACACTGGGTTATGAATATGTCGAGCCTTTCATTTTATTCTAATTTGATCTTATTTAGATGCCACAAAGTCGCCGAGGCCACATTAAAATACAATAAAATGAATACATTCTGCATCACTGTTATTCTCTCAGACACGTGTCCAGAGGGTCAGGTGTGGCACACGTGTGATGGCGCCCGCAGAAAGACGTGCGCGGACCCTCTTGGTGGACGCACCCGGAAGTGCGTGGCACGATGTGCGTGTCCCCGAAGAACGCCCATCCACCACAATGGCATGTGTATCCGCTTCAACGACTGTCCATCTGACACCCATTAGCTGGTGGAACCGTAGGATGTTTGAGATTGGAAAAGTGTTCAAATGCCAATATAATTAGCGTGTGTATGGTACACGCTATATTTGAATCTCCTAATATACGGAGAAA
>CM032667.1:43378531-43390314 GCA_019095985.1 Streblospio benedicti | reverse complement strand
TTAAATGACTACAATCTAGGGGAAATGTCTGCTAATGCCTAAATTCCAGCACCAATAAGCCTGCAGATGAAAGGCATTTTTATGAAAGGTAACTCTTAATTCAAGTGGCAAATATTGAAGAAATATGTACTTGTTTTAGGGCACTATTATCTCACAGACTAAGAGTACAAGTACAAAACTCACAGCAAATTGTTGAATATATATATAGATCTATAATTTTTAATCAAATAATGAGGGCTGGGAATCTCCACTCTGAGTATCAGATGTCAAGCAAACTGTCTCTTCCTCAGGTCTCTTCAGGACATCTGATATTCGAGAGTGGGAATCTCATGATGCTATTAGTATTAGATCTACTAATATTACTAGTATTACTAGTTTAGTAAACTTAGTATTACTAGTAGCATGGGAGCTATTTACAGATAAATCTATGGCTATGCATGAGGGCCAAGGTCAAGGAGACCCTCACAGTAGGTACATAGCCTTTCTACTGGGCTTGTCATCAGATCTGTGTTGACACCAGTAGTCCGGGCTATTACTGATAGTCTCTGGCTCTGTGGACTTCGCTGGTTCATCTCTCAAAAGTCGCACAAAATAATGTCCTTGAATGAGGATCTTGCTTTATATAAAGATAACAGTAAGAAGCGTTCTTCATACAGATAAGCATATGTCCTTCTACATGACTGAGTTTGCCTTGTTTATTTTTTGCTGACATATGTAGTTTCTGAATGATTTATCATCATCCAATGTCTTCTTCCTCTTGTATTTTTCTTTGCTTAAGGTTTTCTGGTCCCAAAGTGTATGCTCTTTCGGGTACTTTAGTGGACCCTATCCTCATGATACAGCACAGGTAGAACTCTGAACTCTTTGCCACTTTTGGAAGAGTGTTGACATATATCACAAACAAAATTGGTCCCAGCACTGACCAGGTATCCCATGTAATATATGCAATGGATACACATACATTATTAATACGAAATCTTGAGTCTCAATTGTGACCATTTTTCTGAAAATTGAACAATTTTTATGAACAAAATTATTTCTTAAAATAGAACAATTTAACTAAAAATATGACCATCCTATTGAAATTTTATTCTGAGTGTCCTTGATGTGGGGCTTGACACTGGCCAGTGCCTTGGTGTCCTGCATGGGCACATCTAAAATCTTAGCCAGGGCACATCAAATCTTAGGGTCTGTGTGCCCTGGTAGGCACGCCATCAAAAATACCAGTTGCTGCAATATTTTGCCCCAAATGTTTGCATCCTATGGTAAACCTGAGAACTTTATCAATAAAGGATATAGAATATAAACAATGTCGTTAATACATAAAATAATTTAATTTTTAATAATAATAATTTACAATATAATTTTGAAAAAATTACCCTCTGTGTTTTAACTAAAAAGTTTCAGAGCAACTCAAAATTGGCTAAGGACAACTGGATTTGGTCCATCATGTGAAAAAAAGTCAGTGTCAAGCCCTGTTGATTCCATATTAATAGCTGGAATTTAACAATTAGGAACAGAGAGTCAGAGTTGCATGGTTTAGGTCTAATGTGCACCTATCGACTTTCAGTACCACTAGTAGACTAATAAATTTTGGCTTACAGGAAAGTATTCAACGCACAAAGTGTTTCATCTCCATACTTATCAAATTTGTTCCTCTTCTTGAATCCTGGGAGTAGATGTCATTGTATTCATCAACCAACTTTATATTTTGCACTGTTTGAATCATTTAAATTAAACCTAACCTTAAGCTAAAACCATATTTTAAATAATGATTTTTATACTCATGTTTTAGGAGGAATGAGTGCAATATGAGCAGTATAATACTTTTGTTGGTGGTGTGCACATTAACTTTAAGACATGCGTGCAGTGCATATGAGAACCATACCTCCATGAAGACCAAGTCATTAAACTTTGGACTTCAGCGAGACACAGATGTTCAAAGTAACTGCGAGAACAATCCTTGTACGAACAGGGCTACTTGTACATTCAATAGTACATATTTTTATCATTGCCTGTGCCCACAGGAGTTTACTGGAAAGCACTGTGAACTGGCTGTGGATGTATGTACTACCATGCCTTGTCAAAATAATGCCACCTGCGAATCAGACGATCAAATCTCTTACACGTGCATTTGTGATGATGGCTACACAGGAAGACACTGTGAAACAGATTTGTACCGGCACAATGATACTCTGACAGAGCACATGATCAATTGCGTTGAGAAGACGGAAGGTCGCTTCTTGTGTGAATGTGAAGACCCCTACAGTGGCATTGAGTGCAGCGTCCAACCACAACCGTGTCATTCTGATCCATGTCCAGGAACCAAGGATACTGCATTATGTATAGACGGATATAATAATACATACATTTGCTTGTGTTTTCCCGGATACGTATGGGACGGATGTGACAAACCCTGTGCACCAGGCTCGTTTGGGGTGAATTGTGGGTTAACATGTCACTGCAAGAGTAATGCACCCTGCAATATTACAACTGGCGAATGTCCTAATGGCTGTGCATATTTATGGAGTGGAGACGGTTGCCAGGATTATGGTAAAACAGCGATTAGGGACGCAACAATTCTCCTGCCGATGTATTTGATTCTAGGTTTCATTCCATTTGTGGGTCTTATAGTTGCTTCCCTACTGACATGTTTCTGCCTCAACAAAAAAAAGATACGCTGGAGTTTTACTCGGGTCCGTATCCTTTCACCACCAAATTCTGGCGCAAACAGCACGCCCCCTAGTCCAGTATTATCTGGTGAGGTAGAAAATCTCTTTATATAAGGAAGGCACCTGCAGATAATTTGCAATGTTTGAGCAGAGACTAGCAGACACCAAATTAGTGCTGTTTCTGCTGATAATCTTGTTTGGCTTCTTTCTTGCATGTTAATGGTAGTAAATAATCATGCATTTTCTGACTTGTTTGTTTTGATTATTTAGATAATGTTTTAAATAATGTTAAGTTGGGCAATTATAAGTAAAAGGTGAGAGATACTATTTCATAAAAGAAAAGCTGATGGTTGGTAGCAAATTTTGTTATGCATACTTTTATATTTGTAATACATTTTAAAATGGTACATGAGTGAGATAAATGCAGTATTAGTGTAGCTACATTTTCTCAGTTTTTGGAATTCTAAAATCGTATGTACAAATCATTAATATTCTCTTTTTGCGTCGCTTCAGCAGTTGAAGCGAAAGCCTTGTGTTTCGTTCGTTTGTATGTATGTATGTTTGTCTCCGGACAAGCTAGAGCTTTCACGCTTTGCTCGATTTCGTTCAAACTTTACACAACTATTTGGTATGACGCGACACCAAAGTGATTTGATTTTGGGCACTTTGCCAATTAAAGTGTGCTTTCCATAGTGCCATTTTGTGTCCATTTTCAACATATTCTGCAATAGTTTTGTTGATGCTTGGGAGAAAGCAATCAAACTTTGTACAATGCTTACATGCCTACTGAACATTAACTGTATTCAATTATTAGTTGCAAGATAAAAGAACACATTTTATTTATAGTTTGAAATTTCATGTGTTAAATGTTATCATGTATTAAACATTTTAAAATGTGGAGGGACATTGCGATTAAAAAAACAAAAGCTACAATAATCAATTGTAGATAATATATATACAGGTTTGTATGTACATAGTTAGATATAGTAACATTTGCAAACAACTAACAACCGAGTAGTGTCATAATCTTTAGAATTAAATCTGAATTTTATACTAGGATAGGAATTTTCACAAATATTTAATTGTGTTATTAGTTATGCCATTCAAAAACAATGCGTTCTGTGTATGCAAATAATATTCCATTAACTTTTTGTGTACATATTACTCTCAATTACATTATCTACCATTTAATTGGATTATAAATCATTGTATTTTACTAATACATACATTTGTATGCCTGTCAATAGTGTAAAGTTCATTCTCCAACATAACAAGAAAATACCTGTTAAAACTTGCCCTATGTCAACATTTTCATTTCAGTTGAAATGATGTTACAGTACATTTACTTATATAATGTGCAAAACATAAAGTGAACAATGTCCATCACTATTTGAAGGTTTCAATATGGGCCAAATACATGTATTCACTTAAGTAGTAGTTACTGTTCATAGTCATCCTCGGGCTCTTCCACCCAGATTCCATCACCTGCATCATCAGCACCATCAACCAACTTTTTCTCATTCAGCTTAATCTTTTGCTCTTCCAACTGCCTTTCGCTCTTCCATAGCATTCGTTTTTGCATTATGTACTTTATGCATTTAGTGTTAATTTGCTAGTACTCACATTTTAAAAGCAAATTGAGTTGCCAATATTTTGCACTCTGAGTATCAGATGTCCTGAAGAAACCTCTGACACAATTTGACAATGGATACAAGTTAGACCTAAAACATGTTTCTCTTCCTAATTGTTAAAGTCCAGCAATTATGGAATTAACGGCACTCACCATGGTCAATATTTTTAGTTAGAGTGTTTTATTTTCAGAAAGTCAATACATTTGGGCCGCATATTTTTGTTTATAGAAATTGTTCGATTTTCAGAAAAATGGTCATAATTGAGACTCAGGGTTTTGTATAAAAATGTTTTTATACCCATTGCATAAACATACTTGAAAGCTATTTTATCTATGTCAAATGGCATATACATTAAAAACTGTCGGATTGCTATATATAATATAAGAACATTATTCGTATAAAGTCCCAATTTCAAGAGAAAAAGTCAATAGAGCAGAGGAGACAGTTTTCAGTTCTCTGAGGGAAGTGTCCCATTTTAAAACACTAGATAACATAGTATAGTAGAACCTCCAATAGTAGATTGATAAATGAAAATATTCAACCCAGGAAGTGTTAGTTTCATATTTTCAAATTTGTTCCTCTTCTTGAATCCTGGGAGTAGATGAGTATTGTATTTAACTTATCAACCAACCTATCAACCAATACTTTGGATCCTGGTGCCAATATATTGTATGTTCGGCACTGTTTGAATGATTTAAAATTTGACCTTAAGCTATAAGCATATTTTAAATAACAATTTTTATACTCATGTTTTAGGAGGAATGAGTGCAATATGAGCAGTATAAAACTTTTGTTGTTGGTGTGCACATTAGCTTTAAGACATGCGTGCCGTGCATATAAAGAACATACCTCCATGAAGACCAAGTCATTAAACTTTGGCAGACTTCAGCGAGACACAGATGTTCATAGCAACTGCGAAAACAATCCTTGTACAAACAGGGCTACTTGTACATTTAATAGTACATATTTTTATCATTGCCTGTGCCCACAGGAGTTTACTGGAAGGCACTGTGAACTGGCTGTGGATGTATGTACTACCATGCCTTGTCAAAATAATGCCACCTGCGAATCAGACGATCAAATCTCTTACACGTGCATTTGTGATGATGGCTACACAGGAAGACACTGTGAAACAGATTTGTACCGGCACAATGATACTCTGACAGAGCACATGATCAATTGCATTGAGAAGACGGAAGGTCGCTTCTTGTGTGAATGTGAAGACCCCTACAGTGGCATTGAATGCAGCGTCCAACCACAACCGTGTCATTCTGATCCATGTCCAGGAACCACGGATACAGCATTATGTATAGACTTAGTTAACAACACATACGTATGCTTGTGTCTTCCCGGATACGGATGGGACGGATGTGACAAACCCTGTGCACCAGGCTCGTTTGGGGTGAATTGTGGGTTAATATGTCACTGCAAGGGTAATGCACCCTGCAATATTACAACTGGCGAATGTCCTAATGGCTGTGCAGATCGTTACAGTGGAGACGGTTGTCAGGATTTTGGTAAAACAGCGCTTAGGGAGCCAAACAATCTCATAACAATGTATGTTATTCTAGGTTTTACTCCATTTCTGGGTCTTATAATTGCTTCCCTAATGACATGTTTCTGTCTCAACAAACGAAAGATACGCTGGAGTTTTTCTCGGGTGCGTATCCTTTCACTTGCAAATTCTGGTGCCAACAGCACGCCCCCTAGTCCAATATTATCTGGTGAAGTAGAAAATCTCTTTTTATAAGCATAACAGGAATGCAACTGCAGATAATTTTCAATGTTGGAACAGCTACTAGCAGATACCAAATTAGTGCTGTTTCTGCTGATAATGTTGTTTGGCTTCTTTCTTGCATGTAGATGATACTAAATATTAAAGTGATGCATTTTGTGACTTGTTTGTTTGAATTATTTAGATATTTTTTTACATAAACATAATAATGTTAAGTTGCGCAATCATGTAAATTTACATCTCGTTATTTGTACTTTGGTACTTTTTCTATACTTTAATATAAAAGGTGAGAGATACTAATATATAAAAGTAAATTTAATGCTTGGTAGTAAATTTTATAATGCATACTTTTATATTAGTAATAAATTATTAAAATGGTACACGAGAGAGATAAATACCACATTAGTGTTGCTATATTTGCTCAGTTTTTATAACTAAGATCGTTTGTACAAAATAATTTTCATCTTTTTTTGTTTCATTTTGTGTAATACTATCATTAGTACAAGGTAATAGAGCATACTTTATTCATAGTTTGAAATGGTTAGGGAACCGAAATTTTTTGGCTCCCTAGCCTACCCTCAGTGTGTAAGCTAGGGAGCCGACATAAATATCTATAATAATAGAGTGCATTAGCTTACTACTTTAATAAGAAATGTATGAAGATTACATTTTCTTGTGAATATTGTCATATTGAATGTTTTGGTTTTAACATAGACAACCACATTTTATGCATATATGATATTTGCATAAAACATTAAAATTAATATGGTTGTATTGAGAGCCTAAATTGAGCATGCCTAATAAATTTATTTCAATGAAATCGTACTTCGTACATACTAGTGTATGTTTATGTCAGAAGTATTCATATAATTGAATTCAAGCACTATGCATACATCTTTGTATATTAGCTTTATTACTACTTTAATAGGAAATATATGACGATTATATTATTCTATTATTTTATATTGAATTATTTAGTTACATCATATTAGTTATATGTATGATTATGTATTACATTATATTTGCACAAAACAATGATTTTCCTAATAGTTACTGGTAAAAGATGGTAAAGTGAGCATAATTTGAGTATGTACTGTATTCCAAAAATATTTCTTTGAATGAAATTGTACTTAATAATAACTAAGTATAAGTCTGAAATATTCATGTAGTTTAATTCAAGCACTATGCATACATTTTGGTATATTATCTTTATTACCACTTTAATTATATGTGTATAGGAAATATATGACAATTATCTTATTCTATTATTTTATATTGAATGATTTAGTTACATCATATCAGTTATATGTATGATTATATATTACATGATATTTGCACAAAATGATTTTCCTAATAGTTACTTGTAAAATTTGGTAGAGCCTAATTTGAGTATGTACCGGTATTCCAAAAATATTTTTTGAATGAAATTGTACTTAATAATAGCTAAGTATCTTTGTGTAGACTATTAGTAGTAGTAGGAATATCCATTCAGGTTTATATTTATGACTCACATTCAACAGAACACTTAACGTGAAGGGATCTGCAACATTAAGTGTTTTGTTGAATGTGAGTAGTAGTGTCATAAATATAAACCTGAATATCTAAGTATTAAGTCTGAAATATTCATGTAATTGAATTCAAGCACTATGCATACATTGTTGTTTTGTCTACTTAGCACTTTCAATGTAACTAATTTGATTAGAAGTCACGTCAGGGTATTTGTTCACTGAGAATGATTTATCAACTGGGAATTTATGGAGTGTTGCAAGAGTCAGTTCTTCATTGAATATTGAGATTCAAAATCATTACATACAAAAATTCCATATTTCATATTTCAAGTAACACTTATAGTTCATCTTGTTCATACTAATATAGATTTAACTGTGAATAAAACTTTCCAGGGTTGATGTTGCCAAGCAATTTTATCAATATATCCCCTTTTCTTTTCTACTAAAATCAACATTTTCTTCATCCATGCAGGAATATGTCAGCGCCTTTTCCTCATGAATGATATTATCTGTTAACACATCATCAACACAACCATATTATTTTCTTGCAGAAATGTGTTTGCTTAATTTTGATTGTTTTTTTGTGAGTCCTATTTGCAACACTTCATAAGTTCTCAGCAAATAGGATGTTCTCAGCAAACAAATAAGCTGATTGATTAACTGGTTAGAACATTCATGAACCTAACTAACCTTTAAGCAATTTTTCAGTCAACTATATGAATACTTCTGACATAAACTTATGTATTAAGTACAAAGAAATTTATTACTACTACTCAAATAAGGCTTTCCATATAACCATCTTAATTTAGCCGTATTGTGAAAGAGTGGCTCTGATTACGCCCAATGTAGTAGACAGTAAGACGCAAGTATATAGATGTGCATGGCTCACATGCCTAGATGACTGCTTCATAAATAGTTGCTAGCGTAAGTAGGCTATGATTGTGATTAAGGCTGCGAGGCTAGTAGGCTAATGATAGTATCAAGGCGGGAAAGTGACATTGCGTAAGATTGTTACTGGTTGAAACTGAAGTGTGTGTACTTCATCCCGGAAGATTAGCTCAGTGGCTAGAGCGTCCGCCCAGGGACATATGACTGGTCTGTATCATGGACGTGAGGCCGTGAGTTTGATTCCACGATCTTCCAAATAACTTTACATAGCCTACCCGATTATTTCACAGTATGAGTAATCAGAATTAATCTTTTATTCAAATGTCATATATGGATAAAAGTAGTTGACTATATTGTAACCAAAAAATTCTATATAGGATAACAGGAAAATGTAATATTCATATATTTCTTATTAAAATGGTAACCTAAGGCACTCTACTATTACAGATATTTCTCTTGGCTCCCTTGCTTACACACTGAGAGAAGGCTAGGGAGCCGAAAAATGTTGGCTCCCTAGCCACTTCCTTTATAATTTGGAATGTCGATAGTGTTATCATGTGTTAAACATTTAAGTATGTGTACTACAGTAGGGTCATTGTCATTAAAACGAAAACGAAAGCTTCAATAATCTCTTGTATTAGTTCTCGAGTAATAGATGATGTATATACAGGTTTGTATGTACATGTACATTGTTATATATATGTAACATTTGTGAACAACGTATGTGGTATCGTATTCTTTAAAAGTAAATCTGCATTTTATACTACAATAGGAATCATTGAATTCACTTTTTACAAATGTTGTTTAATTGTGATATTAGTTATGCCATTCAAAAACTAATGCATTCTGTGTAAAGAAATAATACCTGAAGCAACTTTTTATCTACAGAATACTCTCAATAATATTATCTACCATTTTATTGGATTATGAATCATTATATCTTAGTCGTACATATATGCCTGTCAAAGTTCCTCCAACATGACACGAAATAACTAATACTTGTTAAAACTTGCGCTATGTGGACATTTTCAGTTGATATGATGTACAGTACATTCAATTATATAATATGGATAGCAAAAAGCAAACAATGTCCACCACTATTTGAAAGTTTCAATATGGTCCAATTACACGTATTTTATTTATCCTTGCAATATTGGCTGCTCCTTAGGAGATGTCAGTACCTAGAAAAATTGAAAATCTCAATTAGCATAGAATATATGAATTAATTGACATCTTTCTTAAAAACTCATAACAGAAATGGATACCAGATATAATTAGTTTGGTTACCCGCAACCCGATTTGCTTACCCGAACCGAGCCGAATTGACCCATTACAGGTCTGTGATGGCTACCATACTGAATTGACTTGCATTATGTAAAAAGCCATGTAATCCTCACCTACCAAAAAACTGGATGCACCACTGGATACCATTAACATCGATCTGCAGTTAATGTTCGTAATCACAAGAGATTGTGCGGAAATCAACAGGTTTCGAACAGTAAATATTTACTATCAAAATCGTAGGTTTTGAATTTTTTCTCTGTAGGTAGTATAAATATATGTTTTTTGGCACAATTTATTTGGTACATGCACAATGAGAAAATCTGTAGCGTCCACGAGTGGTTTGTATGTCTACTTGCATGGTCTGCTTTTTGCTGCTAAGTCTGCAATAGTTGAGGACACTCCTTCCACATGGCTGGTTACTGTCAGAAAATGAGCGATATTTTGCCTTATATTGTTTTGGCCAATCCTAATGTGGGTCCGCCGTGTACTTGACTATAAACTACCTTATGCATTGCATCTAAATTATCAAATTATATATTGTGTTAAGTCTCCAAATCCACAGAAACTGGTTTGCAGCTCACATGAAAACTGTTGATCACAGCTTACCGCAACTTAAGTAAATTTTGGGTAATCATATTGTTTTAAAAAGCATGGAATAGTGTAATCTATTTTCTATCAAGTTTGGGGTACACTCCCATTCATATGTTGGCTGAATTAAGCCTTTACAGCCACAACATCCTTTTCTATCAGATGACACCAATTTTGAAGGTTGGTGGTCATCTATTGCAGACTTAGCAACAGAAACCAACCCATGTAAATGGGGATAAAACGCATCAGTATGTGCCAGAGATATTCTTGTAGTGCTGTGCATAGACGAAAGAAATTATGATTAAAATTGATGTTCAGCCTGTTTACAGTGAACAATCCAAACCACTGATTTCAAAAGTAAACATTTACCTCACTAACGCTATTGATTACCGCACCATCTCTTGTGATTACCCACATTAACTGGCGATTGAACACGTATAATGGGATCTACCTCAGATAACCTGTGTTTGATACGTACCACTAGTAGTTACTGTGCATATAGTCGTCCTCGGGTTCTTCCACCCAGATTCCGTCATCCGCATCATCAGCACCATCAACCAGCTTTTTCTCATCCAGCTTAGATCTTTTTCTCTTCCATCTGCCTCTTTCGCTCTTCCCTAGCAATGTTACACACATTCGTTATTACATGTATATACTTTATGCACTTAGGATTCACTTGCTAATATGCATGACTACTACTCATGTTTTAAAGGATATTAGATTGCCATATATATTTCGTTTAAAATATGAGAATTAGAGTAAAAAACTAAACTTTCTTATGGATATAGTTTAACTCGAAGTTAACATTAATATAATTTTAATCTAACCATTTCTTCTTCCAGTCTTTAAGCGCTGTTATTCTTTTCTTTTTCTGCTCTTCCATCACTTTTTTCCATGCTGCAAAACCTCCTTTTTTATATGCATCTCTTCTTTCTTTACGCAGACAATGGATGCGTTACATTATTTTTAACTGATCAAAAGTGCTCATCCTAAATCTATGTTTTGCTACTGGCATTTGATTGCAGGCGCTTTCTAAACATGGCTAAAGTAAAATATCTATTGCCCATGAGTCGACATTAATATGGTAATGCTGTGCTCTCTGAGCACTTTTATTCCAATATAACCACTATGCCAATTATATGGTCATGTTTCGAACAGTATTGAAACCATAGTGGGAAAAATAGAAAGAAAATTATTAAATGGCCCCTCTGAAAGATAAACTCTAATTGGCAAAATGCTGCCAAAAAATTCTATCACAGTTAATGTTCAGTAGGCATAAGCGACAGACAAAGTTTGAATGCTTTCACACAAGCATCAACAAAACTATTGCAGAAAATGGTGAAAAAATGTACCCAAAATCTCACTCATGGAAAGCCACCCTAATTGGCAAAGTGCCCAAAAATCGAATCACTTTGGTGTCGTGCTGTCATACCAAATAGTTGTGTTAAGTTTGAACGAAACGGGCCCAAACGGAAAA
>CM032667.1:43358608-43378431 GCA_019095985.1 Streblospio benedicti | reverse complement strand
AATGAAAAAAAGGGAAAAAGCTAGTACCAAATTTTGAAGGGGACCCATAAAAGTGAAAGCTAAAAAAGGGAAAAATGAGATTTTAGGGAAAAAGCAAAGATGGTGCTATGAAAAGGAGAAATTCACCCTTTTAAAAAACCTTTTTGAAACAGGACTTACAAATAGCGGGGTTGGTAAAGGGAAAGGGTGGGGGAATTTAACCCGGGGGTCCCCCCTAGACTTCCCAGGGAAAGGAAATTGCCAAAAAAAATATCAAGACTTTGTAGGAGACATCCCTTTTTAAAAAGTAGTGTATGTAATGACTTAGTTCATAGTGACAAATTTAATTGTGAAGGAAATGTTGATTATTTTCTGTAATTTTATGTCTATGTTTAAAGGGGGCAGAAAAAGTTATTGGCAATGTGTACTTTTAATTGTTCAAAATGGTTTCAATGGCAAAGCGTTTTTAAAGTTAAAGGGTAGTGAGAATTTGATCAACTTGTTATTCTCTAATTCATGACATGTTCATTTTAATTTAAATTAAGATGTTTTGTTAGTTAAATATGTTACGCAGACGAATGAGCAATTTAATCTTTCCCTCTTACATCTGAAGTAATGGATGAGTTACATTATTTTTAACTAGATCAAAAGTGCTCAGATAGCACAGCGTCGCTAGAGCAACATTGACCCATGGGCAATTAAGATGTTTGCTTTGCAATCAAAGCAGAAAAAAAGTTTTACTTGTTGATGCGTGACTCATCCTAAATCTATGTTACTGGCATTTGATTGCAGGCGCTTTCTAAACATGGCTAAAGTAAATATCTATTGCCCATGAGTCGACATTAATATGGTAACGCTGTGCTCTCTGAGCACTTTTATTCCAATATAACCACTATGCCAATTATATGGTCATGTTTCGAACAGTATTGAAACTATAGTGGAAAAATAGAAAGAAAATAATTAAAATGGCCCTCTGAAAGATAAACTCTAATTGGCAAAGTGCCAAAATTGAATACAGTTAATGTTCAGTAGGCATGTAAGCATTGTACAAAGTTTGAATGCTTTCTCACAAGCATCAACAAAACTATTGCAGAAAATGGTGAAAATGTACCCAAAATCTCACTATGGAAAGCACACTTTAATTGGCAAAGTGCCCAAAATCGAATCACTTTGGTGTCGCGTCATAGCAAATAGTTGTGTTAAATTTGAACGAAATCGGGCCAAGCGTAAAAGCTCTAGCTTGTCCGGAGACAAACATACATACATACAAATGAACGAAACACAAGGCTTTCGCTTCAGCTGCAGAAGCGACGCAATTATTAGTAAACTGGCGCATGTATGGGTGCAGCAAAACTAAACAGGGCCGTAGCTACATATGAGGCAAGGGAAGCAACTGCCTCCTATGTTTGTTTGTTTTTGTCGTTTGTGGGTTTTTGTTTTGTTTTTTGGGAGGTGGGGTGAAACAAACCATGAATGTAAACTGATCTTTAATTCATATGTTTTAAAGGTACTTTTCCGTCTCAAATAGCCTCATTGTTGAGAAAACGGATCTTAATTCCAAAAATTTTCTTGGAGGATCCTACCCCTAAACCCAAGAACAGCTGTGCGCCGATGGTATTTGCCTGCATCATTGCTCTATATAGTTTGGCTCTAATTATTTGTAATCTTGGCCCTGATATGATATTCACAATGTAACCCTGATTACCATGTAACTTATGAAAGTAAAAGAACTCACATGACTGGACAGGGTCTTCAAACACTTCTCCGTAGCTCGCATATCTGTCGTCACTCACTGTAAGTGCAATACATATACATGTATGACTGATTCGGTTGGATTCTTTGAACCTAAGACCCCTGTCACACAGGCTAATTGGGAGTGGCGCACTGACATCGTATTTAAAAAAAAAAAACTGCAACCTGGTCCAGTCTAGTACGACGACAATACGCTCGCTACGCTCACTACTCCGCTAATCAGCCGCCATAGAGCAGGGCGTCTGCCAACATTACCCCTGACAGTGCGCCGCGTATTGGCATCAGAATGATATCGTCACCCGCCTTGTATGCATAGTACGCTTCTACTCTGCAGCAATAACTTTTTTCATAGGCCACCCATACGACATCAATAAGTCGCCTGTGAGATCCTATGCTGCTTGTACTCTGCTTATACGATGCCAATAACTTCATATCAAGTTTACATTAAGTTCCTACCAGTACACAAAGGTAAAAATTCTCGACAGATTGGCAACGACAAGCGAGAAAATCAAATTTTTAATCTGATGCCAATCAGTTGTCAATCAGTTGGGGGGGGCATAGGCAATCCTGTGTCACAGGGGTCTTACTTACATAACACATAATAGTTTTGGGCACCATGAACGTACTGATAAAATGTATACTAGTATATCCCGTTGGCTTATAACAGGGAAATAACAAAATGAATTATGCCAAGCTGTGGTGGTCTCCGGGGGTGGGGGGGGGGGTGTCTTACTATCATATTTTGTCGGGTAGTATGGCTATGCCATTTCCATGGGTCACCTATTCACACATCTCAGATATAGTGATGGATCTAAATTTTGTGATGTTAGTACGGTGTATATCTATGGGTGTAAAGTTTGTGATTTCGGGTATAGTTTAATATGGGTCTAAATTTTGTGATTTTTGGTATTGCTATGGTTTTGAAATGAAATGAACATATATTGATAGTGTAAGTTTAGTTTTGTTTGATACTGATATATATGTTTTTAATATTTTTTTAATAAATCTTTAACAGTATGTAGTCTCATTATTTGATAGGTATAGGCATGGGTCACTTTTACATCGTCAAGGTATAGACATGGGTCATATTTTTATACCAAATTAATATATCGATGGGTATCGTTTTGACCTTCGAAATGGCACACCCGTAACCATTTTATGATAGTATGTGTAAGAATCGTTATCAAAATTGCATTTTACACAGTATTTTCAGGGAATTCTTTTAATGTTTTACATTAACTACTTTTTTATGTCATATTTGGCTGTTTATCTGATGCATACGCAGTAGAGGAATGCTATAAAATATATAATTTTTCGTCCTGGTTCTGACTTGATAGCATATCTTTTACCCTTATACCCCAGTTCTATTTTATCCTACATATATATTTCAGCCATATGCTCTTGACTCCTTGCATAATACATATGGCCCTGCTGACTGAACTAGACTGTGATTGGCTTATAATGACTGTTGCCGGACATTGTCACACATAATTCCGGTTGACATCTATCGTATGCATAAAGCAATCTATGTTTACAATAAAAATATAGAATATATATAATAATCATGATATGAATAATAAAGATGAGTCAGAGATATTAGCTAAAATAGGATATTAAACCGTATTACGTATTTTTGGAAAGACTAAACAAAGAAAAGATCGACATGCATGTTTCATGCAAAGTTTTGAATGGTTTTTTATTTGAAATAAAGCCTATATTGATCGACTCATTACAAAGTAATGGATTTGATCAGCCTATATTGATATTGCGCGTGAACGCTAAATTCTGCCCACCCTCACCTTCATTCATGTCCATTTCTTCATCCTCCATCAACTCAGTTTCTTTCTCCTGCTGCTCTTTCTTCTGCTGCCATCTTTTCTTCTTCTCGGCTCTCTTCTTGATCCAGTCCTTATCATTTCTAGATATAGAATATGTAGCATGCAATAAGACTGTAGCGGTGATTTTGTTATAGATTCAGTGTAACAGAATATGGTATAATCACAATTTTCGAATCGAAGAAGATGTCTGATTGTCACAACCGAATGAAAATTGTGATATTTTCAGAATGTGCAACCCGGGATGTGCAGACATCTAAGGTATTACCAAATATCTATTCCAGAGTTCAAATCAATCTCTCTTATTATTTGGGGGAATCCATTTTCTACCATATAGTCTGTATGGGAGTATTCTAATGGAATAGAATTTTGATGTTAAGAATACAATATTTAACTGTCTGTATTGAACATTACCTATTTTTCTTCCATTCTTCGCGCTTCCTTCTAAACTCTTCACGTTTTGCTTTACGTTCTGCAAGTTTCGCCTGTATTTCTTCAGCTGTCAGTCCTAGAAATCCCCATAAGAAAAGGTGTTCACTTTTACCTTGTATTTTTTTTTCCAAATGATTATAACTTTATTACACACTACGATAAAATAAAATGAATTGCGAATACAATCAGGTGTCAAAGACCGATCTAGAGCTAGTACAATCTCAATAGACTTGGTTTATCTTGTTACAGGCTGACGGTGGCTTTAATCAAAGTTTGCTGTGCTAACGATCTCACTGTAAACATGGTCTCTATATACATAAAATGGTGGTCTCAATAGCGGGTAAAATTGTATGCATAACAACTTGTCTAATATAATGTACGAGGTCCCTTGATAATGTCCACGCACAGTAGCCCCTCCAACGAAACTTGCTATTTATATATTTATTATGAGAAATTCTCTAGCGCAAATCGTATTCAGGGGCACCAGATAGATTGGTGAAATTGTTCCACATATACTATGTGTAAGACCCTCGATTCAGCGGAAATTGTATAAATGAATTGATTGTGACAGGTGTCGTTGGACTGACTACTGTTGGTGGTTCGCCGGTGGCCAATGGTGGCCAAAGTATTGACCTTTCTTCCAATCATTACGGCGTCGTGGTCTCCTTGCTGGCTTGGGCGCTCTTCCTGGGTGGTGTAGCTGGCGCTTGGTCATCGGATGAGGTGAAGTCAGTGTAGTCGACATCAACTTCCTCAACGTCGTTTCCAAAGCTCGAGTTCTCATCAATGTCATCAGCTGTGACAGTCATGAATAAAAATCATCTAACAAATGTATACATGTTTAGGCGCCATTCACTTATTGGACATACTCATCATGAGACAACGCTTGGAAATGAAATGGGAACAGTTATTTCCATGCGTTTCTCTTTTTCAGGCAACTACACCATCTTTAATGAATTTTCTCTTGTATCTTAATAAAGGTCAGATTAAAAATAGCTACCCATTGAGCCCCATGGAACATCATGATGCATTGTTAACTTCTTTTTCTGTTCTGGTAATATTATCTTAGGGTTACAAAAATGTAGGTTTTGGAGACCTAACTCTTTAGAAATTTCGGAATTCATAATAGTTTTCCATTTGAAATTACAGTGTTATTCGCCCCTAACTTTTCACACATGTGCAAGAGCCATTTGGTGACTCATGGTGAGAACGTCTTTAGTGAAACATGACACACTAACTTTCTTACGTCTGAAATATCGTACAAGGAAATGCAACGTATCCCAACGACTGTGCCAGTTGATAACTATGAGAGCCTTATACAATGTAGGTATATATGTAATTATCTTTATTTTGCCTGGACATCTACATGCATTTTTTGTATCTCTCCGGTCGCTAATGTGTCTATTTTTAATGACATAAGCGTGATTGTGTGACATGTTACAAAGAAAACCACCGTGATCGTGTAATATTTGGATATTGAAGGACGCACGTTCATTGCTTCTGGACTTTGGTTCAGGCAAGTGCTAGTAAGACGACTCCAAGCATAAACAGAAGTCTTGCCTGAGTTTTTTGTTACTAATATAAGTGATAAATAGGAACAAGGTGTGTTGTCCGTAGACTCACAATAGTACATGTCCATGCTCTGTTGGTCCAATTCCTCCATGGAAGCGGCATTCTCAGTCTTTGGTTTCAGAGCTTTCTCGGCTTTGCGCTTTTTCCTTCTCTCTTCCCAATACTTAACACGCTCTTCTCTGTTCAAAATTATATCAACTTTAGAATACTAATATTTGAATCTTGGTCGGTAAATATTGCCAATAGTGTGAAATAATAATGAATAAAGAAAAACAAATTATACGGTGCTACATGAGAAATTATTTTACTTCGCACAAATAATTTTAGATAGAGTAGAAAACGCGATTTGACATTTTATAAAAACAAAACGCATTCACTAATACATACTTTGTCATATTCTTCAAAGCTTCTCGCCTTTCCCTATACTCTACCATCTTAGTTTCGATTTCTTCTGGTGTAAGACCTACAACACAACAAATCAAATTCTACTAGTCAGTTGCTTATGAAATCAACTAACGTACGCGGCAGTCAAATGAATAGGCCAGGTCCTAACCACGGGGTCCAAACATTAGATTAGAATGATAGCTAAGCATTTTCCACAGCCCGACCCAGTCCTGAAAATAACTAACAAATTCCTAATTACCTCGCTTCTTCATTGCATTTCTCACTTTCTGTTCACGTCTTTTTCTCTTCAGTTCAGCTTTCTTCTCAGCCCGCTTCTTATGCATATTTTTCTTGAATTGGATTCGTTCCTCTCTGTGTAACACAATGACGGTTGATCACATTTTAATTGTGAGTTGATGGAACAGAAATTCCAGTTATTTGAAGTTTCGAATTATCAGAGTCAGTAATAATGTAAAATATAGGGGAAACTATTAGGAAAAAACATGAAAGGAAAATATGCAAGTTATAAAAATTCAAGTCACAAGAGTTCGAGATAATGGGGTCCTTTTGTACATCTAAAACATGTTTATTTTGGGAATGACTTCGCACATGAAAATGACACATTGTGTGTTATGCTAGAAACGAATGGGTCCCATTATACAATTCATTTAAATCTAATGTTTATTGTTTTCTGTTTTTTTGTTTGTTTGTTTTTCTTTTTGTTTTTTTTTTCATTGTTTGCATACTTTTCATATGTTGGTCTTTTCTCATCACAAAACATGTCTAAGACTGTGTTTTTCATTTAATATTTGAAAAGCAGCGTTTGGGGTGTTGACATTCACCTAAAGGTCACGTGGTAAAGAGACTCGTTCTTGCTTCAATATGGCTGACGTGTGACAATAATCCGGAAGTTGAATGCTTACCTGGTCATTTTCTTAAAGGCTTCACGGTTTGCCCTTCTCTTTGCCAGCTTAGCTGCAATCTCTTCATCCGTCATACCTTGAAACATTAAAACAAGCTTACGGTTCCGATAGGGCATGCACTGTGTAACTGTGTATATGACACAAATACAAAAACAAACAAGACCTTAATTTATCGAAATTGAACTCACGTTATTACAATCAACATACTATTGAATCTGTGTTAAGGGAACGATCATAAATAATGATACCGGGGGTCGCCCAACTTTTCTGATTCCTTTTTTTTTGGGGGGGTCGCCCAACTTTTTGTCACGCTGCGGTATATTTTTTCAAATATTTTCTTTTAGCAATGCAATGACTATATAGCAGGGGGGTCACTAAACATTTTAAAATGTTGATGGGGGGGAGGGGAGGTTAACTTTTTCTTCGAGCCCCAAAAAATATGGACGACCTAATGTTCTTAAAAGAGAGGTTCACTTTACATATGATATGTAAGGGGAAAGGGTATTATCTCTGTGTATTTTGCCTCCATACTGATTACCTCTTTTCTTCATCTTTTGCCTCAGTGATTCTTCCCACTCCTTGTACGCAGCCTCCCGTTTGGCTTCAAACTGTTTCCTCTTTTCTGCCCGCCTCTCCTCTTCCTTTTTTCTAAGTTCTTCCCGAAAATTTTTCCTCTCTTCCCTGTATAGTCATGAGAATCATATATTATTCATTTGGCAGTTATTTGCTCATACATGTGCAACAGCAGATACGGGTTTCGGGTAGAGGGGAGGCTCACACTGTGGGGGTTTCACACAAGCTTGAGATTGAGAATATCAAAAAACAACGTTATAAATTAAATATTTTGTTTGGAAAGGTGGTAGAGAGAGGGGTGCCACTTGCTCTATAGATCTGCCTACTAGTATGCACATGTTTTTATCAAGCTTCGCGTGTGTGTTCCATTCTAATGATATCTATGTTCATTGACGTGATAGCAGTGGTGTAATAAAAACACGCTCAAATTTTTTTACCCAGTATATCTAAAAGAATATTACCTTGTCATTTTCTTGAATGCTTCAAATTCCTCTGGTGTAAGCCCTGCAAAAGAGATACACAACATTGTTTCTTGTTTATATAGGGATAGTCATTGAATATTCAGTGTGTGTGTGTGTCAGGGGGAAGAGACTAGACAAGCAAATATGCAAAATATTTGGCTTTTCATCATTGACTGCAAACACCAGTACTTCATATACTTTGACGTTAGCATTGATAATTGCACAGCAAAGTGGGTTGACTTACGTTTCTTCAACCGCCAATACGTCCTTGTGCGCCGGCTGGGCGTGGCTGTCTTGGTGTCATCAGATGGCGGGGCCGAAAACATGCCACCAGTCTCCTCTACAACGCGGGCTGGGAGAGCGCCGTAGCTAGTATACAGGTCTTCATCAGCTGTAAAAAAAAGCATACAAGTGCAATCAGATTGTCTGTAGACACTATAATCAGGAGAGAAGAAACCTCAAGCCGTGTCAGTGTCAGTACTACATAAGAGGTCTGATTATGGACGTTGGCGGTGGTCTTATTTTGGAGCTTTTGGGGCTGCCTAAAATGTTCTTATTAATAAAGAGGCATATAAAGATGATATGTTATGTAGGTGGTATCTTTAAGGGGTTATTTTATTTTCTATCTTTTCTACAGATCTCGTTATTGTACTTCGATTTCTCCGTAAAATTTTGGTTCAACAAGTATCCCGTGTTGTGGACGATTCTGCAAAACCCTCTAGGCCCTAACCCTTCTGTTCCTACATATTAGCTCTGAAGAAAATACCTATGTGGCAATCAATCTTGTGGGAGTGATGTAAACCATCTACTTTGAACCTCGGATGTTAATATGAATATTAATGAAGTATAATTTCTAATCTAAATGTAAACGCCACACTTTTTACCTGAAAATACATTATAAGCATTATCAGCCTGAATATTTTCGACTTCCGCAAGCTGCTCTTCCTTTTTGTCATTTGCAGTTTCATCCTTTGATTTCTCCTCCTTTTTCCACTTTGAGATCAAACTGTCTCGGTATTTCTGCAGCCTCTCCCAGTCGGCATCCTATTTACAGAAGAAGCTTGTAAACAGAAAATCATTTCTACTTGAGAGAGAAATGTTTTAAAATGTCGTATGACATTTCTGTCTCAATCAGAAATGAATCATTGAAATATCAAATTAACACGTAATCGGAAATTTTGAGTTGATTGCAGATAGCTTACCAAACGTTTGCTTGTTAAGACATAATGAGAAATATTTAAACATATATGATGATATCAATGCTATTAGCAACTTATCAAATTGAGTACTTAAATATGCGCTACTCAGTGAATGGTCTGTAATTAATCAAAAACCAAGCAAAAAAAACAGACAAAAAACAGAATTATCAATGATGACATCCATGGATTGGTATACGAGTCACATACCTTGATTATTTTCCTAATATCTTCACCACTCTTAATCACATCCGCCCATTTGTCATCTATCCATTTGTTTCTCTGGTCGAGGATATCCGACCATTTAGCATCCTGCCAGAAAAAGCAACTTATTTTGAGAGCCTTGGAAACAAGAAATGCTATAACGGATATATAAGATTCAGATTTTTTCTTATATTTACTTGTTTACACTGGAAAAATAGTAGTTTTCAAGAATATGTGAAATGCATAGGTACCAATACCAAGATGCATGCATTAACATGGCAATATGAATCGTGACCACACTATATCAAATTACATATATAACTGAAATACTTCGAGCATACAAAGCCAAGGAGATCCACTTGTTGCGCCTCCCTTCATTTCTGAACCTGCATCTGCAAGCTAACCCAGACTCACCTTAAGATAGTAGCTGAGTTTGTCCCCATATTTCTTGAGGTCATCCCACTTGAGATTCTTCTTGAAGTCCTCCCATGACATGCTGTTCCACTTCTTCCTCAGTGCGTCCCCTTTGCTCTTGGCATAGTCCCACATAACGCCATGGTCCATGCTCATGTCGTCACTCAGCACAGCCTGCAACATGGGGGCGCCAATAGTTACAAAATTTCCACATTTCATATAGGAACTTTTATATCCCTCTATGTTAGTCATCATATTTCACATATTATTTCATTTTCTAATATCCCTCTGGTATTCTGCATCCATACACACCAATCTACAGCAAAAAGAGCTGTATAACTATAACTGATATAATTGCATGTTTGTATATATTTACCATGTCCATATCGTCTTCATCATCCTCATCATCAAGGTCACCATCTGTCTCATGAACATTATCTAATGAGTCAGACTCAAGAGTGTACTGGTCCTGGTATTCATCAAACTCATCAGGCTGGTATTCATCAAATTGGTCAGGCTGGTATTCATCAAATTGGTCAGGCTGGTACTCATCAAATTGATCAGGCTGGTATTCATCAAATTGTTCGGGCTGGTAATCATCAAACTGATCAGGCTGGTATTCGTCAAACTCATCAGGCTGGTATTCATCAAACTCATCAGGCTGGTATTCATCAAACCGATCAGGCTGGTATTCGTCAAACTGATCCGGCTGGTATTCATCCAACTGATCAGGCTGGTATTCATCCAACTGATCAGGCTGGTATTCGTCAAACTGATCAGGCTGGTATTCATCAAACTGATCAGGCTGGTATTCATCAAACTGATCAGGCTGGTATTCATCAAACTGATCAGGTTGATATTCGTCAAATAACTCAGTATCACCAAAATTTTCAGGGGTGTATTCTTCAAATTCATCAAGATTGTAATCTTCAATATCACTATCATTAATGTCATTTTCTAACTGTTCACCTTCAGCTCTGTTAATATCTTCATCAAATTCACTGTAGTAAGGTTCACTGTCTTCAAAGTCATTTTCTAAAACATAAGATTACAGGGATCTGTAATGAATGACAGATGATTGCGAAATGGAATGCTCAAGTTGCTACTTCTAGAAAGGTTTCCAACCCAAAGATTCATACACATATAGACAAGTAAATTAGATTTAACACGAACACTAAACCTCCCATCATGATTGTGATACATTATTGCCGAGCTTAACCCACCTTAAGAGAAACACTTTGGTTGAAGTACTTGCAAATACACTGCTATTCAGCTTCTTCCACTCCCTATACCCTTACATGTAGTCTTCCAGTTGCAGAAGATCAACAAAGTATCGTTGTTACAAGGGGATAAGTGATAGAGTCCCCCAACCCCACCCCCAACCCCCAGTTGTGACTAAGTACCAAACCAGGCGGTTCTCTAGCATTATACTGCGCCCATGTTCGCCCGCCTTCCCCTCCTACCTGTGGCCTCTTCATCCTCCGCTGCGGCCGCACACTCTTTCTTCTCCGCCTCCAGTCCCTCAGCCAAGATCTCCTTTAGCAGCGCTGAAATATAGGTAAATATAAATTCCTTTGTTATCTTGAAAACGTATAACAATTTTGAAAGGGTAAAGAAGAAGAATTCTTTCAACAGATTCTGAATTCCCGGATGTAACTCATTATCCCACACACCACGTGCACTCACCTAGTTCTGTGGCCTGCACACTGGTCGAGATCTTAGAAACTGTGGCGTCCAACTGAAAACATGTTCACGTGGCAGTGATTAAAAAGGCACTAAATGTTTTTATGGTATAGTTAATCAATTAATGAAAACCGATGATAACACCTCTACAAATTTGTTTCGTGCATTCTTTAAGAGAATGCAATCCTCAGGAAGCCTTTATACATTAAATGATTTAAGTTTTAAGTTTTTTTACAATATCTCCCACTTATTATTGTATACTCTATATATTCTTATATTATCTAAATACACAAATACTATACTGTTTAATTTGTAATCAATTTTAATTGAATGTCCCAACAAATACTTTAAATAAAACACTTTTAGATGGCAGCTATAGCCATAATCATCCCCTCAAAAAGCCTCAAATCTGTTTATTCCATGGTAAAAAAAAACCATAAAAATTCTATTTCTTCTTTGATCTTCACAGTATTTGTGCTTATACAAAGTATGATATATTTCCTAATTAATCAATATAAATAATAATGTATCGTTATAATTCAATTGCAAGTCATAATAGTGTAAGCATAAGCACCTTGGATTTTCTTTCCAAAAGCCAGGGGCACTTGACGGACGAAACGACGTCATCAATGATATCATCCACTGTGGCGCCTACATGTGATAACGGGAAATATTTTATTTCAAAAGTGTGGTATATGTGTCATTCATATTGATTAATTAGATGATACTATATGTAAATGCGGCCGCCACACAACACTTGGTTAACCAACGTAAATCTAGGGCAATGAAAATAATTCTGTTAATAATGACAAGCCATAACCTGACAGTTACAAATGTTAGCCCCTTATATGTAGGAGATGAGAAATACTGGATCAAATGATGACTCTGTCCCGAAACAACATGCGTTTTGCGAAATAGTGCGAATTTTAACAATAGCTACAAGACCACGACGAAATCGGTATCCGTTATCTGGGATGTCTGACACTAGCACAAATATTTTTCTTATTTATTAGGAAGCTGGTCATGATTAGTTTTGGTGACAATATACTATTTGTTTCTGTAAGTTTTATCTCGTTGATGTCAACTCATATCAAACTAATGACATGTTAAGTGACAATGTTGAACATGAGGAAACCAAATCTAAAACTAGCAAACCATGTACGGGACTTACTTCCGAGAAGCATATACAATGTACATAGTGCAAGATGGCATTTTAGTTTGGTAAACATCATGTATTTATCTTAATAGTGGCAGTAATGACGGAAGCAATGTTATATGTATGGACTTAATGTACATATTGTGGCTCGTTAAAATGATAAGTGGTTTGTTATTCCAATTATAACTGGTATGTATCGGCTTAATGCACACTTTGTGACTATTTACAATAATAAACGGGTTTGTATTCCAATGAAAACTGGTTCAGTCTTGCCGTTGGCGTTCACTCCCTCTGCCGTGTGAACGTATGCCTCTTGGCACTCAATGTTAGCTCCTTGTGACTTGAAATCTCACCTCAGTACTGCATCAGCTTATCACGTCGTATAGTCCACCCCATTGCGTTCTTATTTATGAGAAAGTTCTACATACAACTTTCGTGCATTGTAATGTAAAGTGTTTCGTCACTCCTTCCTCCGAATTTTGAAGAACATCTCCTTCCCAAAAATTCTTCTCTCACCTCAAACCTACCTGGTGTACCGCAACGATAATTAGACAGCCTATACTGTTGTATGTTTGCACAATTGCTATTGTATTTAGTAGAAAAGCTACACAACCTGTGCGCTGCATTTGTGTTCATGGAACAGCCACATGGTACAATCAAATATGAGGATGCATTGTGACTGTATATTTTATGTGACAAATATTTTTGTACGGTTTTCAATGGTCCCACTGACGGTATTTGTCATGAACAAGATTATAGTGCTCGGTGCTCATTATGTTAACAACCATCTATTGCTTTAAATGGTTAGGTATGTACACATAAAAAAAGGGGTCTGACTACCTAACCCATGGTTGGGTGATAATCACTTACAAAAACTACGAATTAGCGGGGATAAATATTGTTTAATTGCTGACTTACTGTCGTCCCAGCTGTTGGCCTTCACAGCTTCTATAACAGATCTCACCAGCTGAAAGTAGACAATGTCATATGGATTAGGGATGTACACCGTTGTTTAATGACAAAATGAAAGGATTTTATTCATGTTCCTTTAAGACAACCATTGAAACATTAAGCAAAATATTTAAAACATTTTTGGTTGCAATTTATATTTTTTTTGAAAGGTCTGAATCAAAATCCATTAATGAAATTAATGAAAGAGTATTCAGAGCTATGCGCATACAAATATACATCCTGAACCTCGAGATCCTAACATCAAACGTAGGTCTTGATACCAGAAAGAAAATGGATATACTATAAAACGATTACTGTCTTGTATATAAATGCTGCAACAAAACATACTTCTCTACCAGAAACAAAAAGAGCAATCAATTTACGATGAAAAAAAAAATATGATGTATTAAACTTTGTATAAATTTCAATAGGTCATACTATTGACTAATTTGATCCCAAAATTATACTGGTGTATAACCTATTTGTAGATTTAAAAGTTAATGTGCGAACAGTTTCTAAGTGTACAGCAACACAACGCATTGAAAATGTGAAAATGAGGGGTAGTAATGAAGCATATCGTTGAAGATAGTTACATAATCAAAGTATCCCATAATGCAAACTTAAATGCTTCAAAGAATACTCAACAAACTGTTCCTCATGTCCTTAAGTGAAACAAAAATGAATTTCAGTCTATATAATCATAAGACTTGTCAGTATACTAGCTACAGACCCATTTGCAGCTCCTATTAGCCTACCTCTTCATTGCTGTGTTGTTGTGCGAGGCTACCGCCTACCATGAAAAGTGTAGCCACCAAGGCTACCACCAGATTCTGCATCTCACCTATTGAATATGTGAGATTAGTCAGACCCTCATAAAATCTATTGTTCTCTTACTAGACCTTTGCCTATTCACTAAACTTCTATATCGCCATAGCCCCCGGGGACGCTATTGCGCATTTAGGACATCCAGGTCTAATATCGTCATATCCAATATGTGCTAGTTCAAACGACTTGTAAAATACCAACACTCTATTACTTGACTAAATGTGGGTTACATAGGCCTACTATATCTTTTCTTCACAACTATTTTACTTTATACTGTACTGCTGTCTCAAATTTATGCCATATTAGACTAAATGTGGGTTACATAGGCCTACTATATCTTTTTTTCCCAACTATTTTACTTTATACTGTACTGCTGTCTCAAATTTATGCCATATTAGTAAACAGATTAACCACTTACCCACGGGTTATGGAAATAGCACCTGTTACTCCCTCAGGGATCTCGTTCCAGGCAAAGACAGCCATCAAGTTGGTGTCCGTGGCTTTTATAGAAGGCCGAGAAAATCTCAGCGTTTTGCTGAAATCAAGACTGGCATGTTTACTTTGTCAGCTGATTATTTATTGCCTAAAACCTGCAACTGACCAAATAGTGTGATGATCATATGATTAATACATATAGTAAGCAAATTACCAAGTAAACAATGTTTTATGGAGAGACTTATATCAACAGATGCATTCATGACGTTAATTATCAGCAACCGGTCGTGAATTGTAATGTTAATATTGTTCGCGATAGAAGTGATTTTGATTGGAAGGAAACACAACTGAAACCAAAGTAACTAACCGCTTTGGGTAATGAACATTTGCTATTCTAGTGATAATGTAATACGAAAATTCGTGTGCAATGCTCTCGCGTGGTCACCTAAATAACGTTATAACGTTCTTTCCGTTTCACTGAAACTGACAATGAAACGGAATTACAGAAATCAAAGGAAAAATAAATCAAACAAGTACAAAATAGCGTAGAATGTACAGAACATTCATCATACAATGCTGGAGAAACAGGGGCGGGGGGGTCGATTTTAACATTTAAACACTTCAGAACCGACAAGTGAAAGAGACCTTGGCATAATATTAGGATGAGACTTACCATTCGGATCCTAACAGTCTGATAGAATTGTCCTTCATTCCTAAGTTTCTAATGTGTGCTTTGATGACCTTAATGTACCACTCGCAACTATCGTAACAATTTGAAAACTCTGCCATGTTGCCATGAGCACACGACAACTATGATGTATTTACGATCATGGTATACAATACGATCTGCGTTAACGTTCATCATATGCTTAACTTGTAAAATATTATCGAATAAGGAGAACCCACAAATAAAACCTAAATTGCCGTTGACACTCCCGTGACCACCCCACACCAACCATTGATAATTTAGGTTCACCCCGTAACGGCAAAATGGAGAGTCAATCGGTCTACGGCCGGGGATCTTTTTTCACACTGCAAACTGTTTTCTCATTTGTTAAATTGTGGGCTTGACCTGGAAGAATTCGGGCTCGGTAAGATCGTATCTCTGACGTCACTGAACCTACAATTTCATGACATTCTGATTGACCGATGCCGCGAAACAAAAAAAAGGCCCATTTTGGATGAGTGGTTTATTTTCATTAACACGCAAATTTAATGATAAGAACAACATCAATAAAAAGATGTGAGACAAGCGATTTTCAAAACTTAAAATCTTAGCATCGTTGGTTTCACCGCTTTATTAGGCCTCCATACCCACACACCTTTGTTCACAATATCGACTCCGTGTATGTACACTGTATATGGCGATTGAATATTAGCTATATTACTCAATTTGTCACCATGTGTGTTGTTGATGATGCCTCGGTGCTCATTTCTGACAAATAGATTGAGCTGACAAGATTTCTCAATAACCTCGACAGCAAACATATTATATAAACATGATCTGTTTCAACAGGCGTCGAATGTTGTTAATATGTAGAAGTATGGTCATAGTTTGTTGTATGTCTATGATTTGTTCTACCATCAGAATGAACGAGCAAATTGACAATGGTTATAACAGAAACAAAAACACCGCTTCAAGGGTGATTGGATTAACTGGATTAACCGTTGATGAAGAGAATATAAGAATATCAAGGGACATAATAAAGAATGCTAAGCTACTTCACATTGGAATATTAAGCGAGTTTTTCAACACCACTGGGCCTAACAGAGCTATTATTTTTCAAATACCGGGGCACGACAATAAAGGGGACAGTGCTATCGTTGTGGGAGAACTTCATGCACTCTCAGCTTTAAATATAAGTGTGGTTGGTTATTCAGTGGGGGCTAGCATCAGAGAGGATGCTGTGATGCAAGCTGTTCAGGGAATTAGACCTTCCAAATTGGCGGTGTGCCTCCATGGTGGGGGTAATATGGGAATTTGGGAACCAATGGACGCAGAACGAGGCAGAATCCTAAAGCTCTTGCCCGATCATCCAACACTCATCTTTGCACAAAGCACTGCATACAAAGAAAACTCCGCCATTCTGAGAAGTGTACAGGATGATTTCCGGAGGCACGGTCAGCTGACGGTCCTGCTGAGAGATCAAGCATCTTATGACTTCGCACAAGCCCATTTTGCCGCCAAGACTGTTCTTTCCCCTGACATGGCCTTACACATAGGCACTGTTCCCAGATTCAACGCACCTTTGTATGACATAATCTGGTTAAAACGATTGGACATGGAAAAGATACCTCTAGAGACACCCTCTTTCCCAGCAAACGTCTCTTACGTGGTGTCTGACTTTGCTGGCGACGAGATAGAGGAGTGGGTTTCGCCACATTCTCTTGCAATACGTGACAGCTTTACCAAGACCTTCATGGGACTCGCGTTCTTGCAAAGAGGCCGGGTCCTTATCACAGAGCGACTACACGGCCACATCCTGGCTACACTGCTGGGCATGCCGCATGTGATCATCGACAACAAGTTCAAAAAGCTGTCCCACTTTAGAGACACCTGGACAGCGGATATAGAAAATACACGGGTAGCATCTAACAGTCAGGAAGCTGTACAATTGGCATTAGAGCTGTTGGAAAAGTATAGTGATGTCACATCTCAAAAGGTACCGATTGGCATGTAAAGCTTGATGTAGCAGTTTTTGCGATACATGTTTAAAAAGATGTGAAACAAAGAGATAACACTCGGTGTATTGAATACGTTGGAGGGTGCAATGGGTGGGTGATAGTGTTGTATACGCATTGAAACATAGAGTTTATCTGTTATGAACACAGGACTAATATTTTTTTCAAGCACAACCGTGAGCTATACAATTTATACAATTTGTTGTTGTTATTATATTATTGGTCACATTTTTCATTTACAATTTCATTAATTTAAATTTTCTAACCTCACACAAAACCAACCCAATATCTGCTAATAAATAAAGTCGACGGGTCAGATTCAACCTCCAAGCTCGTGGGGGGGGGGGGGGGGGTCTTTAATAGGTTGAGTGGGTACAGATGTGCACCTTTTTGCGCCTAATACTAAAACACGGGTCACATATTTGAAATGTTCATGCAAATATTGGCAAATCATTATATCATTAGGTAATAAACAATTTGAGCATTATGAAAAAAATGTCGCTTATGACATTAACATTTTGGGGTACTCGTTCAGAGCTTGATGATGTTATTGGGTCTGATATCTTTGGCAATGTCACTATATTTCTAGGTACTTATTTCATACCTTTTTCGCTCTGCGCAATGGGTATCTGAGACCTCAATTCACGTTAGAGCAATTGACCAAGTTGACCTCAGTTGACCGGCAATTTGACCTCGGGAACAAGTTTCACACTTCGGCCTCATTTGCCGTCTTGCAACAAACTGACCAACACGTCTAAGGCTCTGTGTATTTTGGTTACCCACACCTCTATCCCTCCATCACCTTCGCTTAAGTTATGTGGCAGCATTTGCTCACCTTTATTGTGTACACAGTTACAGTGCGTACACAGCTTTTACATTTATCACCTCCCTGGTTAAAACAATGCTAATGAAGCACGAACTGGAAATAATATTATGCTTAGGAACAGATGTATAAATCGATATTTGAGACGAAAGTTTGACAACTTTATCAGTTATGCAATGAACATATGTCACATGCAACATTTTGTGCCGGGTTAAGGCCATTCGTCTTTACATAACACATGGCAAGTAGGAATGTGCAGCAATTTATTATTATGGCACGGTGGGTTGTTAAACCTTTGGGTTGGTGTGTGTGGTGTCAATCAAATTTCGATTAATTAGATGGGGTCTAAATTTTAAATGATCTCACTTTTTCCCATGTCACAGAAATCACCAGGGCATTAATCATGGCGACATTTTAATCGCCCGTCCATACACATTGTTTGTCGGTGTTTTCTTTAGCAAAACAGGAACGAAAAGAAAATTATCGAGGGTTTAATCTGGTGTGCAATGATCATGTCTTCTTTATGACCATGATGGTGTGATGGTGAGCACTAACATACTAAACAACATGTAATATGTTGTGTGATTGTGTAGATCCTTCCAATACAGCCTTGGTGTGAAACTATCGATTTAGATTAACGAGACATTCTGGAGATAAAAAAATAAAAAGATTCTCAAAATGTGCTTGTTTTTTTATTTCCCTTTTTAAAAATGTATAACACTTTAGGGGTTTCGGGAATAGAATTTGGTTTATGGACCATTCAAAAGATCATGTATACAATATTGTTACAGGAAAAATTAACATTGACTGAATTTTTTATTGTCTTTTGTATGATCTTTTGTATGGTCCATAAACCAAATTCTATTCCCGAAACCCCTTAAGTGTTATACATTTTTAAAAAGGGAAATGAATGTACTTTTATACTAAAATAAATAAAAAAACAAGACCATTTTGAGAATTTTTTTTTATCTCAAAATTCTTTTTATCCCCAGAAAGTCTCCTTAAATACATATATTTATGTATTTTATGAGTGTTCGTTTTTCCGCTTGTCATCGATTAGGTTCACTTTGTGACTATGTTCTGTTTTGTAAGGAAAAATAACACTTGTACGTGCTGAATAAAAAGAGGACGTTCTATTGACATACACATCATCTTACAAGACTCCAGTTATCAAATTTGATCATGATGTATGAAGTGTGCATGTGATTTCATGCCATTGTTAATGCCCGGCATGAAAAACTGTCCTTCTATCACTAGTACATTATATAGAGTAGAACCTCCATTTAGGACCACCTCTCTATTGAGGCCACCTAAACAATAGGACCTCTACTACATTGTACTAAGTATTTTCACGCCCCTGAACCTTCATAAGGGAACGGTCATAAATAACGATACCGGGGGGTCGTCCATATTTGGGGGCTCGAAGAGAAAGTTAGCCGACCCACCATCAACATTTTAAAAAGTTGAGTGACACCCCCCCCCAAGCTAAAGAAAAAGTCCTTTATATATATAGTCATTGCAATGCTAAAAGAAAATACTTGAA
>CM032667.1:43307456-43358508 GCA_019095985.1 Streblospio benedicti | reverse complement strand
GCCCTCACCGGGGGCGCTTTTCATTTGATAAAGTCACAAACAGCAGTGAGTCTATTTATTGCTTGAAGAACAAGCAAAGAAGGTAGAATTAAAAAAAAATACCCAAACATATAAATCGACAAACGAATCGACAATAAATAAAGATGTCATCTGGATAGTTGTCATATTCATTATCTTTGTTTATAAAACCCACCTCTGAAAAATGCAGTGCTATTATTATTAATACCTTGTTACGGTTTATCTGATCATGAATTGAATTGTCATAGCGCACTCGTTCTTCCTACTTTGGACAAAACACCTCACGTGAATTGTTGATCTGTGATTACAGTGTACTTGTCCTTATTTGAATGAGATCTATTCACCAGAAACAGAAGCGAGGGTGTGGATGACACAGTAATCTAATATGACTATATCTAATCGTGCAGCTATAAGTACTCATAATACACAATTTATAGCATAGTAGAAATATTTATGCTAAAATCACCCCTTTAATCTGAGTATCTTCTAAGCTAAGCGCTTAACAAAGACTCCTCTACTTTGTAATCTGGTTAGTTTACCTTTATCCCGTATATGGCTATGAAAGAAATTGTTGACAGTTAAACTTTGTCAAAATCAAAACCCTGAAACAGTCACATAGACTTATATATTTTAATATAATCGCTGGGACAGGTATTGTAAATGTTAGTTATTTTTCTTGCATAAAGATGCTATAGCTGATCGTTTTATATCGACTGGAAAAGCAATAATTAATAGACCAATTAAGCCAATTAACTGGGGTAGGGTATTGTAGGGTGCTTGGAGATGGTACCATACTGGGCATAGGCAGATCCGCCCCCCCCCCTTTTCCCACCAAAATATTTCATTTTCGTAGGGTTTTTGATGAAGTCCTTTAGTGCGCCCCCCCCCCCTTTTCCAAAAACCTGGATCTGCCTATGCAGGACCAATGCAGCCAAAATCTATAGGTTAGGCTATCACCTGATACAACTTACAATGTATTAACCAGTTAACAAGCAGTGGAAATCTGCTCATATTTTATAATCTTTTGGGGTATTAGGGGACCACCATTATTTATTGAAGGGGGGCACAAATTAAGAGAACTTTTTCTGTTTTTTATGACCTTCCACGTCATGGACAATAGATTTTTGCACTTCCTCCACCTCATTTCAATGATGCATAATTTTGTGGCCCCTATTATATCCATCTCTCATAACTCGCTTGAATGGTTGTCAATATGAGTCATGAGTAGCTGGCGCTATATTTAATACCTGTTTAGTTATATCAAGCAGCGACAAAGGCACTATTAGAATTATAAATTTATCTCCCTGTACTGTAGTGATATTGATCTTTTAGATAAGACTGCCTAATATTAGCTGATAATCAAGTGCTCACTATATTATGTAACTCATTATATTATGTATAGCTATATCAGATGGAAGTACTCATCCTTTGAAGCTTTGGCTCTCATGCCTCTCACAGTGAAGCATTGAACTTCTAACTATCAGCATCTGTGTATAAATTGTAAATTATGTTCACAACACAGTTATGCATGATAAAATTGAAAGGAAATAATTTCGGAAAATGAATTTCATTTTAAAAGGTATCTAACATGTTTTCATTCTGTGGATTTTACTTGAATCTGTTGTTCTCTTTATATGGATTTGTTTTATATATAATGTATGTGAAATGAATATCATTACTCTTATCCTTATCCTTGTTAATATTCCATATAGAGGGAACTGTCAATAGTTATTTAGCTTTATTCCTGTCAATCACTTAAAACTTTTCTGCTTTTGGTAGAGCATGTTTCCTTCTAAATGATGGAAGGTCTGTGATGTTACTGAAAGACGGATCTGTTTGGATAGTGCTTTCTAAGTGCATTTCATGTGATGCAGTCTGAAATAATTAATTACTCTATCTATAATGTGATACGTCCAATACAGTGTACTACATCCCCATTTTAGGTTTGAGCATGTTCTTGTTAGGTGGATGTTTGGTCGATCATGCACTTCTGTGCTTATCAAATTCACATTCTTACAGTGCCTATCAAGCAACACCTTCTTTAAACTGGAGCACTCCTATGAAAGTCACTAATGATGCAAGCACTGTTTCAATCATCTTTCTAATCATACTAACATCTTTATCCGCAAAGCTGGAATGCATTCTTAGATGTTCACTGTAGAGCGCACAACATAAGTTACTAATCTTTCAAGTGCCATTCCTGGCTGTGTTATCATAATATAGCACCTCCCTACTTTAAGCTGGAGCATGTCCTCCACCATGGCGCCCGGGGTGTCGTTGGTAGGGCAAGTGGTGCTGCCTCCCCGTGAGGATGGTGACACAGAGCTTGATGAGCCAAACCTCGAGGCTGCTCAGGAGGAGCGTTGGACACGTAACCGCGCAGCCATGCAGGTAGCACACCATGCTTGGATTGAAGGATCCTGGCGGGGATGGGTTTAGGGGTTATTCCTCTCTTGTGGAAAAAAAACCTTGAACATGGCCACAGAAAAGCCACCAAAAATCTGAGTGAAACCAAATGATAACACATAGAACCCAGGCTCCCCACACACTTACCAAAATGAATTCAAATAATTCTCCATCTGTTGCTGTTGGAAACTTGATGTGATTTTCTTAACATCCACGCAAGGGCCAATGCTCACTTTTTAGACCTTTATCATTTATTAAGAATATATGCTCACTCAAAAGCCCCTTCTTCACATTAAGTACCCATAAGAATTTACTTTAGTAGTTTCTTTTTTATGATCAACTTACTTGGGATTCCAAAGGATAGGAAATATATGAAATGTGCCGAAATTTTCATCACATTTTTTCATGCATAAAAAATATACAATGGTAAATTATCTTTGTTTTTAGGCTGTTGATGGACACATTGCCAAACAAGTTTTGCCGCTGGTAAGTCATGTTTTAATGTATACAATACAAATTTTTCTTACCACTCAGCATCGCAGGCTCAATTTTGATTGGTTGAGAGCCGTTTGACTGGCTTATCTCACTACTTTGTGAATCGGATACCAGTAACTTTCTAATTCTCATTAACATAATATTGTGGTACTTTAGCACTCAAAACATTACATGTATTAAATGTATGCAGTTTGTTTCTCAAAGTTTCAAACAAGATTTTATGCCTAGTTTCATGAATGTTTTTTAAACCATACGACAGATTATAGGATGCTATTCATTTTTACATTTTACGTATGGTATACTATGGACCATCATTAGATATAGCATAAACAACGCGTAATATTTTTAGCAGTCATAAATATTGTTGGAATTTTTGGTGTATCACAGTGTAATCATTATGCAATTTAAGAAAGTGGGGAAGAAGCAAAAGTTGATCATTAGGAATATAGGAATATTACGAACAAGTGGATACATACTTAAACAGTAGAACCTGCAATTAAGGCCATCTATATAATATGACCACCTCTATAGTAAGAGCATTTTTCATAGTATCTAACCTTTGAAAAGTGACCCAAATGATCCTCTATAAAGAGACCACATTGCCATTGAGACCACTTGATGTCGGTCCCCTAAGTGGTCCTAATAAAGAGGTTCTACTGTAGATGTATTGGTGTTATCGTTTATATATATTGTGCTTCCGTGGCCGAGTAGATAGGGAGTTTGACTCGTGACCAGAAGGTCGTTGGTTTGATTCTCGGTCGCGTCTGGTGGTAAGTGTTGAGCAAACTTACCTCTAACAGGTTGCACACTGCTCCGTGGTACCTAAACATTAAATAGGTACACGTCAGGTGAGTGAACGCATATGTGAGTGATTAGCATGTCTGTGCTGCTACGACAGCAATTGTGCTGTATGCTCCCCGGGGAGTTGAGAAAGATATAGTGTGACAAGGATGCCAACGGCCTGGTTTGAATGTAAAGTCGTGAGAGCACTAGAATCATGACTATAAACCACCACATTTACATTTAAAATTTACATTTACATCGTGATGGCCTGGACATCATGGCAATGGTATTTGTGAAAGGTTAAATTAGAAAAAAGGCAAGGGTATGTTTTAGTGTTGAGTTCACCCTATATATGCACTTTGGGTGTCTTTATCTGCACTCCTTTGTCAGGCAAAGACACTACTGTTTCATTGATAGGGTGAAATCACCTCTAAAACATACCATAACCCTATTACATGCATAATATAATGTTAAAAGGTGCAGAGTTTTAAGTTATTAGGCAAGTTGTAAGTTGAGTATCAGGGTGCTATGCTGGATCTTTTCTCATATTCACTTTCATGTTGAACTTAATGCTTTTCACATGTTGATTAAAGAACTATGTTTAGATAAATGCTCAACAAAGTGTGTCAAATCAAATTCAGTTTTTTAAATTAAAATGATGTGTAAAATTGCATTGATTTGCTATCTTATAAGAAATGCAGCACATTCACAATGCAATCAGCGTATAGACAATGAATTGACAAACGGACTGATGAAGCCACCTCCTATAATAACCGTAGGCAGAAATACAGCTGTCAAAAATACGTAGGCGTTCATGTCATAAGCGTATGAAAAAATGTGCTTAAATGGTTGAACATTTATTCGACAGATTATCAAGAAGCTTTTGAGAAAGATATAGTTTTTGTGTTATTAATTTATCTATAATCTAATAATCCTACAAATAATTCTGGTATGTTACTTAAGTAAGTGTTAACACTAAGTGTTAATTTTGTGTCCTTTGATGGTTCATGTTTTAAATAAAAGATTTGTGATGTCCTTTTAAATGCACTTGTTTATACTTGTAAATTAGATTATGTGGAAAATGCTCTATTCTTAAAAGAAAATTACATTGCATTTCAACAAAATGCATTCAGTACCAGTACATATGATATGGCTCAAGATAGAAAAAAAATATAGTTTCCTTGGGACATTTCATTTTCTTATGCATTATCAGACTGCGCAATGGAATAGCAGATTGTGTCACATTTAACATGTGAATGGGCGGTTTTACAGTCTGATTCCATATGCACAGCTCACTTAAATCACTTAACACCAGATCTATTGGCCCATTACAGTTTTTATCATTATTAACTCTGTGAGGAGCATTCAATAAAAGCTGCTGGTTTCAGTGTTAAGCACATTGTACCACTCCCTTTAGTGTTACTTTTATGTTCAGTTTTTCCTATAGTGTGTGCCTTTTCCATCAATATGTATGATTACTGTGGAAATGGTGAAATAGCTTAGTGATAATTTTAATGACAAGTAAAGAACTTACAAAATTTCTTTTTGACAACTATGTGTATTTTCCTGATGATTATTGTATGGAACACAAGAGTACTACTCTAAATGCGGTTGATGGAGGATATGCAAAAACACCATCAAAATAAAATATTTAAGTGGGAAAGAGGTGGGTGCGTGTACCCCCCCCCCCCCCCAGGTACGCCTCTGCTACTTTGCAGCAAGATAGCTTAATATTTTTAAGGTTCTAGGTATGTCCATATTATAACTAGCAATGCAATAGGTCAAATAAAAGGCACCAGCAATGGAATACAAAACAGGTAGTTACTTATTAGAGTGATAATACCGGCTCGATAATACCATACCAAAATACAACATGCTTTCATCATTTATTTCTGGACATGGTTGGACCTGTTAAAACTTGCAAACTTGAAGGGAGTAATTACAGTAAAATGGGGAGGCTGATTATTTTTTTGAATTATCAATAAATGCATTTCAAAATACAAGGTAAACAGATATAACTGTATATATTGTATTATGAAGCTGGTGTATTCTATAATCTACTTTTTTCAGCCTGAAGTGAGTGTGGAGGCACGGGCCGCTACCCGTATCCAGGCATTGTACCGCGGGCACCGCGGGAGGCAGCTCTACCTCAACAAGCTCCGTGAACAGTTCGAAAAGGTACATTTCTCTAGGCACCATCCAAGTGGGTGAGCTGACTGGTTTTAACACTCCCTCACATCTTGGAGATGAAATTTTACTTTGACTATTATAATCCTATATTTTCCATGCAGGCTACCTTCCTGACCTGTCAACCCCAGACTGTAAAAAAACTTATCCTTTTTTTTTTTCAAATCAAACTTTGCTTGGATGTTTCCATTTAAAGACAATTGGATCTAACAGTTGCTGAAATTGTTGAATTAGTGGATAACTAGCAAATAATCATCTTCCCTATATTATAAACTGTTCACTAGTTTTGGACACCCAGTAAAACTAGGGGCATACAACTTAGTTCTTGTTAACAATATACATTATTCTGCCACAGAACTGGGATAGGATCAACTGGGGTGTTTGTGGATTACTAGGTACAGAAAAATCTCTATCAAGACTCAGGGTGACTAGCTGTAAGTTGTCTCAATAGATAGGTAGTCTCTTTATGAAGATGTGTCACCGTGAAAAATAATCTTATAGTAGAACCTTTCTACCGCAGTATCCTTTCCTCCATTCATTTTCGGCTTAATTAAGTCCTACTGTATATTCAAAGTACAATTAACCTTTTACTTTTACTTAATGTTTTGTAGCCATTTAACTTGCCAAAGATGTCATCTGGGCACACAGTCATGTTAAGTTTGAACCCTGCTGAGAATGTGAGAAGTGATATTATTAATGCAGATCTCTTTTGTAACATTTATCCTTTAAAATGTGTATGGTTCATTGTAGGAAGAAGCAGCCTTGATTGAAAAAACTATGCTTCAAGTTGCTGAAGGAGAACTGCTTGTACAAAAGTAAGTTACTGTTAATGCAGACTGTAATGCAAATGTGATGAGTTCTGTATGGAATGTTTTACAGATGTTACAATTACACTAATTCATTAACATAGACACTTTTTCTTTCACATTGTATCACATCACTTGCGCATTGCTCTAAATTGCAATCTAAAAGTTATATCCAATAATGCTGTGATGGACTACTTGTCAGTGCAGCACCAAACTGTGTGCCACATAATTAGCACTGAACTCTACTCAGTGAGTTTCTGTGAAAGTGATGGAGTGCTTTATATCATGTTATCGTTATGGTAATGTGTAAATTGTAAAGTCTTTTAAAACAAAACCTGTGACATCACTATATAACCCTGTGCAGTGTGTGCACATGTACAAGTGTAGCAGGCCACAGAAGTTGCGGCTCATTGTTAGCACCTTGTCACAAGTCTATTGTTTGAGCGCCTTGTTGTGAGTCTATTGTGGCTGCTCCTGTCAGCTGCTCACAGTGGTGTGGGTTGTAGTACTGAGGCAGATGCTCAGGCAGCAGAGGACTACTGCAGTAGTGGAGCCACCGGCACAACAACAACATGTATTGATACTTCCACGGTGGTGTGCATCTCATACATACGTTCATGTAAGTTCGTTAGCGTGTTTTAGTGTATCTAGTGTCATTTTCAATGCAGCCAGTCCCATTAGTATAGGTGTTTCTTACATCCAAGATTTGCCTGTGTTATAGATATTGCTAGGATTGTTAGAAAAAAGCCACAGTATTTGTTGTTTTCATAGCTCTTACAATGCACTTTCAACCTTGGACTTGGCAATCAAGATTTCAAAGCATATGTTTCATTTAACCATTAACCAAATTTCAATAACATGTATTTTGTAAGAACATTTATTTTTTATTTTTACTGTATAACTATGATATATAGTAATGATTCATCAAGCATCAATTATCCATACATTTCTGTTTATTCACACCTGAGACATAATTACATTGAAATAGCAACATCAATATATATGTAATTATTCATTATGCTGGTACATAGTTGATGATTTTGAGGCACTATATACATTTATGTCATGTATGTTATGGCGTTAAACAATTTTAATCAAGTCCGTAGTACTCATAATTGATTATCATATAGATTGATTGTTTAATTTATTTCGATGGTCGTATCACATTTACTGTGTGTTTGTAAATGAAATACCCTTTTTTTCAACAGGATTCCCTTATTTTGTTTTTATCTTGAAATATCCACACAATTAGGACTTTGTCAGTCCTGTATAGCAAATAATTCCTTCAATAATACCATATTTTTTACATCAATGCATCAATATGCTTCATTTGTTATTAATGAATTAATGTAAGTGGAGGTGCTGGTTTATATTGGATTATTGTTTTAATTCATATACAAGTATACCGTATGTACAATTATTGATGTCATAGTGAATTGTAAACACCCTCTTTTCTACCATAATATGAATATAAACTCTGAATATTCAGTAACAGATGTGAACATTGTCAAAGCCTTTATAAGGTGTGTGGTTTGTTGTAGGAAGAAGCAGCCTTGTTTGAAAAAACTATGCTCCAATTATCTATTACTGTAATTCTGTCAACTTTATGATTTCAACCATTTTATTTTATTTCGTAAAATGGCTTCAGACTATAACATAGTAGATATAGGACAATAAGGACATATACACGTATATTGTAACATATTTCATACAGTAATATGCTCTATTCCAGTCACAAGTTGGAAGTGGATTACGCTGATAGCCAAACTACTCGGCGCAACAAGGCACGACAGTACACCACACACGTGATAACGTAAGTTTCTATCCCAAGATTTTAGATTCTGATGCATTTGCTCTTGAGGATCAGGCATAGATCCACTTTTGTGTAGAAAATTTAGAAATATTTTTTTTTTCTTATTTTTTATGGGGAAGGGGGGAGTTATCAGAGACGTTTAGCAACCTTTTTAGCAATTCAGGTATCCAAGTAGGGTTAGATATTAGAATAATAAGGATAGGTTATAGATGTTGAACAATGTCATTAATAACACAACAATGGTCAAAAATAGAACAAACCAATTGTTACACAAATGAAACATAATGTAAGTCAAGGATTGATTAACAGAAGAATTTCTAAAAGTTACCACCCCTTTATTCTCATCCTGATGCCTGTTGTAAAGATCTCATGAAGAAAGAATAAAATTAATGCCTTTAGGTTATTTCGATATTTTATTTCAATAACGTACAATGTGATTATTAACAAAAGTATGTCCATTATTCAATATTCATGCTTATTAGAGGACTAATAGATACCTATTGGAGCCTGTTAAATTTTAGTTGGTAAGATTTTCTATGTCGCAACATCTTCATCATGCCAAATCTTAGTTGTTCACATCACCACCAGATTGGAGGCAGTCATGTAACAGAAGAGACGAGTAGAATCGGGACAAGCTATAGCACTGTCAGGAGTGTGTATACCCCTGCAAGGTGCACACAGCTTGGTGATCATTCTGAAAGATCAGGCCAGGGAGAGAGAACATATGAAGGCAGTATCGAAGGAACATGGATACAAACATGGGAAGTTTAAGCTTACGGAAGCCCAAAAAGAAGTCTTCATACGACTTATACCATTCCTCATCTCTGGAGTCACATGACTTCAGTTAATTCGCTTGTCATGTGTAACAACATCAATACTTCATTCATATTGTTGATATAGATGTCTAATGATTTTTAACCCACCTAAACATCATTTCAAATTTAAAGATCCATTTGGTGAAGATGTGCATTATTCACCTAAAATGTATCTACCCAGTATGTTGGATAGCATTCATTATTTGTTATAAACATGTCCATTACTTTAGCATAGCCAAATGTACTAATGTGACTAGTAATAATTGGTCTGTTGAGAACTGAGCTGCTAATGAGCAAATAGCTGATTAGACCATAATGCAGGTCATTACTTACTGCCCTAACTTTCTACACAGCAATGGTACAACTGCAAGTACACTAAAATCTATACAGTTTTTTTTTAAAATGAAACACTAAACTTTGAATTTGAATTTGAAAATGCATCATTTTGATAGACTATATCTAATTTATCCTTTGAATTATAATGACACAATTCTGGAGTTTAAACATATTTACAAAAATGCCAGCAAAATTTCAGGAAGACAGTTCAAGTGAAAGAAAAGTCGAGGAATTTTTAAAACAAAAAGTGAAGAAAAGTGGGAATTTCGCAAGAAGTCCAAATATGCTGATGAGAGAAGGAAATATGAAAAATTATTTTGTATAAGCTGATCAATGTCTAATCTATATGGTGGATGTCAGAGAAATTCCTGACTCCATTTTAACACATATTAGATTGGGTCCATTAGATTTTACAGCAGATTTAACTTTGTTTTCAGTCAAATTGCGACCACAATGCATCTGAATGATAATAATTAAACATTTTACTCATTCTAGAATGTAGATTTGAACACAATATTACCAGTTCTGCTCCAATGAAAGTGCAATCATTGTGCTTTGTTTAGCTGGTCAAGTGCTTACCTGCTCTATGTTGTGTATGTCAGAATCCAGCGAGCGTGGCGGAGGTATCAGGAGAGAAAACACGAGGTGCCGGCCCCATGCAATATACAATGTCCACCTGTACGCACCCAGGTTAGTCAATAATACTAACCGAGAAACTAACCCTCTAACAGCCTAATACCCAAACTGGCAAATCTTAAAGCATGTTTTAATACAACCAGTGCACTCAAGTTTCTCAGTCTTACTAACCATCCATGCCTAGCATCGAAACAGACAATGGACAATGGAGCCTGTTTTAAGACAGAATACACCCAGGTCAGGGAGTCATACTAAATGTATCACTAACCTTACAACAGTCTAACACCCAGACAGACCTCACCAACAAATCTTTTGTCCATAAACCTTGTTGAAAGAACATTACTCAATATCATTTAGTAGTGATTTCTTAGCATTTGGATTCATCATAGTAGAAGGAAAAAAACCTACTCAGATGCTCCTCTGTTCATCTAGAAGCGACGTTTCAGTGGACGTTCCACTTGCATCAGGCTTCGATGGCAAAGTGCGACGAATGCTGTTGTTTTGCACTCTGCTTCCGCCTTGACAAGAACAACTTGGAGTCAGCCATACAGATCCACGCCAGCAAAACTGGACATGTGATTCCTAAACAAGAGGTGAAGATCATTGGACAGGAAGAGAATTGGAGCCAAAGAAAAACCCTTGAAGCCTTGAAGATTGCCACACGCAGACCCAAGCTCAACCTGAACCAAGGCAAGGCCAGTTCTGACAAGACTCCTTCATGTGACTGGGAATTCCACCCATCACGTGACTCAATGTTGAAGCAGAGTGCAAAACAAAAACATTCGTCGCACTTTGCCATCGAAACCTGATGCAGGTGGAACGTCCACCGAAACGTCGCTTCTAGACAAACAGAGGAGCATCTGAGGAGGGTTTTTTCCTTCTACTATGAACATTACTCAAGTTTATCAATCAAACTACCTAAGCACTTAACTACTGTTAATCATTTTCCTGCATAATAGCCTGACCAAGCTAAACTCCCTTACCAGCAAATCCCAGTGCGCATGTTCAGTTGCAAAATCTAATCATCACCTTCACAAACTATGCAAATCATAAACCTTACAAGACTTTGATTTGTTTTCTACTTTCTGTAATACATTCTTGTATAAGTGTACCAAACTTGCTTTATACTCGAGGTAATCTAACTGCAACATCATTGTCAATTTACCAACTATTAAATACCAGTATGCTCAATTTTTGGTCACTACCATATGCTATTTAGAACATGATGTGCATTAACTTAAAAACTGATGCTCTTAACACCATATGCATATGCATAGCTATTACTAACCTTACCGTATGTCTAAACGCAGAAGTATCTATTTGTTTTTTGAGCTTTTTAGCTGGGTACATGTATGAGCTACTCTAGTTTTGTAGAACGCCTGGAACCCCCCTGTATACTGATCATGGCCATAATGTTCATTAATTAATCCAGTTTACTGATTATGTCTGGTATAATACTGAACTTGTCAGGTATACATTTTCAAAATAATCTTTGTATTCTTGTACATTTTTCTTGTATGTAGAGCATAAAGATGTTTGAAATACTGCGATGAATTTGGTACATTGTTGAATTTTCATGTGAAGGTTTACATTTGGCTGTGTTGGTTTTATTCTAGCTCTACACTACCATCGTTGTAGGTCTGACGAGAAAGCAACTCTGTGATACTTTAGCCTGCTCTCACTACACACCTATTCTCTCAACAGATCCATCATTAGAAATGTGACTCCATTGATCATTTAAAAAGTGGCGCAATACATGCCATGAAATTAACCTATGCGGATATCTAAGTTGAATACTGGCAAGATAGATTTTTTCTCTATGAAGTCCCTGAATGGAGTCATGTCATCCCACAACAATGACCACCATGGCGCCTAGTATAAGCATATTCACTTAGGTAAATTAGATTATGTCAAATAACACTAGAACATATTATTTCAGGTGATGTCCCAGCCCACCGGTAACAGTGCTGAAGCCCCTCACGATGAGAACATTGCCACCATCAAGAATGTCTACATTGAGCCAGACCCCAACTCATGCATATCAGACTGCTCAGAAATGGCTGATCCCATAAAACAGCATTTAGGTACATTGATACCATAACTAATAGATCACATAAATCAACCATATTATTTTTTAACTGAATGTATATTTAGATCATCCTGGGTTTCTTTATTCATGATTCAAAGAATTTGATGGACACCAATAGAAACCAATGCCTTGTCATTTTGGCGAGACTTTCGTTGTTTTCGCAACAACTTCTTCTCGGAGAGTCACATGACCACCATGGTGGTCATGTGACTCTCTGAGATTTTCATTCGGCCCAAAGAAGTTATTGCGAAAACAACGAAAGTCTCGCCGAAAATGACAAGGTATTGGTTTCTATTGGTATCCATCAAATTCTTTGAAATATTATTTTTTGTTATATCAGTTCTAAGTACAAACTGTTGATCCATAAACATGTTTATTACAGCTGATGTAGAAATCGTGCAGCAAGAAGCAGCAAACGGCGTAGACAATCAATCAAAAGACACTATCATTGTGCAACAAAAAATTCAACGCGAAGACAATGAAACAGAAGAGGAGTTCCAGAAACGCTTGAAAAAAATCAACTTCCTGAGTCTGGCTCAGGAATTTGCAGAACTCAAGAAGGTGGACTCAGCGGCACTACCCTTTGACCTTCATAAGTCTTCATCAGGTGGTGCTGGGGTTAACATGGAGCTGAGTAGTCCGCTAAGTGATTCTGCCGGATCAGTGGACTCAGCGCTTGCCACACCTGGATCATCTGACGAAAAGGAGGACCTTGTGTTTGGTAGAGCAGGTCATGATGATGAGGAGGAGGAAGAAGACATATCCACAGTGCCACCCCCAGCAAGGCCAAACTCGATCCACCGGCCGACCGTTAGCAGTGATAGTAGTTCGGGTGGTTCTGGTGGGGCAGCTGTCGGTAATAACTCTATAAGGGCATTGAAAGTGGATGAGGCTGGGGCAGGTGGTGGAGCAGGAGGAGACTTTGATGTGTACAACATTGAGACGACGCTGCCGCAGATGGACTGGGCATTATTGGAACAGCAGCTGAAACGTGCCGCCGAGGAGGAGGAGAAGCAGAAACAGGTAGGTGGTTCCGGGCAGAGGTTATGGTAGAGGTTAGAACACTGACAATGCCCTTGAAATATTTTGTCGAAAAGCCACCTCATTCTTTTTGTTTTTTCATCAGTACAAACTGTAAAGTATGCGAAATATGTTAGATTTGGAAACTATTTTATTGATACTTGCAATAGACTCATTTGCATAATCGTTCAATATTCTGACCTGTCTGGGAGCAAAATATGTCTTATATGCTTCAATGTATTTCATATTTTTACATGAATCATACACACACCACCAGGGCACCTGTATGCAAAATCTGGATCTGCCTCTATTCTGCACAAAAGTCTGTAAATGTTTAAAAACCTTTTACAGTTATGGTTAGACATATAGCAGATAGAGGTTGGAGGGTTATTCCTCCAACGTAGGGTAGGTGTTTGCTGAGCGTCATTTACATAATGAATGGTCGGTTAATTGAATAGTTGTATGTTTTTCGCATCATGTACCAGCTCATGTGAACGTGTCGGAAGTAACTTTAATGCTTTACGTCTGTTCTAAGGCATTGAATGTCTGACATTATGCGAATGTTTCATCTTCGATACTTCCCAACCAACAGTGAATATCATATGTGCTAATTTTTTTTTTCTATATGTGTACGGCTCAGATATGATCATGTGACGCACAGCAAAGTTAAACATAATGACGATACGGCATTTTATGGTGTTTTTTGGGGGGTTTATAGGATTTATGGGTCTCATGTTTAATTCTTTGTTTTCTATTGAAAATAAATGAGTACAGGACACATTACGTTCATTATTCAACTGCATATATAGCTGTGAAATATGAAGATGGCCAGACTACAAAGGCAAAGACATTCCTGAGCCAACGTTGGGCACACGTTTCATAGGTTGCCTACAGTAACAGGGTTGTATAATCAAGTTGCTCATATTGAAACCATGTCAAACTTGTCAATGAGTTCAGAATCCAAGTTTTAAGAATTGCAGTGTAACCAGTAATTCAAGCAACCTCATTTTACATGCTTACTGTTGACACATACATTCAACCATATATTTTAGTACCAGAAAGTTAAAAAGAAATCAGCAGAAAATCATCTGAATCGACAACAGTTCTTACTTATTTGTTGAGGTGACTCCTTAGCTACAGAAGTATTTAATATTTCTCATTTGAAATAATGGACCCATGTGCATAATGATGTGTGGCAAGAAACATTTCTTGGTGATAGCTGTATGCACAAAAATACCAAGGGAATATCAAAAATACCAAAAATATCAGAATTTTCTGATAAATGTAGCAAACACCAATGAAAATTGAATGATGAAGTGCTCATTTGTAAATCTCTTATCCATTCATGAGATATAGGTGACAGATTCACAGATTGATTTACTTTGATTGATTACAATATAATATCTTAGGCCCCATAAAAATAATAAAATGTTTCTCGTCCCCTCCCGCCTGTGTATAGTGCAGCCTCCTGAACATTTTTATTGCCTCCCCAGTGATAAAAAATAAACCGCCCTCCCGCCTGGCTGCAAACAAAACGGCCCCGTGTCAGAGGTCTGTCATTTGTTTGCAATGCACGCTAGATATTATACTTCATTGATTATACTAGTTGTTTTATAAGTGATATTTTATGATTTTGATAATAGAAAGACATGTAGTTCATTCATGGCCCAATATTCAACTTGAAAAATGAAAGATTTTGCGAGGAAGAACAATAAAAAATAAAAAGTGAACCCCTTCTCAATTTTTTTATAATATAAGGACGGAAAAATCAGCAAAATAAAAAATAAAGAATGAAATTGACCTCCCTCCTATGTGTAGGAAAATAGGCAGGACGAGAAACATTTTATTAATTTTATGGAACCTTACGACGTCTCCATTATGTTTTATGTAATTTTAGACAAGTTTACATTGCTTAGTTCAGGGTTTAGAGATGTAAAGAGTACACACCAGCTTTAGAAATATAAACAATGTAATTAGAAAGCAAATATTATACCCACCATATGTTGTATAACCATGGAAAATGTCAGGTCCCGTCTAGGAATCATTCTTGGTGGGATCAGAAAGTTTGGGTCGTAACATTCAGTAGTTTTTTTTCAAAACACCCGACATAGGTTAAGGCAAATCGAAAAACAGTATTCCCTGTACCAGCTTAAAGCTGGAGCTGGGACTAAAAAATATAATCTATTACACCTTTTTAACAGCTGATATACAAATACAACCATAATGTACATAAAGCTTGAAAAGATACTAGACTCTGTTCATGATTACTAGCAAAGCAAAAAAATTTTAGGATTAAAACCTGCACTCACACTCGCCCCTGCAGTAAAATTACTGATTTAGCCTGCAGCCCACTTTGCAGATGCAGACGTACATGTAGGACCTATTGGGCAATGCAGGCTGCGGGGCCTATGCAGGCCTTTGCTGTACACACTCCGAGATGTTCTCAGTAGGGTTTTTATCCTTCAGGTGTACCAGTTGGCTAAGGCTTTATGAGGTCTTACTGCTGCGTCCGCCGGACCGTCCATTCGTCATTTGTTACCCCTCTACAGGTGGCATCATTTAAGCTAGGGTGCTCAAGTTTGGTTTCTCACTTGAAGTTAGTAACCACTTAAGGCTAATTCACATTGAGTCCATTCTGGATGATTATTTGATCCAACGTTTACTGTTACCCCTCTGCAGGTTGCATCCTCAAAGCTAGGGTGCTCAAATGTAGTTTATCATTTGAAATGGTAACCACATGGAACCTATATTACATGTACACAAAGGGTCCATAATTTGATCTATTCTAGACCATTGTTGGTCCCTTTCTGACTTTTACCCCCCTACATGTTACATCGTTTGCCTTAGGGTGCTCAATTTTGGTTTGAAAGTTGAAAATGGTGACCTGTCCGCGCTTATCTCATAAGGATCACAATGACCCCTATTTGGGTCCATTATGGTTATTCGTTTGTTCTTGGCCCACTGCTGGTAACATCGTTAGAGCTAGATTGCTCAGAGTTGGTTTACATATCGTCAATAGTGACCTTTTGACATCTATTATTATATATCATATGGACTACAATGAATCCTACTTGGGTTGGTTATGGCTTAGTTAGATGCTCATATTAAAGTTTGAAGTTGGAAATAGTGAGCAGTGTGCACCTATTTCTTATAAATCACAATTAATACCTGTATTTGGGAGTATTTTGGCAATTATTTCATTGCTGGCTAATGTTTCCCCTCTACTGACCACACTATGAAAGTAAATAGCTCCAATTGGATTTGCAAGTTAGAAATATTGACCAATCAGTACAATTTTAATACTAATCATAATGGCCCATATATTATTTATTCCCTAGCTTGTTAACAATCTACAGCTCACACTGTTAGAACTACATGTAGGATGCTGAAATTGGGGTCTTCAGTTAGAAATACTGACCATTCTGCACATATTTTACATGGACCATTAAGCCTTTATGCCCCAAATTTGGGTCTATAATGGTTAGATGGATAAGGGTAATGGTATGTTATAGTGTTGAGATCACCCTATCTCTGCACGAGTGGTATCTTTGTCTGCATAAGTGAGCGCCAGCGAACGCGTGCAGACAAATATACCACAAGTGCATAGATAGGGTGATCTCAACACTATAACATACCATTGCCCTTTTTCTCACCACTTTAACATAATTATTTAACTTCATGGTGTTTTTCGTTCGTGCACTTCATGATGGACAGACTGCCGATTCGAATCTTCCTGTCCTGATAACGTCAATTGGGTTGCATATCCAGGTGGCTTAAACAATCCATGGTGTTTTGATTCCAATCTATTTTTTTAAGACCCATTATATACATACTAATGATACATGTATATACTAAAATGGCCAGAATTCAGACCGTCAATAAAATATCTTGTTTGTTGACACCTATTTTAATGGAGGCCAGTTTTCATAGAATACGAGCGTCGCGCGTAAAATACATTACTTGCGACGTATGCTTTGAAACGTCAACCTTCCAAACAATAACGTGCACCGTATTTCTCTAAACACCCTAGCACGAATTACGTACTGTTTTGCACGTCGTAGTAATGCATTTATTATGTTAATGAGCATCGGAAAGTCTTTGTTTTCCCATTCACAAAGTAGTGAGATCACCTCGGCAAAGTAGTGATACAATCATATCTCGCATGGCTCTTAACCAATCAGAATCGAGAATGAGTGGCAAAGTGGTGAGAATTAGCATATCTTTCGTAGGGACAACATCGGCACAATGGTCCGTGTTTGGGTCCATGTAGATATGACTTTTATCTAGTCCTAACGTAAACACTGATTTTTTGGCTTGGGTGATGCTGTTCATGTATACATGTATATCAGGATCTTCTAGGGATGTAACAGAATTGAAAGTGATATTACATTTGGTCAAAATTATAAAAAAGCTGTTTTAATAAGTTTTAGTAACAGCTAGACAGCCATGAATATTTTATGCCCTGTACTTTTAACAAATGACATCCATTTAATAATAATACACACCTATCATGCATACTTAAAAAAATACATCATCGGTTTCATGGCTTTATCATTCACACTGTCTTTACAAGTTCATGTTCATACATCAACCTGTGGGTGAGACCTACGCAATCGCTGGCAAGAAATCAAAATCACGTTATTTATTTCAATGCCACTGAATATTTCAGCAGTGGAGTTTGTGATTGGTTGGATTTTGTAACCAACTTTCACGAATATTAAGGAGTTTGAATCACAGTAATATAGCTGTGAGATATGACGATGCAAACAATAATGCCATGCTAAGTAACATACACAAATGGAAACCTATCATGTAACTGATACATATCCTAAATGACTAAATCAGAGAATATTATGTCATACATGTAGTGTATGCTAGTTCAGATCTATGATACAGAGCCTACAAAAAAGCCTAATGCAGAGAATGTTATGTTATGACCCAGCATGAAGTGTACACCTATGTACACTTACCCGTGGTATACACCACAAATAGCGAAGAACATTATGTTTTTTTTTGCATGTACACCAGTCTGAGAACTGCTTAGTGTACAGCCGTGAATATTGTCTGCTGTGGTGGGGTGACATATGGGCGGGTGTTGGTGAGCACCTTATTAGGTGGCCACCTGGTGTTGGCTGCTCACACTACCCTACAGTAGCAGACGGCAGCTACTGACTCCCGTTGGCTTCGGCAGCAGACGAGCGAACAACGCGGCTGCCGCACACTGATTCCTCATGCGACCACTGCCTGCGGTGGTTATTATGCGCCTGCATGCAGACAACAACCAAATAAGTCTCGGGCAACATCATCAACCAAAACAGTAATATGTTAGCGTAGGTTGTTGTAGCAGAGCAGCGAGCTGTATGACGGAAGTGTTTACCTGTTTCCGCCTGGATTATGTTAGTTTTATGACTGCTTTGTGGATAGGACATTGGTGCTTCTGAAGGCATTCCGTCTCATTGATTTTGTGTAATTGATGAAACATTAATTGCTCACGCTAATCAGTATGCATTAGTTTTGAATACATGGAAAAGGGCTTGGATTAGTGGATGTATTGATCGTAGGATAGCTTAATTGAGTGAATATTTAGATGTTTATTGACTACGTATGCCTGATTTGACCATATATTTATGTCTGCTCAGTTGTGCATTTACATACCAAATATTTAACATGACATACACGAGGGAAGTCAAACAAAACTAATTGATCAACACCCCGTTATTGACTGTAGCGACATTGGGGACGTTGATTGGGGATTTATCGCATTTCTGAACAATGTAACTCGATTGTACACCAGCAATGAGGGACTATTGATTGGCCTGTCAATGTGTACAATGTGTGACGGTCACGGCATTATTTTATGTCTATACCAGGTTCATTCGGCATCGTATTAGAAGTTCATTTCGTATGTTATTGATGGTTCGTTTGCTGGGCTTCACTGCTCGGATGCTATTAGGGTGCCAGACACAACCCGGGTATAACACATACAGTGACTTGTCCTTGGCTGACTATATGTATGGTCTTTAGTAAAGCTGAGCAAACAGGATTTGACAGCAGCTGTATGGGCGTGGGCTGCAGTGTGTGTCGTACACTCGACAGACATTACACAACCCCAAATTCAAGTGAACAGTCAGCAACTCATGCTGGCGCATTGCACAGTTCTGCGGTTGATATGGATTTATATTACTAGTGGATATGTCATTTATATACATTTCTAGTGCCCGTGTCATCTAGTTTAACTTTCTTAATGCGTATCTCATTTATATGAACTACATTATTGGATATATCATTTATATGCAGTTTTTAGGGCATATCTCAGTAACATCACTAACATGAACAATTGTTGGAAATCTATGAAATAGCATTCAGATAAGATTGCGTTTTTCTGTAAGTGGCCATTCTTGAATAGGACTGTATTAAATTTTCATGAAAGCATGTTGACTGAGCACCAAAGTTAAGTTTATTTCACCATTGAAGTCTTCAACCTTTTGTGAATATTTTTGGTACTTCGTTTCAAAATATTCATTCGCAACCAATATATGAAGCAAGTGGATTAGACAAAAGGAAATTGCAATTTCAACCGCCTCCAGGGCAGTTCAAACATCTACCCAGCCCTTCAGTGTGTGCAGACATGGATTGGTGGGGCCATTTATTTGGCTTCTTTTCTTAGCAGTACTGTGAGAAAAATGGATCGAGAGTGGTGGTTGAGGGGACGTCGATGTCGATAGCATGCAACAGATGGGTGAGCACAGCTGGAGTCTTGGTGCAACAAGCTACTGAGAAGCTGCCTGGTATAGGCCCATAACAAAGCAAATACCCTCATGGTCGGTGAAGGGTCTACTTGGTAAACCCTTGTTTGGTGCAGTGGACAATTGACATGCAATATTTATGACGTGTGTAGCGATGCTGCTGTTCAATGGAATGGACTGTGTGCCTCCTGGTGTGCTATATAACAAAGCAAATATGCGTATGGTCTAATGAAGGGTTTACTATCTAAATTCTTGTTGGGCACTTTTTGAATTAGCAATAGAACTGACATGCAACAATTGTGTGCACATGCAAACCATTGTTTAGGATGAAGACCCCATAAAACTACTAACATGGATTAATTGTAATGTTTCTTTGTAGATAAGCACTTCATGACTTCATAGGGGGCTGTGTTGTATTACGGAAAAGGAATATTGACTGCTTCTTTTATTACATGCTCACTACCAAGCTAATCAAAGTAGGTTGATAGTTATGAGAAAATGTTTATTCATGACTGAAAACGTTTCAAATTCATTTACGAAATTACAAATCACTCGCCACAAAAAGGGATGAATTTGCATGAAGATACAAAATCATTTATCATCCATCATAGGTGTTGACTTGACAATGAAGGATTTGTCTGAGTACATGCAAGCCTGAGGTGATGCATCATCGTGAGGAGAGAGAGGCAAACGATCATGACTCTTATGGAATGTCCAAGTGTTTTGCCACATGCCAAAAATGATGTCTTAGTCAGCCTGACAGGAAACACAGTCTATATGAGCACGATAAAAAGTGATGTCTCTCGAGACTGTGCAAAAACTACTGCTGCTGCTGCTGTCTGCAGGAACGCGACCCTGCAAACATTACGTTACCATTACGTGCTGAAAGTATATGTGCCTATTTATCACCTCACACACCCATTGGCTCAGGGCAATAACAACAGCTACAAAGACAATTATAGCTGCAACAACAGCAACAACAACAGCAGCAACAGAATAGATGGTGAAAATAAAGTGCACCGTTTAATGTGTGTAAATAATCGAGGATCCAAAACAACACCAGTGAAAATGCGGAACATGATGCTGATGCACCAAGAAGTGGACACTATCTGTGATGCCTACAATAACCGCGTGTGGCCGCCTCGCTGGCGCAGCCGGTACCTGCGGAGCAGCCGGCGCCACCCGCTCAACAACCTCAACCTGAGTGCAGTCGAGGACAGTGAAAGTGAGGATGATGCTGGTGCCGCTGCCGCAGCCAAGCGTGGGAAAAACTCTGTGAACAATGTACGCATTGCAAGGTCCAGGGTTTTTTTTACTGGGAAAGCAGAAATGATTGCTACACACATGAGCATGTGAAGCAATCCTGTAGGGCATCTAAGATGTTGGTATCTTTTATTTATTTCTAAGGTGTTGGTTCCATTTATTTATTGTGTATATGTAGCTTTCTGGCCAATAGGTAGGAGAAAATTGTTGGTTTTGTGTCATCGTCATCATTGTGGTCATCACTGATGTCACCGTCATCATCATATCAAATTATATCTTCATTGTCCTATGATCATAGTCTGAACAGAGAATGTACTAAGTTCGCATTCATGTAAGAAGTGTTTGATTGTGGATCCACTGCACTGTGGCAAGCTGCATTTATGCAAAGTGCTTCTCAATGCTAAATAATATACACTTACTTATTATTCCAATGGTGTAGTAACTCTGACTAATGGACACATCAATTCATAATGATGTACTACACACATCTGTGATAACTGTTTTTGCAATAATTATTACCGGTAATGTGTTACTGGTTTATGGTTTCCCAAATGATCATTAATGAATAGTGAATGATCAATAGACAAAACAGCTACATGTACGGCAGTCATTACATGAAATGTTTCATGCAATAACTACAGTGAAAAGCAAAAGCAATCTTGGAAAATTCATATGATTGCTTTTACATTTAACATGGATATGATGAATTCAATGTATGATTGATTATGATGTCATTTACTGTTTGGTTTATAGCCATCAGTGACTAATTGAAGTTGATCTCTTTGGGATGTATCTATCAATGTAAATGTGGCTTAATTTGACAATCGCTGGGGTACGGACTAGTCTCCTGATCAGATGTGTCTAGTAAGTCCTTGGAACATGAATGTTGAATGCGATATTTTGTTGTGCATTATTGAGCTCATTTAATGCTCAGACATGATGATTTCCCATGAAACTGGTAGACATTAAGATGATATATACAGTAAGATATTAAGAATGTACCACTTATTTTTTAACCACACTCGATAACCAACATTTGATTACTACGTAACAAAATTTTGATAGAATGTAAATGTGTTTCTAGAGATGAGTTGATACATGTATAATATGTTTGATTGTAATTCAACATTTTCATATTCTGATCATATTCTCATATAAATGAAGGCATTATAGTGCCCATTTTGATTTGTTTGAACAGCAGAATATTAATATGTACAGTTTGTCAGCTTTATAGGAAATGAGTAAATGTAAATGTCATTTGCACTGACGTATTCACGGTCACATTATTTACTTATATTAGTGGTCCATTTCACTTGATTCTGCACTATACAGCACTTATTACAGTTCTCTGATATTAATGTCCATTGTGGACTTGGGGCTGTGATTCAGCAATTTATATTAGAGCTGCAGGGAGCAAGTAAATGTGTAAAGATGCAAATGTATAATTGCATAAGGTCCCATTGCCTAGTCTTCGAAGATAGAGGAATGAGAAATTTGATAAAAGTCTAAGATGTATAGAAAATTTGCCTCATACCAATTACACTACGTTATTTGCTTGCACATTTGGGATTTTTGTAAAACGTCCTTTGAGATTATTTGGTGCTTAATGACTATCTCTTGTCAGATACCACAGCCAAAACCATATGATCATTCTATCTATCTTCAATAAAAGCATTATTGTACATTGGGAAAACAAAGAATAGATTGATAAACATATAAATATATTGCTTGTAGTTACAGACACTCCAGACATCATAAAAGGTTTAGATTGTTCCTGATCTATGTATAAACGTAATGTAAATATACATCTGCAAGCAACATTCTGTTCCCTCCTGTATATGTAAACCACCCATTCCAGATATTGGCAATAACATGGCACTTTTTATTTCATTTACCAAAGTTGTGAGTAAAATGGGAATGAGCATGGCCATGGATCATGATAAAATAGTATGGGCTTTGAAGTTTCTGTCTCATTTGTGATAAATCATGGCCATAAAATTATATAAACCATCTGAAAATGCAATTCAATGCAGCATAAATGATCAAAATCTACAAAAATATTGAATTGAGTAGTATAATAAATGTATGATGTCAACTGTAGAAAAATCACATGAATGAACTTATATAGAAATATTCCAGTGTTTATACTAGCTTATACCACATGAATTGTGTCTAACCTATTGTCTGGCCGTCCATCCATTCACCCATTCATCCATCCATTTGGTTTGTTGCCCCTCTATTGGTCACATCTTTTGAGTAAGAGGGGCTCAAATTAGTTTTTTATGTTGAAAATGGTGACCTGACAGAGCCTATTTCACATGAATCCTATCAGTCCAATATTTGGGTCCATTCTGGACCATTATTTGGTTCACTTTTGATTTTACGCTCACTACAGGTGGCATTGTTTTTCAAGCTACAGAGCTCAAGTTTCGTTTGTTAGTTGAAAATGGTTACCATCTAAACCTATGTTGACATATATGGACCAATCAGTTCATATTTGGGTCTATTCTGAATCATTATTTGGTACATTTTAGTCTGTTTATTTTAGAAGAAATTTTAAGATGTAACTTTAAATGTAATTCATATAATATTATGATAAGTGGTGAAGAGGTCAAAGGAAGACACTTGCTATATCATAGAATTTGAATATTACCCATTCAAATGTAAAATGGGCAATCATATAAATACACAAATTAGTATACATGATGATATTAAGTTTTAAGCAACAGTTTTATCGATTTTTTTTTAGGCACGTGTGACAGACCGTGAGGAGATCCGGCGTCGGCTGGCAGCTGCTGGTGCCGAGGAGGAGTATTATGGCGGAGAGCGCACCTACAGGAAGCCGGGGCTCGGCACACGACTACAGGTGAGGAGACATGCAAGACGTGTGAGATACTGCATAAAATACCATATCTCTTGAGAATATTTTTTGTTAAATTACTACCGCTAGAGTGACAACTATGGAGTCGTAGGCAGATCCAGCAGGGGCGCAGAGGGCCCCCACCCCACCCCCCCCCTTTTCTCACCAAATAAAATACTTCATTTTCATAGGATTTTTAACATGTCCGCTATCAATCGCGCATATAAAACCCATGAAGTCCCTGAAGTGCGCCCCCCCCCTTCTTTTCTAAAAACCTGGATCTGCCATTGAATGGAGTAACCTTCCTAAATGCCCATATCACTAAAGATTGCAGATCCAAATTGACTATTCTTTGAAAGGAATCATTTTACTATTTAAGAATATGCATTTCTAAATTAAATCTCCCATTTCCAGAGAGATACTTGTAGCTAATTTGTTTCTGTCCAAGTCCCATTACATGCCTTGTGTATCGAGTGCAAGCTTGCATGACAGAATAGAACAGAATAGAATAGGATACAGGGTAGAGAAGGACAGGTTAGGTTGGGCTCGGCTAGGTTAGGCATCTATTGAATATCTATTATATTTATATTACAGTATTTAACACGACAAAAAGAGTATTTCATCAACAATTTAATAATGATAATAATAAAATCATATCATATAGATATAATATGAGGTATGTCGCTGCATTCATAACATACATGTACGCTGCGAAATCCACACTGTGGAAGATTGTGTGTACCTTTTTAAAAAAAGTCTAATTTAGGTTTGGTATTTAAGCCCCCTGGGTTAATTGCTAAATACGGACCATCGGTAAATGCACCAAATCCAATCAATTCTCTCCAGGGCGCCATGAACCTGCAAATCTGCTTCATGAACGACCCCGATGCTGCTGTTCCTGGGGCAGACCAAAGCTGTGTAGACTCAGCTGCATTGCGGGACACGTCGACAGAGGCTAGTAAAGTGGTGCCACCAAGTCAACAGGTCAGTGAGCGGGTCGGTTCAATGGGTGGAAGAAGCAAATTTGTTTTATAAAGTTGTTTGATCATCTGAACATGCGAATGTTTGGGATTTGCAGCTTTGATTTGTTATGTTTGTTTCATCTTGCAAGACAGTAGCTTGAAATTAAAGAAGTATGTATTTCATATTCAAAATCAGTGATTATATCCTTGCGTGATAGAAAACCTTCTAAATACATGTACTTGTATAATAATTTCGTTTGAAAGAATATAATAAAAAACTCATTGTATACATGTATAGGTACATTGACAGCATGAATAAACATTAAGAAAATTTAATCAGTGATGTTTTTTTTTTACATTTTAGGCCAAGATTTTACCGAAGCAAGATGATAAACAGGTAAGATATTTAGATATACATGTATGTAAGAAAGTACTTACCGGTATAATTTTCCAATGATAGAATTGAAACTTCTGTTGTATAAAGATGTTACTTCACTTTAGGTTTCTTGAAACTTTAGTCTAAATATAAACAAAGGTGATCAACAATATGCAGAGCTAAATATCTGTGACGGTTTCATGCAGGAGTGGAGCCATCATCAGTAAATATTGAAATTATGTGGCCTCTAAGGGGCAAAAGGGGGATTTTAATGCAATAGTTTTCTCCTGCTAAAATTCTAAATGTAAAGATATAGGAATCTCAATGATGGTGCCGTTGTTACAGGTGTCTGGGGCAGAGCAGCAGGAGGACTTCTTCCAGCGACAGCAGCGGCTGCAGGAGGAGGCCACGATGGCCCTGGCTCAGGTACACAGGGGGGGAACCACCGTGGCTCTTATATCGATGTAGGAGTTCAACTTTGCCTTGATTAGTCAAAAAATCTAATCGACTGTAATGTTGCAAATCTTAACCAGTCTATGATCTATATTTATTTATGATTGAATCTTTTTCTTTTTAAACTTACCAGCTAAATATCTTCAAACATGTCTACTCTAGCTGGCATTCTTCATCGGAGCCCTGATTTCTTTTATTTACTCCCTTCAAGTTGAAGTTAAGCCTGTCCAACTCAATTTTTTTCTTTCAAACCATTCACTTGATGTCAATTAAAAGAGGTGTTGATAAGCTTCGAATTTTATGTTCATTTATTTTTGTAGGTTCGTCCAATGGCTCACATGCAGCTAGAAATTGAAAAGCAAAACAGAAAGAAGTCACCAATAGCTGAAATTGTAAGTAGTATGCTATATATGTGTGAAATTTAATAACAATTACAATACAATAAATACATGTAGCTGAAAGAAAAAATCATATTCTTCCCGTGTTTTTATAATTTTATAGCTTAGAATTGTTTGTGGTTTTGTGTAGACAGCAGTGCCCGATTAAAGTTTAATGGGGCCCCGGGCTGTGAGTCAATGTGGGGCCCTTTGACCCGTGATGCGACGTTTTGTAGCGAATCGCAACATTTTGTCGTGAATCTTAGTGTTGCCTCTAAATAATTTTTTCAGTAGTTACCAGAAGTAAGAGGAAAATGTTGTCAGAATCTGGGGCCCCTTAATGTTCACTAGGGCCCCTTGTTATTTGGGGCTTTGAGTTGTTTTAAGAGATTTAACAACTTGGGGCCCCTGAAAAAAATATACTTGGGGCTTTGTCTGTTTTGCTGCTTTCGCATAAAAAAGAAATATGCGTAAAAATGTTGGCAAAATCTGGGGCCCCATAATAATGTTTACTAGGGCCCCTTGTTATTTGAGGCTTTGGGTTGTTTGGAAAAATATTGGCAGAATCTGGGGCCCCCTAATGTTCACTAGGGCCCCTTGTTATTTGGGGCTTTGAGTTGTTTTAAGAAATTTAACAACTTGGGGCCCCTGAAAAAAATATACTTGGGGCTTTGTCTGTTTTGCTGCTTTCGCATAAAAAAGAAGTACAAGGAAAAATGTTGACAAAATCTGGGGCCCCATAGTATGTTTTATTAGGGCCCCCTTTTTATTAGGCTTTCAGATTTTCGTATAACTTGGGGCCCCTGCGTGTACGGGGCTTCTTCTTTTGCCATTAATTTTTTAAAGAAGTACAAGGAAAAATGTTGACTAAATCTGGGGCCCCATAGTAACTTTTATTACGATTCCTTATTATTAGGGGCTTTCACGTCAAAAATGTGCGTGCGTAAAAATTTTGCCAAAATCTGGGGGCCCCAGCCTGTTCAGCCCCCCCTTAATCGGGTACTGGTAGACAGAATGGCTTTGCAATGGTTTTGTTTGGTTTTCAGATTCAAGTTGGTATTCCCGGTTTCTGTGATGGTAAAAAGAAGAAACTGGACAACATGATGTTGGGTGATATGAATGTGGCACAGCTTCAAGTTGTTGTCAATGATCTTCATTCTCAAATAGAAAGTGAGTAGCAATGTTATTCATACTTTTCCCTTTTAAGTGTCTACCCAGAATTTCACACTCTTTAGTTAATGTTGCTCTCACACTCAATCAAATTGAATGACATGAAGTCTTCATTTGAAAATTTAGAATTTTGCCTTTTTGGAAAATACATCTGAAATGTACATCCAAATGTGGATTTTAGAAATATTAAAGATATCATTTGAATTTTAGAGTTTAGAAAATAAATATACAGTGAAGTAATAAGTGGATCAGTTATCTTAACGAGCTTAGCTACTGGCTAGCATTTATGTTTGATTACACTTTGATGTTCCCAGGTCTGAACGAAGAGCTGGTGCGGATTCTGGTTGAGCGTGATGACCTACACATGCAGCAGGACTCCATGCTTGTCAACTCAGAGGACCTGCTTGCGTGAGTACAGTAGCTCATGAAGTGCATAAACATACACACAGACACACACACACACAGACACACACACACACACACACACACACACACACACACACACACACACACACACACACACACACACACACACACCAACTCAAAGCGTCTGTTCATGTACATTACACATAAACATACGCACATGTGCTCTACAACACAGAGCACCTGCTGATTGAGTCACTCATACCTTCACATACTACTGAATTATCTACTTATCTGTGTATAATGTCACGACACTCCAAGATATTCTGGTTATATCTCCCAACCATTTATTTGCAACATAATCTGATTTTGATAATTCTTAATTTCATTATTTGGATATATACAGTTGTTAAAAAGGCATATCCAGTACAATCAAATGTAATCTTGTATAATTTTCATAATATACGGATGTTTAAATCTCTCTTCCAGTCGTGCTCAAGAATATTCCATGAAAGTGCAATCTCCAAGAAAAGGAGAAAAGACTCAAACAAAAGACAGAAAAAGATAGAAGTAGAATGAACTATGATGCCCTCATCACATTCGCCAGCAATGAAAGAGGTAGTTGATGATGCTATATTTGTATCTTTTGAGCATAGGATCAGTGTGCATATACTTAGAATTAGAACTGACTATGTGATATTATAAAGATATGTAAATATAGTTATCAACCATCAAATGCTGTTGTCTATGGCCCTCATCCAGGATACTGCAATCACTTTTTGTATGGACTTCTGAAATGAAAATAAAAAAGCTTGCCTTCTTTATCTGTAATTCTCTAAATATGTTTTCCATATATGCTGATTAGATTTTGAGGAGACATCATAATTGTTACAATAGACGTCTAATTACAATTTAGCAGCCTCCAATGTCAAAAAGTATTGACACAAATTACCAATATGTACTATTTTACTTATCCTTCTCTATGGTATTTACTTTGAAAATAAGAATAGTCAAAATGTATATAAATTCAAAACACGGCAGTGAATTACAGCATTTTCAAATCATGATTTCAATATATTCAGTTGCCCAATTTGCCTTCTTTAACTTAACATTGTCAATGTAGTGTGTGTGGCTCCTGCATATAAATGTATATTGCATACAGATATTATACAAGCACTGAAAAGTTTTTTTGATGGTGTTGTCTTAATTATACTTACTCATGTATTTCTCTTACTGCAGTCAAACAATGTGACCTGCCAAGTTGCGGGGTTAAATTCCAACAATATGAAAGTACGATGTCCCCTTTTATTATGGTTGACTGTATATAGCCTTTCTATTTTATTTTAATTTTGTTGTAAGTATTATTACAGAAGCAACAAGTCTGCTTGAATGTTCCATGTGGATTTCTCAACGTAGCTACATGTGAAGGGAAATTGTGTCTGTGTACATGCTTTATGATCGAAATCTTGGAATTGTTGGTAGAGAGATAGTGAGTTTGGGTTGATGTGATTATTGAGTGAATTAACTTTATTTTAAGAGGTATTACGTGAATGAATGTGTTTTCATAGCTTAAAAAGTGCCGAATCTTGAGTTAAAATTTACTTTCTTTTATTACAATTGAAAAATTGTATTAAAACTGTTTTATATAGGTCAATATTTGTATGTTCTACAATTTTGTATGTTAGTAGATAATGTGTAGATGCACAAAGTTGTGACATAATTAGTTATTTAAAAAGAGTAAATTGTATGTAAATTTATACAAATGTATAAGCACTGTTACTGGTTGCATAAATATGCTTCATGGACTTTAAATAGAGACTTTGTTGTGTGGGAAAATACATAAATGTAAGACTGGAAATCTGTAATGAAGTCTGCAATTCGATAGGTAAATTTTGAATATGCATACATGTATATCTATTGTTACTGTGCTGAACAAAAATATTCCACTACTATTCGATATACATTGTATTTTTAATCATTCAAAAAAACTTGTGACATGAATTCATAAGGGTTTTGCTGCTGAAAGGAATCTGGAAGGTACAAACAGCTGTAAACATTCTCAAACTAAGTATCGCTGTTACGGGCAAAAAAACTTAGTTGTTAGTAAAGGATATTTTATGATGGCCTTTCCTAAAAAGTTGCATTACAAGTATTTAGGTGTTTTTTTACATTAGTCGATAACAAGCATTGTGTTCACAAAATTTCCAAGCTTTATTTTGTACATATTGAATATTTTATTTTTATCTTGAACTATTCTCATTGTGATATATGATCATTAGGCGGGACCGGTGGTTATTATGCAAGTGAAAACATTGTTTAAATGTATTATTACTGTATGATCATTTATGAATAGCACTGTCAAATCTCTTTTTGGTAATTCAATACAAAATAAGTAAACAAGTGTATAATATTCTATTGTGTAGATTATCAATTTGAAAATAATCTTATTAATAGTATGTTATCCAGTGTGATCAAATTGAATAATTTTAACATAAATTGATGTAGAATCAAATAGTAGTTATACATGTGATAAAAGTCTCTTCCGAAAGCCATTTGCTGTTGATATTAGGAGAGTTACAATGATCATGCTATGAATAGATTTAATCTGTTGTATCCTTACTTATTGATGAAAGTAAAGTATGTATGCAAAACACAAAATGTATGATGCCTGTGAACACCAAAAGTAACAAAATTGTACATGTATACACAATAAAGTTTTAAATGATATTTGTCAATAAATGCTTGCTAGACTATTAACAAGAAAAGCTTTCTTCCATTATGGTACTTGTAAGCTCATGGGGGAAAATGGGTACGCCAATCAGCATGATACTCAATTATGTGGAGATTATGAACCAGAACTATGCAAAGCATAAAGTGATATTTGATATCATAATAGTCAATCGAAAAGCTTGAAGAAATAGGCTGTATTATCTATTTTTGAAAACAACATAGTATAATATAACAATAACAAAAATACTTAAAAAGTCTTAATAATACTGCTAGAATAATATCAGGTAAAAATAAAAATGCATTTAGATTTCCTATTCTACATAAGCGCAAGAATCAAACATTCCATTACAATTGTCATCACCAGCTTAAAAAGAAACACACTGAAATACTTTTTGTATCTAAAATTCAATCAACAACTTTTTTAAATTTCAACATTAATATTTCAACCATTCTGTAATCATTAACATTCTGTAATCACTATCAATATACGAATAAATGTTTTGCAAACAGTCACTAGGCACATCATTATAATAGACAAACTACTGAGGCCGAGGTGCATAAGGTTGGTTCTGTGGTGTATTGTCAATTGGCACCCAGTTATCTCTTGGTGCAACATTGCGATGATCATAGAGGGAACGCAGTGTTGCAGGCTCAAAAGACTGAGTTGCCCATTCATTGACCCAGGGACCTGGCCCATGCATACTGTCATAAGTGCTGGGTCCAAGACGCGACCAGGCTCCTTGCAGGTTAGAGTAGGTGCCCACACAATTCTTCAGTTTCGCATCAGGTTTGTTGAACTGGGCGTTGCTGTATAGGCCCTGACGATCAGCCCAGAAGTCTTGATGCACATTCGAGAATTGGCCACGAGTGTTGGTTGGCACATTAGACATGGTGTGTATGCCACATGGATGGCTTGGGTCATGGGCCAGCCCTAGCTGTGAACGGTCTTTAGGCAGGTCTTTGTCTGAAAACTGAGTCAAGAAAGTGTGCAATGGTTAGTGTTAACAAACCTCCGAACCTCCAAAAAGGTTTTCCCCATTACAAATATTTATGTTGCTGTTGCTTACAGATATTTCCACTTAAATAGCATGCCCATTGTGCCATGAATTTTTAAAACCAGCCGGCATTGGCTTAAAGTATCTGGCACAGTGCAGAAAAGTTACGAGGTAGTCTTTATTTCGTACGCTGTTATTAATGTGTATATATGGTCCGCATCAGGAGGTAAAGTTTTACATATACATGAACATTAGGGTGGACCTTTAGATAGATATTTTAAAATCATTGATGCCCACCATCCGTGTGTTGGTGAGCTGTTTGTAGTGCGTGGGTTTTTTCCACACTGGCGGCTGCACTTGGGTGTCCACAAAGTCAGCACCCACATTCCAGTGAGCACCATATGTCTGGTTCATAGTCTCATATTGCTCGACCTTTTTCAACTCTGCATTGTAACGACATCGCTGCTGCATTGATCTCTCCATACTGAAAATTTTGATTTCTATGTACTAATTTCCAAACTACACATGTATTTCATTATGTCTGTACAGTTATATTTAAATGAAAATTGAATTCCTAAATAAATCTACCCTATTTTAGAGCATAAAGTATTGAAGTGAGAGGGTCAGAAAAATTGGGGGAGGACATGGAAAATTTTCACCAATTCGGGGAGAACAAAAAAGTTTCTTACATAGTTTGTGATAAAAGTGAGAAGCAAATTTGGTAAGATAAATTACCTTAAGTTTATTTTGAATGTAAAATAATGATTTAATTAATTGCTCAACGATGTTCAAATCAAATAAGTACAAAGTAAAAGAAGCAACATTGAATAATATTAGATCAGCAATATCTAAATAAAAGTGTACTCTTTCTTATTTATTTGAGTGATTTGATTTCGATTTCCATGGTGCTGTTTATTACACGTACGTTTTACGTTGTAACTGAATTTACGTTCAACGTACGTTGCCACCTGTAATATCCACCCAAACCCGCTTCCCAAAAACTAACCAAAGTAACCCCTGGTAGATCTAATAATCTAAAACGAGCAAATTGTTATTTTACACATGTTTAAACTTACTCTTCTGGTTTAGGTGGAAAGCCTGTTGTATTTCAGTTATCCACTTGGACCAACTGCTCTTTTCAAATAAATGGATATTGATAAACATTACACTTAGTTACCGTATTAGTTACTTGTATTTGTCGATTACGTTATGTCTCAAATCTGTGGCATAAGTTGATGTTTGCATTATGTATCAAATCTTGCTCAACCATCATTCTTCTCTATTTTGGGATGATAATGAGAAATACTTTAGTAACCCATAGATAATGGATAGGAGGCGGATTTCCTCATAAAGTTGGCGGAGTCAGCATCTACTACATGAATACTAATTAGTGATGAGATCAGCTTTATCTTATCATATCAGTGGTATCTTTATCTGCATGAGTGAGCGTCAGTCAGCAAACAAGTGCAAAGATACCATAAGTGTATAGATAGGCAGATCTCAACAATAAAACATACCATGGCAAACTAGAATATTTTATGGCTATTAAATTTTGCAATCTTCATCTATAAATTATTATCTGACTATTTAATTTTGCAATTTTGGTCTATCATTATCTACTTTCTCAGAGCCTACTTTACATAGGCTATTTGTTTGCTGACTATTTAAGTTTGCGTTTTTGCACCTACCCACGAAATTCGCAAATCAAATCGTGCGCAAACATTTCTAATTTTACAGTACTCTATTGAGATGACTCTTCCCTAATGTACTATGCTCTAATAGATACATGTCATGTATGTATATATGTATGTCCTGTTGTATAAAGCTATGATGTAAAGAAAGACTGTGTTGAAAGATGCTGAAGACTTCATTTCATATAACTTAACAAGACTAGTTAATCATTGAATAGTTAACGCTACCATTGGCAGTTAATGCAAATCCTATTTGATGGATATCCATAATATGAAAAATAGTAATTTTTATTACAGAATCTCTTTAAAAAATAGGGGTAAATTTTCTGTGAAAAAAATTGATAGCCTCTCCCGTTGTAGCCTACCTACTAAATTACAGACTAATTAACAAACTACTAAACTAAATTAGCTCGAGCCCCCAAAATGTAGCCTACCTACTAAATTATAGACTAATTAACAAACTACTAAACTAAATTAGCTCGAGCCCCCAAATATTTATAACTATTAATCACAGTAATATTTTGTTATAAGTATTGACAACAATTACTTTTATTATAATCTGGTAGGTGTGGCAAGTTTTTACTATCTAGGAATATGACCCCAAGTTTGAATTAAGTGTTAATTCACCAAAACAGTTGTAGCTATTACTTTATATTTATATTTCTATTTTAGAAGTTAACTATTAGTAATTAAATCTTATATTGACTTCAAGTACCGGTATAATTTTAAATATGAGTAACTACTAAATAGAATAAACTAAGTCTAAATTTTAATATGTTTATTAAAATCTCTAAGTTTATTCAAGAATAATATTATCACAGATATTTTGATTTATAACACAGAACTTTACAAACAGGTTTTATATATAAAATTCATTTATAGTTATTTGTATAATTAAATAACTAAGACGGAACCAAATGAGAGCTATTTGGGGAAATTGTTTACTTTGAAGTTTTTGTTTACAAACAAACTACGTTATTTATTTTAAAACTATTATAATATAAACCGGACTATTAAATTTACCTAATCAACTGTCCTCGAAATATCGAATAAAGAGTTGATTAAGTAATAAGATAATCTCCAAAATATGAATAATTATCTGCTAGTTAAAAACGCAAATAAGCGGCCCCAAAAGTATTCGATAGACCGACTTACCAATGTTGATTTAACTAGTTAAGACAAAAATCTACAATAAAGAATATACCAAAATATGGTTATATTACCTTACGATAGAACTTGCCTTTGTACTTTTTAACTTGTTTTATATACGATATTAAAATGACGATACAATAATTAAAATGACGTGACGATAAAACGACTTAAAAATGACGCCTCCGACAGCGGAGAAGTGATTCGCCAAGTGTATCTCACAGAGTACAAATCATGAATGACTAGATCTACAACAATTTGTTTACACTCAAACGTCACTCAACGTCACTTCTTTTTGATTGGCAGTTGACACATGATAACATGGGATCTGATTGGTTTCCGATATTAAACAATTAAGACCAATCAGATGAGCGTTTATACTGCGAAATCAAACTGCCTCGTTTTGGTTGTAAAAGCAATATGGCTACGGTGAGATGCAAATTTCAAAGATTTGACATAATAAAATACTCATTACGTGATAATGCCAGGTTGACTGACTAGATAAACATTTGAGAAAATGAATATTTAACAAGTAGTCGTCAGGAACGCCGTAAATCTCCCCTTCCCCGATCAGGCCATTTCCCCGATCAGGCCATTTTTGAAAAGTAGGCCAAAGTACTCAAATATCAAATCACATGGGGAGAGTGATACAGTCATACAAAATGTCAAGTTTGGTGATGATAGGTAATAAAGTCTTCCCAGGAGACAGATAAACACAAATTCATAATAATTTGTTTTTAAAACACATCGTAATTTCATTAAAAAGTAGGCCAAAGTACACCAAAATCTAATCAGCTCTGGAGAGTAGTACAACGAAGCTAGATATGAAGTTTGGTGACCATAGGTCAAATACTTCTCCCTGTAGAGTGGTAACAAGGTTTATTACGTAACGCTCGTAAGTTCAAAAGTAGGCTAAAGTACACCAATATCAAATCACGTGAGGAGAGTGATATAGACAAACAAATGTCAAGTTTGGTGATTATACATCATAAACTGTTCCCAGGAGACAGATAAACATAATTACGTAATAATTTGTTTTTAGAAACACATCGTAACTTCATCAAAAGTAGGCCAAAGTACACCAAAATCTAATCAGCTCTGGAGAGTAGTACAACAAAGCTAAATATGAAGTTTGGTGACCATAGGTCAAATACTTCTCCCAGTACAAGTACAAAGTACACCAATATCAAATCATGTGACGAGAGTGATATAGACATACCAAATGTCAAGTTTGGTGATGATACGTCAAACTGTTCCCAGGAGACAGATAAACACAATTACGTAATAATTTGTTTTTAAAAACACATCGTAACTTCATCAAAAGTAGGCCAAAGTACACCAAAATCTAATCAGCTCTGGAGAGTAGTACAACAAAGCTAAATATGAAGTTCGGTGACCATAGGTCAAATACTTCTCTCTGTAGAGTGTTAACAAGGTTATTATGTAACACTCGTCAAAAGTAGGCCAAAGTACAAACAAAATTTTTTGAGAGGTACTTTTTTCCTCAAACAAGACATATTTAATTTGCAAATCAATAGCTCAAGTAGTCTTCGAGTTATCAGCCTGTTTATTTCGGACGGACGGACGCACGGACAGAAGCAAAGCAAGAAATCCCCCTTCGGGACTTCGTTCGGGAGATTTAATTAGCTGGATACAAACACGTTACGGTAATAACTCTAAGCCGGTTTATACGACCGCTAATGGGTCATTTAGACTAATAGTAAAACTAGTGACTTACGAGTCACACCGTCAAAAGTGTGTGAAAACATTGTACAAATTTACTTTCTTACATTGACCACTACCCCACTATCCTTTAAGAACTGTTCCTTATAACCTGTCTGCAGGAACGCAACCAGGAATTATTAAGTTATTGAATATAAGGGTAATGGCATGTTTTAGAGTTGAAATCACCCTATTTCTGCACATGTGATGTCTGTGTGACCAAGTGAGCACAAGCAAATTAGTGCAGGCAGAGACAACACAAGCGCAGAGATATGGTGATCTCACAATTAAAACATACCATTGTCCTTTTTCTCACCACTTCAATACAATAGTTATCTTGATATGAGAACACTTCTAAAACTTCAGCTGCATTATGCACAGACCTTAAGGCACAGCCATCTTGTTCAAATGTTTGCATTGAAATTTCACCAAAGTGAGTACATGTTCAGTAGCTTTTAAAACTCCTGTTATTTAAACAAACGTTTGACTGGTTTCACACTATGAAGTAAATAAGCATGGATATCCCAAAAATGTCAAGAATTTAGACTGTCATTTAATAATACAGCTTATTTAGATAATTTTTCATGGAAGGCTGTTCCTGAGAATACAGCGCGACTAGTCGTAAAACACTGCGCTCGTATCCTTTCAAACTTCTACCCTCCAAATATTAATGTCCATCGTACTTCTCTGAACTTCCAAACATGGACTATGTCATGTCTTATACGCTATATAGTAATTCATATATTATGTTAATGAGCATCGGAACATCACTGATCTTCCATTCACAAAGTAGTGAGATCATCTCGGAAAAGTAGCGAGATACACTGACCTCGCATTAATCTTAACCAATCAGAATCAACCAGGAGTGGCAAAGTGGTGAGAAAATAACACCTTACACGGTTCTTACGCTTCATGTATTAATTCAACCAGAAATAATGAACAATATTCATAATATCATATTTTAATTGTGTACACTATGACAATTGTCCTGTACAATTATATTTGAGAGAACACTATTAGTATCATTTTATAGTTTTTCCATAAATTTCTCAGTCAAGTAATTCCAGTTTCATAATTTGACAGTGATGACAAAAACGCATCAAGTTGACAAAATATAACATCACAATATCCTAAAGATATATTCATTTGCACATACACATAAAAGACCATAATCACAAATCAGAATGAAATTTCATCAACAAATATGTATCCCATTTGGATTGTGGATGCAATGTTTTTCACACAATACAATGGCCTATGAACCATTAAGCGAATGAATGTTAGAAATATCTATTTTAACTTAAAACCTGCAGTTACTATATACAATGTAATCATTCACAAGCCCTATAGCAAAAACATTATTTCATTTTTGACTTTACAATAATATTTGGTCATGTAATCCACTTCTAATATGCTGACGCCAATTTCATTGAGTCAAATTTTCTATCATAACTAAAAAGATGATACTGAATATCAAAATAAAAATCATAGAAATGATCACCAACTTTTATCTGCATCTACATAGTAATTTTCATTATTCTGATTGGTTTACATAATGGGATAGAGTAAGACATTTTAAACAAGCCTTAATTGGGATTAGGAACCATGATTGGAACACCAATATTTCAATTTACGTACACATGGCTATGCAAATCCAAACGTACCGGTAACTTTGCTGTTCAAATCATAGGACCTAATCCTCAATTTAAGAATGTTCGAAATGTCCGACTGTCTCTCAAAAAAGACTGAAAAAATGCCATTTTCATGTGTATGTTCAATATTATGCAAACCAATCAGAATAATAAAATTCACAATGTAGATGCACCAAAAAAAAAAAAAATAGCTTAGCAGTCTTATAATTTTTTTTTTTTTTTTTTTTTTTGATATTCAGAACCATTCATAGTTATGATAGAAAATGTTACTCCAAGAACTTGCGGTCAGCACATTACTCATTGCAGAATTTCTGCCTACCTGTAAACCATTTTAACTTTCCATGCTGTCCAAAAATATTTTCTTCTTAGAAAAAAAAAAAAATCTTCATGAATGTTAACAGAATGACTGCTTGTTGAATCATCTCAACTTACTCATCATCATGTAACCCAGTGAAAGTTCTCTGTAGTTTCAATATCAAACGGATGTCTCCGGTATTCCTTTACATGACTCCTCAAATAATATTTGAAACTAAATGATTTTTTATATCCAACCAGTCAAAACAAGTTGGCAACACATTAGATGTTCCATTAGAGCCATTATTTGGGAGATATTTTACAAATATTAACTTGTTGATAAGATGCCTGTAATAACTTAATACAGAATCGCTTTGAGAAAATTGCAAATTAAGAATTTTCCACAAAACACATGCAGATCATGACAAACTAGGACAAATGAACATAATTTCCTAACATGACTGCGAGAGGATATGTAATATTTGCTACATATGAGGCTTTTTCAATACATTTACATGAAAAAATATATTTGATATACTGTTTTCCTGGACATGGAAATGAGGAAAAAATCTTACATTATTCAATATGCATATGTGAAAATGACAAAAAAGATACATAGTTCTCTGTTTATATGCATCTTTTGAAATATCGGTTGATAAATCTTAGTGAAAATAAAACAACTGAACATGCAAATTCTTTTCACGTTAGAAATGTTCCAAGCATGTCCTGTACAGGATATTTTATCAAGTTCACCAATAATGATTATTACCAATAATTCTGTCGGACAGTAGCCAGGATCATAAGCAAGAGGACAGGACAGCAATGCAAAATACTGCTGCTCATTAAATGCTAAACTGGACTGATTTACATGTTTGTTCAAAAATCACAAGTAATTGCTGCAATCGAAATACTTTGCACTGCAAATATATCACACAATACATGCGATCATCTGACAGCAGAATGTTCCAAAATCCTGCATGAACATAATATCGTACCATACCAATAAATGATTAATATCACATAAACCAAATAAAGGATACTAAAACCTTTAACTCTTGAAGATGACAAGAAGTTAGTTATTGTTAGGAATAAGGATGATTATCAAATATATATGAACTAAAATAGATTACGTAGACACTACACTAAATAATTAAGTAAACAAGTGACTCAAGAGCCTTTGTGGCTTTTCATATTGTATAGAAAACTGTGCTCTAAACATAACAATAATCTATATATATATATCTTTACATGAAATAACCTACATATCATTTAGAAATTTAAGAAAGTACCATATTGAAAATTAAAATGTATTGATAGTGAAAAAAAAATTAACTATCAATACATGTCACATATAATTAATTACATCAATTGCATATAATGAATTGATTAATATGATATACTTTCCAAGTACATGATTAAATAAGTTCTCTTCAAATACAAATACACTTCTTCATACACATATCACCATAGCTTATGAAAACAAAATAATTCATGGAAGTAATAGCATCTTCAACTTTAAGAAGGATTGGGTGGTGGCGGGGGATTCAATTTGGCAAGAGTCTCTGGCGTTGCATCCCTCTTTAAAATTGCATTCTCATTCTCAAGTTGCGTCATTTTCTCTCTCATTTCTTGTATTTGTTCTTTCAGAGATTCCACTTCTTCCCGTACTGCATACATCAAATGCGACTTCACGAGATCCTAAAATATTGGAGTATTATCCTTAATTGATAATAAGCACACCATATATTTAAAAAAAATTGTCAGTGACTCAGTGCAGTACACATTTTATCAGCTGGATTTGAAAACAGAAGTTTAAAAATGCTTACCATTGCTTGCTCAATTTTGTTATCAATAGCAATTTGACCAGTTCCACTGAAAAGAAATTAAGAGAAAAATAAACATATAGTGCAAGAAAAAATGCCATCTATATGAAATGTACATGTATAACACAATTCTTTGTACAACGTTAACAAAAATCCTATTGACATGTCAACTTTTAATCAAACCAACTCTGATGGAAAATCCAATCATTTGTCTCACCTAGAATGCGAATGTTTAGATTTAGGTGTTGGATGATATGAAATTGGTGATTGAGGATAAGAATTTGGTGTTGCAGGACATGACCGTATTTCAGAGCTAGATGAGAATGAAAGATGCCTGACGACTGGAAGTCTTCCTTCTCCAATTGGACTCACAGTTATAGTGGATACACTGTAACTCTCAGCATTAGTAAATGGGTACAAAGTGAAATCCATAATTAATGTATTATCCACTTCCACTATCTGAATATGGTAATATTTTATCTATCCAGACTCAACATTAAGTATAACAGAATGAATATGTTGAGAGATTGCTCTCATAAAATGAAATGGGCAGTTTACTGATGAATCACATCTTTAAAAAGTCAACTTTCTTTCCATTAGAGAGAGCACTTTGATTATAGACATCATTCACGAGTACTAACAAATTGTTCATGCAATAATCTGAAAATTACCTATCCATTGTAATGAAATCTGTGAAAGCTTAATCAACCATGTTACACATGCTGTTCTTTTTAAATGAATTTGAATAGACAAAAATAACATTGAATAAATCTCATTATATAACTTACTAGGGAGCTAAAATTCTCACGACGCCTCAAGGTTCAAATATGTGATACAGAAATATTTGCACCATCATGAATACTATACTTTCTATATTCATTATTCCTAAATTCCCTTTACTCAACTGTGTATACTATGCATCCTATATCTATTATTCCTAAAATTCCCTTTACACATAAATTCAACATCTATGGCATGGTACTTATTAGTAACTATCTTGTACATATGTGTATTAAAAATTGTGAGGTACTAACTGGTCCATCAAAAATAATCTGTTTAAAACAATCACATGAAAATTCAAAATCAAACTATCAGTGCTTTAATCAGAACTTTGATTTAAATGCACACCTATCCATTCATCTCTGCATGGGCATTAATTACCCAGTGATAAAATTTGGCACTGGCCCGTCGGCCCGAGGCTAGTACAACCTTAGAAGGGCCAGTAATGTTTCTCAGATGATGGCCCGACTGGCAACCATAAAATTTGGCGGAATTTTGCGTTTGATTTTTGCAGAACCCCCACTCCCATTACAAAAGAGCTTGATATTGTCTACCTTCACTATGCAAACAGGATATGGTGACAGTTGACAGTTGTATAAATCTTATGCAATGCTTTGCACCTTCAGCACTTGCAGGGCCAGTAATGTATCAGAAGGGCCTGTGAAGATTTTAAAATACTGGCCCTTCTGGCCAATTTGGGCTACTTCCAAATTTTTGTCACTGAAATTACCCCAGTGGTTTTTATTCAGGTCTTTCCATTAAACAGACTACACATGCCCATGGTCAGACTACAATGATTTTGTCAGAAAGAGTAATATATTTTACCCTGTGCTTAACCCGTCCCTTTTCCCCCCAAGTTTATTTAAACAACGATTATCCACACTAAATCAAGTGTTTACTTTGATAAATATTATATGTAATTATATGTAATTTCATTACAAGAGAAACTCACCTTTCTTCATCACGGCTTGCATTTGGATTCATGGCAGTCGTCACCATTTCAAGCAGTGGAGGAGTTAATTGGGACCCAACGTTTCTCAGAGCGCCAGAAAAAGTCATACTTTGTCTCTGGTTTCTTTCATTTTCATCCGAACTCTGGACTGTTTGCTCAGCATCATCTGCACCTGGTGTATTTGATTTAAATCCGGGCTCACTTGAATCATTCTGAAGAGCCGTTTCAGCCGATGATGGTACAGGATCTAAGTCCTTACTATCTTTGGTTAACTCACTAGATGTTTGATCTTTTGCAGTTTGGGCTGTAAGCGCAGTCCCTGATACTGGCAAATCACTTGGCTTTCCTTCTTTAGCAACTTGTGCATAATCCTTTGAAGGTTGTTTACTGTATTCTTGTCTTGGGAATTCACTAATATAATCAGAATGGTTGTCAGATGAATTCAAAATGCTATGGGAACTGGAGGGAATTGTTTGTGCATATGATGATGCTTTTACATGGCTACCTACATCCCCCACAAGTTGAACAGGTCCTCCAGGAGTAATGTTTTCAAATCCGTCAAAATTCTTTGACGGTTCACCAATCATCTGATCTTTATTAGAAGGAACAGCTTGAGAAAGAGTACTCGAAACATTTGAAAGAGCTGCAGGAAAGTCTACAACAAGGGCCCCTCCATCTGCAATTCCTTTTGCTACATTAGGATCATAAACATACTCCCCCAATGGATTTTTTGATGGATCATCAACTCCAGGTTGAAAATGAACTGAACTTGCTGCACTTGAATTGCCAGATCCAACATCCTCATTAACTCGATCTGCTTTATCTGCAGTTCTCTCAGCCATAGGTGGACTTAAAAAGTCTTGGCACGTCCATCTTCCTCTCCTAAAAGGTTGAGAGCTTTCAATTTTCACAACTTTAAATCTTGACAAAGATTGCATATTTTCAGAATTCCTATCTAAATATGTTCGATCATCAGTTATAAGTTCATTGTCTGCTTTTGGAATATTATCAAGCACTGGGTTTTGATCATTAGTTACTGTATCATTAATACTTTGTAGTAGAATATTTTGTTGAGTATCTTTTGACAGGTCTTCATTTGCAAAACTTTGAACAGTATCCTCAGAAGATGGATCTGGATCAATATCTGTTTGTTTGGATGTATCTAGGATTTCAGAGCTGATGTCTTCAGTATTCGTTTCATCTAAATCATCTATGCTATCCTGATCATGACCATCTTGTTCTTTCTGAATCACACGGGTTATAGTAAAACAGCCTTTCTTACGAGGATTGGTTTCAATGCTAGGAATTTTATTCATTCTGTTTTTATATGATTGGTCTAATGCTTCTTTGGTCATTTGATGAATTTCACTATCATGCACTTTGTCATTATCACAGTCAACATCATGGGTGTACGCACTAACGCAGATATCTCTATCTCTTTCCATCGCATACAAATTTTACACACTAACTCTATATACACTATCACAGAACTGGTATGACACTAGATACTACCCGGTGGGAAACAGGAGCTTGTATTGTTTGTTTCACTTGTGTTCAAGTTAGCTCTTATCTCTTATAATTGAGTTTGCTTCTTCATCCAACATGGCGAGACAAAGGATTTGTCATTTGACAGAATGTCATACTACTGCATGAACTTCAGACACGTTTACGTACTAGTATCGCAACCAATCAGAGGCAATGCATTGTGAAGGGTTGTGGCGTACGATGACTGCACGTACATGTCACAAGCTCTCATAATAATACGGTGTACTGTCGATGGACGCAAGGAACAATAAAAGACAATTGATTGTTAACGAGGAGCAAGTTACAGTGAGAGGGCATTTGAGGACATCATCACAATTGTCAACTACATTTTATCACTGTTCGTGTATAAATGTTTTAATCGACGAGCACTTCACTTTCCTTAAAGGTACGTCTTAAAGCATATAAGTCTGCATCGAATATTCCTCCAATCAAATGCGTCTTTCAAGGCACATATTGACTGTTATTACAGCGAACATTACAAAATATTTGCACCAAAGACAGCCATTTTAATATTTTCAACAGGATGTCGACACAGAAACATTTCGTCCATTTTTACAGGTATCGAACCTCAACGAGTGCGAGTGCGTTGTGTTCCTTCGGAAGCAAATGGTACTAGCACAGAAGAACCACTTTTTCAAGACAAATACAGAAGAACCATTATTTTATAAAATACAAGCCTCTCGTAGAGAATGGGTTAGATCTATATGTTTAAAGCTTGTTGATAAGGATTTTGTTTTTCTTATTTGTTCAAAATCTATTTCTAAAAAAGTATTTTCAAAAAATACAATACATGATTTTTAGGCTTTCTGTCACATCATTCATGTATGCAAGCCAACTGCCATTTCTGTGTGGTATAAATAGTGGCCTATTTTCAATGTTATGGTTATGGGCTTCTATATTATAGGATTTTGGTAAACGCTTGCGAGCAGTTGAAAGCTTTCAAGCTTTGGTGGCCCTATTGCATACTTTTATACAATTGTAGGAATTGACCACTCGATACCATTCTATCATGACTAAAATCCACACTAAATGAGTGCATGATTCGTTTTTATTTATGAAATAAATCATATCATAACGGTCTCATTGTCATTTGACCGTGCGACGTCAGCAGCTGTATAGAAAATGTGACGGTACTAGTCAAGTGTTGACTGTGGTCCGTGACGTCGCATGGTCAAAATGGCAATGAGACCGTTATGATATGATATATTTCAAAATAAAAACGAATCAGACACTCATTTAGTGTGATTTTAAACCTTTGAATTTAGCGTAATTTAGAAATTATCCACTGTAAAAACATTTGTGAATGATAAAAGACCAATATGCAATTGATTTTTGACACCAAGAAATAATAAATACAACAACTATAGGTTAGTGATTAGACTTTTTTTTGGTGGTGTTGTAGGGTGCAGTCAATCACTGGAGCATGCAGTCAATCGTATAATTGAGCATGCTGATTCAGACGTCAGCATGCTCAATTTGAAGATTGACACGACAATCGAGTGGTCAAATACCATTCTATGATGACTAAAACCCACACTAAATGAGTATATGATTCGTTTTTATTTTGAAATAAATCATATACCATATAACGGTCTCATTGTCATTTGACCGTGCGACGTCAGCAGCTGTATAGAAAATGTGACGGTACTAGTCTAGTGTTGACTGTGGTCCGTTACGCCGCATGGTCAAAATGGCAATGAGATCGTTATGATATGATTTATTTCAAAATGAAAACGAATCAGACACTCATTTAGTGTGGATTAGCGGATTTTAGTCATGATAGAATGAGACTGGTATTCGATTAAAACCTTTGAATTTAGCGTAATTTAGAAATTATCCACTGTAAAAACATTTGTGAATGCTATTAAAAAAGACCAATATGCGATTGATTTTTGACACCAAGAAATAATAAATACAACAACTATAGGTTAGTGATACATAGGCAGATCCAAGTTTTCCGTTTGTTCATGCAAATAATTAATATTATAAATTTTAAGCATTTTTATACACATACTATCAATGACGACAATTTAGGCATATATCAAATTAGATAATACTTTGACCTTGAATGACCTTGCATTTTACTCAACTACCAAGAACATACTTTCATACTAAAAAAAACTTTTAAGATTCAATTTGATTGCTTATGTAATGACATATGTCGTTTCTTCATGATATTATGTTGGTTTTCCCTTTACCCACTATGAGTTTAGAGGTACTACTTTTTCACATTTTGACCTACATTGAAATGAATCTCATTGTCTCATTTTTAATGATGGAGCATTCTTATTTTCACATAAACCACCCAATGTTGTCCAGTTTGTACATGTATCATCACTCAAATAATCCTAAAATTGACACTATTGTTATTGTCCTTCAACTTTACGAAGGTCTGAATTTTAGGCATACGTCAAAATACATCATAGTTTGACCTTGAATGACCTTGACCTTCATCCATCAACATTGAACATGATTTTATGTTATAGGTGATATTCTAAGCTTCAATTTGAGTGCTCATATGATGACATATGTTGTTTTGTCATGATTTTACATCAGTTTTCATTTCCCCTACCCTTAGTTTTTTGAGTGATTTCACAATGGTGGAGTTCTAACAAAACCGCAAATATCTCCCTTACTGCCGGGTTTGGAAATGTCTACCCTCACAAAAATTGTGTCTCATGTGGTCCTCTACAAAAATCAAGTGAGTAATTTTGTGGCCCTTTTATGGATGCACACAGCCCTTGGCCACTGAAGTATATGTAGAGGACTTTTTGCTTTAGCAGGGAGGGGGCGGGGTCTCAACTTTTTTTTGTTGAACGGCGGGGGGGTGTTCAGTTATTTTTGTCAAGCCCCCAAAATGGATGACCCCCCCCCGTATCGTTATTTATGATTGTTCCCTAAGTTAATTTCTATAAATAAATATCTAATATGATGGATTGTTTTTTTACATGAAAAAGTGCAAAGAAAACATTTGACTAGAATAAGTATTTATTATATAAGTATTAATGCTAAATCTTTACACATACTATCAATGATTATCTAATATTGTTAACAGTTCTGAGAAAATACATTTTATATAAATATAACATAAATGTGGACAAATTATACAACAAAAGACTAACAAACAAATCAGTTACATTTGTCAGCAAAATTAAATGTGCATACAGATCCTATTACTTTTTCTCTGTCGTAAAAATATATTGTAAATTATTTACCCCTGTTACCTTTCTTATAATATTTTGGTTCACCATTTCCATTCAAACGCAAATTACATGTCACTTTAACATAAGTTTGAAGTAGCATTATCATTCTGGTAGATGCCTTTCACAATAGTGGTTCACTTGTTTGATTGTGGTGATATAGCAAACATGTAATTAAAACACTCAGCGATGGAGTGTATTAGAGCGCTGCAGACATATCAACATTTGTAAAAGGAGTTTTGAGTAGAACATATGAAAAGTTCAGAACATTTGTAAAACTTCTCTTGATTATCCAGAGTAATACTAAGTATACTGCACTGAAATACTTGTCTAAGATTGTGATTGCTTTGGAGTATTACCAGAACATGTGGAGTTACGTTACTTACTGGAATGATAGAAACAATGTTGTAAAAAATTCATATCAACATGTAGGCCTACTTACGAGCAATAAATAATTAACAAGTAGATATACATTATAACGATTACCAGTCTTCCTCGAGGAGGCTGTGGGGGGGGGGGGTGTCTTCAACTAGAATTTTGACAACCAATGTGACATCTGTTAATGAAGCCACATAATAATACCACAAAATGGATGATAAAATGTTCGCGTTAATTTATGTAGTTGTTTTTTGTTGTCTATAGTATCATGAGCATAAAAAGTCAATATTGACTATTTATCGCATAAAAACCTTACAAGCCAGCCAAGATTGAATCACGATTAAAGTATTTGTTCCTACGTCACATATTCACATGTATATGTTCGTGATCAGAAAAGAAAAATATGACTTTAGATTCATTTCAAAGCATATTGTTCTTCATTGTTTGTAACATAGCTAACATTCCAAAGCTGAAAAATGATTATTTATCTTTGATACATTTTTTTATCCCATTAACGTACATTTATTTCCCATGCTTTTACTTTGCTCTTGCATTTGAAGTACATGTACAACTACTTTAACATTAACCATTTTTTTTATCGTTTTTTTTATTCATTTGTTGAAAGCTTTTTTCTTTCAAGTTGTAAAATTCTAGATCTTAAAGAAGAAAGTTCATCTTTCCATTTTTGATCAACTGTATTTGATGACTGGTACACTGAGCCAGCAGCTAGCAGAGCACTTAAGGCTGCACCACGGTGTACGTTCTCACCTTAAAAAAAAATAATGATCACAAAATAACTACATTTGAAAGTGAGTTGATTTCTAATAATTCCAGTATCTATAAAATTTTCTTCTCTTGGTCATGATGTTTGAAAAACTTTTAAAATGCATGTAAACTTTGGTCAAGGTTTATCAATATCTGCATAGTCTATTACTGTCTTCATGTTATCTGAGGGTGTTAACCTAGTATTAAAACCTTTAAATCAAATATTACAGGGTTTCTATAAAATGGGATAATAGGTGTGTGTTGATGTAAATATCCAATGTTCTCAATAACATGTTCCACTTAATACTAATACCTGTAAGACGATGTGAAAATACAGTGGAATAGTAAAGTATAAAGCAGTAAACAGAGTAGAACTTACCACCACAATTTGCATTCATAAGAACGCCCATGTTAAAGTCTTTGTGGAATTCATAAGCTAAAAGCATCATAGTAGATAATGCACCTAAAAAATATTAAAATACATTTCTGCATGCATTTGTAAATAGATATCCATGATTATCATAATATACCAATTAGAATTTTGAAATTGAAGTAAAATTTACAGAGAAATAATTTTACTGACATTATAAATCAATCTTGTTTGATCACTCTCATGTATACAAAAATGTTTTATTTGTCCTTTTTTCTCATATCACTCTTTTTTGTGCCTCTCCATATCCCCCTTCCTTCCTTATAGCTCCCCACCCACACCACCTTAAATCCACAAACACACCATTCATCACCATCCGTTAAATATCAGCAGTTCATTCAAATATCTAGATTTCATTTTTGAACAGGATATCAAAGAATTACTTTGACCTTTCGATAGTGTCTCCTATCTTGATCAAAATCATGACATCATGGGTCATCACTGTGCACGCGGAAATGTCCTTAGCTGTACGTCTCCCACCCACATGGTTGGAAGAGGGTATCTGCCTCCATCTCTGTTCATTTCAGTGAGGATGGAGGCAGATACAGTCATCCAGCCATATGGAACGTGTTGGGTGGGTGGGGGGGGGGAGGGGAGGAGACGTGTACCTCGGGACTTTTCGCGAGCACAGTGACAACCCATGACGTCATAATTTTTATCAAGATATCATATCAAAAGCTCAAAGTAGTTATTTAAATTAATTATCCTGTTTAAGAATGAAATGTATATAATCATCTATAAGGTCCAGGATAAATGAACCATACTAGTCCATTCAACATTATGCAGAGATATCAAGAAAATAATCCATTACATTTTTACCAAGACAATAGAATTTGTGGAGATTAGCTATACTAGTAGTATGTGATTTCCACTTATACCTTGAATGTAACATGCCATGCCCAGGATGGCTGCTGCTTCCTGATAGACCACTAGCCTCTGCTCACTACCCATGTCATGACTGAAAAGGAAATAAGAACCAAATATGAGCCAATCAATTAGCAATCATGAAACACTTTCAAAAAATTTTCAAAAACCATCCGAAGGCCTACACTGATGTAAACTCCTACCCCGATGTAAAGTCCCAACCGCAAATTTAGAACACATCAAAATTTAGACCATTGAAATTCCAATATTAAGGGTATAAGAAAGGTTAAAAAGAAAAAATAATCAAGTTTCATCTTATTAATGTTTATTATACTATAAACTGTAAAGAACACCATGTTTTGAAATGAATTTATTATCATCAATAGTTTTCCTGTTATGGCCCTTTTTTTGGACACCATCCCATAGGATTAGATAGAGACTCCATCTTTGCTGTACTATGAGGCTATATTGATCAAATATCATTTTCACAACATTGATTTTTATAACACGATAAACTGTGAACAACAACATACCTTATAATGAATCTTTTATCATTAATAATTTTCCTATTATGATGCATTTTTGACGAATTTTAGTAAAACACCTAAAGCCCACACCCTCAATTGACACTTTCCATATTAAGATCTATATAGGCATTTGGATGGATATATATGTAGAGTACTTCAAAGAAGAAAGAATGTGCATAAAAGGGTCCATAAGAAACATTAAGAATGATTTAATTGGTTTTCTATCCAGATGCTTTGTAATCAAAGCGAACTAAACTAATGTATTCTGCTAAACTTATTCAAATATCGAGACTGCAATCTCCTTATGTAAAATACAGCTAAAAAATTGTTGCATTTTCGATAAGGAGACTGCAGTCTTCAAATTCAAATATAAATAGTAAATAGTTTGGTTTAGTTCAATTTGATTCCAAAGCATACGGATAGAAAAACACACGTAATGATGCATACAGTATGCACAGTATACTACATTTACAAATGATTGTTGTCATTATCATACCGAGCAGCTGATGTGGAGAACTTAGGGATGACCTGAGCCTTGTTAGGGCGTCCCAGGACAGGGTTGGCAGCAGCAGCAAGCACAGTCTCCTGCACATTAGCACCATGCAGCACCTGCATACAGCATACATGTAGATACTAGATAGAAATGGATGTTTTATCTGTATTGTAATAAAGTCACTGCTATTGTCATGGATGACATAAATTGGCTCAATAGAAGACTGTCCGACATGACAGGTCAAAAAGATTTAGTGTAGATGTTTTATACCACGATTCATACCAACGGCACTTGATGGTGCTTTAAACCGGTGTGCAAAGAGGTGTGCAAAGCGTATCACAGCTTGATTAAAGCGCCAGGGTCATAGATAGTAGAAAAGCTTGGAGAATTGTGGGACATTAAGGAAGAGCGCCAAAATTTTCTAAACTGTTTAAAAAATTTGGGCGCTCTGTCATGAATTGATGAAAGCACTGAGAGCATGTCAAAGCTTAACAAACAGTAACAAAGGTCAATAATGCTTGGCTCAAGCATAGGAAAGCTTAACAGAGCTTGTTTCAAAGCGGGGATTCCAGTCCTTACGGTCTGTCGCCACTTGTCACGCTTTGTTAAGTTGTCTCAAGATTTACTAGTGTATCATAGCCTATTGGAGCGCAGCATTACTTGGGAGATTGTGATATTATTGGAAAAGTAACTCACCGATATAAAGTCCGGGATTCGCCGTTAGTGTGCACTAGGCATTAGAGTAAAATTCAATGAACATTCACTACCATACCTTGTAGAGCATCTGTGCATAGAGCATGACATATGGCTGTAGGGAAGGACACGGATGGGTGAGGGTAACAGCGTCGGCTGCCAGCTGCACCACCTCTTTCTCAGGACGCTCTGCATAGTGTATCACCCACGGTATCACCAAAACCAGGGCACCAATCACAGCCAGCTGGTGGTCCTCACGGTCTTCAGACACAGCCTGGTACCTATAATTGAAACCAAGGTACTTGTGCATGAAACACTTCAAATTTGACTTTAGATGATCTGACTCTCATGCTTTTGTAGAGTCAATGTAATAGACATTAAAATTGAATATGTGA
>CM032667.1:43241148-43301293 GCA_019095985.1 Streblospio benedicti | reverse complement strand
CCTTCATGCTCTATAAATTTGAGGGCAGATGTAAATCGTTTCAGTGCCATCTTCTAACTTATTATACAGACCAAGTTCATTTACTTTTTGAACACTTTTTCCAGAATACATTCATTAACAACTTCTATCAATTTAATACTCATAACATGTATGAACCATTATCTTACCCCTCCTTGGTGCTCAAAATCATAACTGTTGCGGCTGCAGATGAAACATGTGGTGTTCATGTCGTTGTCCACTTGCCACTAGAAAAACAATAATTGTTTCATTTTCATACGTTTGAAAGTTAGCAATTTATATGTACCTACTTGTGTGCATTGTACATTCTAATAGTACTTGATACCGAGTACTTGATCTTTATTCAACTTCAAACCAAATAATACATATCAAAGTAAAATAAATTATTGAAATAATTATTGCTTGATACCTTGTTATCTCTGAGCTCAGAGAAGGTGTCGACGATGATACCGAAGATGATGTTGAGGCCAATGGTTGTAATGATGATGAAGAAAGTGATGTCGAAAAAGGCTTTATGCACATGGTAGGAGAATGGCAACCCTTCTGGCACCTCCAGGAACTGTCAACAGATAACAAACCATGCAAGTCTTCAATTGTTATAAAACCCTGCATTAGGGCCAGGTGTTGTCAAATGACTACTTTCTCACTCCGTTAATTAATACAATTTATTTTATCTTCACTCAGCAAATTAATGTTTATAACCAAGTAGTTAAATTCATAATCAAGTCATAAAGTATTTCAAACTTCAAAATATATATTTTTTAGGCTCTATTCATGTTTATTACAGCTTATATTTATTATTAAGTACAAATGTATGCAGCATACAGCAATATTTTATATAATTTCTTTTCTGTAATCATGCCTTTCCAATACATTAAAATGTCTCTTAGAATGTTTATATTTCATGTTTCGTGTTTTGAAGGATGTTATACAATGTAGACTCCTTTCAAAAACCACTTTCATGAACATTTTCATATTCCATAAGACATTTTGTAATAGCACAAAACAGCATTTTCATACCAGAATTCGTCAGACTTTTCATTTTCTGTCGGGTAAAGGCATGAGTATAGAAAATAAAATTACAAAATAATTTTGTTCTAGGTTTTAATAAAACTGTATTAAAACCTCCATTAAAATAAATACAAATATGTAGCAATCACAGTAATAACTTCTAAAAAGTTAACTTTAATAAGAATTTATTTGATCTTTATTTCAATTTAAGTAAAACATTTTCACTCACGTGCATCAATACTTCTAAAAAGTCATTATAGTATTAAAGTAGCTGAATTTTAGAAATGCAAGTTATTAGAAGTTAGCAAATTTTATATATTTACACATTTATCACTATGTTAGTATAAAAGATGTTTACCTCCTGAATATTTGCAAGCGAGAGATATACATGGAGATAAATGGTAAATATATACAGTATGTACATAGCAAAAATGACCAGGCCACAAAAGTACATGTACATGGTTGTGTCAATATATTTCAGTCATTGTATTGTGATAGTTTGAATGGCAGCACTAAAATAAAATAAAACAAGGAAATCACAGTACGGGTTTGCATACTATGAAAAACTACTGGTGCTGCAAATCCTACAGGAAATGTACTTATAATCTACATACTGAACTTACATATTAAAATATGCCTGAAATTTAACATTAATGATTGTCAAACTAGACATACTAACACCCATTTATTACCGGTCTTATAATACTTACGCAATAAAACCGTCCTAATGATACTAGACATATACTAAACATATGGTACCCAAAACAATAAGAATGCTGCCAGACCAATTAACACATGCTTCGAGTGTGCTGAACACGAGACAAAATTAATTTAAATTGTACATGTACTTCTGTGCACCATAATCATAATTTTGAAATTTTACATGTAAACATATACATGTAATACAGATCAATCATAGCAAAAAGCAAGTTATAAAATTAAGATATCAAGGTAACCATCTTCTTACAAACTGTTGGAACCGCATAATTATACAATAAAATTTATGTTAATTTACATAGTATTCATAATATACTATTATAATTAATGATATAGAAAGTTATGAGTAACATATTATAAAATTCTTTTACAGCAGCAGTATCTGATATACTTTAAGTTACATATGTACTCCTAATATTAGTAAAATATTTTTAGGCATTTACGTATTTAATATCTAATATCTTATTAATATATTGTAGACACACAAAGTAGAAGTACAATATATGCATACAGTAATTTATCTCTGTATACACACAGCAATGAGCAAAAGATTCTCATTATTTAGTTTTTATCATATTCTATACATTAATCAAATGTTAGACTATGATTACATGTAGTTTAGTCTGATAATGTAGACGTAATAGTCATTGTAATCTCTAATGAATCATTGTAAAGTTTATGATTTTATAATATTTATCCACTCAATTTATGCTTATTTTGTATTATAACTGTTGTGCTGTTAATGCTCACTTTGATGACAGATCATGCATCAGTAGTACAAGCACAGCTAAAACTGTACCTCCATAATTTGCAAATTTTAAAATGGTAAATATGAACTGACTTACTAACAAATGTGAGCAAATAGCACAAGGCCCTAATAACAGCATTTTAGGTATTTTGAATGTTCCACAATCATTAAGTGCACATATAAATGAAAGCACAAATATATTTAAATGAAGGAACTTTCAAAATGAATATTTATTCCTTTACTTCTACTTTTTGTGTCCAGTATAAAATACTTTCATAAAATTTTTAATCGTATACTCTGAGTGTTATTGTACCAAAATTTAGTATTGTAATGTTTACAGTAAAATGTGTAAAGATTTCATGAAACCATGAATTACACAAGTTTAACTATTCACTGTTTGTTCAATACACAAAGATGAACAATTTCATCGATATGCACTTCGATACCTTTACTATAAGTCTATAATATCACTGATTGAAATAGTCATAATGTAAATATTTAGAGACAACTGCTTAGTTTCCATGTTTTACTTGGAAGTCTTGAACCTGTAACAGTTTCTACCCTGAAGTTATCTTCATATACGCAAAATTCATGAAATTACGTTTCATGTTCCCATGGCGTTGCAAAAATGGTGATACACTTTCTAATAAAGTACATGTACTTGTAACCACAAACTCACAAAGCTGTGAATGAATTTGTTGGTGCACATTTCTTACTTTACATGAAGTGGTAAATGAAACTTGATTTTTTTTCTTTCTCAATATATTCCTTAACACTTAGTAGCATTTCTTTAGAAAGAAGGCTTTTCAACATTCTGATGATTCGTCTAAACTATTTTTACATGAATATAAATGTCTGAAATAGTATATAAAAAATTCCAGTAGCACTCTTTCTTTGTAAAAATTGTTAGTGGACTTAATAATAAAGTAGTTTTACCCACGACATGAATAATAGCAAACCTTCAATCACCTATTTTAGAGTGGGTCATTTTATCAAATGATCAGTTATGGCAACCACAATATCCAATAATTCTTAGAAAGTAAGTAGTTGTGACTCTGAATATGAACATTATGCACTTTTAAATGTTGGAGCAGTACTTCATCAATCGATTTCTACAGGCCACACATCCACAGGACAAGGGATATGGTATAATAGGTAAATGTTTTGTGGTCCTCCCAGCTAACAATCTACTACATTAGGCTCATATATACGGATTACGCTTACATCTGCCTTCTCTTCCCCGGCCCCTACCATGCCCCATAAAATAAATCCAAACCCCTCTATCATAATATTCGTGATGAGAGCAGGGCCCAGATACTGCTGTGTAACAACTCACACTGCCTAGCCCATCAATGAAGCCTCGGTGCATCGCGGTCACAAAGCACTCATACATGGTGCCACAGTGGTGGCCCGTCACAGGGTCCGTGATGTTACGGAAGGCGGCAAACATGTACAGAGTGTAGAGGTAGATGAGGATCACCCCGTAGAGGAAGACCAGAGCCAGCACCCGGCCTATTTGGGGGCACACAACAGCATATACAGGGCAGCCTGCATTATGTTAACACCTTTACAAGAAGCCACCAGTGTCCACATAATACAGGTGTCCACTATACATGGATGATGGATTGATTCCTTGAGCCTGTTGATTATCAGTCTCCTGGGTAAATATGGAGTGCTGGGGTGGATTTTCCATATGAAAGACTAATAGGACCATGTCTGATATATGAGACATAACAAGTAGAACTCTACACCTAACAGGAGTGGACTGTTATGCATGCTGTCCAGCCACCCAGTTGCTAACGACATGCTGAACATGCTAAACATGCTAAACATGCTGAACCACTTCGTTTCTATATGACAACACCTTGATCTAAGCGTGATGACCATTAGGTACGGAGTGCTAAATCTGTAGCTTGTTCTTTCTGACAATCGAGCCTGGAGTCTAAGAAAGGTCATACTGACTGAACTTGGATGATGTGTATATGTTTGGAGATTTTGTTGTTCTTGGCATGTAACCACTCACACTGTGTAGGCCCTCTAGGATGCCCCTATGCAGTGCCGTAACAAAGCACTCGCCAATAGTGCCACAATGATGCCCAGTATCTGGGCTTGTGATGTTTCGGAACGCCGCAAACATGTATAGAGTGTAGCAGTAGATGATTATCACGCCGTACAGGAACACCATGCCCATGGTCTTTCCTAGATTTTGATTTACAACAATATTATAATTGCAACATTATTATTAATTCCAAGTTTCAGGCTTAGTAACTACACACAATTTAAACACCTGGCAAAGCACATTGCACAATGCAATGCATTATGTATTAACCCCTTGCCAGAGTTTTAGCATGTTATTTGTTACCAAGATTGAAATACAGGGTTTGATGATTGATTGTACAAAAAACAATGCTTATTATTGGTCAAGGTAAACATGTTTTGACTTTGAAAAAAAAATCCCTTTTAACTTTTCTTTGCTTTTCTATTCAAATTGAACCTTTGAAAAGGAAGAAATTCATATGTCTATGCCTATGAAAGAAGTCTCAGGGAGTATAAAAATGTCTAATTAAATTTGCATCAAATTTCATCATTAGAAAATGAATAGGAACACAATTGACAAAAATTCATAATCTGAAAAGATGCAAATCAATAATTAAACAAATTCCATTGAAATAATTTATAAAAATTCATTATCAATCACATAAATTTGATATTTTGATTCTGAAATGAATATTATAAAAGCAATCAACACAATTTCAATTACTTAGATGTCACCAGTAATTGTGGACTTCTGAAATGCAATATTTACAAAGCAGGCGATGATTTGCTTGAAGATTTTTATGGTAAAACCGATTAACCATTCTGATGTCTACTTAATATATAATTTCAATCTTTATTGCAAAAGGTGTGATGATTTCTTGAAGCTGCCTATACTACAAATTCAAAATGACCGATTGGTTCAGAGTTGTACGAAATTACTATGTATGAAAATGATTCAATAGATCATATTGGAGGCTGTTGATCATGATTTTGGTGATCGAGGCTGCTGATCATGTTGCCATGGTTATGCATACATCATAGAGTCCAGTGATGAGTCCACGGTGAATCAGTGTCAAGTAGCATTGGTACATGGTGCCGCAAAACTCGCCCTTTGCTTGGTCATACAGGTTTCGGTATGCGGCAAATGATATCAGTGTGTAGATGTAGAAAAACACGAGACCATAAAGAAACACCATCACGAGGCTGATACCTGAAAAATGATGGATTGTCTTGTGTGTTAGTTGAAAGAACAGTTGTAGTAGATGAAAAAATAGTTGTGCTTGTCTGTTGGTTCACAGGCAGCTGCAGAAGGCATAGACCTAAGACATCTATTACCTAAACATTTCAATGGTTCTGGTTGTAATAATTAAAGTAAAGTATTTTCAAATTCTCACCAAATTTGGCATGATGATAATGTTTGCATGAATGTTTTAACATAAATATGTGAGAATTTGATTGATAAAATGTGCCGATTTACCAGGCTACACATTTACATGTAATCTGAAGAAAAAAAAGATTGAGAATGTGACGTGAACATTAAATTCTATCGCAGGTGTTAACAGTTATTGGTTAAGATTTAAAGCACTGCATTTCACAATACAGCTAGCCAAATTAGTAAATACCTATAATGTATATTATGAAATATTAGTTTGTATAGTGAGTACAGTAAAGAGGGATCTCTTTAACGTTAATTTATGCAAACATTCCATCAAATAAATGTATTGTTCAGTCTGGCAAAAATGAACATCAAATAGGAGATCCATCTTTCAAGTTAAAAACCATGGTTAATTGAAAATTCTTTATTATAGCAGTAGTAGAAACTTAGTGCAACCTGTCTACAACAGCTTAGTCTACAACAGAATAAACCTGTGTTAGCAGACCACATTTGCTTACAAACCTCTAGAGCTGTGAGGATAAAACCTCTATGCAGTGTTGTAATGAAACATTCTAGCACTGTTGTGCACCAAATTCCAGCTACAGAGTCATACATGATTCTGTAGAAGGCAAATGCAATAAGAGCGTAGATGTAAACTAGAATGATTCCGAAAAAAATGAAAACCATCGTCAGGGCAAGACCTACAAAGAAGAAAATAACAGAATAGACCAAGTTTAAATTTGAAAACTAACATACCCTAGAGCTGTATGACAACATTAACAAAACTGTAGATAAAAAAGATGCACAAGTCGCGTGAATACTCATATTCATGCATAATCTCAATACATGTATAAGTACAATCATTGTTTACAAAGAATCATTTGTTCAAGTATAAAATCAACCAAGCAGTACAAAAAAATTGCTTGGCTGTAAAAACAATAAAACAATAACAGTAAGTCAACAATAATATTTCACAAAACATTTATCTTCTAATGATTGCCTCTTGAGAATTTTTGTAAAGAGAAACTATAGACCTCAATGGTAGTACAATATATACATTTCTGTTTTCAAAATTCAAGCTACAATATATTTTATAGAAAACTTATCTTACAACATAACTAATCAACTTAAAGGGTATGAAACTCATAATTTACACAAGGACCACGGGGCTGGTCAGAACAAAAACTTAATATCCTTTTGTTAATATGGCAATACTTAAAAGTAACAATGCTAATCTAACTGTGAACTTTTGGAACCACCCAGCTCTGGCTAAAATCAGAAAGCTCAGAACTAGTGAGTAGGCCTTATTTCGTACCCTGCAACTACACATGATGGACAGAATTTCAAACTAACAATCAGCTAAAACATTATTCTATAACAGTGCGAAGAATCATCAGGATTTCAACTTAACTAACAGAATAGTATTCCATGAATACCCACTAGGTTTCATTCTCTCAAATGACTTAAGTCCCAAAAAACAAATCTTAAAAATAATCATGATCCATAATGTATATATAAGAAAAAGTGGTGTTAGAGCAGTGTGGAATGTGGTACCGTTTTTAGTGACTGCCTGGATGGCCCGTTTGAGCAGCTGGTTGAAATTGGCCAAATGCAACAGATGGATGGCAAAGAAGTAGCCCCAGAAGATGGTGCCCAGGATGGATGCAACGAACATGATCTATGGGCAGACATAAATTATATGTGTTGAAAATTGAAACTTTTAAATACAAGGTGAAGATATTACTAACCTTATTAGTCCTACAAACTTGAGGAAATATAATGGCTTACACTACATCTACTTCTTTACACTTAATGAGCTACACAATTTATGAAGGTTATAATCGTTGCAGCAATTTAAAAGAAACACCCTATGGAATTGGGCGACAACGTTCAGTGCTTTACTTGAGTGCTCTACTAACATTTTGTTATTTGTCAGGTGTGTCTGACACATATAGATAAGATAGAATGATTGAAATAGCTTTCATAGATTATGCTGGGCGCTTTGCAGTGGGTGCTTTGTATCAACACTTTATTTCTGATGAAACAAACAGGCTTACTACATAGTTTATTAATTTATACAGTTGTCAAGCAAAGCTACTCACAATGTACCAGATGGTCATGATGGAGAAGAACTTGACCTCAAGGTGAGATTCTCGGTCACCCTCATCATCGTCGTCATCATCATCATCCTCCTGACCGAAGCGTTTGGCCCGCTGAAACACCTTCCTGCAACAACACATATTTTATATTACATTCTTATCACTGGAACAGTTGTTTTTATACTTCTTTCTATGATCGTCATGGGTCACATACCATCTTGGAGTATGAGAGACAATGCGGAAAATAAGGCAATAAATTTTATAAAATAATGAGGTATTTCCATCGAAATAGACAAACTTCATAAACTACATGTATTGCGCAGATTATGATTTCATTTAAATTATAAGGGCATGAACATCAGCATCGTGAGGAGGGTGGGGGTGGGGGATGTAGGCACCCATGTGTGAGGCAGCCTGATAATGCATGTGAAAAGATACTTAAAAACACTGACTTACTTGATGTTCTTCACCTTGGGAAAGGTGGGGTGGTTGGTGATGAAGTAACTGATGAGCACACACAGTGAGAGTAAATTGTGGATGCCACCAAGCACCCAGATCACCACCTGCACTGCCCACGCATTGCCTATGAAGTCTGGGCGTGCACTAGCGAAAACATACAGACTGGTATCACACATAGAAACACATTGACTTTCGCTGTGGAATAGTTTAATTTCGTAAGTTATTTCTTGTATGTTATGTAGTGTAGAGTATCTTATGCCGTTACAATATATGGCTAACAACACTCAAGAACTTCTTTTGCTGTAGTGAGTCATTCACACAAGACCCATTACCATCCTTGTAAAACAAAGGGGTGGTCTTATCATGGTCATTATCATTACACTACTAAGTTACTAACATTGTTAGAAAATAAACAGAATGTTCCAATCAGTTTACCTTTCTGTCAACATATCAGTTATCTATATATTATCATCAGTATAGTGCCATTGATGTGACCAGATGAGAACCATAGTATTCTATTCTATAAAAGTATTCAAATGAAACTTCTAGAATTTATTTACACTTCTTAGTCTGTTTATAACACCAGAGACATGAGTACAAAATGGTTAAAATTTGTTGGTGATTCAATTATAATACAAATTTACCAGTAATCAATGAATAAATCCATCTTTAAATCACTATACAAAATTAATAGCCCATATTATCTAGAATACATATAAAATCTGCAATTAAGTTATTAAGTTATTCATGAATGATAATTTTGAACAATAGGTTCAATTTTTTTCATTTAAATTCAACCAATATGTATTTATAGGCAAATCATGTTGATTATCTTAAATACCGGTATACAATGATTGGTTAATTTTGTACTTCAATCATGTCCAAATATTTTTCATATGATTTTCATCTTTGTTCAATGATTTTTATTCCCCAATTTTATAGAGCTTTCTACTAATTAAATTGGTAAAATCTACATTTTGGGGGTAAAAAGCACTCTAAAACCTTTCACACTTACGTATTAGAGTATGTAAAACTGAAAAAAATGTGACTTTTCAATTGACATGCATAAAACTTACATAAAAATTATTCTGCACAACTCGAATATACTATCATTCTTTATGGAGGCTTTCAAATTTTAAAAACGCAATATCAAGAGACAGATCCACCTATTAGATCACATCCCACTTGGGACATTTAAATTGACAGCTAATGAGCTCTAAGTTCCTAGAATAAGTAGCACCTTTGACACTGGTCTTTCATCAGTGAACAGTAGGCCAAAAAAGGAAACGTTTGCATCTTGAGAAACTAATAACTATTGATCTTTGTTTCAACATAATAACGAGGTATAATCATGAAAAACATGCTCACTTGTTAAAGTCCCGGTCACCATTTTCTAACAGGGGCTCCTTCCACGTCACCAGAATCAGGACAAAGAATACAAAGCTCATGAAGATCATGCCCACATTGAAATGCCACCTGAACAAAAACAATATGTAGCGCTTAACCTTAATAAATGATGCTTTTCATACATGGATACACTTTTTTCAGCTGTTATTGCTGAAACTTTACTGGAAGACATTTCCTCCAGATTAAAACATTTGGGTAATGCTACATAGGATCTTTATCCACTGATGCTTCCTTATGAGTGCTAAAAATCTGTTGACAAAACTACATAAAGAATTACAAAACCATGTGCATCAGTCATCACTTAAAGCAGTAGCCTGTACAGAACACATAAAAAGCAGAAATTACTTCACATGTATTCAGTTATTTCACGAAGAAGCTGAGAATTTATGCTAATATTTGACGAAGTAGAGCAGAGTAGGTTAGTTTACCATGTGGCATTATAAAACTATCATAGGCCCCCCCTTCTAGAAATCCTGGGGGCGCCTATGAACTATCAACATAAAATGAAGACTATGGTTACCAATATTTAACAAAGAAGCTGAGTAGTGGGTTGTTCATCACACGCCGCGTGTACTTAATGTCCTGCATGATGTCCTTAGACCAGTCCATAAACTCTCTCAACTTGTTACTAGGAGATGAGCGGTCAACCTCGTATTTGAACTTTTCCTTCACTTCCTCTCGCAAAACAGTCTGTAAATAATTGTGATACCTAAAACTGAATGTGATATACAGACTGAAGTTTGGGGCAACCGGAGGTAGGGGTGGGGGTGGGGTGGGGGTTGTGTGTGTGTAGCTGGGCAGTAACACGTAATGTAATGGGCACATGTAATGTGAAGTTTAACAACATTGCACACCAAATGAATATGTACACCGTAATTAGGTAGGAGGCCCTTTGAGATATAAAACTTGAAAAATGTATATTCGTGTAAGCTTTATGACATATAATTTAAAGTTTATACATGTCATTTTATGACCTGATGATAGAATAATTGTTGTGCGACTTGACATATGCTACTGACAGCCAATTTTATTCCAATACCTTTAGTGAATAACAATATTTTCTCTTATACACTTATTCTAAATATTACTAGAAATGATTTAACATAAAACGCTACATTTGCACAAAATGTTTTGTGCTTCTAGACAATTTAGAAATTGTGTCAATTATAGAAGTTTCCAACATTTTTTAACTTTAATTTGTTAAATGACTAGTAGGGTAAGATGCATATGGACAATAATTGGAACATCTGTGGTTTATACTTTTTTAATATCAAAAGTATTCCTACATTAGGTTAAGATTTTCCATCCAATCACTGTATAAACATCTATGATGTAGCATAATCTCACATGCATTTGGATATTATGGGTCAATCCAAAGGATATTTTTCTTTCACTGATCTAGGTCTGAGGGAGACCCAACTGTACAAATTGATCTTTCATTTTTATTTGTCTTAACCCAATCAAAATGGGTATATTTATAGTAACTCACACTGTCCCTGCAGCGGTAGTAGAGTTTCTGCAGCTGGTCGTTTTTCACCAGTTCCACAGTAAGTGTGCCATCCATGTAGAAATCCCAGATGTCCTGGTCCTCCTGACACTTCAGCAAGTCTACAAACACAACATGTAAGGTGTGGTTGTTGATCAATGGGCATGCAATATGTTTTATGGATTTATAATTATAACAAAAATCTCTTTCATGCAACACTCACATACAGATTACTGGGATGGTTTTATCACTCCGTATTTTTAAAACCCAGGAAGTCATTGAAGACTTGACAGAGAAGCCAGAAGATATTTAAAACAAGAAGTCATTAAACTAACACTGTAGAAAGGTAAGAAGACTTTAAATGCTGAGGAATATAGGGAGGCTGTGGGAATATAGCTCCTCTGGGTCTTTTTGAACTTTCTGTAACGCAAGGCATAGACAAAAGGGACATTTGACTCATAACCGATACTATAGGTGGACAATAATGTTAAAATCAACAATATACTAAAGATTTCTGTATATTTCATATATGGCTCCATGTTTATAATACAGCTAAGACTTCTATGAACACACACTACATAGGTCTTGTTACGGTTGCAAAGATAATGACTTACGTGACTTTGAGATCTCCTGATGATCGTCAAGATCAATCATTCTGCAGATGACGTGGAAGTATTTGAAGCCTACATTGAGAACTAGGTCACGCTCTTCTTCCACCAATTTCTCTATATTGCCCTTTGGCTGAACAAAAAATCTAATGCTTTATAAATAGGAAACATTATTTACCCTAAACATACATAAAAAAGACCTAACATTTAGCTCTACAATTTTGAGTCAGTTGTTGATATTTCTTATACTTTCCTATTGAACCAGATTTAATAACACAAATCACATGATGTTATAACTTGAACACACAATTAATGTGAGAAAAAATGTGCCATAGATTTAGGAAGGCAAGTACAAGAAATATTGTACTCACTCTTGTGCCAATTGGAAATACTACTGCTTTGAACATTTTACCACAAAACTAAACTGTTGCCTTTGAGCAATGAATTGTATACGGCAGTAGAAATATTTACATTGACTGTCAAATCAAAGAATTTAGAAATATTTATACCATGGCCATTGAATTTGTACTTGTTAATCAAAAACATTGGTCAATGTCTCAGACATCCTACTACTTAGATAATGGTGTCATGCAAAACAGTTTACATAGTTTGAATTCTAAGCAATGAAATATTAGCTTTTCATCAGCTTTATACATATTCAAAATCAATTACAAAAACACTGATATATATATGGCCATGGGTGATTACATCCCTCCTTGTTGAATAGTACAGTACAGGTTCGATTATCCGGACATGCTGCAACATATACATGTACAAGTAATTCTGATGGTTGGGATATTCGGATAGGCAGATTTTGAAGACCATTCATTCACTGCGCTGAAAGGCATTTATATGTGCAAATAATACTATGCACTAATGCTACCATCTGTGTCATAATGTAATATTCTTTGTATATATAAATGCATTAATCAAATTAGAAACCTTAACAAGAATATGCATTAATAAAATGTATAAACCTGAACAAGAATATTCTTTAAGTTTCAACAATCCTAGCAATCGAGGGTTGAGGGTGACTGATGCAGTTTGTAACCACTCCGAGAACACAAGCCTTTATTGTTGACTGTTTTGGTGTGATTAATCTTGCATAATGCTTTGCAACAGAGGTTAACTGCAGCATAATAAAATACAGTGAATGAAAAATGCAAGTGGAAAAAATAGGACATATTGGGTCCATTAAAAAGAATAGAACCTTGATGGGAGATCTGGATAATCCATATTTTTGGATAATCAAAAGCCGGATAATCGAACCTGTACAGCAAATAGGAGAATAAAGCAGCTTACATTTTCTTGAAGGGCTACTTCTGCCATGCGCTGGAGATATTGTTTATCCTAAAATAGCCAAAGCAGATGAAAGAGAAAAATAAGAAAAAAGCAAAATACAGGAAGTCATTTTAAATGTATTCAATATTGACAAACATCATCCCACACATGTCCAACGTCTGATACAACATTTAGAAAATAAAGGATCCCACCTAATCATGAACATCATATTGTAAGAATAATGGATATGATGGTTGCCATGGGTAGATGCATAAATGTAAATGTAAATGCATAAACCATATGGATTAAAATCATACATCATGCAAAGCATTTTAGTTTAAAAAAAAGAAGAAATTCCATTACTGCAACATAGTGTACATGACATAAATGTACAAGTCAGCTGCAAATATGTAAGTTGTATGTAAGTGCATGTCTTTAGAAAAAGATTGCCATGCAATAACTGAATAGTAGAGAATATTGTGCATTTGTATTTGGAAATAAAAAAAATTTCACCAAAGTATTGCATAAGAAATAGTAAGTTTTAATACTTTTTATCATATTAAAACCACTAGAAGAGAATAAATTTACATCTTCACGTGCAAGAATTGCAGCACTAAAATATCAACATTCCCATAGCTATGACAGATGATCAAGCATCTCAGTTAATAAGCATCTTTATAAATATCATGCTAGTATTTTTTTCCAAATACTTGAGTGACACAGTAGATGTACTTAAAGAAAAAGACAAACACAAGTTTGGCAAAGTTGATATTAGACTTGGATATTAGATCTTGTATCTGAGAAATGACATTGAGTTCAAATATGAGAGACGAATATACATGAAGTTTGCACAGAAAGTTTAAACGCCCCACAGGATCTTGCTCAGTAAGCTTTGTCTTCCATGAGCCTACTTACCAGAAGCAAGAGTGAGACAACTTACGTTTGCATGATTGTAACAGTCGACAGCCACCTGCCAAATGGACTCTTCATCCAAAGCGCCAACCACCTCCTGCAAAACCAACAACAGACATGTACATGGAAGTGGTGATGGGTTTGTATACCAGTATAGAGGTATCATATAGTCCTAATTGAGTTGGAAAAAGAATCTTTTATTAACAACACGATATATATTCTATTTGCAAAACCAAAAGAAGCCTAGCAAGTTCTGAAAATTCTATAACGGTGGTCGGTGCACAAAGACAATGGCTTAAAAATGTCTTTCAAGTTTGAAACTTGAGAAGATTTACAGTAGTCAGTTGAGATCACCTGAAAGAAATGAAAATACATGGACAAAATTAACAACAGAAATCAAATTTTATCATCTACTGATTAAAAAAATTCGGATATATTTTGATTGCAACATTAATATAGATTACATAACAAATTAATGGGCATGAAAATTCTTAAAAAAATTACATGTATTAAGTCAGAATTTTGAAAAGAAATGAAGAAGTGAGCTAACAACTACATGTAGTTACAAAAAGATTCAAACACAATAAAGATTATCAAGAAATTTCTACTCTGATATACATGTTAACCATTTTTGTTCTTCTACCCTATAAACTTGATTCAAACTTCAAAAGTAATAAACATGAGGGTTGTTGACAAAATATCATCATGAACCAATACGCTCTACTCCAATAGCCATAAAAGTCTCATGAGCCGAATAAATAGACTAATTTGTGAAAAGTGATGATACATCACAAATCTACTAAAGTGAAAAGGCTAATATGTTAGCAAATATATAGCCTTCTACGATATAAATTATGTGAACAAATCATTATCATGCTAACACACAAGTTTTAAAATAACCACCAGAATTGCACCTAAAATGTTGAATAATGAAGCTAAGATGAAATGAAGGAACAATAAAATACTTTGTGCATAATATGCTTTGAAAATTGAAGATTGTTGTACAATAGACTTACACGGTTGAGCCCCTAAAGAGAGATGACAGATGACCGTAATGTGGTTACAACAAATGATAAACAAAAAATACATGCACAAATACGATTTATAATTTAAAAGCAATATCTCATTAAAAGGCAATACAATTATTTAATTAAAATATTACATTTCTTTAACAAAATTATTACTTTGGATTACAATGAAATGCTCAGGTGAAGAGGTAATATAAAGACTTTTGCTAAAGAAATGTAACAAAGTAACAAATATTGTGAAACATCTAAAATTTGCTGCCATATAAAACATATACTGGGTTTACAACTTGTTTAAAAATAATGACTTTTAACAATAAAGAATCAAATTTAGTAGACAAATATGTAATATGTATAAGATTTCAAAAAGATATAAAGATATGTAAAAATATATAAATATGTAAATAGTTGTAAAATTGTAGAAATGACCCAATCAAGTGAGTACCTTGTTGACCAGAGCCGATGTTCCCAAGAAGGTCTCTCTTTGCTTTGTGAGGTAAATATGAGATACATGTTTGTTTAGTGTTAGATGTCTCACCTACGCTAAGCTCATTGTCAATGCTACAGTCAACTTCCAAAGCATGATAATAATTATGTATATCTCCATGGTAGCATGTATGTTTTGCGTTACAAATGGACTTAGTAGAAGAGCACAATATAGAGAATAAAGGAATATTTGTCCAGCATGTTAAATGTTAAGTATATCAACACTAGTAAGGACAACGACCATAGCTTGGGTTTGATGTCTACATATTTAGATGTCATTAGATAGTGATTTCTTAGCATCTGGATTCATCATATAAGGAAACTGACTCAAGTGCTTCTTTCATCATGTAGAAGTGACATTTCAGTGGACATACTTCCTGCTTCAGGCTTCGGTGGCAAAGTGCATCGATTATTGTGCTCAACCGGAACCACGGGAAGGCGTTCCCCCCGTTTTGAGGAGATTTCTATATGTGACTTGAAATTCGACCCATCAAATGAATCCATGCAAAAGCAAGGTGCACAACAGTCGGTGCACTTTGCCACAAAAGCCGAATGTCCACCAAAACTTTGCTCCTCGATGTTGAAAAAAAAGCATCTGCAGGATGGTTTTTTTTAATAAATTTCTTGTGATACATATTTTGGTACTGTAACATTTAAACATTTTGATTATTCTATGTAAAATCGTTTGCTGATGAGTTCACATTTTTAAAAGGGATGAAAACATGTAATGTAATTCTTCTGGAATCCATCCAGCCTAGTAGAGGTTTCATCATTATCAGATAAGTGTCGCCTTAAACGTAAACTCAGAAGCTATGGGCACGCAAGTCCCAAACCATGACCTCTAGCGCCTTTACCTTGCCAACCCCTTGTGGGTGGTGCGGATCACTAGTGAGTGTGTTTTCCTCAGTCAATGCTGTTATCAGTGTTCCAATCACGAACTTCAATTTCATGATCTGAATAACACAAATTCAGTGAACATCATATTAATAAGTGTTAATTGCTTATAACATATTCATAAATCAACCATAATGTTTTAAGAAATGAAGATGACAAATACTTATATCAATATTAAATTGATTAATTACATGGAAAAGAAAGAACACTAATATATGCTCCTTACATGAAGTATACATACTGTCTGAGGCTAGATATTTGTGTATCTCTTTAACGCAAGTTTATTACTGATTTTCCAAACAGCAAAATGTTTTAACGTAATAAGTAAGTGTACCTCTTTGTTATTACAACCCTTGAATGTGGCCCCACGCAGGATGAAGTTGACATAGTCACACACTTTGTTGTCAAAGATGACCAGCTGATTGTTAGGGTTACCCTAAAATGAACAGGAACTTTGACATATAAATAACATATATGAAAATATCAAGTGATTTGGTCTTCGAACAGCATCTGAATCTTCTGAATTATAGAGCTGATGAGTGCACAATTTATGTTAATTTTGGTTTCACAAACAAGTCTAAATCCTAATTTGCAGATATTTTCAAACACATTCAATGTATGTTGATAACATTTGATATACTTTCAAATTCTCCACAACTGTTTTATTAAGAGATTGTCCACAAGCATTTTTAATGTTTCTACATATTCTTGCATTTGAGAATATATTTCCAAAAGGGGGTGTTCAAGACGATGTGTATAAGGATGTTAGAATAGTGGTGGTCACTGTCACAATGAGAATTGGGGGACTGGGTCTGTCAGGACAGTGTGGATGCTATATACTGGTGCTATGGAGTGTTGTTGAATAGGTGGTTGAATAGCAGTTGTTGAGAGGACTGAGTTGGATGCTGATTGGATTAGAGGGTCAGGACGGGGAATGTGTATTGGAAGAACAGTGGTGGGTGGTGTCAGGGGTGGGAGAGCCATGACAGTGTGGATGCTGTAGATCTTGGCCCGTGCTATACTATGCAATATTTGTTACTGAACAGGTGTGAAGGAGAGGAGTATATACTATATACTGGGGGAATAGGCCATGTGAGTCGATAGCCTGTTATAGATTCTTTGGCCTACAGGTAGTTTAATATGCATAAATATATACAATGTAATCGCTGCAACTACTTACTTTGAATGCAAGTCTCTTATATACTTCTTATGGTGATGTATAACCCCATATAGGGCTGGGTATTCGTAACTATTGTAATTTCTAGCTTTTCTTACGTTTATTGTTATAATACTATGTCACATTAATAAAGAACATAAATCAATCAATCAAGACCTGTGTCTGGTATTACTTTTCAATCGTTTTTTTTTTTAAATTTCCAGCCATACTTACTGATGTGAACTCCACAAGAGTCTGGAAGAGCTCACACACGAGACCCATGGTGTTCTTGTTGATGGAGGAGTAGACGAGTGAGAGGAAGCGTGCTGTCTCAGCCACCAGGTTCACCGACTTGATGTTGTCTGGCTGCTCACGCAGATAGTCCTGGGGAAATATTCACATTTATGTGACTATAGGGTTTAATTTCACTCGGAGGCTCTCATATAATGACCATCGCGTGTCCAACATGCTTATATTCGTATTTCTAGCAATTATAATACAAGAAAGTAAGATCTGGTACTTGCGGTCATCAGAATATGGTCATTGGCAGTATTAAAATTGAAAATGTGTTAGTATATCATTTGTGTTGCACTAGTTTGAAACAATGATTCATACATGTCAATATATCACAAGTTGACAACAAGCACACCAGATGTGGTTAGTTTATGAAATGCTTGTCAACCCATGAATGTTTTAATGAACTGATGATTTATATCATTAGGATACCTCATATCTGCCAATAATAACAAAGCAGCTCCTCTCACTTGGCTTTGTCACACAGTGCAGTATAAAAATAATACAGTATCTTTTGAAAGCCATTTGATCCATCTTTGTCCACAGTTTGAAATATCTATCAACATTCTTTTTTGTTGTTTTTTAAAGTTAATTTTGTTATTTTGAACACAACAATGAAATATATTCAATGATATCACAGTTTGATCTTTAACGTTTGCTGCCCACCTGAAGTATCTTGTTCTGTCCATCACACATGAGTCCAAGCATCTTGAGCACAAGTTCAATGAAGCCGTCGTCCTTGTACTCGAGCTCCATACTATTCTGTAGAGCTAGGTATGCCATCTCCTCTATCTCAGCATCATCTACCTCCTGGAACAGACAAACGCTATCATGTTCATACATGTTATACATACTATGTACTACTTTGTAATTATCTTAGTTAGCATGCTTTCCCATTCATTATTCATCTAATTCTATATTAGCAGTTATGCACATGTTCTTTCTCTTCCCATTGGAAATAAATTTACAAGCATTGGTAACAAATATAAAACCCCCATAATGATCTATGAAAATCGGTATGCAACAAAAATGTCATTATGAAGGCAGGTACATGTAACTATCAGTAGTATTCAGTACCCTGTAAGATTTATACAAATCAGAACACATAACATTTGGATGACATTGGTGACATTGTGAGGATTGTAACATTTGAACATTTACATTTGCTAATTATCTGCATATTCTTAATTACTGCACATATGTGTGATTGAAGTGAGCGCACATCTGTGATCAAAATGTTTACCAATAAGAAAATGACAAAATCAATTTATTACACAAAACAACATTTTTTTTGTAATTTAAAAATGGTGAGGGCGTATTCCTCAATAGTCCATAAGAAGCATAGAATTTAAGTCACTTTGGTGCACATTTGTACCAAATGGGGAAAAAGTTTAGTAAATGAAAATGAGGGTTCTACTGTGGAGAGGTTGGTGTAAGTACTTTCCCGATGAACAAACCCCCACACACCTCGACTTGAACCTCTGGCACAGATGCGTGCATGGGCCCCACTTTGTTGTCCTTGTTGATGAGTGGCGTCTTATCATCTTTCTTGGCCCCCATAATGCTCCTCAGTTCCACACCATTGGGTTTCTCCTCCATGGGCACCACGGCCCCATAGTTGGTAGCCCCACCACCAGGCACCATCAAACTGGTGGTTCCTGAGGGAGACCCGAACATCTGGGAGCCGCCACCTTCAAGGGCACCAAGGAATTGTGAACCCTGAAAAAAAAAAAGATTTAGGAAAATTAATTTTGAGGGACTAAAATGCAAGTAAATACATGGCATACATATATTAGTGCTGTCGGGGCCACTAGATCTAAACATTTGAGGTGCTCTCTCAAAAGGATTCCAGGAATTGGGAACCTGAACATAATTGATAAGGATTCCAGTTGTTCAGTATATGTACATCTACTCTCAATAGGCTGATAAAGTGCCATTGTTGTATATCAAAATTGAGCCCACGTAATAAAATCATAAGTTCTTATTTTGAATTTATTTGTACGTGCGCTGTATGTATTCTTAATTTACCTGGAGTGACCGCTCGCTGCCCATTCGACTCTGGTTGCCATAGCGAGCTTTCAGCATCTGTGATGACTTCTGCAATGATCAGTTATAAGACTTAAATTAAGTCCATGAATATTTATTCAGCACCTTTGTCTCATGTTTCTTGGGAACTAAAATTGCCTCACCTTCTTTCAACTCAAATGTCTTTTTTACAATTCAATTTTACAGTACAATATGATTATATCAGTTCAATTGGAAGTGAGATTCAGGCAATCTTCACTTGAAGAACACAAACAACAGTGTGCATCTTTAGGATATCTTGGTCCATGTCCACCATGTTGCCTATCAATTAAGGTAAATTAAAGTCCAAGCCAACAAAAACATGGCGACGTCAGTAGATTTTTATTGATTATATTGTACATCAAACTTGTTTATTGTACTGGTTGCAGCATGTTATGAATGCTACTGATTCAAGTATAATGTAATGGAGATATTATAATATAGATATTAATCAAATTTGAAACAAAAAATATTGTAATATAAATATTAGATATTTTTTATATCTATTTTCCAGGCACTTAAAGCCTGTGTTAATAACAAATTCAAAATATGCTTACAATGTACATGTTATCAAAAACGTTGCAGAGTAAGGAACACAATACAGACAGGGTGAACTTCTTTTAGGTACAGCATAATTAATAGTTTTAACACACAAGTATATTGCACTTTTAATAAGTTATGATACATGTATATGATTGCATATTAGTTTAGCAACACATACATTTTATAAATCAGTATTATGATAAATGATTAGTGATGAAATTGATGAAACATACCATGTGTGAATCCTGAAACAAAATGCCTTGTATATCACTCAAAGAATGTCACTATTGGAAAATTGCATTCAAGATAAGCTAAATACTTAATATCATTTCTCATCACCCTTTAATTTTTTTTTACTAAGGGCGGGTGAGAGAGTTATGGTTCATATTATTGTCACAGAAAGAAAGACAATTTGTGCATGCTGTTGCCTTTAGTTACACCATACGACCATACGCAACTTACTGGCAACTCCTTTAATTTTCCTAAGGACAGGAATAACTGCAAAATAGTAAACTTTTTCGCTAAGATACAATTCACGCATATTCAACATCTTAAGACTAAGTTACTCTTCCAAATATGGTGTACCTTTTTGCCTTTCCCCTTGTTCATGAGACTCATTCGTGATCCCAACAGAGCAGAGCCCATCGGATTCGTAGCAAGCAACGTCTGTAAAGGTAAGCAAGCACAACTATACAAACATAATGATACAAATTTTGTAATACATCTAATTCATTTATGTCAAATGATTCATTTAGAACAAGGAATAATTTTCAATATGTGAATAATTCCTCAACATCATATTACCAGTATTTCATATTATAGAATTTAATATTAACTACACGTAGCTCTCACTGTAATATACAGTCAGGCTGCAAAGTATGCATTATACGTCAAAAGGCTGGTGTGCGGTTTATATGTTGTCTGACCTGAGCATTAGCATTGCCTGACTTCATGGCCTTCCTCAAAGCCTTGGCCTGCTCAATGGCTTCCTCCAGCTTGCTTTGGTGCTGCGCCATCAGAGCACGCCTACAGTAGGCACAGAACATTAAAATAATATACTAAAATCTATAGGAATTTGAAACGTAGATGAGATGCAGCCCAGACCTAATATATATATATTCACATATAATGCTTTGATGTTTCTTTGATGTTAAATCCACTTGTACCAAACTATCCACTTGTGCCAAACTTATATGTAATTCAAATGTAATGGACTGGCTATGGACTTTTGTGGTTTTGTTCCCTGCTACACAAAGACTATTTTTCTGCTGGCTTTTGCCCATTTTTATTCACATATTTACACCAAAGCACCACAGTAAAGTTCTGTTCTTTCAGTGTATGTTTAAGGAATTGTATAGTATATCTTTACACAATACACATACATGTATGTAGCAGTTTTCTGTCAACTGCGCACTTACTTTTCTTTGGTGGCCACAGAGCTGAGCTGCATGCGGTTCTTGACAGCAAAAAAGAACGTTTCCTCGCGAGTGCCCAAGAAATAATCAATCATCTTCTGCTGCACTTCCTCGTTGCCACAGAACAACATGGCCGACAGGAAAGCCAGCACCTACAGACAGAGACAGGAATACATTCAGTAGAACTAGTTAAGTAACACTGCATCATCCAAACCAAATTCATTTCAAAGTTATATTATAAACAATATCAAAAATGATTAATGGGTAAAGGCCTATCCCAAATATGGATTATATTAAACATCTACATGTAATTATTGATGGCGATATTGCTATTACCATTATGTATAAACAAGACTACATGTATATAATAACAAATCTGACAGAAACATTGTCATCTACATATATAGCAGCAGATGCGACACACGGAATGCATATATTTATTATAATTATTAGATGTACGTTTGTAAGTGTGAGTTGTAAAGTTAGTATTAAGTGTGAATTCAGTTATCTAGAAATCAGTTATTAAAAACATTTACCTCCCTGACTATGTCATCACTGTTTTTTGACAGATGCGGTAGCGTTCGCAGCATAGCATTTTCTTTATTTAGTGCATTTTGCACATCTTCAATTTGTTTTAATGCTCTGAAATAAAAAATAAAATTAATTAATTAACATTATCAGATGCTCTTGTTACTGAGCATCTCATGATTGTCTGACTATCACTAGGTAGAGGAGTCTATTAATCTGGCTGACAGAATATCTTAGTGAATATGAGACAGTACCAATTGTCTATTCATTTGTTTTTAGGTCCATTTTTCTGTTAGTTTATATGCGCCTGTCTCTTTTCTACCAATCTGGGTGATCCCTTTTACATGTAGTTTAAAACCAATGTTTGGTTTCACGTCTTCAGGCAGCTTTGTCTCTTATTCTTTACACTTTACTGGCACACTAGTCATTGATCTCTACTATTGCAACCAAAAAAAAAAGTAAACTCTTATATACTACAATGGATGTCGAATTGTTCCCAATGAAGTGAGGGCGAGCCAGACATCTACTCTAGTAAATACATGCATGAGCTTATTTTGAGCTTTATTGTAGGCTGCAATAGTAGCACTATTAAGTTCTTTTGACAACTTAAGGGTTAATATTCTCTCTTTCTGCCTGACTACTGTGTGGCTGTCTGTCCAGCTGTCTGTTTGCATGCCTTACTTTCGGTTGAGCTTGATGTTGGACTCCCAGTCATCCGGCAGTTTGACGCTCTCATTGTGGATGATTCCTCTCAGTAACTGCAGACACTTGATGTCTAGCTCTTCCTGCTTCAGCCGTAGCTGCTCATTTTGATGCGTGTAGGATGCGGAGATGCTATAAAAAATTGCATTAGTTTTCAGTTGTTGTTTTTTATTTTCAGATCATTGGGCTGGTTAACACCCTATAATATCCCTATATCCACATGAACATAACTAAATACTCATTTGTTGACTTGTTGGAGGCAGTGGGACTTTTGCATTAACCCTATTGGCTGTTTACTGTAACTGCTTCCACACATCTTATATTTTCTGCAGGTGGCCATCTGTTTAAGATATTACGTACTCTAGCTGTTTGTGACTATCTAATATTTTTTAAGTTGCTTCAGTTCTTGTACTTACTCAAGCTGTTCCACCAGCTTGCCGGCCATCCTGTACTTGAGGTATGGGTCCTTTTGCTTGCTGTCAATAAAGCAAGCCATGTGCTTTTGGAACTCATAGCCCAGAGGCAACTCCTCGTCACCGCCTATCTCTGAGTACTCTATATAAAAAATCATTTCAAAAGTTACCAAAAATCTTCCATTCTATGATTCTAATACTGGACACTTTTCGTTTACCGGGTAGGAACAATTTCGAAAATAAATAATCAAAAAGAAATATCTTATCGCTGATGCAATACTTTTTATAAAGGCAAAATGTATACATTTACCAAAGCTTTCAAATCTTAATATAAACAGCATTCTATTGTCCTAAAGATCTATCTACAAAGTATCAATAAAGGTAGTGGAAAATAATGATGAATATCAATAAGCTAATACAGTTCTTAATAAAAATATATCAATATCTAGTTTCTCAGCCATCGAATGCAAAATGAGCTTTGTACATGTACATGTACACACAATCATATTGCACATATATTTGATAGCTAACCAAATACATGAGCTTTTTGAAAATTGGAAAGCACATGAGCATGAGCATTTACTTTCCATTGTCACAACCACTTTGACAGTGGCCTGGCTGCCAGACTGCTGATTACTCACCTTTGTCACTGTTGAAGCCGATCTGTGACTTGAGGTCATTGAAGCCCCCATAAGCAGCAGAGTAGTTGATGGCGAATATATTGAGCTGGCTGTTGAGCTCCTCCTCCTGTTGGTACGCCTCCTCATAGACCTGTTAGAGAGGCAGGAAACAGACCAGGACAAGTCATTTATGGTACAATTGTCATTAAAATGTACCATGGCCCAGGGCCATTAAATTGAAATTTTCTCAAATTGGGGGGAGGGGGGGGGGGCTGTTACATGAGAGTGCAGTTACAACATAATTGTTAAGAAAATATAGGAAAAATAGGGGGGGAGGGCTGTTACACAAGGGTGGGCACTTGGATGGTCGTATACGTTATATAGATGATATATATAGTCAATAATTCAAAAATATCTACCAGTAGTGTATTAAAACATGTTGTAAGTATATGTCAAGTGCTCTACCAGCAACTACAAAAAAATAGCTTGAAGGTTGGACAGCTATTTTATAGTGTCATTTGTAGCCAAATAATACCAATATAATTCTTAATTGTAACATGGTATGATTAGGGAGTAAGAGCTGGAAAATTACTATGGGGCTATCTAGGAAATTCTTTGATATGCATGTCCAATTTGAATGAGAAAAAAACACCACACATTTATAGAATTAGGACTTATGCTAAGAAAAAGCATATCTGAATACATTCAAGAGTTTTGAAATCTTCAAAATTTTTAGTGGTCTCGTAAAGTGAAAATGACAATATAATGGGAGATTACCGACTAATACCCACATCTTTTAGCTAAGTTTTTATTCAAGTCCGATGTCTTAGCATAATTTCTTCTCCACAGTTGTAAAGTGGTATTGAAATTAAATAATTATTATTAAATTCTGTCAATTGTTGTAAATTGTATGAAAAAAGAGATCTTTTCGCATCTTGCTCCTGGAAACAAGTACATGTGTGTTCAAACTGGTTACCTTGCGTGCATCACTACGAGTGTCATGGCGCGCTGCACCTTGCCCGGCACCGTACTTGCCCTGGAACTCCTCCATCACCTATACAACAGCATTACACACATGGGGGCTCAATAACCTGGCTAATTGTACCATTTCAGCTGCATGAGCTGACCACACCAACTTCTGCTTTTGTAATAAAAAAGGTACCAGTTATATTTGATGCTGCTGCTATTTCTGCTGACTTAGCTCATGTTTTGTCATGCTTCTTGCGTTTGTATAGATTAAGGGTACTTTCAAATTTAAAAACTTTAATTCTGCAAAATGTTAATAACTTATTACAGAACACCGAACAGAAGTTTATATAAAAATGAGTTACATGTAGCAGATATTTTATACGTGAATCAATGTATCACACTGTTTTAATCTCTAACCTCTAGAATTAAAATTAGACATCTTGTATTTCCCTCACTGATCATTTGAAATGCATACACAGGTCTGTTCAGTCAAAAGAATTGTACCCATTGTGTGTGTGCATTAGTGGAAGTACGCTTACAATGATACAAATTCCTGTGAGCTAACAAGCGTATTGGCTTACACATCAGCAGTAATTGTAGGAATGTACTAGTTTAGTATAAATATTATTTTTACCTTTTATTCAGTTCAAGGAATTTAACACATCATAAAATAAATTGCCTTTTTGTTCTACATATCTTTATCACGGGGGTAAAAATTGATAGTAATAGTGATCAAAGGGTAATGCTTAAGGTAGATTCTCTCAAAAGAAATCTTTCGCATCACAAGATGTCATGTTAAAAATGATTGGATGATTTGTTCATTTATATAAAGTGCAATACTTTAAACATACAAAGATAACAACACATGGCAATTTGAATTATTGTGTGTAAATGTAATGAAGTCAACAGTAAAAAGGCCACACCGGAGTGATTGATCTAGAAATTGATGACGATCCGCACTAAGTTCCCATGCATAATAGACTATATCAAAATCAGAATAAGAATAACATACTTCTAATAACTATGATTTACATTAAATATCACTTAATTAAATATATTTTCATGCATAAAAAATATGGACTTTTATATCTATATGTGAAATTTTCTATACTGATAAAGGTTTCGCTATAAAAGTGATCTTTAAAAAGCCACATAGTCCTTAAGGTAACAAGGATATAATAAAGAAGCTACATGGTGACATAAATCATGCATTATACATTATAACATCAAGTAATTACAGTTCACAAGGAGTGACAATGCAAAATAGGTCATGTCATTATTTTACAATTAAAATACAGCATTACAAGATACTACATACAATTAACAATCTGTTAACACAGCATATACATCACTACTTTTAGCCATATATAGTGTGTAGCCAAAATATTCCTTAAAGCTCATACGCTTTTATATTAGGTTAAAATTGGTCGAGATTTCATACCCGTTTTGATGGAGAACACTTAACAAACATGCACACACGGCATTGGGTCATAAGCATAAGTGTGAGCACATGTTTGGTATATGATTTCATTAGGATATTTCCCATATATATGATCAGAATCCAACCATCGTTTTTAGTCTGTATATGCTGTGATAGATTTTTCCACATCTACAAACATAATACCTTTTGCAATTGCTCAGCACTTGCTGAATCCTTGCAAGCCAAAGTAGGATTATAAACATTAATCATATAAATCCATACTATTACTAATCAATACTAATTATTCAACATTATTTACACATCATTTACAAAATGATCTTCATCTCATACAAAGCTTAAGTATGCAAGAGAAATACCTGAAGAAATACAAACAGTTCCTACAAGAAGGTACAAAATAGTTAAGTAAGCAATAGAAATGTTAGCAATATGTCTGATGTTGTTAATCACCAAACAAGAAACAATTGAGAGAAAGTAAGATTTAATGAAAATGCAAATAAAATAAATGTGTACAAGAATATGATGAGTTTTTGATGACATATTATCAGTTAAAAGTTATGTATATATATATTCTAAATTGTATGTGAAATTCCACTTTCTATAGTGCTCGACCACATAAGTGCTATCACATCTACACCACGTTTAATTATTGAATTTTTAACACATAATATTGTTCAGTTACTGTAACTACACATCAATATTCTTTACATACAGCTGCCAATTAATTTTGTATTACTTTGATATACATATAAGTGTTAGAATAAACATATTAATAGGCTAGATATGCCAGATGTGGAATTCTTTAATTCTTAATCGAGAAAGCTTTGGACATCTGTCCATAGGTAAAATAAACATAACCCTGTTTAAGAACTGCCAAAAATGCACATAATTCTTCAAATTTATTTCTAGTATTTGTAACCTCTGAATGAACACAATTGTATTTTTAAATGGTAATGTAGTTACAGTAAGACAAATGTTGATCTGGGTGAGCAAATACTTTAATTAAGCACATTTTATTTTGTGGTGTTTGTACATGTAGTACCTGAGTGGGCAGCGTACTGGATGACAGCAGCACATTCATGCAGCTCACCATCGTCTTCATGTGACTCTCATTCTTCACCAGTGGACCCACTGCGTTTGTGAAGTTCTGCAAAATACATCAACACTCAATTTATTTATAAACAAAATTAATATATAATTATATAAAAAAAAGCCTGCATAGTGTATCAGCATTTACTATATGATACTTCTGGGATTCCTATCTCCACAGTTATGTTTAACCATATGGGACCTTTAGATTCATTTATCATACATTTCAACCACAGTTACATAGTTATTGGCTTTTACATAAACGAACGCCACTCATAATTAATGAGGGAATGCTCCATAGGAAATTCTGTAAAGGTAACATGTGTGCCTATGATCTTGTATGAATTGTAAAGCAATTCAAGTGGAATACATCCAGATGAACTATAACTATAAAGCCAATCACATGCCTGTTTCAACATTATTACAAATATATATACATACATGTATATATATATATGCTGCACCATTTTAAGTAGAAGAGGAGATACACATATGATTATAATCTGTGTACAGTTTAAAAAGCTACTATAAAATTTGAAATACCAGTAAGTTGACCTTGCAAGTTTCTTTGCGAGTTCTGTAATGATGCCTGCGATGCAGCATTTCTTGAAGATTAAAACCCGCACCCACACCAATATAAGAATTTAAAAGCCACATCCATATCCGTAGTAAAATTGACAATTCACTTTGCATTTTGTATTTAAATTCAATGTAAGTTGACACAATAAGATTTTGCATAGCAGAGCAGAGATAATATGTCAACTTACAACCAGTGACTCTGCTAGTTTGTTGACTTCCTGTGTTTCATTAGGGTAGTTCTCACTGTCCTGTTGATAGTACGTTCCAAAGAACACCTAGAATATGACATATAAAAATCTCAATACTGAGCTCATTACATTATTAATTTGAACTGATTAAGTTTGAATATTGATTGTTGAAAACTACAAAACATACATTGACAAGATGAAATTTGTAGGATTCTTTATACATTAATGATTTCTGTCTAAAATATACAACTTTTCTGCAATACTCTCATTACCAACAAGTGTACATGTACCTGTAACAGTGGCATAATAGCCTCAAACACATAGTGGAGGGAGCCATGGTGAACCTTCCAGTCCGTGTGACCTGCCTGCTCACTGCAAGGAGGAAGTACTAATGTTTATCTCTTTGTTGTTGGGATGTCTTATTAGTTTTTCATTCTATATAAATGATTTACATAATTTCAAGATATAAGTCCAATTTTTCAGCAGTAGTCATCTGGCTTTCATCTAAGAATGATTGTGATGTATGTTACATGACATTGTATGGTGCCAATTACAGACACCATTTTGTCTTGATTACTGCAGTTCCCTATAGAAAAGAGATGAGTTCAGTAATATGGGGCTTTCATGTTTAATCTTTTACTGAAAAAAAGAATTAAAAGGCACACACTTTACATGTGTTTGTGTTTGTGTTTTTATTATATTTACTCATCAGATTAACACATTTGGTGATTTATGCCACAATGTTTTAAGGGAAACATATCTGTTTATGTTAATATACAATGCTTGCACAATAAAGATACTTTATAATCACAATCACAGCTTATTATATAACTATTATTCATAAGACTTGCTTTAATTACATAAAATGGTTTAGTAAAAAAATGTTTTCCCCCATACATGTATCAAGCCAATCTACAACAATGTAAAAATCCTTCTTCACTAAGACATATTTTAGTATCTATAAAAAATGACAAAATTCATAATTATTATCACAGAAAATTAAGGACAAAATGTATTCATTTTAAGCACATTGGCACATGGTACAATGTAAGAGCTAGGCTACCAATGAATACCATGGGTTAATATTAGTTATTATGCTACATGTATAAACATTTAACATAAATGTAATCTGAGTAAAATAAAACAATAAGAACAAAATGTAAGAACAGAAAAGAAAATTACACTTTATACACATTATCATATGTAAGTAAAAACATTGAGATTTAGTGATTTAAAACTTTTTTTAATTAGAAATACGCTTGGAATAAGATGATTTAATTATGAGTTTAATATTTTATTTATTCCATCTATGTTAAGTAAAAAAAAATAAGACCATACGAATAATATAATAATATAATAATAATCTAATTTGAAAGAGATATGAATAAAAATTCTGACCATTTAAAATAAGTTATTATGGTTGAAAATGCATTAGTTTAAGATCTACCATAGCATAATTTCTGTGCTTAATTTATACAAGAATGAAAGGTATATTTGTATGATAATCTAGAATATAAAATTATTCATCTTACTAAAACTCAAGGGTGCAGGCTAAAAGCAAAAGAATCACCATAATGGCTCAAATATGCAATTACTATATGCACTGGCATTGAAATGACTAACACATATTGTAGTGTTACTTATATGTATCATTAGTAAAAAATTTACAACTAATTTGCCAAGTAAAAGGTTGCTGGCATGACTTGAACCACAGACGTCTCTAGACAAGGATGTTTGTATTACTATACAAATAAATAATTATGCAAATGACTTAAGTAAGACTCAAGACAATGGAAATTCACTTAAAAAGTATGATACATAATCAAGTAATATCTGTGCATTGTTTTAGTAGTGTTAGATAACATCATTCCCATAACAAAGTTTAGTATATATTTACAATATCTTCACTATACCACTGGATATTACTTGCAAGAAACGGACGTTTCATATGACATCCGCCATATTTCTTCAGTATGACACTTGATTCGTACATCATAGTGATGTGTCCCCAAGATGGGCGGCGTTACTTGGGTGCTGCTCTGCCAGGGCGGGGTCACACGCAGATAAGAGTTCCAGTTTAAGTCCCCTTTTCTGTTTAAGAAAGCTTGATGAAGTCTCTCATAAATTGCCTCTCTTGCACCCTGTTTGAACCACCTTGATTCTCTGTCCAGGATGTCTGTTGTTTCCATGCTGAAAGAATGTCCTTGGTTCTGCTGAATATGATGGAAGACTGCACAAGAGTACCCACTAGTAGTGCTGGCTCTCTGGTGTTGTTTAAACCTTTCTTTCAATGGTTGGCTAGTTTCTCAAATGTAGGTGTTATTGCATTGGGGGTCCTCACAATTCAGTCTATATATAATGTTGGATCTTATGTCTTCTTTTAGGGTGTACCAGTTTCTGCCTCAAGGTGGTGTAGGGTTTGAAATTGGTAGAGATGTTATGAGACTGGAAGTCTTCTTAATGTTTCGGATATGCCGCTGATGTACATGTATGTTAGGGTAACATTGGTGGTCTTCTTTCTTTCTATTGAACAGGTGTTCTTGTTCTTCTTTTTTGACTCCCCTGTTGGTTTAAGGGCCTTGTTAAAACACCACTTTTGATAACCTGCACTTGGTTACAGCACCATAGAGATGTTGATGTTCAACTGTGATTTTTTTCCTCTGAGGGAACAATGGTATTGGCTCCACGGTACAAGGTTCTTATGACCCCGTGTTTCTGTTCAAGTAGATAGTGGGATTCAAATGCCAGGTGGTGAACAGTATGGGTGGGTTTTCTGTCCACCTCCACCTCAATACAGCCATCTTCATTCATCAATAGTTAGAGTCCAAAAAGACAGTGTACCATTCATGCTATCTTCTTGGGTGAACTGAATTATAGTATCTATCTGGATGATGCGGGTAAAAAATTTATCAAGCACTCATATTTTTTAACTCAGGTTTAACATCAGGAAAAGAATAGAGGGGGCTCTTCATTGGACTTCGTATGGGACCGGTCCTGGCAGAGCAGCACCCAAGTAACCACCCATCATGGGGTTACGTCACTATGTCATACTAATCACGTGTCACACTGAGGAAATATGGTGGATGCCATATGAAACATCTGTTTCTTGTAATTAATATCCAGTGGTAAAGTGTAAATATTGTACATGTATATATACATTGTTCATATATCAGTTAACCTGGATGAATAAATTTCACAATATTATTAAAGTCTATTAGTATACTTCGATAAAGTTATCTTGCAAATGGTACAGAGAAGCACATCAAATTAAATACAACATGTATAAAGTAACCTTTGCATACAGTGTATCTAATAATTGTGGGTCCTCAAGAACTTTGTCAACAAATTCTTGCACTTTGGTGTTGTTGCCAAATTCTTTCATTTTGGTGATGTCACTGCTAAATCAACAAAGGAAGTAACCAAGTAAATCATGTTGCAATTCATGCATAAACTGCATCAAAGAATGGCTTAAAGATATTCTTTTTAAAGACATGTTATTATTTCTCTATTTTTCTAGTGTTACATTTGGATGAATGAAATTATGTTTAATGTTAAACACAACATCATATGATCATATTCAACAAAATAAATAAATGAGCTGTAGGAGTGAGTCCTTTTTAACAATAAAAATAATTGCTTCAGCAATGATTCTCAATCAGATCAAATGATCGATGGGTTTGGCACATGCACATTCATATATATTTCTCACTTGTCACTATGAATAAGAGTTGTCTTTGGCTCCAATACAGAGATCTATCAGGGTCAGGATTAGCCACTCATCCGCTTGTATTGACGAGTAAAATCTTGTGGAGGACGAGTAGAATGTTTTAGCAACTCATCCTTTTGACAAATAACAATTCTGGTCAGTTTGCCTAACAAATATAGAGCTTTGTGCAAGGAGGACGAGTACATTTTTTGCAGGACGAGTAGATATTTGAGGGCTACTCGTCCTGCAGGACGAGTAGCACTTTTCCACCTAATCCTGACTCTGTCTATTTTCACCAAAATAGCTGTTTGTGTTTTTGCCAGATCATTGAAGTGCAGATTAGAGTAAAAATAAAGTACTAACAAATCCTGAAAAGTAACTTCCATAACAGGGATTCAAAGTTTGGAATCATCAAATCTTTATCACAACATATCGACAGTCAATTATGCCATGGTAGCAGAGAAGTTAGTAGAAATAAAATAGTGACAGATCCAGGATTCACTCAGAGGGGAGCCTTCTTATACACATGCAACCTCAAGATGATGTAGATCAGGGACCTAGTCATAATGATAAATAATTCAAATTTGAAAGGAAGGCACCTATGGACACCTCAGGGATCTGCCACGGAAATTCTATTATGTCTTTTAAAACAGTCTGAAGTGTTAATGTAATATGTTTTAAAGATAACAAACTTCTGTTTTCCTTAAACATTGTTATTCAAGAACTTCAGTAAAACCTCGCCATTGGGACACCTCACTAACATGGACAACTCGCAATTAGAATGCCCTTTCCTTCTCCCATTTGCTACATGAAGTCCCTAGAAAGGTTTCAAAAAGAGGAACATCTCACCACTAGTTGGGAACACTTTTCCTACTCCCCACCAATGTCCCTAATTGCGAGGTTTTATTTGCAACTTTTGCAGTTATGATTTTCATAATAAGCATATTAGTATTGCTTTTGAAAACATCAATGTGATTGTATTCTGGAAAATTGTGTGACAATACACATGAATAGTCTGTGCATTCAAATTTGAGTTTCATAAAATCAGTAAGTCAGACCTTAAACAAACATAACTTGTTATTCCACTTTCTTAATTGAAAGCATTAACCATTATGAATGGTGCAATACTTTTAACACATCTAGCCTTTATACACATGTAGGGCAAAAAATGAATACACCAGTGTATACACTTATCATTTAAATTAAAAGAAGACTATCAAGATTTGAGTGCTGAATGAGTGAGACAGCACACGCAATGCCTGCAACATTTCATCCATGTGTTTTGTGTGTAACTATTGAAATCCAGATTCAAACTATTTACATATTAAAATGTATCTAAAATGTCTCAAGACCTTTTGATCCAAGATGCCATCGCAGGATCACTAAAACATAAATGACAAAACATAATATATAATATATAAATTATACTTTTTACTCACAAATTGTAGGAACAAGATGGATGTTTCACCAAGCCTATTTCTAACAAAAACGTGAACACATTAGTACACTTCACAGTGCATGCTGATGGACATCAACTATTGACAAACACCTAAAATAATTGCAATACATTGCAACACAAACATGCAACATTGTGGCCAATGCAACGAACACAGATGAGGATGTTCACACAACAAAGAGTTGCTAGTAAATGCTAGAACATGCTAGAACCTTGCTGTAAGCTGTGGCTTGCCCTGTTCAAGTGGAGGCAGAGGAGAAGATATTCCTGTTGATTGCTGCTGCCCGCTATGATGCAGCGCACAAAAAGAGCAAAACAATGAAAAAGTGTTTTTTTAAAACTTTAGTTGTATGCAAAATAAGTAATATGGAAACACACAGAAGATCACTTAAATATCTTGCAAGTTGATTTTCATTTTTGTATTGTGAAAATAGAGACTTTTTTTCATTTGCTATTGATTCAGAAACAAATCAGCACATTAATGGATTGACATTGTACATCTTAAAATAGCTCAATAATCGATGTATTGTTAGAATGTAATTGGATTTTAGAATCTAAATCATAGTACATGTAAATGCGATATTTGCATCACTTTGACATGTAATTGCAATATTATTCAAGCAAAACTTTTTAAGCAATAAAACTTTGTCAGGTATTTTCAATAGTTACATATATTTATAAAATTTTACAGTACAAGCAAAAGAAAGAGGTCACAGGAAACTTTACCTGTATATACATCACTATATGTATAACAATCTCATGTCTCTTACTTGATGAATCAAATGATATTCAGAATTTGGACTAACTTAAAGATGGCATCACAATATAAACTGTACATGAACCAATGTGTAACATTGGGAAGAAGAATACGGAAATGGCATACAATTTCTGATCAATAGAAATGTAAATGTAAAATTGGTATAATTCTAAAGCATTGGTATCCACACCACAGAAGATAAATGAAGATAAAAATATTAATAGTCAATAACATTGTTCTCACAACAAATAAAAAAGGGGCCTAGCATAATGTATATGCTTATTAATTGATATAGACATTGATTGGGACATTTATCAATGTACACAACAAAGTGATGTGACAACCTCACCTTTGGTTGGGTGCATAAAGAATAATGACGAAAAATGTCAACACCATGCATCATATAATCCACTGTCTAAGCACGATACCTTTTGCTGGGTGGTTTCCTCAGCAGCTGTTTCACCATGTTGGGCTCATCAGTGGCATACTTTGCCAGGCTCGCAAACAGATCATTGAGGCTCATCAGGAATTCCCACATTTTTCTGCATAGCATAAATAAGCAATCAAACATCATAAAATTCATCAAATAATGCAAGACTGTTTCAATAAAACATAAATTTTGTGGTAAACTAGTTATGTTGGTGCTTTTTTAGGTTAAGGTCAGATGCAGTGGCAGATTGTTGTGCCTTTCGAGGTAAAATTGTCCAAGTTTAAAGTAGGTAGAAACTAAGGTCTCATCGGGATATCTCTGGGGGCATATGTTCTGTATGCCATTTGAAATGCTGAATATGTCAGACCTGTATGTACATTTTTCACATACAATCTGTGACATTTCAGGCATATTGCAACTTCTCAAAACTAGGATAAGTCCAGGGGATAAGTACCCATTAGATTTACATGTGCAATGTATTCATAAAATAATGAAGTAGCAGTATTGCATAAAAAAGTGATGCAGATATGTGGATTGTTTATAGTGGTTATAGACGTCATTTTTTCCATGTGGACATTTTATGGACAAGGTCTAAACCGATGTTACATGCTTAAAAGTAGGGTTCTCACAAGTGCAAAATTTTAAACCCGGGTATCTGAGCCACCAAGCCCGACCCATTGGTACCCGATCATAACACTATGTGCAAGTCATTACTTGTTAATTCAGACAAGTAATGGGCTATCCGGGGAGTATATAACACTGTTTAAATGCTAATTGGCTCTCCTAACCAATATAGATGCTACAGAACCCTTTGTCTTACCAGGGAGTAGCATTTATCAAGTAATAGTCAATTATGTATTAACTGCCAGTTACTGGGTCCTCTTGGGAGGCACCTTACACTCAGGACCAATTGGCTTTTCTTAACTGGTATATAGCCTTTGGGCGAGTGCACATTGTTTATGCACATGTAGCGTAAAAAAAATGGCAGCGCCCAGTGAAAATTACTTTCAAATTATTCAGGTACTTGTGTAGCATACTTGAACCCGCGGGTATGCCAAACCAACTCCGTGATCGGGTACCTGATACCTTCAGGCAGACCGTACTTTAAAGACACAAAAAACTGCACATACTCATCATGTGGGAGGTCTCCAGAGCCGCTATCAATCATTCCACTCGCCGTGTTGAGATAGACCCAGAGGAAGAATCGTGCATACGGACGCTTCAGGTTGCTGTCGACACTCTTGTCATTGAGCACATCAAGTAGCTCGCTGATGGGGAAGATTGTCTGGCAGATGGACTCTATGAAACGGTTTTCACCCTGTGATAGTAGAGTGCATGGTCAAAAGTTAATAAGTCCTCAAACTGTAAGTGTAAATCATAATGTATGACTTTAACAATATTCTTTCTATACACTCCCACATACACTCACCACATCATTAACATTACCTTGCACCTTGTCATGCTGAATTTCTCGAATTCCTGAGGAGCATATAGTGCTTTCCAACAATAGAGCAAAGCTATCATAACTAAAAGATCCTAGCAACAGTTGTACATGTAAATGTCTTTGAGCATTTACAAATAAATAAAATATGCAACTATAATGGAACTATTTACATGTATAATACCTAAGTGCATGCAAACCAACTAAAAGATGACCATATTGTTTATGAGTTGAGATGTAGCAGCACATGTGGCAAGCAGGTCGCCAATTCAGATGTACTCCATAACAAGGTATACCTCAAGAATATGATCTGGTGCCCATCATTCCAGTATTCTAAATCAAATATCATTTATGATTTGGTGTCTTGCATTACCTCAGCACATGTGGCAAGCAAGTCTACCAATGAGATAAGGTAGTCAAGCTGTGGCGAATCTCCTTTTCCCTCGAGCAGGCGCCGGCGTGCATCAGCCGGTTGGTCAATCAGCTGCAGCATACACAACAGTTATTAGATAAACATTACAAATACTGCATTTTTTTCTTCCATCTGTATCCACATAAACATATAGGCTAGAGAAAACAGGTTGTTTATGGGGTATCTAGTTCACATTAGTCAAACCTTAGTCTAGAACAACGAGGTATTGCTAAGCTTCACAATCATGAGAAAACTACCTTAGTACAAGCTCAGCCCATTTGTTGGGATTCTATATCTATTGCAATATGAATTAATAATACGTAAAAGAAACTGTTATATGGTATAAAAAGAACCTAACCGTTAACACATTACATAGGTATTATGAGGTCAGCAGGCCAGACTGACACATGGATGTTAGAGGTAGTCTAACTAGCTGTACGACAAAAGATATAAGTGTTGTGTCTATGTATTTTAGTTAGTTGCATCAATAATAAAGCATCCCATACATAATTCTAGTTTCCTCTATGATAGTCATAGAGATGTCAGGAATTGAACCCGAGACCTTTCCCAGACCTCTCACAAAATTGGATATAACCCAAATATCACACACCTGTGCCACCTCGGAACGGTACTGCATGAAGTATTTCATCACATAGCCCTGATTACGCTTCAGCGGCAAGTCCAGCTCCTCCACTAAACATAGTTTCACTTTGTCAGTTAAAAATTATTTGCATGCAACTCATAGGGTGTGCATGAGTAAGTCTAACACATGGTAATTGACTTATGAGCTCATATCATTGCATAAAATGTTGTGATTTGATAGTTTCAATATCGAATATATATGTAAGATCAAAATAGAACCAAGGCAACTACAAGAAATATTTGACTGATCCTAATAAAATTTAGTTTCTGCTGAAGGTTTTGATATGCTTGATAACAATTCTTAACAAACATGAATGAAATCTTATTGAATAATCCCCTAATTATGTATGAGGTAAAATAAGCACCTTTGACAATGGTGTTGAGTAGGTCCAGCAGGTGTGGCACCTTTGGTGTCATGTGTCTGCACAAGCTGCATGATGCGCTGCACCTGGGTGGGCAGTATCTTCAGGCATGTGTGCTTGTTGCCTGTAAACACCTGGAACACAAACACACCTCTATAGTGTAAGAATCGCAGCTCAGCAAAACATGTTCCATGGGTGACTATGTAAACTCTTGAACTTTATATTAAAGAAAAATACCTCTGCCAGTGCGAGCGCCATTTGGACTTCGGCCCCCTGGATGTTGAGTAGCAGGTCCATACGGTCAAAGAGGCGCATCTGGATGGTGTGGTTGCCACGTGCCATTACACGCAGCAATGTGAAGCATTTTTCAAATGTCTTTCGCGTGCCATCATACTGGGTCTGTAATGTGAAAGCACAGGCCATGGTTTCTGTAATATAAACCAAAGATTTTCCAATTGTATTGTAAGTTTTCCTTTGAGCATTTGTTAGGTATCCTATAACTTTGAAAACTTTTGTTCCTAGAATGATTTGAGATGTGATGTCATCAAAGGTCAAGTCACATACAAATGTAGTTGCGTACAACAGCGTAGAAGAAACTTTCATCGTGCTACATATTTGTTTTGGTACCAATTTGATTAAAGAGAATAATCCCAACATTTTGCAAGTGTCACTGAAAATCAATTCATGTGTATCTAAAATTGTAGAATTTAACAATTAATTTTATTCAAGAGTACATTTCAACTTATTTCTGAGTATCAAATCTATAAAGACTTCTATTGAAAATACAACTTTAGTCAATAAAAAGATACAAGCTGTGAAAACATCAGATAAATCACTTGCTGGCCAGTCACATTAGTGCTACCCCCTCTTTACCACATGTAATCGTAGACAGAATATTTCTACTATTCGCCCCACGATCACACAATATGTCTTTGCTAAATGTATACTCACACTATTACGGACGTGCCTCGAAACTGGGTGTCTTTTTTCACATTTTTGGTATATTGCTGGGTGTCTTTTTTCACATTTTTGGTATATTCTGGGTGTCTTTTTTCACATTTTTGGTATATTTCAGGGTGTCTTTTTCACATTTTTAGTATATTTATCAGGATAAAGAAATATTGATAGTCATTATATTCATTCTTGATATCTACATGTACTAGAATCTGAGTTTGATATATTAGGGTGTTACCTTTTTTCGGATATTGGTATATTGGTGGGTCACATCTTCTCAGATATTGGTATATTGTGGGTCACTTTTTCTCAAAAATAGATATATAATAATGGTGGGTGCCATTTTCAACCTGTCCGAGGCACATCTGTACCCATTTTCTGATCAAGACCCCCCACCCCCCCCCCCGAGGTGACAGCATACAACTAGTGGCGCAACCATCAAAATCTTGCTGTGCAATGATTCACCACTTATTGCGTAGTTAATTGTTGCATGATGGACAGAAACCTATTGTGAGAATGCCAGTGGTTTGATGGGCCAAATATTTAAACTACAACTATGGTAAAGGAGGTAGCAGCTCCAGTGTGACTAGCCCTTATGCCAATGTGATTTGGGTCATTAAAATACACCTTTTGAGATCAATTTCCAATTGCTTCACGTGATAAAATGTGTAGAGAAAAATGGTACATAATTATTCATATATGCGTATTTACATATCTATATGAAAATATACATCGCATTAATAACTTAATGCTTTTATTGGGAAAGGACAGTTCTATATTTTGAAAAAAAGCAATCTCTAATTCTTGAAAGACATCCATGGTAGGAAACACAATCTATTTATCTTTCTTACCGTGTTCTTAAAAAGATGAGTAGGAAGGAATGAAGTGAAAAATGTTAGTAATGTTACATAGCGTACATACAGTTACTTTACAATTGCACATAAAACTAAATTGCCAGTATCTAATCCTGCATAGTTTTAGTTTAACATAATCTATTTGAATATTACACATGTGCATCAATTATTCTTAACAGTCAACTGTAATAATTCAAATCATATACTTTTCATCTTGAATTATGGTAGAAAAGCTTTGTGATTAACACAACACCCTATATATCATTCACTATAATCTAGGTATAAAAAAACCTCTGTACTATAAGTAAATCATGACTGTAACATACCAGAAGGCCTACGTCAATCTCCTGAGACAATATATCAAACACCAATGGCACTACGTCTGAAAAAGACCAAAGCCCTCTCACTGAATTGTATATATGTATATTACGATCAAACCTATTTCATGATTAACTGTATGTATTGCAAATGTTACAAAATCAAATAGGCACAAGCAAAACATTTTAGCCATGCTTTTCTTATATTGTTAGAACTAGAATGTGGCTTCATGCGCCTTCAAGTATATCATGCTATTTCATATACTGTGGATTACTACTGAAATCATCCATAATCACGCCATTTTTTAACTGTATTCATCAATAACAAAAACCAACATTGGGGCTACATTTTCATAACAATACACATCTTACCGTGGTTATAGAGGATGTTTTGGTTCATGGGATGTCTCTCTTCAGGCTCATCCTCCAGAGAACACATCCTACAATATGCACATTATTAAAAGCTTTTTTTTAAATTTATTTCTTTCTTGACTTGCACACATGACTCAAACCCAAGATAACAGATCTGGTTTAGTACAATGGACTAGGACAAAAAATTACTAGTCCTACTAAAATACTACACGTTCTACCCATGCTCTACACAGACTTTCATGCATCCATAAAAAGTCTAGACGTAGGTAAGTTTATTTATACTAAATTTCCAAGACCCAGTCATTCAAAATCTCAACAAATATATCTATGATTCTCTAGATGTTGATATCTAATAACAATGAAAAGATGGTTGTTTGAAGCACAGGTAAGTTATAATTCGTGCTCGTCCTGTATGTTTGATCCTAGTATCTAGTAGATAGGTCTGGGGCATTGCCAACCCACCTGATATACATATTGCAAATAGATCTAGAGTACATGCCAAATGCCAACTATTTGCACAACTCACCAAAATTAATGAAAGCAAAAATCAGGTGCCAAACCAGTTCATACTGTCATCTGTATCTAATGTCTCTCTCGAGAGCTCTTTCGAAGGAGGTCTGAGTTGTAACTAAAATGTGGTTGGTTGCACGTCGTCTCAATCTGTTGGGTCAACTATCTATACCATCCTAGTTTCAAAATTTTGGCAAGCTTGCGTATTCATTTCCACACTCTACCTGATGAGCCTGTCAAGCATGCCATTCATCTTTTCTGTCTGCTCTGCCGACATCTTTGCAGCCTTCAGTCGTGTGATCACTGGTAATATCTCTTCCAGTTCTCGAAGAACGGCCACAGACCCGTCGGTGATCAGCACCTGAAATAAGGTAGAGAATACTTTACTATGAGAGTAGATACCACCAGATCCACCAACACTTCACATCTTAAAAGAAAAGCTATTATGTAATACTGCAAAATCCAAAAAACACATTTATACTCTCCTCTCTTTCATCAAAAACACATTAAATTTTAAACCTGAAGCACCACTGTACTTTTGAAAGGCCTGAACCATTACATCTCCATGCGCAGTATATAGCTGTGATTCAAAAGTCCTAATATCTGTGGAAGTACATGTAATTTCAAAAATCCAACCAATCAGAAGCCCCACTGCTGAAATGTTCAGCGGTATTAATACTGTGATTTTGAATTTTTGGCACTGCTGCCATTAGTTCCGTGGGATTAGGTATGTCTAACCCACGGCTTAAAATTATCAACATGGACTTCTGAAGGCAGTGTGAATAATAAAGTCGTGTAACTGAGGCTGGAACCATAAATATTGGGATCATGACATATGTACATTTGCTTATTGGACCAATTAATTTGCTCTTTAGATGGTTGTACTGACCTGAGCTTGGACTGCTCGCTTGAAGAGGTTGTCATGAGCAGAGTAGTAGCGGTTTAGAAGATGCATTGACTGCACAACCATCTTGTCATACTCATAGTGTGACAGATCCTACAAGACATATATGTATACCGTTACAGTCTATCCTGATCCACCATTTAACTAATCTTGTAGGACACATTTTATACAACACATAGATGTATAGTGCATGATCAGAATCAAACAACATTTTACATGTAAATATAATTCAAAGAAAGAGTTAGTCTCTCACTTCAACTTCAATTTATTCACATTTAAAAGATGCAATTATGACTTATACTAGTGGAGATGTATTACTTGAAAATAAATCTTGCTAAACAATATCTAAATGTGGTTAATTTAAACTGTAAATAATTTCAAGCACTCACCAGTAATACTTCGACAAGATTGACACCCAGACCCTGAAAGTAAGACGAGGCATCGAAGATCTCCTTCAGTTTAGCAATAGCATGCTTGTTGGTCCTGAAAATGGATGGTCAGATAAAATAAGCTACTATTTATCATTTTTCTTTTCATTTATAACAATGTAACACATTACATAAGGCTATAACCCTTCAAACTTTCATAAAATAAAGGAACTGAGAAAGTATAGTCCCATGATTCATATTACTCAAATTCACTTTGGAAATTACACAAGAAAACAAACTAAATTTTCCAAATAAAAACATTACCACTCCCATTGATAAAAACCTGAAAGCCCGCAAGTAAGAGAAAGACATGTACAATGGCCTATATAGTGTGGTATACATTTATGTTAGTCATATAAACTCACTGTGGGTTGTCATAGATGTCGTAAGAATCTGAGAGGAGAGGACCAAGCTCTGGAGGTGATATGCCCACATCATGGTGGGCCCGACGGTATGTTTCCTTGTACTCCTGGATGAATTGCTGCAAGGAGATAGAAAATGCTGTTTGCCTTTTGCATTCTTCTCTAGTAGGTTGATCATCATTTGGAAATCAAGTTACATAAATTGGTTACAATCATTTTCAAAGATTTTCATTTTACTATGTGATCATGATCATACGTTGTAGAAATACAATGTTTATATTCCAATAACAAAAAAGAATTTGTAAAAAAGTAAGGAAAGTTGACAGCTAGAACATTGAAAATATCAGAACCATCTTCATTGTTCACTTTAATTACTGTACCTCGAGTCTTTTATTGAAACGGAAATTGAAGAAAAGATCCAGCACTTCCATTGCTCTGCAAGTTGAATAACAACTGTTCATGCACAATATCAATCCTTGTTTAATATGAAGTCAATGAGTGTATTTTCAGAAAACTCTGGCTAGTCATGTTAGGGAACAGTTTCCTGGACATTCCGCCAAAATTAGTGTATTAATATATAGATGAAACTGCATATGTTGTACTAACTGGTATTTTGCGTCCACAATGGCCTTTGTCTCGGGGCTCTGTTGGTAGCGAGTCACAGTCCTGTATCGCTCAACCACGTCAGACATCTCACTTTGGTCTAAAACAGGATGCGAGTTAAAATGAAACGTGGCAGCGTTTTGATGATATAATCAATGCAATCAATCTTAGCATGATCTTCCAGATTTAGACCATGTAAAGTCTAAGCATATCAATCTACATGTATTTGCAGTAAATACCATCATATCATAAGCCAGGATAGGATTATCATTATATAGTTAAAGATGAAAATCAGAGGAACATTAGATTCATCTTACAGTACTTCAATTTATTCCAGTACAGGTCCATTTATCTGGATGCCTTGGGATATCCATGCCAGGTGTGGATTTTAATTGGGGTTGGATTAGTCGAAGTATGAACAAAATATGCAACAAACATTTATCCTAATCATCTTCTCTAGATCTATAATATTTTTTCTGGATAAAAACTTTAGGAACAACTGCAATTACAGGTATATAAGTTAATGACTGGTAATATGTATAAACTGGTTACATTAAATGGTATTCATTCTAATACTGTGCTGCCACAATGTAAATGGTACTCACTGGCCACTTTCGGGTATGGTTTATCATTGCGTCCATCTATGAGATTGATCATGGGAGTGAGCAGAGCCTTGATGTCAGCAATGTTCCCAAAGAAACCAAACTTCACCAGGTAGTGCACCAGACGCAACACCTGAGCCAAGCAAAAGTGATATCAGCAAATTGTAGCACAGTAGTCAATAAAATTTAAATTACTGGCAACCATGATTCACCACCCCAGTTCTGTGGCAATATAATGTATAATATTTCAAACTAAATGATGTGACCCTGGTTTTGCTGGGTGTGGTTCACTAATTGTTCCTGTGAGTTTAAGATCCATGAATGAATCCACAAAAATCCAAATAATGATGATGGATCTCTGTTACAACATAATACTCAAGTGATAGTAACCATAATAGCCAGCCTGGGTGGTTTGCTAACACTTAGACACGTGAACCTTGTAGCCTATCAACTCCATTCTCGTTTCAGACGTGAATTATGCATCTTCATCTCCCCCCCTCCCATTTCACATTTTTTCTCGTTTTGACAAAATTCAGAGAATCAAGTTGTGGCGCTTTTTTATAGGTAGCCTATATGAAACTGTATGCTGTCTGTGACTGTTATGTAAAAGCCAAAATAATTTTTCTGTCTGAAAACACATGTTGAAGTTGCTGGGACTAAAACCTGGGACCTTTCACAGTCTCTGTTGCTATAGTTTTGTGGTCACCTGTGCGACGAGCATGTTGTGTCCAATGAGGGAAGCCGTCATGTCCTTGTTCTCATCCAGGAAGCCAGCGATCCAGTCACGCAGGAATGGGAAGTACCTCTTGGTTACCGAGTGCTCGCGTGCAGTCTAACACAGAATAGAATATGTTATGAATCATAATAAAAATGCTTAAAAAATCTTGTTGATTTGGGAGACTATTTACATGATTTCATAATTCTTCTATTCTTTATTCTCGTAAATTTTACCAACTTGGTTATGAGTTACTTTCACACATCTGTCATCTTGAACCGATAGTTTCTAGTGTCAATAGACTGAGGCATTTTTTGTAGATTAGTCTATGGAGAGAATTAAAAGAAAAAATACTGTGACTTTTATGAATCAGAAAGACCGAGTTCTTGTCCCTGATGTATAATAAATATAACTGGCTATTCTAACTGGGGAGGAGTTATCCATGCATAAAATTTTCGTCAGAACCAGTCCACAATTATATTTCTTGCTCTATACAGTTGTGTACCAGATACACTGGACTGTAGAGATATATTCCTATTGATCTATTAGATTTATTGTAAGTTCGCACAGAAGCTGAAGAACTTGCATAGAGACAGCATGAATACTTGGGGACACAAAACTAGCCATGAAAGTTATAGATGATTAATATATACATGTAGATGACAGTCTTATGTACTGGCCGTCAAACCATTACTACAGTTCAGCTACAGTTTAAATAGCACTAATCCCATAGGAAATGATTTGCTTTTCAATAGTTTTTCAAATAAAATCAATAACGTGAAGTGCCACGCCGTCACAAGGATGCGGATTATTATTCATTTCTTTTTCGTAACTTTTGAGTACATGCAAACTCAAAGGGAGTGCTGTGGCCCCTTGAATAATAACTGATTTAGTCCGATGTACATATCAGTCTTTTGGTGTTCAATGTAATCCTATATCTACATGTACATGGCTGGGCGTAGAGGCAGTTAGGTTAGTCTCTGTTGTCATCTTTATTTCAACACTAATGTCATGTCCATGCCTTATTATGTGTACTTGTAAGATTAAATAAATCTAGTAGTTGTCATACACACAATGCCACAATATCATCAATGTAGTTAATATGAAACTTTAGGAAGCAGAATATGTAATGCATTTTGAGTTGAACTACAAGTATACCGTATGTAAGATGATGCGATTAAGTAAAATGTGAGTAGTATGTACTAATGTGTTAATTGTTTGCATCAAGGTTCTACATCCAGTCTAATATCCCTACTAGTAGGAAAACTAACACACTCTAAAATCAGCACATCCTTCCAAGCATTGAAACAGCTAAAGCAGTTACAGACATAAAGATGATTTTTGTCAGGTGTAGCTTTATGCACCATAGAAGAAGTACCAATACATGTACTGATAAAAAAAATGTGGGTTTCACTTTCTATGTTAGGTTACCTTGACGAAAATCATCCAACAATTTATTATCACATGACCACACATTCTTTTAACAACAAAGCAGTAATGTGTTTCAGTAATTTCCAATATGAAAATGCAAAATTGATCATTTAATCTTGATTGATTATACTTAATAATACATACGTACGCTTAATTCACTCTGAAATTTAGAGAGCATAGCAATTGCCACTGTCATAGTCTTTTAACATTACTCATTATCGATATGAATTAAGGTTTTACAATTGCTCTACATCATGAAATAACATTTTTACATTATTTTAAAGTGAAAATAATTTTCACATATGACACTATTCATCAATTTTAACATCTTTTCACATGTTAAGTACAAAACATCTTTAATTAACACATTTAACACTCTTTTTCTCTGGATAACATGTCATAATATGACATCACAAGGAATATCCTGCATAAACCTTATAAGCTGGTGTCCCTCCCTCTTGGGGTTCAGCTAGCACACTGTCCCACACACTAAATATGTTATACAGACAACAATCACTGTTGGGCTGATGGATGTGTATGTGGATGGCCTCTCTCAAACCTTGTTCAAACTGCTTCCGTTCAACACACAGTATATTGATATTATCTATATCAACAGAATGACCTGTGTTGAGACACCTCAGATGATCGCAAACGGCAAAACGGGCCAACCACCTTCTCCTTATTCAGATGATCTTTCTAACTAACAGAGGCAGGCTTAGTGTGTTCACAGGTTTGAAGTACACAGAAATATTGTAATTTTTTCAAGATTCGATGAAGTTGATCGGACACACCACATGTACATGCATGGTATTACTACAGGTTTTGCCTGCAGCTTGTTCTGGTTACTGACCTTGCCAGATTTAAGTGGTAAAAGTGTTGGGTGTTTACAGAGCACAACTAGGACAGTCATTGAAACCTAGCAGCTTTCATAAAATGGTTGAACTTGTTTTCACAATTCAAAGAAAAAGAGTGCTAAACTTGCTAATCATCATGCCAACCATAATGACTATATTTTCACATGTTAAGTGATCCCTTTTCTTTCACATACATAAGATGATAGAAATCTAGATCACTTACAAATGCTCCAAAAATATGTTTCAAAATAGTAGACAAATATTTTTTAACATATTTTTATTCATGTCATAAAAATAGTTTAGCCACTTATGTATGTTTATTTATTTACTTCGAAGGGCCAGTTAAGTCAAGTCGAAATGTAAAATGTGAGTCATTAGTAAAGTACAAGAAATACTAGCTGATATGATTCTACTAACCACATAATAAGAATCAACAGGACAAACTAGCTGATACAGTTTCAGAATGGTAATTGGACAAAATATCCAATTATAATAGATAAATCATTGGTATTAGAAATTAATTGCCAAAAAAGAACAAAACGATACAAAAATACTTAGCAAAAATAAAAGAAGCCTGACTTATTACAGTACCTGAATCCCTCAATTGGTACTGACTACTGTGGATGGCAACTGTGAACCTTAGGAGGCATGTTATACTAAACAAGTACGCCACTGTAGTGGCATCTGGAGGTATTCATGTTTTCTAGCAAATACTTTTAGCACGTGGTACTTTAAAGATCTATTGCTTTTGAGTATCAGGACCTTCCACACAACCTATTGTATTGCACTGTGAATTTGGAAGATATTGATGTCATTGAATGTAATTTGAGGAAATCACCTGTAATGCATGCTGATGGTCCTTGCCGTCACCAATCTCATCATACACAAACGTCAGGCTGATGTTATCCAGCAGAGACATGTTCTCTCCCACATCCACAAAAAGACCTGAGATACAACATCTAGTATATTAACCTGATGATTATACGTAACTGTTCTCTTTAATATTCAGTTGATTTATACCATATTTGTCTTTGTCCATCTGCCTCTTTATCATCAATTTTCATCAGCAATGGTCCTAAAAAAATGGTGTCTCTCACCTTGTTGTAAATGCTCAAGCCTATGATATGGGAGCTTAGCTATTACTTGCCCATGATAAAGTAAGAAGATTGGCCAGGAAACACATAGAACAAGGGAACTGCATTTGGCTAGAACATACCTATGATGAGGGAGCAGTATTTTGCACGGAGCTGGTCGGGAAGTGCCTCGTTGGTGAGGCAGGAGAACGCTTCCTCCCATGTCAGGTACTTGAGCTCCTCGGTGATCACACTGATGGCATACTCATTACGGCCCTGCACATATAAATATAAAGTTGTTATCAGACTTTAAGGTCAATTATAAATTTGGACTTCAATGACAATTACACATCTTTATATTTGTCAATTTCAAAATCACCAATACTCTCTATTTTTTGTTTCAATTACATTTATGAATGAATCTTTTTCAATTACATTTATGAGCTGAAATTTTATTATGATTTAATTACAGACTGTTAGTGTTTCAAAAACACTTTTTACCCTGTAACAATGGCAAGTGAAGCCTGTCAAAAAATATATACTATAAATCAAATATATACTAGTGCACTACCCTTTGAAGACCAAATTACTCACATAACACAATTTGCCAAACAGATCCAGCTGGTGGTCAAGGAATAGGAACTCTTCATCTTTACGCAAGTCTTTCTGTAAGTAGGAAAAACACAATCGGTCAGTGTGTTATCTCCTTACAACAGGTAATCACGTTTGCCACTATTAAAAAATGAGCAAACAATTTTTAAACATGATTAGTATTATATGTTGTATTAGCTGATTACCGGTATGTGTTAATTAAAGCAGATCAACTTTTATTCGTAAGAGTTGTTAAAATTGTTCTTGTCAGGCAATGTTGTACTTAGAGAATATGTGTTGGTATCAAAAAGAGAAAGTAGATTATGTACAAAAGTACTTTACATGAATGATAAAAACAAATTCATCTCACATTGAAAATGGTCAATTCTATGAAGAAATGAAGTAGAAAGCACAAGAAAAGAATTGTCGTACATGTACATAAAAGACAGATATTTTGAAGCTTTCATATACATTATAAATGAACATGCAATTATCAATATAAGATATAAATGAAGTAGAGACCCTTCTTGATCTTGACTTCAATCCTTGTTCAAAAATTGCTGTCAACAGTCGTCATCAAAGTTGTATATACATACAATTAAGATACCAGATATTCCAAAATACCAATTATGAATTTGAATTCATAAAATACAAATGTACGTTCACTAAAATGTAGTACCCATGATAAACATATATATACAAGTATTATAAGTAACACCTAATATGTCATAAAAATTAAAAAGATGTACAAGATACATACTTGGGCCTAATTTTTGCAAGAAATAGATGTATTTTTATTTCAGACTGATGTGTCCATTTAGAAAATGCAATTTAATTCTATTTCTATGGAGAAAATACTGATGGTAATAGTATTATTTCAAAGGATAAGAATAAGGACAAAACTCAGGACAGACATATTGCATAAAACATGGCTTGAAAAAATTAAAATACATTTGTGAACTTCAAAATGTTATTTGCCAAATTTGCATATATTTTGAGTGACAATAATAGACCAAATTGATCATCTGGATTGCATTTCTTGCAGGTGAATGTATTCAACATCATTGTAAAGGCAGCATCCTCTGTATTGAGGACAATTGCAACCTTCTAAATGTAAGTTGGATATTAGTGGTAGTACGATTAAATACTAGTAATAACTTTATCATGTACATTTCCTAGTTAGTCATTTTTTTCATCAAAATAATAATAATTCAAATTAAGTAAATCATATGAACATTAGATTAAAAACATATGTTAAATTATTTTGATTTTTCCAAAGGCTTGGACCTTGTTTTTATACTGGTAATATTCAAATAATGACTTTAACCAATGTTTTACTGCTAAATTATATGTTTCATATTTGGACATAGAAGAATATACAGGAAGAAAATACTATATTAAATTCCAATTGGCTCAAATTTAAAAAATCTACATTCTAAAATTTATAGAGTGCATAGAGAGGCTAACATATAATGACAAATAAAGTATATCATTTTGATGTTTGAGAATCACAGGTTAATGTACAGTTTCACCACAACATTCAAACCTTAATTTCTATCAAATATGATTATAGAAGACAAAAAAACAGGAAAGTGCAAGTTGCCATCATAGCGCCTGCCAAACAACGCACAAACTTACACCCTTCAATCCTTTGGACTTTTTCTTATGGTCCATTAATGCTGCGAAATCAACCTATGCACACAAAATTAAAGAAAATCTACAAAGTTGAAAAAATCTCATGTGATGCTTTGCAAGCAAAATATCTAATTACAAAATATCACACAAATATTGAAAACTCATAAATTCTTGGAACGTAACGCATACATCTCTATGCTACAACCCGTAATTGTAGCTTTGATGGTGGTGCAAAATCCATAGTTACAGCTACACTGCGAAAAACAAGTGCCGCTGAAAAATGCCACTATTCCCTCTATATAGAGGTACATCAATAGCTTGTATGCAGTGATCTCATCTAAAAAAAATCCCACATGATGACTTCTAGCACACAACATACAGCCTTCAGAAACAAAATAAAATTTGAAAATGATAAAGCACACAGCAGTGATATTACTTGATCCAGGTTAGGGGCTCTGCCCCTTAATCGTGCAGTCTTAGCCCGGTCGTTCTGAGTGAATTCAGATAGTGGAGGTTAATAAAAAACTTCAAAGTGCTTTACGTGATAATGAACAAAATAAATTAATGATGAAGTATCACAAATGAGACTTTGGAATTCCACTTTCGAAATTTGTATGTTGAGCATTTTGCAATACTATATCATCAATTTATTTGCACGTATATAAAAATATTGACCTGTTAAATCCATAAAAACTTTATAAAAATACAGCATAAATTTACAAACAATTGCTTACACTTTACAATACTTAAAAATAATTAAGAACAACATATGTCAAGACTTAAAATGGTAATCGCCTATGACAATAGTTGACTTCCCACCCAACCCAATCTGAAACACCTACCTGTTGTACAAAGTCCTGCAGTTTAGTCCAGGTGCGCTGACCATTAGTTGACACATACACTTTGCCTGTCTCCTTTCCAATTTGCTCCCCCATTTCCGTATGGAACACACAATTCTTACGCCCCTGGATAAACACAGAACCAATTATTTAGACAATGAAAAGACTACAGTTTTGTCATATATTGGTCACACATCACTAATCATGAATAATCCTGTCATTAACACCAACTAAATGGTGTTATTCTTGCTCTGTTACACCAATCTCAATTGGAACATGCAGTTCTCTGCAGTTCCACATGATGTCAAATTGTCGATGGTTCATACACTAAATGTGATTGAAATGACCACTCTTACATATAGTACATGTTACACCATCTGATGAGCCTGGAACTCAATTCAATGTCCCACTAGACAGTGAGAGTGGAATAAAATTAGTTTCATGTAAGCTTGTAAGAATTAGCAAAATCAAAAAAGCCTTTAGCATGCATCCTACATTTCAAACTCTATCAGCCAATTCACATCCACCATCTCACCTTATATGGTACATGTACAATACAGTTCCTTTTTATACCAACATGGATAACATTTATTTTGCTACATGTATGCTACTTTTTAAGCAACTATATTTCAAATGTATGATAAAATATATATACATGTACCTTTTTGAGCCACGAATCTGTGATGTATATCTGGTTGTCTGGGATAGAGATCCCATCACACACGCACAGCACACTCAACAGGTCCAGATAGCGGTAGTTCTGCAAAATACCACCCCAATGATCAACATCGTATAACCTACACTGAGTGCTTATTTCAGTTTATGTATTCACCTACTTCTTGGTCAAATGTTCAAGAAGTAATGCCGTGATTTACCTTCATTTTTGGACATGTAACAATAATATTTACCTTATTCTTTGACAGAAGTTCTACAAAGTTGTCAATGTGCTTATGTTCAATGCGGTCTACGATCTTGCGGTTGTCCTTGATGAGCTCCATCACCATGTGGGCTGCATTCAAGCCAATCTCACCCTGTTACAACAAACAACATTTGAAGTTTAACCTATTTATATCAAACTTGATTTTACGGGTGACTCAAACAGATAACCACTTGCCTTCAAAATGCTTTGCATCATTAAAAAAATAAATCTGATACATCAAAATTTGATATAAGTTCATATCAATTAAAGTTTCTTGAAGCTCTGTCATGATCCTACCTCAAACGAGATTTGTGTCTCGAAGAAGCTGATGTGCTTGGCAATATAGAGTTCATTCTTGCGGCTATCTCCCATCAAATATGTGTACAGCACATCGTAGCATTCCACGAGAATAGATGTCAGGTGTCTGAAAGCAAAGAACACTAAATTTCAGGCCATAGCTTAGCAAGATTTTTACAGGAGGGAGGATTTTGTGAGTTTGTGAGCTTTAAGTTTATTTGACAGGGCCACATAAAAAAGGTTAGTGGGGTTACAACCACTCAACACCAACACCTTGTAATTGTCCATCTACTATTTATTCATGCTGTAACAACACATGTTAACACGCCTTACTTTTACTGCCATTTCTTTTATCTATGAAATTTGATTACACAAGATCACATTACTGTTGATTATTTTAAAACTCAATGGGCCTCCAGTATGCCAATATGCACATAATTGAATCCAGTATTTCATTACTATTTAGTCCTTTTTCTTACCACCTGTTTCCCACAGCACATAATTATCACCTTTTCCATTCATATTCAATTCTGCTAACCCTATTAAAGTACCCCAAAGTACCACTCACCTCTGGTCTGGGCTGCCTCGTATAGGCACCTGCAGCAGCTGAACCAGTAGTTCGACAATCTGCATGGACAGAGGCACAAATTACAGTTACATGTAAGTGCACATTACTTCATATAATAGTTTATGATATACAAGGAATTCATCTCATATCTGATACAATAGAAACATTCCTTTACAACTTCAGTTTTGCGTTGATGTTGGTTATTATGTGAACTTCCATACTAGAGATTAAAAGCTATTTTAAAAGTTGTAATGTTTTTACAGTAGTTATTTACAATTTCAAAATATTGAAAACATCCCAAAATCTCATTTTTCTAAGATTTTTGCTATCTTCAATAACTTGGTACGGTTAATAGTAAACTATAAGAACAATACTGCTGAGATCACATGTTACTCACCCTGAGGTTACGTAGCAGCTTCTGCCGGTCCTTGTTGGGCACACTGTTCACAATCATAAAGTCTTTCATCTCCCGCAGTGCAATTAGGACGTCATGGGCCTGCTTTGCATTCAGCTGCTCACCTGCCTTTTTCTACAATAAAAACACTTCCTTAATATTGAAATTTATAATATATTTTGTTCTAATCTCCTTTCAACATGCTCTCTCAACTTGGCTTCTACCACAAGTTATTGGCATTCGTTATCTTTTTCGTGATTTGGATCATCCATAATTACTAGCACACTTGCATCAACAATGATTAGCAGGAAAGATACCAGGTGAATTGAAAAGTTCAATGGACCCACCAGTGATGGTAGAGCCAAAATCCATCATATTCAGCCCAATTGTTCAGTGAAGTATTTTTCCATATCACGCAAGGCCAACATAAGGCAAGTTCTACTGTGGTTTTATACTCACATCAGCGATGATTTTCTGCAGGAAGGGCACCATGCCAGCCATGTAGTTGAAGATGTCCACGTGGTTGGACATCACCTGCTGCATGGTGAAGGCATCATCATACTGCATGTCAGCAGACATCCCAATCTAAAATGGTCAACATGGATACAAACCAATTATTTTCCATGCAAAATTAGTACTTCACTATTCCTAATAGAGCAAAATGAAAGATGTGCATTGAATCACAAAAACACTACAGCCTGTTCAAGCTACTAGAGCATCTGACCTGTTTAAGGTTGGCTGTGGTCCACTGGAGTCCAGTCATTGACGTGTCTTTGCCATCATCCTTCCCTCCAGACTTGCGTACATACTCATCTACAATACAAGATGAGACTCATTAAATGAATTAAAATGTTGGGATTTGACTATACAGAAATGCACTTTTTCAACATTACAATAGACCATATCAAATTATTTGGTTTTGCCATTAGTGAGAAATCTCTGTTTAATATCAATTGTAACTGTTTTCAATAACTAACCTGACATAGCGTGCAGCCAGCTATGACTAACAACATGCTCGATACGACAGTATGTTTCATACTCAATCTCATCTTTTTCCTGAAAAACAATGATATTCATATTACACAACAATTGACATGTATAAATAGATAGCACTATGGCTAGTGGCATAGAACTCCTCCAATTCAATTTACCAGGGGTGCAAATGTTCTGCCACAGCTTAAATTGTTTGGGTAGATGATTACATACATAGAACAAAATGAATACCATCATTGGTATTTTAAAAACAGTTTAATAGAAATGTTCCTTTTTATGTTAAACTTCTCTTAATGTAGCAGCCCTGTAACCAACAATTTTAAATTAGATGGATAATAACAACAATTTCTACCATGTTCAGTCAGTGTCTAATAAACACAGTAAGGACAGCATTGGTCAAGATGTATGATATTCTTTTCATTTAGATAGATGAAAAGGTGTCATCCTTGTTCTCTTAAAATAGGTTGCAGTTTAATGATACCATGATCATACCTTATATATGCTCAAGGCTTCAAAGTAGACCCTCTCGGAATCACAATGCCTGATCTTAGACTGGTTCCATGAGTTTGCATTAGATAATACAGTTGTTTTTAATAGGACAAAATCTGATTCAGTGCCACTAGTTAAACCACCAGGGCTCAGTACTGGGAAGATACCCACTATGTATTTAGCTGGTGCCCTGTAAAGTATTGTGACAAGTATTAAATATTTAGTAGTTACATCAGTAATTTTAAAAAGAAAATAATGATGACACATAAAAGCATTGTATACTTTGAATATGATAATTAACAAATTTAGGAAAATGGAGGCATGATGTCAAATGATGTCAGAACGTTCATTCTTAAGCACAACAAATTGTAAACTTAATGATGACAAAAACCGATATATCTTTCTTCAAACCAGCCAGACATGCCCATAAAGTATCCATCAAAATTATTTAGATTGGGGACTGTACAGTCAAATCTGCTTTTATGTTGAAAATGGTAGAAATCCTTTTAAAACTTTTTGACAAAATGTGCTTGTTACCAACACATATCCTCACTAGTGAAATCTTGATAATCTCCAACTCCAGATCAATTGGTAGCCAGTGTTTCTTTTTACAGCAGCAACAGAAAAAGTTATCCACGCATTCCTGTCTTCACGACTTGACATATTTAAATACATTTATCCACTATATGGATATATTTATTTTTCAATTTCATCTTTTCATGGAATTTTAAAATTCTGAAATAAATTAGGTTATGTTACTATGTTATAAGAAACATGAAAATGAATACCATCATTTATTTAAAATGATTTCATTTCTTCAGGAACTAATGTTCCAGGAACGGATTGAGTATAAAATATGTAACCTTGATTTCCAATGTGGTCCTTGTTTGTTTGGCAGGTTCATACCTCAAAAGACCTTAGGGTGCAACACAAACCACACTAGCTATCAGGTCAAATCACAGAGTTCTTCTACAGGTGCAGAGGGACGGCTTAAGTCCTATGGGGACCGCTTTCAGCTTCGCAACACCGGGCTGTTGTCGGAACCGTCTTGTATGATATACTCGACACAAATACACAATTTGGGAAATCGGCAGTACTATGGCAGAAAAACGACATTTGTTCACCGAGGGCTGAGGACATTTCCTCTATGCAGCGCACTTGAACATTTATTTTTTGGAGGGTTGCGCTATATAAATATGTATATATTATATTATATTATTATATTCTATAAGACAATTATATCTTCATTTGTGATGCAGGCGCCACCTAAATATAGTTGCTGGGCTATGCTGGTTCTACCTGTATGACTGGGTGCAGTCTGAACACAGTCTTCGGGTCTTGGTGGTCGTCTGTGAGCCCAACCTTGCCACCGGCATCGACCACTAGATAGCGCCGCGTCGTCATGTGTTTGAAACGAACCTGCTGCTCCCAACGCACAATATTCCCTGCAAACAAGTGTAGGAGATACATGTATTGTGCAATTTTCAGATACCCTTTTAAAACGTAATCGGATGATGATGTATTCAAACTCATCAACTTCTGATCTTCATTGAAGACTAGTCATAGGCATGAGCATGTGGGTGGACACACAAAGGTTCAATTAGGCCTTCAAGAGACATGGACTCGAACCTTTATCTCTTTTGATCAGTGGCTCTCTGTTGTATCAAGGTGTCACTGTCACTGAATCAACAATGTTCTCTGGTTCTTTCAAGTATGTATTACTCACGTTGCTGACTATCAGTTAGAGCTACAATGTACAATATGCTCATCGAAATCTTTTCTCCAGTTTTGTTGCATAAAATCATTGCGGCAATTACATTTGACAAAGAAATTAAGAATTGTGCACTAAATAGAAAATGAAATAAGGCAAAAATTCAAAGCAAAAGATGTATTACTCCTGTTAGGTCATTCAATTTCATTTTATTCTAGTAAAATATTTAAGTTAAACAGTAAAAAAATAAATTATGTCCAACAATGCCGTAGTTTGAGATAAACTTGTGTAAATTTGGCTTATAAACTCTTTGATATGCATTCTTAAATTTGGCTTGATTGGCCATCACGATTTTTCAAATGGCCACCAAAATAAAATATGGCTGCCAAATTTGTAGTAAAAAGTGCATTTTCAAAATAATTAATATATCATTAAATGTTATTTAAAAGATACTATCAAATACAAGAATATGTCTTTTGCAACATTTGTGAAAATTGTTGATATATACTAAGAAATAACGATAATATTGGTTTTATAAACCAATACATTTTGTGTAAAAAATGGGGGCAATCTTGAATTGTTATATTGATATATCGAAGTGGCTAAAGCCCCTTTCACAATTGATCGCAAATAAATGCGACCAAAATGTCGTACGATCAAGTGTGTTCAAGAGGTGGTCGCAGAAATGATCGCAAGAACATGCTTTGGCGAGCATTTATCACGCCCGTCGGCACTGTTCTAAACTTCAGGTGAAGGAGGTTTGTGTTGTACAAAAGACGCACAAGAACGTATGATGGTTGAGCAACGCTCCCATGATGGCTGCAAGTCACCCTGCGACCGTAAAACGGTGTGCGCCACTCACATGAAATCATGTGAGTAGATACAACGTTGTGCAACACTTGTGCGATGTAACGTTTTAAAAATCAATAGCTGCGCCAGTCCGCGACCTAAAACTGAATTTTGAACATGTTCGAAATTCACTTGCGATCGTAATGTCGCCTGCAACAGAAGAGACCGCACGTACAACTTATGCGATTTGCTCGTGCAACGAATGCGAACGTGATCGCCAAGTGGTCGCTAACTGCTCGCCACACAATTGTGAAAGGGGCTTAATCGACTCAATTCTTTTGTATGGGTGTCTTCTACATTTGCACGAATTGTGGTGCTTTTATAATCAAATGCATGATTTGGCTTTTACCATCTCCACTATATTCCAGATCCTTTGCTATATTTCCATTTTTCTAGAGGTGCATATGGCTGCTGTTTAACCAGTGAATTAGAAACAAAACCAAACCATTCAAGGTTTCGTGCTGCTAGCCCCAGATAGAGAGCTTGTTTGAATGAGACTAAAGAATTCCACCGTAATGCCTTCAGATTTTATTTACATGTAAATAGCAGCATGGAAAGACACAAAAACTTGGTTTTTATTATCTTGATCATTCATTGTCACATTTGGCCCCCATCCTCACCACCACCTTGAGACCACCACTCCCTTATCATCTAGAAATAACAATTATCCAAATGTCCATCCAATCTTCAAACATGTCCACATAAATGAGATTGCACTGTACTAAGCTTACCATTGGTGACTCCCTCCTGCATCTCGACCTGCCAGTATGTAATAGCTGAGGTGGAGGGGAACAAAGTGCGTGGGTTGCTCTGGTCCATCGGACGCACGCGCAGATGCACTGTATGGTAGAGTCAAAGACATTGATATAAATGAAGGAAAAAAGGAACCATCATAATTTCTACAATATCAAATCAAATAAACATTACTGCACTTTATGTGAGGTTTCATATCTTTTTATAGAAATTATTACATAGAGACAGACAACTTCTTGATGGTACATCTACAGTTTAGCAAATCACATTCAATTTAGGTAAGATAGTGTTACAGATTGCATTGATTGCAACCAAACACACATACAAATTTAGAGTAACTTTATTTACTTTAAACTGGGTGCATACAGTTAATCAGACAGTTTCTGTATCATCCATTATCAAATACTTTCTTGGAATATCTTTAACAAAAATTCTACGATAGTTTGTCCATTATCATTGTAGTAACATAGATTTCCACATAATTTTCTTCAATCTTAACCGAATTTCATAAGACTTAAGTTGTTTGGTGAAGAGTCAAATTGGGCTTGCTCAGATGATAACAACATAGTCCAGAATGTGTTTTATGCACTTGTTAAAAGTAAATATTATGCTTATTTTGGAGTAGTATTCATAGCACCTACACAAAGTGCAGTATCATACATCAATATTGTTACCGTATACGTACGTCATGCCTACCTTTATCCATACATGTACTTATGAGGTAAGGTCAAAGGTCATTATGGTATATCATTACATTATGCTGGATTGCATGTAACCATGGTATATGGTACAGAAAACTGCTATTTAAACTGTAAAAATAATTACTGGACAGACTATAATTGATTTGTAACTGGGTATGTTTATGAATATTAATGTTAGTAAGTCACATCAATACAAAATTCTAAGAAAAAAGTATTAGATTTTCAAGTTTTACAATGAGTTCATATATTTAAAAAATAAAACGTTGGACAAGCTCTATGTCTAAGCATAATCAAACAAAAGAATTATGTTATTAATGCAGACTTAATGCAGCATATAAAAATATTTTTGAAGTGCATGCATACATGAAATCAAAATTATAATTATCACATAAATATATACAATAAAAATTAAAACATATGTACATAAATGTGCATGTATATGCATCAAAATACACAAACGTTCACAGAAACACAACATTAAAATGAACCCTACATAACTGACTACAGTGCTATTCAAGCATAAAGAAAAACGTGGTTCATTTGATCAAAAGTGAAACAGAAAGGAGCCAGAGCATAGAGGGCAGTTGATTAGCAACAACTGATTAATGCCAGGCTCAGCTAACATGCTTCAAAACCAAGATGGGTTTAATTTCACCGTACCACAAATCTGTTTTGTCAAAAAATACAAATTCTTTATCTTATTTAACACAATAAAAGCATTGTGTAACCCCAAACATACATATATAAATGCCTTCCATCTCATAAATAATAACTATTCAGCTCCCTTCACACCACTTTAATGACATTTCAATTGCTGCAGGAGCCTATGATATATTCTTCTCCACTCAAATCGGATCCTCTCCCAATAAGTGCCTCCCATATTACTTAAGCCTCTTTCCCACCATACCAACTCCACTCTTAACTCCACCTCCTTGATTCTGAGCATGTTAGCTTTGTTCTCGCCCGGCATATTTTGGGTCTGACCGTCTTGAGCAGGTTGTTGTCAAACAGCCCCTCGGCTACCAAATACGCTCGATCTCCTTGTGGAAAAAGCCGAATGGGAACACCTGCCTGCAATGTCAGAATCCCACAACCTCAATCTCCATAACCAACAGGTGGATTGCAACCGAAAGCTGTTAGATGAACCCACCTCTGAATCAATCTTTGGCTTTCAACAATCAATTCAATCAACAGTACGATCAATCATTTGAAACTTGAGCTTCTAACAATTCTTTCAAGAGCATAAAGATAAGAGGACTTAATGTATATGTGCACTGCAAAGGCTAGATTAGAAGTAGATCTTAATGATTATGCTTATAGTCTGTACGGTTGACTGACAATTGAATAATCAAATTGTATTCAGACTTTGTTAACACTGTGTGTAAATTGCGTGAAAAGGAACTTGCATTGATTTCTTGATTTGCATTCTGTTGGACAATGAATGATTATGATTTCTTTACATCAAATGCAGTAGAATATTGTCAACTTTGTTGGATAGATAATAGGTCTTGGTATAATGAGACAAATCTCACTATGAATACAATACTGCTCATACTGGAGTCAGAATGTAAACTAGTTGGGGTCTATTAAAATTATTTAAATATGGAAGATATATGAATAAGCCATATTTGGGAAAAAAATTTCCCCGAAAAATTTAAAA
>CM032667.1:43175183-43232806 GCA_019095985.1 Streblospio benedicti | reverse complement strand
TTATTATGACAACATAAAAAATATTATGCCATGAATTGCAAGAGTAATTAGAAAAATTAGTTTGAAAAAGATCAGGCTCCTTCCCCAACAAAATCACTACTACTAAATATATAATGGTCTAAAAATTCGTAATAAGAGCACGCTATATTTCAACCCTAACGTCATCCATCTAAAAATGATATATGTTAGACTATATGTACTATTCATGAGTACAAGTTGAAGTTTGCCGATAATAAACCAACATAATCAATTATAGCGTTTACATGTTGCTTTACACTAAACAGTGAAACATATCAAATATTTATGAAAAATGCTGGAGCTTTTCGCTGTCTGGACAACAAGCAACACGCTAAAGGGCAGTATCCATAACATGCATGTAATACAAAGAATTGTCAAAGGGTTCTCATATAAATTATGCAAAGGCAAGATACAGTTAGGGTACGATCCAAACTGGCTGAATGCAGTGAATATTGATTTATCAGCTGGTCATGAAATGTGGATACCACATCAGTTAATTGCAATTATAAAGTGTCAAACCACAATGGGCGTCACTCTACGCCCCAGGTAATAGGTTGCAATATTGATTAATCATACAAATGGAAATTTTGGAAATTTTCATAACTGCAACTATATACTTCTTGGTGTGATGGCTACCTACTCAAATATGGTTTATAATGATATCTAAAGTGTGGTCACACCTACATATAATACATACTCATATAATATATGGACCTCCAATACTTACTTAACCGTTCTCTTTACCACATATATGTGGTAAAGAGAACGGTTAGTCATATATGACTAAATACAAGAAAGTGTGAGAATTGGGGACTATGACTATGTAACACTACTTTGTATATAAGAGCGGTTGAGAACAGTTAAAATGTAAAAATGACACAAGTAAATATATACATATAAGTATACATTATAAATGGATAGAAAATGTGGAACATATTGCAAGACCAGATATAGGGAAAGAAAGGTCGTCTGTCTCGGCTGCCCTGGGCTTCAGGATATTGTCATAGCTACATGTATGAGACAAAAAAATGCGCTTTTATGACGGTTCATCGCATTTACTGACCTACTTATGGCAAGCAATTCTTTTATCTGTATGTCTCTTGCTGCAAGAATAGAATTAACTTTATGGAGCACGGACAAGATTGCCAGTTCTCCCCATCCTTCCTGTCACATGTATATAGGCACTGTTAGAATGGTACATGTACTTGCATCCTGTTATCATGTGATGTTATATGACTACATCATGGGATTAAGTCTGATGAAGCCATCTTGTTAAGATGGAGAAAGGTTTTGGCATTGAAACAAATTAGTAGAATTTACTTTAAAATGAATTACTTATAAGTAGAAAGAAATCCAATGAATCCGTTCAAAACGATCTCTATTAATGTCTGACCTGCATGTTGCTAGTTTCTGTGTGGGACGTTTGTGTGGTGCTCACATGTAGGTACTTGTTGGTGAAAATGTGCTGCAACTGGAATACAAAGCATAGCATGTGATAAAACAAAAAGAAGTGAAAAAAATTTTTGTGTTTCTTATCTATCACACCTATAAAAATACCATGTTGTGTTGTTAATTAAAACATAGGGCTCTGAGACACAACATCGCGAGAGATTACATTAATTGAATGACATTTGTCAGGCGTACTGTGCATTTCTAATGGCAGACGTCCCAGTTATCATGGAGAAGATAGGCGGCTTCTTACGTGCAGTGTGCAATTACATGTGATGAAAATCATTCGGTTTACATTACACGCCTTCACATGTTTTGATGGGCTTCTATCCTGATTTATATGGTGTGGTATTTAAATTGCTCTAGATATATTTTAAAATGCTGTTAAAATGAAAGGACCTTTCAGAATGCACTAATCATCTGTGCAAGCATACTTGTTTGGCCATTGAACATAACCTTTAAGTACCTCACCTGGACTATTTGCCCATAGAGGACTTTCTTGCCTTGCTGACGTTTTTGTTCTGCTACATTATCTTCCTCCTCAGCGTCAGCGCCAATCTACATGAGAGGAATTTAAAGCGAATTTAAGCTCATGAAAACTGGCACAAAGGTTACTTTATCAAAATCTAGATTACAGGCAACAATGTTTTAAATTAAACATAAAGCAAGTTTCAAGTATGGTTAGGCATTTAACTTGAAATCTATCTACAAATAAAATATATGGCTTTTAACAGAGTGATTGAAACTAAGAAATATAAAATTACATTTATAGATATTTCATTTCAAAATTGAAAAAGAATTTAGATCAGCTATATGCAATTTCAGCCATCTCCATAAAGTACAGTTAATAATAAAATGGATCTCATTCAAACATCACATTGCAACCATATACGATTTTCAAATTTCAATAATGAATACTTGGATATATGCAAGAATGTGTACATTTTGAATAAGATGTTTTAACTTCATGTTCTACTTTAGAAGACTAAGTTACTAACTTGTGCTGAAGAGGCCTGAGCCTTTTTGTTGAGGTCTGAAGCGTTTGCATCTGAGGCCTCTTTTAGCTTTCGGTATTTTTTGCTGAGTTTATATCTATTTGCTACACATATTCGAAAGCTAATGACTGAAACATAAAATAATCATTTAATCATTCACACATTTAGAGAAGAAGTTCATGTTACTTTTGATCACTTTTTATGACAATATACATGTATGTGTGTCAATATTGCATAGTATTAAATTCTAAGATGAATGTGTTGTAATAAAGATAAATAAATAAAAAAACAATGAACACTACAAAATATTTCATGGAAAGTAAAAAAAAGTGCAGTCATAAGTTGGCTAATATTATCAGAGCCCTCTGAAAACAGCCTCACCTTGTGGGTCGGGAACGTCTGGTTTCTCTCTGTTTTGACGTGGTTTTACCGCTAATTCATTGTGAACTTTACTAGAGAAAAGGAAGAAAAGCACATGTTAAACATTGCTTATATATTAAACATAATGCATGCTACATACAGTTGCGTCTCACCATGAAAAAGCTGGGGGAACGCACGTGCTGTTTCAAATACTTTTACGCCACTGGCGGTTTCGTTTTGTAATACTGTAGCGAGCCACAGTACTGACATGCGTTTCCGGTTCTCTGCTGTACAAATATATGTGTATGTGTATGCGGCGATCCGAGGTAGCCACTCCAGAAAAGAAGGCACTTGTTTCTTCTTTTTCATATAAGTTAATGTGGAAACACACCCCAATTTTCACAAAATATTGAGACTACCTTCCATTGTGTAAGTTTTACTTTTTGTTGGCTAATTGTGATACGATATAGATCTAGCACGCGGTCTTGACCATACACGATGACGTTATGGAAAGAAATAGTTTAACCATTAATGGCATGGGTAACAGCTACTCACATATGGCCATGGGACGGCTTAAAAATGACCCGCTGTAGTTTTCCCAAATTAATTATTCAATTGTTTATACATGTGCATTATGATTATGTCTCATGTATGTACATGTACCAGTTATCCTTGTCATCACATTCTTTGATTTTCACAGTGTTTCTACAATTATTCCTAATATATCAAACTTATGGGGTGGGGGTAGCCCAACATCCCTATTTGTTTGTCTTATTTCCCACATCCCTAGATTTTCTCCACATTCCACAAATGTTAAGGCTTTTTTTCCACATCCAACTTCTTTGAAATCCTATATCCCTCGTTTTGGGGGCCTCCTTTCCCACATCTCTCTTTTTTCGACCTTTCCCCCCTCATTCCACTTCCTTATAAACCCTCCCCACTTATGCTTCTTGCACAAATATAGTGATATTTTGAGAAGAAAAAATATTTTAATGGTTATTTTACGTTAGTATTTTTCTCAATAGTTTTATGTTTAACATAAAACAAGGACACAAATATTTATTTTCAATGGGACAATGATATAATGATACAAGAGATTATGGCAATCTCTCGGGGCAAACTACTTTTGGGTCCATAACAAATATCACATATATCATTAACTGAAGTGTGAGTCAGCAATATCATTGAAATTTGATGAGAATGCGTTCAGTGTTCAGACCCATTAACTGTCGGTTCATGGAAATCTCTTCCATGCTGCCTATAAGCTTACAAATATATATACAAATATATATACAAATATATATGTATATATATATTATATTATTATACAATTATATATATATATATATATATATATATATATATATATATATATATATATATATATACACACACACACACACACACACACACACACACACACACACACACATATATATTCCATGATCTCGTGAATTTATTCAGCATGGTTCAGACTATATTTAGCTTTGGAACCCTTAGTATCTTGAAATGCTCATCATGTAACTGTTCCTTTTAACAGCTAGATCATAATTCTTGGACTACATCCCTCGAAAGATAACATCTTAAAAAGACCATTATAACGTTATCATTTTATATACGATTCGGCTGTTTGAAACAATTATGAAAAATTGGGATTTTCTTCAAACAAAAAATAGCGGTTGTGCATATAAGTCGACACACACAAACGCATATATACGCCATCGAGTTCTTGGATATGGATACTACATACAGGTAAATGATTGGATCACCACCCATAATCTATTTCAGGTTTAATTTTAGCATTCAACTCACAAGTTATTATTGACAAATTGTAACTGCCTGTTGACAGTGTAAAAGATATCTCTGTGAACCGACTATACAGGAACACTAGCTGTCTCAGTGACGGTTTAGGCCTACACATATCACTGTTGCTATGTAACTTGTATTCACCTGAATTCACTTAATTGTATTCTAGGTATATGAATAAAAGCTACTCATTCAATATCTTAATGCAGTCAACATACAAAATATATTTGACAACCAGGTAGTACTATGCAACAGTGTGCATGAATTATTTACATTGACATAGAAGGCACAACATATGCACACTTTGTACATTTGTATATACATGTATACCGACATATAGTGTGCATTGTGGTCACACTAAATAATATAAATATGAAGACTGTCCACGTACATTAAACGGCCAAATATTTGCCCATAAAGTTCTATTCAACATAGACCATACAAACATATGTGTTGAGTATTACCAAGGAGACAAACTTGCGTGTGTCAACTTTGTTAATTAACTTAACTTGTTTACTGAACTTGCATATACAGTGGGACTGATATTCTGGATAATCTTCAAAAGAAGACAAATGTGTCAATGGGAAACGTGTTCAAACTACATAGATTCACTTCTTGTATTTTAAATTAAGTAAGGGGAGAAACAGGAAGTTTCGGTACTAGACAGGTGTCCAATATACGGAAATGCCCACACAAGGCATATTCTGACGTTACCATCCTCGAGTTTACGCATTTCCCCCTCATGGTGCAGTGAACCAATTATGCAATGAATACTTGATAAATATTGACACTTTTACGCCCTGGATATTGCGTGAATCATTGATACTTGTTGAATGTCAGGCTTGATTATCATTGAGACTGTCACTATTGTCTTAGATAAGAACAATTATTCTATGGTTGGCATGGTTATTTTATTGGTGTACATATACAGATGTGCAATGGGACAGATAGGTAACTTGACATTTCCATCAAAAGTCATCTTCTAAACAAAATGCTTTTATGATTACCAGTGCCTGTCCCTTGACTAACGCTGTGTGACAAACATGATTATGATCAGCACAAATGGGAATGCCAGGGCCCGCTAGCTAGCTACAGTTTATCTTGTGTATGTTTTAAAAGACAAAGAGCTACGTAAACACGTCACAATTATATAAATAAGATCAGTTTGCAGGGAATAGGTAAAGAGCTGGTTACACTGGCTGGCTTGAATTCACGTACACGCATGAATCACACAATAAAAATCTAGTTGTGCGTGCATGTGCGGTGTGAGTTTTGACTATATTTACGCGATGAAATATCACTTATGAATCACGCAAAAACTGCAGAAAGATCGGTGATAAACTGCTGACCAGCTACTAACAATCCACGTATACAAGAAAGGTATTTATTTTTGTATGGGTGTGTCATTAAAAATATGCTAAATACACCCCCGCGTAAAATCACTGACAGTCCACGTGAAATCCCGCACGGTCTGCGCAAGTATCACGTTAATGAATAACGTACAACAGCGCAAATACTACGTAGCGTCTTGGGCGGTTGTGCGCGATTCCTAATTTTGAACAATTCAAAACTTGGAATCCGTGACGGCCTCGATTCGGCGCACGTCTGCGCACAGCTACGCAAGATTCACGTGAGAAACACTGATAATAGCCGCAGAGCACTGATGGTCCACTGATGCGTCACATAAAGCTTCCATTTTGGCGTGATTCATGCGTACATGTATACGTAAATTTAAGTCAGTGTGACCAGCTCTTAAGTCAGAACTCTTGCCAAATGTGTGCGTGTTGGCATCATGGCAATCTTCCCTGTTAGTCCCTTAGTCCCTTATGTAACTTCCGTGCGAGGTCAGTGTTAACGTTTGGCACCATACATTTTCTGAATAAAATTGACCTAATAAGATTTTTTCTAAATAAGAAAAGGTGGTTGCATTTTTTTTCAAAACTAATGTAATGTGAAAAATCCCAGGTGGCGGACAAGATGGCCAGTCCCTTATGAATACGAAAACCAAATGGATACATGTATGTGCGTTTTTCTACATTTAGTTCATCTTTTACATAGCATTGTGAGTATTTTCACGACTACATACTTTCATTGCGTAGAATTCCTAACCTTGTTTTATCATGATCATAATGTGAATGCATTCGGGTACGTGCTCTATATTAGGTACGCACCTATTCTGCACAGGTTCATATGCTTCAAACCACACGCGAATGTCCCATGAACTTATGCCTAGCGCGACATGGCATGTGCCCGTGCCATCATTACATCATTACATTACATGTAAAGTCGCCAGAGCACGACAAACTGTGAATTGCTACTGTAATTATGCACGCCCACCTTTACATTTACATAAATACATACACATATACCAGGTGTGTATCGTGCACTCAAAAGCGCCCTCCACACACACACGCACACAGACATAGCCGTACTATACTTTACAAATAGGTTCGTGCTCAATATTGCAATAAGCCATGATCCATTCAGCCATTCAAGAAGAAGACGATAAAAAAACTTTCCCGACAACCCCAGACTATCAATCCACCCACCCGACCTCCGCCTCCTCTCTCTCTCTCTCGAGCTGTGCATACGGCGTCGTACCTGCTTTGCGTGCCGTACACGTAGCCGTTGCTGTAGCCCTCCTCGCTGAACAGACACACGTGGTCGCCGATGCACACGCCGTCCGCCGCCATCGTCCCGCCGCCGCCACGAACGCTGCGCCTGTAACGTTCATAATAAGTAACATATATGACCATATATGGGAGGGGGCGTCTAAGGGGCCAGAATATACATAATTCCATCCTTTTTTTGGGGGGTGGTGGTGGTGGGTGGTGGGTGGGCTTTTCCGCCCACGTCTCTAGATTTTTTGTCTTTTCCCCACATCCCACAAATTATATGGCTTTTCCCCGGGATCCCATTGACTTGAAATCCCACATCCCTCTTTTTGTGGGCGTTTCCCCCCACATCCCTCTATTTCGGCCTTTCCCTCCACATCTCACTTCTTAAAACCCCGCTCCATATATGTATTGTCGTCATATATTTTGATGGACGTAGTATAGGTGCCAGACATCTTAACTGTTCTTTAAATACGGCAGATGGGTCAGCGCTCGCACCACGAGAAAGAATCGTATCTTGTCAAGGTGGTGTCTATTGGTTTAGAGCGACTGACTTCTGGATGGGTTGCTGGCTGTCAATCGGGTGACTGGATTGTGTGTGCTTAAGCTTAATCCAGGTGACACGGGAGAGATTGGATACAACCTAAGTTCCTGCTCAGTTCAACGGGTCGACCATCGATTGTGCGGACACATGGGACATTTCATATGCAAAAATGCACCTCTCTAAATTGAGTTTTCGTGTATTAAACCTCGCAAAAAAGGGCACACACTCACAACACACATTGAAGTCGCTTTCCCAGAGATGGGTAGATCTATTAAAAAAACAAAAACAAAAAAAACAAACAAACAAAAAACTCCTTTTCAACTTGCACAGCACAATTTGCATTGATTCTGCACATTTGGGTTACGACATATGAATAGGCTAGTTGGATGATGAAGAGGTTTAATTGGGAAGAACTGTACAATCAAGTCTAATTGGTTTACCAGATAATTTTTATTTGAACATAAATGTAAATGTAAATGGTTTATAGTTCAATGAACAGCTTTTTCCAGTTTTCTAGCGACTTTACATCTACACCAGGTCAGTGGCATCATTGTCACACTACATATCTTTCTCAACTCCCTGGGGAGCATACCATACTGGCTGCATACAACATTGCTGCTGTTGCGCACGCTTATCACCCACAATTGCGACATGTACCTATTTAACGTGTAGGTACCACAGAGCAGTGTGCAGTGAGCAGTGTTAGAGGTAAGTTTGCTCAACACTTACCATCAGACCCGACCGGGAATCAAACCCACGACCTTCTGGTCACGAGTCTAACTCCGTATCCATTCGGACACGGAAGCACACACTAACATTGAAATTAAGTGAGGACATGCTCGTGATCATGAGATATATAATAGTCTGATAATAAATTAATCAAAATTACATATACTTATAGGCTATTCAGACACCAAAATCAATGTTCGTTTTACATTTTATAATGTCATGGTCAAAGAAATATATGTTATAAAGGATAGAAACAAGCTCAAAACGCGTTACCACAATATATTTAAGATTGTGTACATGTTACCTGGTGCTCCATATAAATATTCAACCATTGATCTTTATTCTTTTATATCAGATAATATATTATTGACCTGTATATTATCAAAAATAATAACACATTTGAGTTCAATGGAACTACGTCATGTCTAATGGCGCGTCTATTTACTCTTTCATCAACACACTTATTCAAGTTATGTTTTGATTTAAGAAATGATTTTTTTTAATAGTTGAAAGTGATAGCTCTATAGTGTATCATTTATATAGAGTTGTGTGTATATATTGTTATGTTATATTTACCTACTTGTATGTTATATTGAAGCGGTGACAATATAAGCCCATTGGACTGGTCTATAATAGTAAATGTGTGTAAACGCAAATCTATAAATTGTATATGGCAATGTCCCAACAATGAAACTTATTAAAAATTGCAACTTATTCAGCCATATATCGAAGAGAAAACATTTCCGGGATTTATTTATTCAGCGGATCATTTTACCCTTTCTCTCTCTCGTTCTCCCTCTTTCAAAAGGAGAGCATATAGATATATAGTTTAGTATCATTATCTGTTTACACCGATAACTCAAAGTATTATGATATGTTTTTCATGACATCCTTGGAGAATGACCAACATTTATCATGACCGCCTTTTAATGTGAACTCCTTTATACATGTACATGTTTAATATCAGCACTACAAGTGATCGTCCATTCAACCTGACGCAGTGGCCCAGAAAACTCAAAGAAAACTGAGGGCGCTGGCTACATTTTTAAAAATAAAAAGTGCTTGTTATTTTATTTGTTAGAATTATGATGCAAATAAATTAAATTACAAAGTGGGACCCTCATAAAGTGATACCAATAATAAGACAACTTGGCCTCAATAGCAAGGTGTTCATTTTAAGTAATCTGTGGGTGTACTCACTGTACTCTTAAATAACGGTGACGTCAACGGAAAATGACCAATGCGCGTGCGTGCGGTATGAATGTGAATAGTTGGTGTTCCATGGCACTTTTTTTCTTTCCCTTTTGTTGAAATATTCATGAATAATGAAGAGTCTAGAAGCGCAACCAACATATGTTAGGCCCAGCTGTCCCAGTATGGCGTCTTGTCCCGCATGTTGAACACGGCCTGTTCACAGACCACCCCGGGCAGACCACAAAACAAGAAGTATTAGAACCGAAGTTTTCACCAGTCGTTAGTAACTAAGCCACATTTCATTGGACATATATATTACACAGGCAGATTCAGACGAGGCGAGGTGTGCCCCCACCCCTCTTCACCGTGAAAATTCTATTTTCATGTTGTTTGTTAGCTGGTTTTGTTGCTGTTGTTGTTGCTGCATGACTACGAACTTTCGCGTGTACGGAACTCATACAACCCAGGGGTTGTATCTCTCCATTTTCAGAAAACTTGGATCAGCCCATGAATGTATAACTTGCTTCACACCAATCTACTCAACAGAAAACTACCTCATGTACATGCATATGTAAATAAGAACAATGCCATGAAAGGTGTAGCCATTGAGCCGGCTAGCCTTACAGATGAAGCAAAAGGTGGGACTAAGTTGAAAGACAAAACGATTCTGTTGAAGAAACAGATTACTGCAGAAATAAGTTTTTATAGACTAGAAATGTATGTAAATTGGTAAAAAACGTATTACAAACATAATCGACAAGGACAATTATAAAAAAACTAGAACAAAAGAACACGGGGCGAAGTATATGTGTCATGTTCTTTTTATTGTCATCTTTTGTGTAACGTACATCCGAGTCGTTTTGCTGACACGTAGGCCATACCGCCCTACCGACCCGTGGCACGCAAAGAGTCAGTTCAGCGGTAGAGCTGATACCCTCAGTCATATTTAATATTCTGCCAATTGTAGTACCACTTTTCATATAAAGCGCGATTTTACGAGTCTCTTGTGAGTAATCATGCGATTGGCAACCAGTGGGTTTCCTTTACACTCATTGTAATAGTGTACAAATATACCAGTGAAATATACGGATAACTGCACGTGCACCATATGCCTAAACTAATGTAATAATGATGCGATATTTACAGTTTTGTACTAATTGTTTTACATTTCGTTGAGTGATATAGCTGGAAGGTTGATGTCTGTGATTTGTTCCCATATGTAGACCTGGACCGGTGCGACGCACCTACACACAAGCATTTATATAGGTCTTTGGCACCACACATATAAAATTGATTCCCGTATTCTAAGCCCCGATTACAGCCCCACTTGAACCTTTTCCACGCCAGAGCCTGAGATCTGACAGTGTGTTCGGTACTTTCCAACTTTTTACTGGTATGCGGAATGCTCCGGAAGTAATTCGCAGAGGAGTAGAGAAAGATCAACAACTCGCAATATTAGATAAATGTTAATGTAAATGTCTGGTTGATAGTCTTGATCCAAGTTTTGATCTCACAACTGAACAATTTACACCAGGTCATTGGCCCACTTAATGATCAGCAATTGATCATTTCTCATATGCTTGCATCGGCAGCACATTCAGCGCACAATGCTAATCACTCATACAATCACTCACTCACACTTTCAACACAATGACCTGTACCTATACTTAACGTGTAGGTGCCACAGAGCAGTGTGCAACTGCTTTTAGGGGTGAGTTTGCTCAACACCCAACACCAGACACGACTAGGAACGAACCCACGACCTTCTGGTCACGAGTCCAACTCCCTATCCACTCGGCCACGGAAGCACACCATAATATTTATACCATGCAGGCCAGGCTTGGAACGTACTTAGCAAGTTCGTGCACAATCGTGGGTACGTAACGTGATCTTGAAGATGGTCCCCTTTGACGTTGTCGCCAGCCACCGAGTTTCACGACGTGCATCATCTAACCATGCTAATATGATGCTTGCATTGTAGTTGCTATTTAAACATAATATCCCATATCCAAGCAAAGCATGGCGGATATAGTCTAGCTTATTGATAAAACGAGGCTTTGATACATAATTTAATGGTACTGAAATATATGTTCAGAATTATACTAAGTGTACTTGAAAAGTCCATACACATTTTTGTGATAACACTCACTTGAATACCACAGTTGTGCTAAGGCACAGGGAGGTAGTAAATTAACCATATGTCATCTAAATACGACCACTCGTAAAATGGCCCAAAATGGCCTAGAGGAGATCAGAAAGGAGCATTGAAGTTTGGACTTTAAAAAAAGATATTATTATGGGGGTATATTCTCTTTATTAGAGGTGGCATCAATATATGGGAGGTTATGCACACGTGTATGCAGTTTGAAAATAAATAGACGTCATAGATTTACATACAACCTTCCTGCAAACATTCAACAGAAAAAAAAACCTTAAGATAATTGCTGATAGTTGAGACTTTTTTCTCCTTATTTTCATGAATTTGAAGTAATACATCATTGTCACACAAAATTTGTTATCATTCACCTGGTATTGGTTACAATAAACAGTTTTGAAGTGAGACGTCTCTTGCCTTGTGAAGGGAAGTCCATGTAGTAATAAACTACCTGCCTGTGCTAGAGCACTATCGAATAATTAATGTGTTAAGACTACCTTGTGGCAATTGACTAGTTCATGATTTAAATGTATTTGCAGTGATAAAGTGTAGCCTGTGCATACAGCCATTGTTGCAATAAATTGTTTCTTGTGAGAGACCTATTTAACGTGCAATTATGATAGAGTGTGGTGCACGCATGGAAGGCAATTATTATCATTATCATCATCATCGTATATGGTTCAGAATTAACCCCGGCTGCTAATCAGAAAATCTATGCGATCGCGAACAGAAAAATGTATATCTGAGAAATCTATTGAACGGACGGCCCTAAATCTCTTGTACAAATGTGTTTTTTCTCCCTCTAAGGGCTGATGTACATTTTGCCACGCTCCCCAAAAGTGGATCGGGGGGGGGGGGGGGGGGGGTCTGTCAAGGTTCTGATATTCCACTTTTTTTGCGGGTCCAAGATTTTTCCGCGCGAGCGAAAGATTTTGCGCTGAAAATTTTTCATATCAGGAGTGTAATTTTTATGTTAGTGTCATATTATGTATGCATTGAATATCATTATATACATATGTATGCGAAGGTAATGTTTTTAATGAATGGTGTCGTGAAACGCAAAACACTGTGTAGATGTTTTTCAATTATGTCACACATCTGAAATTTCTACTTTAGGATGGGGGTGGGGGTGGGGGGTGGGAGTTCAAGAAAAATTAGAACACTGTTCCACTTTTGCGGAGCTAGCGTGACAAAATGTACATCAACCGCAAGACGTTAGTTCTTAACACACTGAACACACTGCACACGCCCGCCCGCACGCACCCACACGGAGGCCCGCAAACTCAAGCGCACGTTGACTAAAACCTAGTAATAGTACAGATTTGTTTCCTGTTTGAAATCACAACACAATAAATTTCCACCACCCGCTCTATACTATACTGATGATCTGATGTTCTATCTAAAAAAGAAGACTTGCATGGTACGAGGAGCATATCCATGTAGAGAAGAGACACTATCACAAGTATGGTTTAGTTAATTACCACATTACCTCGAACAATAATTTATGAGCTAGTGCACAAATTATTCAACATGGTATTCCACAACTGTGCTTAATATACTTCAAGAAAGATTGGTGTTTGCATATCTATTCTGCTACAATCACGTTACTACAACAGTGTGCGGTGATTATACTGTGTGTAGTTTAACGGTCAACAGGGACTGATCATGACATGTGAAACAATATTGACTTGTTCCTCTATCAGAAGGCGCCAAGTAGTTAAAATACTAATGTACTATGTTTATTAAGTAACTGCGTATGCTATGGTAGGCGCTTTACCAAAATTTCACCTGGTCATTCTCAACAATTAGCGGTAGATAGTACGGCAGGACCTCACAGTGTAAGACCACCTATTTAAAGAGACCACCTCTATAATAATAACATTTCTCATTATCCAAAACCTGCAAGAAGAGACCACAATGAACCACCGTCTGGAGACTGTTTCATTTGGTTACCGAGCTATCTCCTTAGTCATCCCTACCACCGTCAAAAGTTCAAAACAACAATTATGCAAGACAAAAGAATCTTAATTGATACTTTGAGAAACAAGATGCACGAGATACATGAGATTGTCACTATTGAAAAAAAAAAGAGACCCCCCGCAAGGCTAACATCCATTGATACGTGTTGACGTTACGACAGTGTATAACTTGCTTGCACATCGAATTAACGCGTACCATTGGATATGATAATAGTTTGACATTCATGTTTGTCAATCTGTAGTAATTAAGACTCATATAATGTACATGGAGCTGAGGTCTCTCTTATAGAAAACTGAAACTGAAAATTATCACACCCGTGAACGCTACAAGACAGAACAGACACACTTGAAGCAAGAAAAGACGTTGCAAACTCACCCACTCAGAAAATCCTATATCCGACACCAAGCTACTCAGCAACTCTTCTATCTACCAAGTAATTACACTTACAACCTTTTCATATTCTCAACTTGTAATGTTAATCTGTGGCTCCTTTTAACGTTCTTGTTACGATTCATTCTAGTTTGAGCTTACACGTAACTTAAGCCATGCACGAGCACTGTTCTTTGATTATTTGATCTGCCAGTATATGAGTTATGGAGTTGCTAAGGCATGATTATTGACAAATCCGTCGATCCATAACGAGTAGCCTAGTGGTCTAAATCGCACGGTGTAACACTGTTTGCACGTCCTAAATCATTAATGGTGGCAAACGCTGACTAGCTGGAAGTGTTGTCTCACGCGGGGAAAGTATCGTGTGCGCGCGTGTGTTTTTATATGAAAATTGTGCATGGAATGTAAGGTGGTCATATGTTCATAGTCAAAGGAAACATTAGTTTTTCTGAAAATTGAATCTGACCACTCTGAGTATCAGATGACAAGCAATACTCAGAGTACAACAAGCCGTGTCAATTAGTTATGCATGTAAACCTTTGATCATACAAAGTAATAACTCCTTATACTTCAACAGCCAAATTTCCACTCATTGCTGATAAAGGTTTGTCTATCTCTTTATAATAAGATCCATTCCCATTGGTTGACCTTCATTCTCAGCTAGGCAGTGACCATAACTGACCACTATGTTCCTGGCTAAAAGGGTATTTTTAGACTCTTGCGAATAATTCATCAAATATCTATACCCTAAAGTGGGAGAAAATCAAAGGATCACCCTAATGCACAAGATCAAATTTATCTTCAACATAAGGGGATCCTTATTATTATTCATGACTACTTAATTACCAAGAAAACACCAAAGCAATCAATTGTAATAATAATAAAAAAAAACTGTACTCAAGGCAAACAATAACTGTAGCTGATGTGGAAAATTGATGGTAAAGAGTTTTGGAGCCAAATGGCTGAACAGATGTCTATCAATGCTAAAGAAATGTTATTTTGTTTACAGGAAACAAAAAAGCAAGCAAACAAAAAACAATTGTTATTGATAAAGTGTGACTCTTCAACCCCAATTTCAAATTTTGATAATTCACACTCAAACTGAAATAGATCTATCGTTAATTAAAACAATTTCATGCTATTTTTCAACTTGATTATTTCTAAGTAAGTGTGACATGTACTCCTGCCTTCAAGAAGGAACCACAACGTCCGCTTGTCTTTCAGCTTCAATGTGCCGTCATTGATGATCGTAATGATGGTAATGCGCATTAAATTAATCCAAGAAGTTTTACCACTTTGAATTTTCGATAATATTTATACATCTATCAAAGATTAAACAGTAAATAAGATGAGCTACAATGTATTTTAGAGTTGGACGGATTACATCGAGCACAATGGTGTGTGTGTCTATAGTTTTGTTGATGTTTGAAAATATAATTTCAGTGATGATGATCATAATGAATTTTCCAGAAATGATTGTAGTGAATTCTGATTTGTTTAGATGATGGTCGTAATGAATGCCATTGACAACCTATTTCATCATATCCTGATCACTGTTTTTTTTACCTTATCATTTACAGTTTCGGACAAATGACTATGTCCATCTTGAGAATCTCACACTGTGCATGTCCGAATTTATCTTTTAACAAGGTGAAACAACAACAGAGCAACAAAGTAGATAAGAAGGAAAAGTACAGGAAAAAGAAGGAGACAGCCAGTTCGCGTGGCCTTGTGATACTTCTGTATGTCAAATCAAAGAAGTTACTGAAGGGGTGTCTAGTATACTCAACAAACACCGGGTCTCAACGGCAGTGAAGATATTGCAGACCATAAGGAACCTTCAAGTTCACCCAAAGGACCATCAACCCAAATTGGATAAAAGCGAGATGGTATATATAAGATACCATGCAAAGGCTGCAAGAAAGTGTACATAGGTGAGACTGGCAGGAAGTTTGGTGTTCGGTTAAAAAAAATTCAACACGTGAAAGATGTTGAGCAGAACAAGAAAGTGTCTTTCACACGTCTTTCAAAGAAAGAATGCATGACAGAAATCAATAAACGTGCTTTAACAGACCATGTCAACAAAGACAATCATGAGATTGACTGGAAGGAGCAGTGATCGTGGACAGGGAAAGTGATTATAGACTCGCAACATCAAGGAAGCAATTCACATAAGGTTGAATAAAGATGTCATGAACTCTCACACATGTACGACTCTGTTATGACAATGGGAAGTTACTCAGACTGACATGTGCAGTGTGAGATTCTGAAGATCAGTGTTGTGATTCAACAAATATATAAATCTATTCTATCATAGTCGCGTTGAAATTCTTAGAGTTTGATTGCATCATTTAAGTACATGTAACGTTATAAAGTCCATTTTACATATATCATAATATGATGCAAAGAAATGGCTACAAGATAAATTGTTCTGTCCCATCTGAAAAATCCTTGGCTTATCATACAGAGTCCACGATCATTACGCTTATCACTTTTTAAAATTTGCAATCAGCATATATAATAAGGCTTTTGATACCGTAAAAACCCATCATTATACCTTGTAGATATCAATTAATCTCTAGTAGTATAGTTATATTTTCTATCAAATTGAAAAGTAAATTATTAATAATGCAATAAATGACAATTTGCAAAATATTCACAACGTCATCAGTATGATCGTAATGCGCGTTACGATCATCAATGTCGGCATAGTACTTAAGCCGTCCGTGGTATGAGACCTAAAATAAACCACGTGCTAAAAAAGGTACATGTGCGTTTGTTTACAAATAAGCAGTTATGGCATTAAAGCAATCTAAAGTTAAGAATACATTCAAGAGTGTAGTTTGTACGCCATTTGAAACCTCTTGGTAAGTTCATACAAAATGTTATTCTTTTATAACACGCTATACACAAAGGAAGTATATGTACATAGCCCTGTAGAGATATGGAATATCCCAGCGGGCACACTGATGTCAATTTGACGTCAAAAATTGGTCAAGATTTATCATTTTTGTCTTTGACAAGTTTGAGATATATTTATTGTTGATTCGTGTAATAGTGGTGGGGTGGTGAGGGTGATGTGTCATGTGGCTATTAGTGCTATTAGGACAGGGGCGTGGTCTTTGTTAGGCTAGTGGTGGGTGCAAAGGGCGGGGTGGTGTGTGTTTGTGTGTGTGTGTGTGTGTGTGTGTGTGTGTGTGTGTGTGTGTGTGTGTGTGTGTGTGTGTGTGTGTGTGTGTGTGTGTGTGTGTGTGTGTGTGTGTGGGGGGGGTTATAACAGTGATGGGTGCTGTCAAGAGGATGAGTGGGGGTGAAAGGACAGTGAACATGCTGCAGACGACCTGTGCTCTGCAAAAATGTTTTTTTTTGTTGAATGTGGGTACCAGAGGGGTACGTGTGGATGTATGTGTGATGTTTACTACAGAAATGGTGTGGGGATGGTTGGTGCAGTGGTTAGCACATATAGGACTACAAAATGGGATTTACCTGCGTCGTGAGTTCAGTGTCGCCAAGACCGTTTTGTCGTACATCTGTCATTGCATTGCCGATCTCCACACAGCGTGTCGCCATTGTCGAGTGTAATACCAGACGGTGGTGACACCGCAAGCCCGAGGTTCGGAAGCCTCATTAAAAGACCTATCCGTGTAGAGGAGAGCCACCCCTTCTACACGCAAAAGAACTCACCTGGCTTGAAAACAATAGCTAATGTAATCCCTCCACACACCTGAGGCTCAGTTGGTTAACTAACCTGCCTCTGGAGGTCCATGTACCAATACTACGTGGCCTCCCTCTGCTATAATCAAAATTGATGGCTGCGGAGTAGAGATGCACCAATAGATAGAAATATCGGTATTATGCATCGTTTGGGGGCCCCGATTCGATTATCGATTGCTACAGTTGATTATTGATATTATACATAACAATTACAAGTGACAAAAAACATTAAAATCTGTTCATATTTTATAAAATGTCATTCATTGCATTTGTATTTCAAGTCGCGCCATCTTTCTTGTTTACATACCGATGCTCGCAGTGCCACACCACGGCATCTTTACAAACTAACATGCGGGCGATAATACCCGTATCTACAATGGCCGCGATAGAAATACTTAGAAATAAATATACCACGCATTTATACGACTGATACATTACTATATGACAGTACAGCATGAAAATAGTGCAAATAATTGAAGATGTACCAATTCATAATGAATGCACTTTGTGGTACTATCGCATACTGTCTGATTGACTAGTTCGTGCGCTTGACACCCAGTGTCACTTCCCGGGATGTCTTTGTCTCTGAATATCTTTTGCTGAGCTGGACAATGTGGACATCGATAATATATCGATAATCGACAATGCCAGGGCTACCAATTATCGATGGTTAATACTATCTCTGATTCCCAGCATTACTGCGGAGTACTAACACAAACAAACACAAACAAAGGACATGTAACTATATTGGGGGCCTATATTTTCTGTTACTGATGTACCGTCCGTTGGGTAGAGGCTAGTGAACATAAATGCTAAGACGGGTAGGGTTTGTTTATTTTTGTATTGAACTAATCAAGGTCTTGTCTTGAATTCTGAATCTGTTCAGAAACTAAGATTGATTTTAAAGGTTGGAACATCAAATACCTTGGCGTCATACGTCCAAGGTTCTAGTTATGCCCATTGGGTATATCAAACGTCACAGTGGGGTTGTGTCCATGAATGCAATCTTGGGTGTTGTTTAGCTCCTATTTTTGAGGCCCCATTCTCTCGATTAGGTCAGTCTCTAGATGGGTCTGTATTAGAGAGTATATGGATTAGGGACCGAACTGAGCTCTGCCTTTGCTATCACACTTAGTTGTAAATAAAATGTATATATATATATATATATATATATATATATATATATATATATATATATATATATATATATATATATATATATATATATATATATATATATATATATATATATATATATATATATATATATATATATATATTCACTATATATAGTTATACGCCCCCATTTCACTATGTATAGTTGTTACCATCGGTCTCCATGGGTTGGTTCTCACATCTGTGTATCATTTACTCGCTTGGTTTGGAGTGAAACTTGACACATACAAATGTACTACGTCATACACAGTTTTTTTGTAAACATTTGTGGCAATCTTTTTGTATTTTTATTTGGATAGTTTCACTTGTAGTATACCATAGGAATAATGTTAAAGTGGCTAAATGTTAAAAATTTGGTTATAATAATTTTCTGAAAATTGAACAATTGTTCTAAATATGTAACCCAAATGAATTAAAAGTTTTCTTGAAAAAAAACCCGCACTTGTATTGAAATTCTGACAAAACAAAACACACACACACACACCAGCAGTTAGAACATACTGTAGACCTAGATGATACAATGGAAGAAGCCATATAAATGAAACTAAAGAACCTTTAAATGATACATTCTATTTTAAGTAAAAGTTCTACAGCTTGAAAAGATAAATCTTTTTGACTTGCACAGAAAAAGTAGGATTTACTCAGAAAGAAAGGTTGATAAAGACAGGTAATTCATTACAAACCCTACAGTTATTCATGTAGTCAGGTAATTCATTGCAAACCCTACAGTTATTCATTTAGTCATCAACATAAATAAAATATCTTTATTTTTTAGGCCCGTTGTCAGCAAAGAAACTGAAGAAAATATCATTGATGAAATAAAGGCGTAAGTTTTGTTTCAAGAATATGAACTGCCAAAGGCATCATTTTTAGCAGTCACGATGAACATCTAAAACTGACGGGAGTCACGGGAAGTTTCTGTATGATCTAAATAATCATGCAATATTAAATAAACAATGATATAGTCTAAATATACTTTTTAGAGATACTACATTATTATGTCTTACAGTATTAAATTGCTTAGATAGACCGTTTGTAGAATGTTATTAATTTAATTGCCAATCAGTACAGTACTGACTGCGTCAGAAGTACACAGAAGCGAAATATGAAAAATTGCATTATGATTGTTTACATTTTTCTCCAATTTCTTCTCATTTTGATGACTGTAACAAACGAAAAAACTGTCTGTTGCTTCTGCAAGTTACGGTTTTCTTATTAACTCACCTGAAGTTATGTTTTCTTTTTTTACGCGTATATTACATATTTTACGGCGGTTCCTGTAATAAAAAGAATATTTTCTAAAGTTCATGACCACACCGTTCATTTTGACAGATTTTCCTTGAAAAATGGACCCTTTGTAGGATTATTTGAATTAAATTGAATAAAGAAGCCAAATTGAATTAGCATGACCTTAGTAAGATGTATTTCTTGATACATTTATTTTACAGAACCATATCAAAGCTAGAAGTTGCAAAACCTGAGAAGGAAGCTCAATTAGAAGATGGAAAAAAATCTAATGTGAAACAGATCAAGCTTAACAAAGTCATTCAGTAAGTTGATTGAAATCCAAATAAGTATATGTATTAAAAAAAACAAAAAAAAAACTAAATACATTTGTAAATATACATGTATGTAAAAGTTTATTAAAAAGTCAGTGATTTACTTGAATCATAGGAGCATCACGTTTCAGTTGATTTTCTTCCAATTTACACAGACAAGCCGTGTGGCTGTGAGAATCTTTGTTATACATATAAATAAGAATGATGAAAACTTTCCATTAATTGTCTGAAATATGTAACTAAGGTCTTGTTCGATTATTAGATTTATTTATGTCAGAGAAAATTAACATGATATACATCCATATAATGAACTTGCTTTCAACCCGGGGCTTGCACATTAGTAACTTTGAATAATTTTATGATGTATAATGTCAACTAAAATATCTTTTTCATATTGCCAGATATTGCCATGGGAATACAATTTGAAATAATAAAAAAGTATAGATTGTATGAATAAATTCTTAAATATGTGCACATGTAGTTTCCACTGTTTTTAGTACAAGTTTTCATGGTAATTTTATAATGTGCTATCAAATGGGTATCTTCCCTGTTTCTGTCATTTCTCTGGGACAGAAACAATATTTCCACAGTTTCTCATGGGAAGGGGAGAATTCAAACACCTTTCTGCTCAGCAGAAAACCCAAGCCTGCCTCGATACATTGTGTGTCTCATCAGTCATACATGTACGTTAGTTGATTAGCCATAGGTCTAAAAATAAGGTGGGAACAATGCATCTGTGCATGTATTACATATTTAATGCAGATGCTGTGATTCTTATTCTTACATATCCTCCAAGTATGTGCCGTCTCTAATTTTTCAACTGCTTTTGCTGAAGTTAGTAAAGGACACAGTTACCTGAAAAGTGAAAATTCCCAATATGCTTCTATTGCAGTCCTCAGCTGCTGTGTGGTGTCAACATAGTGACTCGCTGCCTGGAGAGAGGCGTAGTACAGCTATGTGTGGTGGACCGGTCAGTCCCGCCCCACCTCACCCACCATCTGCTACAACTGTCCAACTCTCGAAGCTGTCCTGCCATTGCTGTTAACAACCTCACTCAGCATCTTGCGCCATGTTTAGGGATTACATCCTGCGCTGTTTTAGGTTTCAAGGCCAGTTTGATTTTTTTTGTGGATGGAGTCTGATGGACTGATTATGAAAGTAGAAACATTTGAATACAACATAGTCACTTACATATTTTTGAATAGCCAAAAATCAATTCATGGTTCAAAAATGTAAATGCTGCAAAAAGTCTTTTATAGGATATTATGATAGACTAGAAACATTTGAAGAGAATTTGATTTTCTTATTTTGAAGGAGCCGTAAAACAATTCATTATTCAATACACTCTGTGTAAAGCCATTTGTTTGATCAATTATTAGCACTTGGCAGCAATACAATATTTTCTTTATCTTAAATTATTCATTTTATTTGTTTCAGATATTAGAGGAGGGTCAACGAAGTGACCTAGATGATTGCGTGAAAAAAGTGGCATCCCTAATTGGGACTTGTGGCACTAAAAGAAGAGAATCAACTACAGTGGAAACTGAAACAATGGGTATGAAGATTGTCAAAAGTGATGATATGAATGAAACAGATGATGAAAAGCAGGAAAAACCTCAGATAAAAGTAAAAAATATAAAAGCTGATTACTCACATCTATATATTTCAATTAAAGAGTCTGCGAGTCACATAAGGAAGCAAGCAACGGGGGGTGATTTTCTCAGCTTTAATGACAATGAAAATTCTGATGGTATCGGTATATCAGATTTTGGATTAGATATAAAAATTGGCTTAGATGGTATTCGGTCTGAGTTACAAAAATGTGATTCTGGAAAGGCGATCAGTAAAAAACGGAAAACTGACTTAAGCTTAGAAGAAAAACTGAAAGATGGTAAAAAGAACCCGAAATTTCATCCTGTAGCTGCTGGTAGAATTCAGCCGCAAAGTAAGAAAAAGAAGAAAAAATCACGTAAATTGTGAAATTGTGTTTCCATAAAAAAAAAAAAAAAACTGATGGAGCCCTTTTCTTTTGAATACATTAACATGTACATGCATTTCATATTGTGATTCACTCACCAACCTTTTATACTGTTATATTTATTTTCGGCTGTTTATTTTTTACTGATAGTACTTATTTTAAAATATATTTTTCTGGTTTATTTTAAATTACAGACTGCAGCTCATTACACTAAACATAGTTTTTAAAAGTGGCACAATTGCAAGTGGCTAATTGTTAGCTCATTTGTCACTTTGTGGTGTGGTTATTGCCCAAACTGTGATCAAGGATCCTTTAATTGGAAAATTGGCCTCTTCACCATCTATAATATTTTGCAAGAAAATTTGAAGAATACATGAGCAATGTCGAGAAATGATAATTTATCTAGCTTAACAACCTGTCTTCAATAAGGGAGCTTGCACGATTTACACAGGGTGGGGGTCGAAGGGGGTCGGTCATATCTGGTGTATTTGTGAGAACCGTAATTTAACCTATTTGTAACTGCCTGCTAGAGGGCTTCAACAATTTTTTGCTTACATATAATTATTTTGTTATTTGTTTTTTGCCAAACTATATACAAAATGATACACAAGCCCAAGGACCAATTGTTCTTAAGGGAAAATTGGAAAATATTATGGAGAAGAGAAGATTATTAAAATGACAAATCACTAATTTTTTTAGTGTGTTGATTTGCAACATCTAAATAAAGAGTTTATGCAAAGAAAACTTTAACTGTTTTATGAAAGATCAATATTGTTAAGTACATTTGCGTCCTTTTACAAAAAAATCATCCTGGGTATTGCAGCATTAGAAAGCTAAGCGAACCCCCCCCCCCCTCTACCCTATAGCCAATATGAAAATGCTTCGACCCCTCGATCATCCTAACAAATGACTGATCCCCCCCCCCCATTTTGTAGTGCATTATGCATGCTCCCTAAAATATTGTAATTTTGGAAATGTAATGTTAAAAATCTGATTACTGGAAGTACCATATTTCATCATTTTGCAGCCTAGGTGTTTCCAAAACATATCAGGCATAGGTGTTTAAATGAGGTATTTAGCTGTTTATTAATACCAAGCCACTACAATCGTGCGTTGCTGCCGTTGTGTACGTTTAACGTAACAGAGAAAACGTCATTGGAAACTACAGTAATCAAAATTTTATTGGGGTTCTATTATGCTCATACCGGTACAGCGTTGCATAGGTATTATAATACATGGGAGGCTTTTTTGGATTTAAAATTGTGTCTAACCCTGCATCTAATAGAGGCTACAATTTGGGCAGAGGTTACAAAATGCGGGAGCTCACTATAGCAATTACCATTAAAGTTTTGAAATCTTTGTTAATGAACAATTGCATTAGAAATGTAATTGTCGAACTTGTGCAAACATTAAAACTTGTATAACTATTTGCAAGGAGTATTATATTAATCTGGCAAAAGCATAATTGTTAGTGATTTTCATTTCCTCAAAAATACACACGTATGTGCAAACTTTAATAACAAAATTACCATTTTCTTCAAATAAAACACAGGGCAAGTAAATTATGTGGCTCAGTCATTTGATAAAACCAGGCAAGAAATTGGATAGACATTCAAGCAAACTCCAAATAATTGCAGAACACAAACTGAAAATTGGAATAATTAGATTTATTTATTAACTTATAATGCAGTCCCAAATCTGAACTTGCAAACCAAGGTAATTGAAGGAATGCTTTTAAAATTAGTGATTATAAGTCTAGATTATTGCTTGCTACAGCCACAATACACACCAAATAAGACCATTTAATGCACAAAGATGTCATAATTTTAACAAATTATTTTTATATAACCAATTGCAATGCACAAAGATGTCATATTTTTTACAAATTATTTTTATATAACCAATTGTAATGTTCGAGTAAACCAATGTCATTGGTTTTTCCATTGTTTCTTACATCGTAAAATTTATACTTACAACCTTCCAAGAAATAGGAAATACTACTAAATATGTAAATATGAAAGTGATATGATTTATAATAATACAGTGATCCAAAATGTGTAACTTCAGGTCCCTTCTGATGCACGATGTATCTATAATCTGTACAATTAAAGTTAGTGGTGCATTTGTACATCAATGGACTATGTGATACACACCCTCTCATACAACTAACTATAGAAAATGGACATATAATCTGGCTGGACTACAGGAGACAGAAGGTTCATTCTTGTTCATCGCAGTACAAGGCATACACTGTACACCTACAACTTTCATCTAAAACTTTATTTTGTTCCAGCAAAACCAATAAAAAGCACCTTTATATAATCAAGTTTTCTCTATTTCATAAGCAATTAGAGATAATTTTTCCTCACACTCCATAAAAGACCAATCATACAAAAGGTTCAAGGATAGAATTTATGGTATTGTGCTGCACTCGTGACGACCACTAAATAGGCCATAATTTGTTCTTACAAAATAGTCCACATGCTGCTGCTAAGCGCTGACCCCCATCCATCCCACAATAATTTATACATCAAGTAAAATAAAACTTGCATTGTTAAAATTTTGGTCACCAACGTAATCAAGTAGCAGGTGTAAAATGTTCTCATCCTACCAAACGCCATCTCTATAGCAGACGACACTCCGACACATTTAGCAGGCGGCAATGTGATTGCTGTCATAGCAATAGAAGTAGGGCAAAGATGGCAGCGGCCAAGAATTAATTTTGAATGCTGCGCAGTAGTATACGTAGTGTCAGATGAAAAGTTTGGATGGGTTAGTGGTCAGCTTGAGCTGGAGGCTTCAGTTCCTTGATTTGCTTGATGAGGTATGCTTTTTCATCATTGAACTGCTCGTCTTCAGAGCGATCGTTGTGAAACTTGGACAAGAAGTCAACTAACTTGTCCTTATTGCGCAGTAGGATCTCAAGGATGGGCTGGGGCTTGTTTGGATTCGCCACAAAAACCTGAAGTGAGTAACAAAGAAAAACTTAACAATTGCAGAAAGAGATTTCAGCAACCAAATAATATAAAATACCTGCTTTATTTGATGACACTCTTTGTAAATAACATACATTTAAGTCATCAACACATTATTTACAACCCTGGATCACTACCACTGTGTCACTTGATCAAGGAAGCACCTAAAGCAAGTGCAATAGACCACTTGGCCATCGTGACAGATGTAAAAGATGTCATTCTAACTGAGGGTGTTAACGATCTTGTCTTATAGTACATGTAGCAGTGTGTTGTTCACTGGTGTACCACACATGCCTCTGTTAGTTATACAGATACCAGTGTTCTGCACAAGCAGCGCCTTGGCGTCAATGACGCTAAAAAATCTTGAATGGCGCAAATAAAATATGCAAATGGGGTCAGCTGGCGCAACCTTTGCTAGCTGTAGACAAAAATCAATACAACTCTTGTCTATTCTTGAATGTGTTCATTGTGTTGGTATGAAATATATTAGTTCATCTTTCTTTGCTCACAACACTAGATTTTTTTAAATACATTTACAGTTTCGCCAAACAACTGTTGGCATCCTCAGAATGTTCTTCCCGCGCAATGTCACAAGTCAAATATTCTGATCCTGAACGAGGATGGAATCATAAACTCGCGAGAGTTGGTGCCCCCCCAAGGCCAGGTTATCCTACCATATGTGAAAGGTGTTACAGAAGGGATCTCCAGAATTCTGAACAAACACTTAGTAGCTACGGCGGTGAAGCCATTGCAGACTATCAGGAACATCCTAGTACACCCGAAAGACAAAGTAGATAAGATTGACAAATGTGAAATTGTGTACAAGATTCCATGCAAGTCATGTGATAAAGTGTACGTCGGGGAAACGGGCAGAAAGTTTGGTACCAGACTGAAGGAACATCAGAAGGACGTGGAAGCAAACCAGAAGGGAGCATACACCAGATCCACAAAGAAAGAGTCAAAAATGGAAATAAACAAGAGTGCCATCACGGACCATGCAAACCAGCACAACCATCAGATAGACTGGGAGGGAGCCAGAATAATAGACAGAGAAAGTGAATGGAAAACCAGGACCATCAAAGAGTCTGTACACATCCGAACCTGCAAGCAGGTTATGAACAGGGACGAGGGGGGGCACCAACTCTCGCGAGTTTATGATTCCATCCTCGTTCAGGATCAGAATATTTGACTTGTGACATTGCGCAGGAAGAACATTCTGAGGATGCCAACAGTTGTTTGGCGAAACTGTAAATGTATTTAAAAAAATCTAGTGTTGTGAGCAAAGAAAGATGAACTAATAAACTCTTGTCTAGACTTTTAAGGTTGACAGCTACCCCCTTTTCATTGCTTACTACTGCATATGATAAACAGACACATTATGCCAATGACCTGATTTGACCACAACTCAATGACATGCTGAGTGTTTTGCTGCACCTATTGACCTGACATGCTTAGGGGTATAGCTGTGATCTAGGGCAGGGTCAATGTTAATGACCTACATGTGGATTGGCATCCTAGGCCTAGGTTGATTTCTGTAGAATATTAATTTATACAGTTAAATAGGCTAGAATAAAACAGTGGGAAGGTATTACTTGAATATTTAAAAGTAAAACGCAGAGAAGAATTGTCAGTCTAGTGTTGATACATTATTTATGTTATTTTTAAAATCACTGTATTCATGAAAATCTTATTTACTTGATGTTTATAATAGTATATATAACTAATCCTGTTGCTTCACTTGTTTTTGTCATTTTATTTAGGTTTTGTTCAAATTATCCCTGATTCCCCCTTGTTTCACAGAAATTCCAACTACTTTTCACAAATCCCACCTATTTTTCAAAAGCAGTGGGGAATTCCCCCCAGACTTTCATGATTTTAGAATAGACACTGAATTCATAGAATCATGCCATACTGAACAACGTTTTCCAACCAATGACAGTAACATCATATATGTGAAGTATGTTTATAAATTAATTGATATTTAAAACAAAAATTGATATTACAGGTGTAAAAGTTCAATTTGCAAGAAAAGTTTTTTACTCATGTGTTTAAAGAATGTTTATGAATTTATGTGGTATTCATAGAACTCATCACACATGTAGTGTTTTATATGAAATTTGAATACAGGAAAAACCTAATTAATATTTCAAAACATTCATAGAATGACCCCAGTAAATTCTGAAATGACCCCACCATTTTTCATCATTGGGGCCATTTGTCCCCACCATATTCAATCCTGTGCAGAACACTGAGATACATAGCCCCGGCAGAGGCTATGTGATACAGCCCTATAGACTTGGAGAAAGAATCCTCGAATGTCAATACTTGCACCCAAGTGAATCAATTATAATATAATATATAATAAAAGAATAAGAAAAAGAATATATATACATATAGAAATACTATGATGAATAAAAACAAGAAGCAAGAATCTTTTTATAATCTAATCCTTACCTTAAATACATGAAAGGCCTCAAATTGGATGTTTTTGCTTTTGTCTTTCAGCATAATCATCATTAATTTAAGATTATCAGGATTGCTGATATATTTCGTCATTGTCGTAAAATTATGACGATCTAATAACAATTCTCCTAACAACTGAAAATAGATTTAAAAAAAAATTAAAACGAAATTCTGATCATATCATTATCTTAGACTAATAGTAGGCAATTATTATTGACATAGTTTACGCCTAGTGAACAAAAATAAGAAATCAATTTACAAGTGCTAAGAATATTTTATGTTTGTTTTCACTTTGAAAGGGTTTTGCTCTGTTAAAAATTAGAATTATATCAGATTTAGTCCAAGATTTTTCTCTCACCTTTAATGCTTGTCTCTTGGTCACGTAATTTTCAGAATCAAGAAGCTTTCGATAGTTGGTAAATACTTTATCATAGTTAGCTTCAAGAAATTCAGCGCATAACACTTTATGTCTTGTTAATAATTCCTAAAAATACAAGAGATGGTTTTCAAAATCATTGCATATTGTCTTATTGAGTGAAAGTGCTTTGATTGTTCATAAAGCAATACTGTTTCAGAAATAGGAATGATTTCTGAAAGTAAATTGACATGATATAAAGCTGAATTAGATTTTGTATATGATTTTGAATTGGATTGTGTACTTGTCAGACACATAATATGCTCTTACAAGAAATAATGTATTTTGTTTCATCTGATGATGTATGATATACAAATATTACCATAGTTATTTGAAATTTCAATTAGTTAATACCTTAAAAGTAGAAAAGGCATCTGATGCAATGTCGAATGTCGACACTTCCACATATGAGAAAAAGTTGTAAAAGTCATCAGAGTACAGCATTATACGTGCAAGATCCTCTGACCGACAGCATTCCCGCAACATCATACCACAGTTCAAAGCAATTTCTTGGTTTTCATATCTGCAAAAAAGTACTGTAAGATTGCAAATATTGCATAAAAATATTGTCGTTAGTGACACGTTTAAAATTTTACCTTAGATATAGTTTGTTCAGCGGTGGTTACTAGATATCAAGCAACAAGAAGCCTTGACATCTCGAGTATAATTACCACACACGCATATATTTCTAAACTTCCTTGTTTGAACACAAGTAGTGTGCAATGAATCATATGATTAGAATGAAGACGTAGCAGCAAATAGGAAGAAAAACTACTACACATTCTAATTTGGCATGATCCATGTATATATTTGTTGAAATAAAATTTCAAGAAGAAGTAAAATAATCACCATTATGAACTAAGGACAGAAGTCTCACAATGATTTCCAAATTCACAATAATTAATAAATGTATATGTAAGAAAATCTTTAATTTAGCTAATAGGTATCTATAAAAAATAATACCCTTTCATGAGTGTAAAAAGTAGAGTTGGGTTTCTGCAGATGAAGTCTACAGTTGGTGATCTTGTACCGATTTGTCTCCTGAGAAGGTTGTTGAAGATCTGAGCTACATCTTTCTTGCCCTAAAACAGTAGAAAAAAGAGGCTAAGTTGATATGTTCATATATGTTGCCACAAATCTAAAATGAGTACACTGCATTTTACAAGAATATATTGACTTTTTATCATATATATAATTTCTTCATGCGTGTTTGTTCTATTCAAAACTAATGATCATTCTTGATCCTGAGTCCACAAAATAATTAAATAAATATGGAAATATGTCACAATAACGCAAAACTTAATAGAAATCATAAATTTAAGTTCACCACTGTGGACAAATTCTGTTGGGTATTTTTTTTTTAGAATTTAATTACTCACTTCAAAATCAATCTTTGGAAGATTCTGAATGAGCAAGAAGAGCATGTTGTTGTTATACATTTCCTGTGCAAGCTGGGCCATGAGCTCTGTTTGAGGGTCTTGATCTGCTGTCCCATACAGCATGTTCTTCATCGCCACAAGTGTTTTTGCTACCTCTTCCTGTGCCTGCGTATGAATAAAATAAGATTAAAACTACAAATAAATGTGCAGAACTTACATCACACAGTTAAATAATGATCTCAAAATTAAAAAGCCTACAAATATTTCTAGTTATATATTTTAACATAATATGAGTTATCAAAATGCAACATTTTATAATGGCAAAACAATTCATGTTTCCGTGTGAGATTATTTCAGATTTACATTAAATGAACTTATTCAAATGAGTAAACTAGTGAGTTCTAAAGCTTGACAATAGAAAGTTTGAAATAATTCAGGCTGTTCTACCTTCCTTGATTCATATGGAAAAAAAGAAATTTAAATATTATGAATTTGGTGTAAACAAAATGAAATTATGCATTCCATTTCATACATTAATGCAAATTGTAAGAGATTAATTACAAATTCAAATATTGATAATATTTAAAAATAAATAAATCGACAGGAATTACAGATATGAAGTTTATTTTAATATAGCAGTAAGTACTCACTTTAGCAACTTTTCGGTCATTTGTTTCATTTGATAGACAATTTAAATTTTCACGTAGATTCTTCGCCAACTCCTGCGGGCCCTTCTGTTTTGGTCCAAACAAAGGCATCCTGAAAGTTCTACAGCCACTCCAGCTGGTGGCAAATTGTGCAAATGGTCCACTCTGAAAAATATTTTAATTGATCATTAACAAAAATCTTAGCTGCTTCATTAAATAATTTCAAATCGTAATAATTTCATCCTATGGTATTTAATTAATACAAGATTTCAAAGCGTTGTGGACACTACAGTTTTTTTGACGAAAAATGACTATCTAAATTGGAAATTAAGAAAAAAAAAATTCAAGTTTCCATGATCAAAAGCTAATATTTTCACAGTTTACATGCCCAAGATTAAATTGTGAGCTTACTTTTGTTTAATTTTTTTGACAAATATCTTTTTTGTAGACAAATACAAGTCACTTTTGAAAATACAAAAAAGCATAACGACTCACTACCTTCACATTTTTGGTCATCATTTTTAAACTAATGGAGCAATTTTTATTTTGTAAGCTGTAAAATGAAGCAAATTGAATTGTCTAGTGCTAGTAGACTAGATAGTTGAATAAGAAGATATATGTATTTAGTTAAGTAAACATGCACAAAAAGGTCAATTTCTAAATGAAAAAATATAATGATGAAAATCCCAGTTTCCATTAGTTATAATCATATAGCTATTTAAATGTGGCATGTAGACATTGTATACTAGTAGTATACTCGTTTTTCAGCAAATTTAAGGAGTTTCTGAACAAAAATGTACTATTAAAATATATATAAATAGGTATTGTGATGATCCAGTGCCTCACTATAACATCAAAATTTATTTTTGTCACCAATACTGTGAAAATGGCGTATAATTAGCCATTAAAAATCCTATGTAATTGACTGACAGCACTAGGTCTTAACAGCTTCACTACATGTGATCCACTTAGCCACGACCCGGTCCAGCAAAAAATAAACTTTTTAATAATTGATTAATTAATTGTAAAAGTACATGAACCGGTTCATCAAAATGTCTTAGAATAAACATTCAACCAAATAAAAAATATATCAACCTTGCATATATTACAAGATCTCAAGTGGATTAAATTGATAGAAAATAGCCAAATATTCTGTCACCCTGTCAGTTTAGTTTGCTTGTCACGGTACAGTCGCTATTTGTTGTTATAAAACAATTTCTGTTGATGAGATTGATAACCATAAACTAGTAGATCTAGTCTTGTGAATACTGTATAAAAGAACGTAAGAAAGTCATGAACGTGTGCATGTCACAGAGTTTCCGACGAACCGGGTCATTACGCCAGACCGGGTCGTGGCTAAGTGGATCATGTGTATATTGTACTAATATACATATATAACTTACACAATTGTTTTCATCCATTATTAAAAATACCGTCTTTGTAAAAAAGACAACATTTGTCTACATATAGGCAATATTATCACATTACTAATGTTTATGAGAACTCACAATAAAATATCTTAGCTTGTATTGTGAATGCTTAAAATCTGTGTAGAATATAGAAACATGCTTCAGGGACAAAGTGGGTCAGCACCTGAGGTGAGCACTTCCTGCACTCCCCAGCCCAACATTGGGTAGCCAGCCATTAATGTATTACATTATTATCTTTTATATGTTCACAGATAGGAGACTATTCATAGATCTAAGCCTTAATAATAATGTTAAAATACTTTCACAATTCATTCACTAAACTACAAAAGAACTTTCCCGTTGACTAGTTCTCTGTCGCCAAAATGATGGAAACTGAGAAGGTACTAGTATACATCAAAATAAAAAATATGGCGTATATGAGATAGGAAATTATTGAAATCAGATAAGGGGTGTCCTCACATCACCCCCCAGGGGCAGACACTGTCCTCGTTCACATTCATTGATCGGTCTGGTGTAAGACATAAATGTTACGATAATATGTCGATTTATCGTATCAACAGCATCCGTTTGATGATACACATATATCCGCACAAAAAGTAAATCACATGAAACTTAATATACACAGTTTAAACGCTCGTAGTAATAAATATATGTATATAATTACCGAAATTTAAGCAATTTTAACAACTTGTACGAACAGGTGTGACGTCACAGAAGTCTTCTGCGCAAACACGGAAGTAAAGCGGAAGCACAAAAATGTAAACAAACATTACGACCACGTGTGTACAGAGACAGTACAGTAGTCTAGATCACACTCAACCTTAAAATGGCCAATCCTCGCGTTCTATTATATCGTAGAGAGAACATTGGCTCATGCGAGGTAATTTGGGGTGCTACTGTGAATAGATCTACTAATTATGATGTTCGTTATTGTATGTGTGTAATATTAAATCGGAGTGTAATACTAGATATGTGGAAAATACTGTAGTCACAACGCACCCGAAAATGTGCCAGTTGTGTTATGCACTTTGACATGGAAGAGCAAAGACCATCACTTCTGCAGTTCAAACTCGTCTATAAATAAATCAAAGATTTCTTCGTCATAGGATAGATGTCAGTAAGATACTACATAATAAATCAAGCCTAGAGTCTGAATTTATTTTCAACGATCATGGAAGACGTTTCATTAACGCATGATTGTATAGTCATTGGTGCTGGAATATCTGGAGTTACAACTGTGAAGTGCATGAAAGATGTTGGATTTAATGTTGTATGTTTAGAAAGATCAGGAGATGTTGGAGGACTCTGGGCATTTAAAGAAAAAAGATATGGTGTCATGAGATTTACTCACATGTAAGTAGATTATTTGTCTCTAACCATGCATGTATACAGTAATACCTTATTATATTAAATAATAATCTGAATATTCTATGATATCCTATTACTTGGTAAACAATGTAGTGTATTGCACTAATGTTCTAGATCTATGTGTGTGTTGTTTTGCTTATATATTAGTGTTATATTACAGTAATCACTAAAAAATGTAATAATTTTGCTACCCGCAAGCGATCATGATTGGTTAATAAACTTATTTTATTCTATATTGCTTGTGTATGGTACTGCCTGTATAAAAATGTTTTGACCAAGGTCCAAGCAGCATTAATATATTCAAATGATGTTATCTTCAAAATATATTTATCATTAATATGTCAATTGAGTCCTCTTCTGGCAAAAGATTTATAAAAATCGTACAGGTACCAATTCTCACACAAAGCAATTTTTATGAATGCCCGTCAATGAGGTCACAGTAGGTGAGCATAAGCTGAAAGTTGTTTCGAAGTTCTGCTACTTGGGTGACATGCTTTCCAGCGGTGGTGACTGTGAGCTAGCTTCTACCGTGAGATGTAGGACCGCATGGGGGAAGTTCCATGAGCTCCTCCCGATACTCATAAACAAGCATCTCCCGCTGGTATCCAGAGTCAGAGTTTACTCCGCTTGTGTATGTAGTGTGATCCTATATGGATCCAAAACCTGGGCTGCCTCCTCCAAGACCCTGAACCGTTTGAGAAAAATGATCGAGCCATGATCCGATGGATCTGCCGTGTATGGCCCCAGGATGACGTGAGCTCTGACTGCCCTCTAGAAAAGCTCGGCATAAAGGACATCGAAGCTCAGCTGTGCTTCCTGCGAACAGGATGAGATGGCTAGGTCATGTAGAGCGAAGCACCGGCTGGATAGCCAGAGTGAGGGAATACAAGATCATGAAACAGAAAGCTCCAGGCAGACCAAAGCTGACCTGGGATGAGCTGGTGAAACGCGACCGAGTATCACTCGGCATGGAAGGAATGGACCCCAAGGACCGTCAAGCATGGAGGAGACGCCTACGGTCACGACTAGGCAGCCAGGCCGCACCCTCTGCAGAGGATTAATTCAGGCCTGCCCAAATAAACAATGATGATGATGATGCCGACGACGACGAATACGATGATGATCTATAGATCATACATGTTAGATATATCTGATCTCACACTCTCAAACTAATACCATGGACGGCAGTGATTAATCTAGTATTATATTTCAATAGAATAGAAACAATTTTAACAGAATCCATAAAATATTTATAGTTTATTATGGTTATGTATGCAAGGATTCATTGTATCTGCCTTGGACCCATTGTTTCAAAATATGCGAGTCGACCTGCGTCCTATATGTAAAAGTGAGTGTTTTACTTTACACTGGCAATGCTCACAGTGTAGTTCAGTCACATGAAAATGGGTGAAGTGAGATACTTGCAAATCTGTCATGAATAGTATAGAAATAAATAAAACAAATCACACTGTAAGAAAGGGATTATCATATGGCCTTGGGGTGTGAGATGAGATACATCATGTGTGTAGAGACTGCTCATTCGTCTCTACACACATGATGTATGATCTCACACCCCAAACCATATGATAGGCCTAATTGTTAAGTTGTTTTACACATATGATATTTATTTGTTATGCAAAGTACAACTACCTTAGATTAATTCCCTTTGTAGATCTTGTAAAAATTGCGTTTGCTGTATACAAATAGGATATTTTCGCTCTCACATGGTGTTCTACACATGTATGTATGTTTCTTTATTTTCAGAAATGTTTCGAAAGAGAACTATGCATTTTCTGACTATCCATTTCCTGATGATACAACCGAATTTCCTCACAACAAAGACATGGCACAATATGTACAAAATTATTGTAAGCACTTCAATGTGATGGACAGCATAAAGTTTCATGTACAAGTGAATCATATTGAGCGATCAGGTATTAGACTTTTTGAATGATAAATCTAATGCAATGTGTAAGAAAAATATATTTTGTTTGTTATTATGTATATATATTTGTAGTTACAAATTACATATGTACCTAATATTCGATTTTGCCAGGATCTGTCAAGTGATATAATTTTTTGCATGCTTTTATTACAATAATAATAGTCTCAGAATCATATATTGAACGTTACTCATACATGTATATGGAAAGAATTACTGAATATCCATTATTTTGAAGCCTAAAAATCTAAAAAGCATATCAGGCATCTTGAAATAGGCTCATTTAGTTGAGAGTATGATATTACAATAATATATAATTCAATTTGTACTCAACCAAGTTGAAACATGCTTGCTGACGTATCACAACCTGTCAGGTTGTTTCTTCAGAGCAGAATAGAAGCTTCTACTGTAATAGCATATCAGGCGTGTTTGTGAAATATTTATTTGTCACATTTGGATGTTTGAATTAAACTATAAAGCTCCATTCATTACTTACACTGAATCACATTTATTTCTCACTTTTGTAAAACACTGAATGTTATACTATGTATTGCGGATCTCCCGTACATGTGATATCACACACAAACTCCGCACCGGCAGTGAATTTTCTGTAGAATGTGTACCGAAAATAAGTGTTCAATGGCATGTATGCTTTAATTGCCCAAGCCATATCCATCTACATGCACATTTTCATGAAGTCTGTGTTACCATCTACATGTAGATGCATACACAAATTGTGTTTGATAAGAGAATTTGATAAGAAATTATAGTACACGCAGATGTACATGTAACAAATAATCTATTACTATTGTCAGGAAGTTTGCTATGTCTTCCGGGATGTCGGAAGAAATGCGGAAGAAACTGGAAGAAATGATTTCTTCCTGGAAGAAATGGAAGTTTGGTGGAAGTTTCGTTTCCGGTCCAAATGATTTGATCAGTAAATAGTCTATTGTATTTGCCGTTGTAGGTGAGGACTGGTTGGTGGTAGCTGAGGAGGTGGAGGAGAATGATGAGGGCGTGATCACCCCGACTGGCCGTACACAGCGCTACACTGCACACTTTCTTGCCATCGCCACTGGTCATCATGCTAAAGCCGTGTTCCCAAACTTCCCTGGGCAAGACACATTTACAGGTGCAATATTCCTTTCTCTCCCAAAGCACGGTACTACTTTGTTATGATGATATCGTCATTCTACTGCTCTGTCTCCAGAATCCCCTGTATACATGACAATGACAGGTTCAATATTTTGTCCTATCCCAACAGATTATACTCTGAACAGTGCATCTCCACCTTTCTAAAGGCTTATTTGTTATTTTTATTTTTTAGATATTAGTTATTTAGTTTTTTGTTTCCTTCATATTAAAATACCCATAATTGGCAAAAAAGTACATCACACAGCTCACAAAGTACAGCTTACGTGCTTTATTATATATAGTTTGTGATTCATGTGTTGGAAGGAAATTTATTATTTACATGATTTTTTATTGCAGGAAAAGCCATCCATAGTGTTGATTATAATGATGCCGATTACAATGAGATTACTGGGAAAAAAGTGCTCATCGTTGGTATAGGGAACAGTGCTATTGATATTGCAGTGAATGCAGCCACACAAGGAAAGTATGTACAGTATAGAGTGGTAAACATATTTTATGCATCTACATATTACCAGACAACACCATGTAAATGCGCATTCGCTTTTCGGTTGAAAATTGTACATGTACATTCAGGGAGTTAGCCATTACATGAACGTGTGTAACGTTTACAAACTTTGGAGTGGGATTTTAAATGAGCGTCCGCGTTCAGGTGCTAGAATACATGTACAATGAGTGTTTTATATTAACTTTATTACTACTGGTAATCTCATGGAGTCTATACATAGCATATGGTCTCATTTTTGTACTTTATGTCATGATTAGGGCTCTGTAGAGCTGAAAAGCTTTAATAAAAGTGTTTTTGAATTTTTTTAATTAGTTAATGTAGCATAGAAAGAAAAACATAATGTACAAAAATATATTAACTTTATGAAGCAATATTGCCTTTATTTGCTGTTTCAACAATGCAATTACCAATTAATTTTTATATATATAACTTCATCATTATGGATAATATTCAAGTGAGACTAAAAAATGTAAAATTGATATGATTCATTATTTTTTATAACTCGTCTCTAAACACCATGTACTATGCGATTATAGAAGGCCTTGTACAAATGCCTCTGTGGATTCTCAATTGATCTCATTGTATGTTTTATTTGCAAGGTGCAAGCCTGTCCATCTGAGTACAAGGTCTGGTGCATGGGTGGTGCCCAACTATGTGTTTGGCTATCCTGTAGATTTCTACGCGTGTAGAATGTTCCTTAAATTGCCATGGCGTGTGGGCACATTTATTTTTGAGAGCGTATTGAAGCTGTTGCAAGGAAATCCAAAAAGGTATGAATATTTCTCACAAATGACGTATATTTATTCATGACTTTTCTTGGTTTAGTTTTTATGTTTCCGACTTGGGAATTACATATAACTGGGCAAGTATGTCAATAGCAATACTGGCTTAATTTACATTTGATTTTAATTTGATAGTTTTCATAGCATGTAGAAGCCCATTCAAATCAAGGTTGGCAACCACTTTGAATTGAAGAAAATGTTTCATTGTTAAGCCTATATTTTACTGACCATTTCATTTACTAGCTCACAGATTTGTATTCAGTGGTTAGGCTCACCTGAAAATACTGTATATTATTTTTTTTGAAGATGGAAGCTGAACCCAAAGATGCATGCACTGCAGACCCAGCCAACAGTTAGCCCAGTGTTGGTGCATCATATACAGAGAGAGGAAATCAAGATTGTTCCCAACATCAAGGTACAGAAATATTGTAGAATCTCTCTTCAGCACTTGGGCTTGTATTAGGTATATTAGCATTTAGGAAACTGTCATCGTCCAATACGCATTTTGAGAAATAACGACGTTACATAGGATTTGATTAATTTGATTGGTCAGCATATTCAAAGATTGTATGAAATCATGGTTGATAAGCATTAGTGATGTGTTTGATATTATTTTAAAAGCCTGGAGGTGCATCACAAACAAAGTAAAGATGTTAAGATAATCCACATTTAAAAGATGACTAACATACAGTGAGAAGACAAATAATTTGTTGGTATTAATCCCACGGTACTTACAGCAAATTGCAGGTCCCCGTGTGCAGCTTGCTGATGATACTGTGCTCGAGCCAGATGTCATCATCTACTGCACGGGCTACAAGATCGATCTGCCCTTCCTCGACGACGAGACAAAGAGCACCTTCCTTAATGAGAAAAACAATGAGATCAAGGTATGTATCAATGATGTTTTCGTATTTCGCTGATTGAATTATGATCTAATGAAAGTGGTGTTTGAAAGATAGATCTACATGTTTTAGATCTATAGGGTCATGGGGTCTTCCATCTTCGACAATTTCACACGTGCATTACATGTTAATTTACTCAAAAAGAAAGCAGGGTACATAGACAAAAGCAAACCTTTACAGTAATTAGACAACTATGAGATTTAATTACCTGAACTGCCTTGCAAAAGAATTTGTCACAAAGTATCACCTTTACCCTTACATGGCAGTTACATTTCAATGGAGTAGTACCTGAGGGTGATTTTTAGAAAGTATCATATGAGATTGAATAATGTACTCATTAACTTCCTTATGTTGCAGCTGTACAAGAACGTGTTTTCTCCAAGCATCGGTCACAGCTTGGCATTCATCGGGTTTGTGCAGCCGGCCTCGGGCGGTGTACTTACCATGTCGGAGATACAGGCGCGATGGTGGGCGGAGCTGTGCAAGGACAATGTGTTCCTGCCCAGCGCGAGCGACATGGAGGACTCCATCCTCCGCGATCTGGTGAGTCAATATGGAGAGCTCAACGATTTAGGGAATCAAATCATGGAGGACTCCATTTTCGAAAATGATTATGGTGATTAAAAATTACAGAATAATTTATATTTCTTTTGAGTCACGAATTTTGTAGAATTATAGACGACTCCATATATTTTTATCTGTGAGTTAGGTTCATCGGGCTATCAGATTAACACTAGGCTTTTATTTCATACTTTTTTATATATATTTATTTGTTTTCCCGATCTGTGGTGTATCAAAATGTGTGTGAAAAACAAAATAAATCAAATTGAATAAAAGAGTAGAAAGAAAAATTGCTTCGATAAAAGTAAAAATAACATGTTTTATTGCTCAAGGATGTAGCCTGTTTTTTTTTAATGTGTAATGTATTTGTTTGAATATTGATGCAGTTGACATTATTATTCAGTTGACATCATAACTTTGAGAACATTGAAAAGAAGAAAAATGTTGATATCTTTATTAAGGTACCATATGTATTTACTAATTTGATAATTTGATTTTAGGAATATGTGAAATCAAGATGGTTCCATTCTAACCGTCATACAATTCAGCGAGATCCGATTCTTTATAATGATGACATTGCAGCAAAGTTTGGTGCTAAACCTGAACTTTGTAAACATCCACGGCTGGCACCCAAGTAAGGATTTATCTAATTTCCCAAACCTCATTACACTAAACATTTATTTTAATTGCAGTAAGAAAGATATTTCTTTCTTTTTATGGAAGAATTACATATTCAGTAACCAAACATTAAAATTGATGAAATAGATATTAATTACAATTTACATTTAAAAAAAATATATATATTCATTAAGATTTGTAAAGTACAAGAAAAAATGGCTGCATTGCTTTATCCCTTTAGGATGAAGTGTTTGTGTTTAAAGTAAATATAATAGTACTTTATTATGCCCTAATCCCATCATTCCGACTTGAGAATATTATTAGTCATCTAATGATACTGAACACTTCACAGGTCGAGGTTACAAAATGTCACTGAATAGTCCTCAGGGTCAATAGCTGATGTGTCTGTGACCTCTGAAATATTGGTACACATTCAATTTGTGAATAACAAGTTTAAAAACATATACAGTCATTTCTTTATTCACAACACGTAAAAACTTACAAAAATATCATTAACAGTTTCATCAGCTTCTAATGACATCATCAGAAATCATCATTCTGATGATGTCAGCAGAAGCTGATGAAACTGTTAATGATATTTATGTAAGTTTTTACGTGTTGTGAATAAAGAAATGACTGTATATAAACATTACCAACACAATGAACACGTTCAAGGATATAAGTTTAAAAGACTGCTTAAAAAACTTCTAGTCTTTCAAACGTCAATATTTTGTCACATGCGCATTTTAAAACTACACAATTAAATATTATAGTATAGTATAAACAAAAGAAAATGATTAAAAAATCGGATAGACAAAAAGTATATTTGTTTTACATTATACATGTATGAACTTTGTTCCTGGCCAGACTGCTGCTGAGTAGCTGTGGTGCGTCCCAGTGGCGCCTGCAGGGGCCTGGCAAGTGGCCACGTGCTGCCGAGGAGGTACGTCTATTGGGATTTGTCTACTGTGATGGCTATGTTATGTTTTACATGTATGTCATATACTGGGGTGCCTAGCAGTAGCTTATTGCTCTGGCATTAATTAATCCTTATCATAATAGGGAGATGCAAATATCACATTATCACAGGATGCTAGAAGTTTACATTCTTAGATCACATTATGTGATATTACAATTGAACATCAGCTACCATGTTACATATTTTAATTCATATACCATTAGCAATTGATTACTTAGTATATTAAATTATGCTGTTTAGTTTAGTTTTTCATGTCTTGTTTGAACAAAGCTCACTATTTTTGTTACATATTAATAAACTTATAACCTCTTGCACAAATGGTGACACATTTCCTACTCCCTCTAGTGTCTCTAATCATAAGGTCCTAATGCGATTTCTGTATATCTCTTGCTGATGTAGGTGGGCAAGGTTCCCATCACGCCGTTCCTGCTGTACGGCATCATTGCCGTGTTCCTCCTCGCAGCAGGTCTTTTCTACTTCTTCTTCACATGGATGCTCGACAGGGTGTTCGACTATGAAGTCGAGTGGTTTGAATTTCTTTGTGATTAAGTGTTCAAAATTAGGGTTGTGATAATTTTTGTTGCTGCTAGTATCAATCATGTAAATTGCATACCAGTGCTATTTTCTCTTTATATCGAATAATGAGCAAATTATTTCTGTAGAAAATGTTTTTTATCCTAATATGGAATGATTTGTAAAGTGCCCAATTGGTCACTATAAATGTTAGAATGTTATAGATTTAGCTAAGTCTACTCTGAAGAAAGGCATTGAATGAAAATGGATATCAATTGATTAGATTCAAAGAATTATAACATGGTATCTTGGAATTTATAATTATTTTAATTATCGTAGATTTTTTATAAATAATTTCTTTCTAGTAAAAAAAGATGAATACTGGAGCTCTTAATCAAAATGGATATAATGTGTATGTCTTCAAAGAATTTTTTGATACATCTTATCCTCTGCACTCCCCATGTTTTCCGTGGATCAGGTGTACACGAAGATGTGAATTTATGGCTATGAACAAGTTAAAGACATTGGCATCTGTATTGAATAGAGGAATATAGAATATATATAGGTCTACATTACACATAATACAAAAAACATTATAATATAGTATTTACAGTCGATGAACCTGCTTAAGACCCTACTTATATTATGAGGTAAATCCTCAAGTAATTGTCTCTTTATGATACAGACACCATTGTAACTACTGGTCATTTTTTGTAAAGTAGGCCACTGATAGGAATAAATAAATAACTATTTCATTTACTTCAAAGATTACCGGTACTTAAAAGTGTAAAATTGTGATATTATTATCATTCAAGAACAATAAACTATAAATGTTCAAGGCAATATTAAAATATCATCTTAAACTATTCATAGAGGTGATCGTAATTTATCTGACTCTTAAAGAGGTCATTATGTATCGTATAAGTACACTGTAGACTGTGATAAGCAAATGTTTTTTTATGGATTGTTCTTTTTAGATATTAATAAACTATTAATATGGGACTGTTGTAATGTGAAAGTGTATTTAAATGAGTGAAGCTACATGTATATATATATTTGTGTGAGTAGAACTTGTATGACAATGCTAGAATGAGGTTACAGATAATTATTGCTTGATCAATCACCAATAAACAAATTTAAAATAGTTTTTTGTGTATGTGTGCTAAAAATAATAAAGATCAGAAGCAATTTTCAAGAAATTTCATGATGTTATGTGAATAAATGCATAAGCTTTAAGAATATGCATTGTGTTTCCCATAATGAATAATTGATATCTGATATTACTGTTGTGTGGTGCTTTATCAGAGAGGAACTTTGCTTGTTATCTTCATGCTTATACTGTACAAACTACAAGATGCGGCCTTAATGGGCACGCCTGTATCTGTTTTGGCATATGACACTATGAACTCATTTATTACCTATTATCAAAGTGGTTTTGAGTAGATGAATTGATGAATACCAAAAGTACAAGAGGGGCAAATAAAACAGCTGTTGAAAATGAACAGAATAATACAGTAATACTAGTATATTTATAGTAGATTTGTTATGCAGAGGAAGCTTAGCTATGTCAGACAGAACAATTAGTTTAGTACTCTTGTTTATCCATACCCCAGCAGCAGGCGCTGTATGATATTGATGGCAGCCCTGGCAGGTGTTTCTAAGATACACTGTGCACAAGGTTGGTGAATTATTCACACAGTAGATTACAAGTTGACTGGATTCTGATAAGATGAGCAAATGAATGATATAGAAGCTCAAATCAAAGATATTAGCGTTGACTCCCGCGTCGAGTATATTACATTTGATCAAGTGAGTTTACAATAAACTGAGCACAAGGTTGGTGAATTATTCAAACATTGGATTACAAGTTGAATTGATTCTGATAAGATGAACAAATGAATGATATAGAAGCTCAAATCAAAGATATTAGCTTCGAGTATATTACATTTGATCAAGTGAGTTTACAATAAAATAAACTTCACCATGGAGCTGTTTGTGGCCATATGAAAAGTAATGTTATGTATATATAGCTAAAAACTTGCATGGTGATGTTGATAATAAGAGAGCAAATGAATGATATAGTCAAATATAGTAGGGTATAGTAATTTTTCAGAAACAACCAATTGGTAATTATAGTAGCTGATATGAACAAGTAATTTCCCACCAAAATATTTTTCATTTTCATAGGGTTTTTCATGACTCGAAAACCTAGGATCTGTAATTTATGAATTAGTTATGACTACTGATAGATAGAAGTGAATATGAATGTATGCAATGCATGCCATTTATTTTTCTAACATAACGGACAGTACGTAACATAGCCAGTACTAGAATAGAATAAAATGCAATTTATCTAGTATGTGTCTACATCCCATAGTAACTAGGACATTCTACAACTACATAACATTCACATACAATATGACATACGTAGAAATGTGGAAACTATTATTAATATATAAGAAGTTATGTGATTCAATTTAGTAAGAACACAAATAAGTACACAAAGAGGAAATTTAGATGGTGTTTGCTAGGGTACATCAAAACGTAGAATCCGAATGAAAGTCTAAAACAACTTCATTTCACTGACTAGATTTTTGTTCCACAATAAATAAACAAATAAATATCCATAAAGATTTTTTACAAATTGTAATAAAAATTATCACTATCATTGTCTGACAATCCATCTTACAGGCTCTTCAGATTGTTGAGCGGACTGTTGGGCTTGTAAAACACGAACGTTAGCACGTTCTGCCCATCCTGCTGGCCCTGGCCTACGAAGCCGCCCAAGTCCGCCTTGTAGGCGATCTTCAGGGTCATCTCGCCCTTGGGGCCGGCCATCTTGAACTCCATGGGCTGGCCGCCCTCGGACGGCGCCTGGGGCAGGTCGAACGACACGTTGGTCAGGGGGAAGCGCAGCGAGATCTTCTTCTCCTGCACTGAGCATGCGCCGAGGATGGGCAGCGACTGGGCGGCCATTGGCATGGACATGTACATGGTGGCGATGCCGTCGTAGTTCACCATCTGCGGGTGGAAAATGCAGCAAGTTGAAATGATTATGAGAATAAATGTTTACTGGGTATGAATTACGACACACGAGACATCATTCTAATAAAGACGCACTAACGAAGACGCTTTCTTATGTTGTCCTGAAAAATGAGTTTTTACCGTACCCGGCCGGGGGTGATACCGTCACAGTTCAATATTTAAATACAATGGGGTGGTAAAAGTTTTTCGACGTTTTGCAGTAAACAATTGAAATTTGAAACTTGCCCCCCCCTTATTACCAGAAGCTCATATATTGCGGGATGTAAATCACGTAGAAGGGAAGGGAAGATTCTATCCGTCGACATGTACATTGGATACGCTATAGAACGTACTTTGTTGCTATGCCTGGAGAAAATGTATTTCCATTTGAGAAGATGTCAACATTGATAATAATAGACCTAGAGAAGCTGTGCAAATGCAATGCAATTGTAGTCTGCATACCGAACAAATACCCAAAAGCCATTTGATTATTTGTGAAGGATTCATGGTTCTGCAATTATAAGTGGGACCATCGCGTGTAGGATTATTTGCAATGCTCGGCTCCTCGCACTGGAGATGAGTTGAGTTTCGTACATGCTTGAGATTTGTTCATGTAAATCATGCACACATCAAGCACAAGCCGGTACTTATAGATCTTGCCAACTACGTATAAGCAGATTATATTTGAATTCCATTATTAAGGCCTTTTTGATAATATGTTCAAGATTGGAAAAAATACTATAGGTCACTTTTCAAAGATTCTTTTGTATTACATCTAGCGATCTGGTCTGTCCAGTGGACACTTATGACACTAAGACCGTATTACAATGAGACGGGAATAATGATTCTTTGTATATGGTATATTCTTGGTATAACAAATATGATTGTTGCTCTATTAATGTAAGAGTGAAACGTTGATTCCTTGGAAGTAACAGACTTCTCATGGAGAGTGCTAGAAATCTACGATTATTCATCAAAGGTGGTGGGGTGTGGGGGTGTCAATGTGTAAGAGAATTCGCTGACCACAGCACAAGGAAGCCAGAGATAGAACTGATGTGATCCCACTCCTCAACTATGCGACCATCCAGGCACTGTAGACACCGTAAATTATTTGGTTTCACATAGAACAAGAATTAAAATGACACGAAACAGGATTCCGTGGGATTTTTTCGTTGGTTCGTACATCACCAACCAAGACACTTTACACACTTATATCTTACATCAACATAGGCATTTGATTACGCATACGTCGAACAATGGTTTATAATGATGTATATCATGATATCAACGATGTAAAGGTCTATATTTCTGCTAATATCGGGTTCTAAACAGTTCTATGCATATGCTCAGACTTACTAGACAGACGTATAGGCTATAGTTATATATTTCTGGCCGTCTTTTGAAACTTCAAGTCGTCTCAATTACACGAAGTGGTTTGAATAATAACTTATGCTTGAGGTGCTCATGAAAGAAAGACGGATAGTGTAAGAGTACACCGCCATCACTCATTTCTATTTTGAAGGCCACATAAATGCCAACTCTGATTTAAAATGAAGAACTAATATGTCAGCACGCTACATCTGGTGACTGCTTCCAACGTTACTATTTTCGTACGTGAGGATAGACCAAGTAATAATTATCTGGTTCTGGGTGTTGATGAGAAAAACAAATCTGCAAGAGAGAATTCCACCACATTGCATTTTTGCAAAACTTGAAACGGTTGATCTTTCAAACAGTCAAATAGCTTTATTTTCAAGGCTGCTGGATGTAGATTTGTGCCGAAGACTGAGTAACGCAGCGACGGCCTCTAGCTAGAATTCCAGCTAGCGCCTGAGTCACGTGTGATTCCGCAGCAGCAAGATATCGTCTGCGCATCTTGTTTCTTTATCAATGAGTCCGTCACCGTCGCAACCCAGTTTTACTATTTTGCCGCTCTTCAGTCTGCACATAGAACTTTGTAATAAAACAACAGACCTTAATATAGACTCTGTGCTATACATGTAACTGTTTTACTAGCCTATATTACATTTTCTCTGTCATGAATCTATAGCAGGTTAGGCCCCTACTCCATGTAGAGTGATTTTTTTAACGGGTGGGGACAGGTTTTCTTCTAAAACAAAGGTTTGCTTCTACCGGTGGCTAAAGGTGTTTCATTGTATTAAAGTGAGATGTCTTGGATGTGTATCCAGCAATTCCACCAAACCCTTAAGATTTGCTCTCACTATTATTACGCGTTACGGCATTATCGAAATGTCAAATCAGTTACATCAACGCGTCTGAGTGGGAAGATTGGGCAAGCCTGATAACTGCCGACAGTGCGCCAGATAAGCAGCCCCGACTGTAAAAAAACGTCTACAGATGGAACGCATCTGCTACATTGCAGAAAAATAATATTGCCATTTCATCTACATGGTAACTCTATCATGGGTGCAACAGCCATCTACATGTATCTCTCGCACAGCATAACTTAGATGTAATCGTGATTATCGTGGACGGGTAAGTGATCAGCTAGGTTGGTATATGGGAGAAAGATTTAGAACAGGAACTATGTTTTCTTCTACTTCTCAAAAAATAAAAATAACCACACTTCTATCATAAATTTTAGATTGCATTTGGACTAAATTTTGGTTGATTATTCTATTGCATGGTAAGACAAACTAAAGCAACATCACACTTCTATCGTATGCATAGATTTCACACAGCGTGTACGTGGACTCAATTGGCCCCTATCCTTTTCGGCACAAGGCAAACCAGAATGGCCGTTTGTGATAACAATGATGATGAGTTTTTGTACACGCACGCACGCACGCACGCACCCACACAATGTGTTGATAAAAGTAGAGAGTACCGCCACAAATCGAGCCCACGCATACACCCGTCTCTCTGTAAGGAACCCGTGGACAGCTATGACTACCACTTAAAGTCAGGCTGTTTGAAAAGTCAGCAAAACAAGTATAACCTGGGACCCAACAGCCCTTAAAAGTCGGAGTGTGACTGGACATACGTATGCCAAGGTAATGCTGGACTCATAAGTGCATCAGTACGTTAGTGCGAAGCAGTCATCACGCCCTTACAGGCGGGTATGTGCGTAGACCAGAGCGCACGCACCCACGGCACCACACACAGTTAATGTTATGAAATATGGATGTCCAGGAATTCCGGAGTGATTTCAATGTCTATGATAACAAATGGTCACGGCTGCTATTGGTCGCTTTCGACCTTTCAGTTATGGTAAGACACGAGAACACAAACACACGTTTGGTTTTAATACTATGTACCAACACGCGAAAGAGATAGAGCTAACTGCACTCATTTACAACGACAATGACGCGTCGACCTTACACTTTCTTAAAACAAACAAACAAACAGTATAACTTCCACCGATAAACGTGATGCGGCGCAAGAAACCACTTTGGTATTGTCAGCCAGCCGGGGACTACGATAGTCAGGATCTATAGGAATTATCCATTCATCACGTTCATTGAGCGAAGCGTTCTATCGCCACCGCAGGGGGTTTCAATCGTGGTACATAAACCAGCTTCTACACGGGAACTCTGCAGGCGAGCTGGCTTATATCATCAGGGACGCACGCCTCTGTCGAAATACGGTGGCATTACTACGGTTTCTGGTGGTGGAGCACGTACATGAACACAAGAATCACGTATGCGATGATTTCTAAATAGGAGCCTAATAACCCCTAGAGCATAATCACACCTATCTGAATTTAAATGATCAGACTACTTTGACTATATGTGATGTGAATGTAGCCCTAGTAAAGCAGGATGAACAATGACATGGAAATGCCACGGGCCAGTGTTAAATGCAGGTATTGCAGTGGGCACATGCATGGGGTTGGGTGTGGAAATATACATGTGACCATGTTGGCAGCTCTAGAGATGAGCTGTTCTTTCAAATTTACAATTTTACTCAAGATAAATGACACGCAATTATTGCAAATTAAGTGTCTTCCAGAGCCACAGCGACCTATCAGAGGGAAGGCAGACTGGGATGCCGCTAAGGGTTCCCAATGTTGAGGTGCCCCACGTTTTGGGGCAAAAGTTACTTGGACAGTATCTAGCAATATGCGCATCTCTAGAGGCACACGTACATCGCTATAATCCTAACCCCAGAGCCATAGGTTGATCGTTCAATTTAATGTATAAAAATGACACTTGAATTGATGATTATGAAATCAATGATTATAAAACGGATTATAAAACTATTTCATGATCATTTACCATAGAGTGCACTTATTTATACTCTTTATGTTGTGTGCAATGTAGACACAAATCAAAATCCCCTGTCAATTAACATCCATGACCCAGGAATCCGTATACATGGACCTAGCCTGCTCGTGTTGAATGTGACCAGCACCAAACCTCTGCAAAAGTCAGGGACATAATGCAGCGACAGCGTGGTTACACGTCCATGGCGTTACCCTGATGCGTGTCTGGTCTGTACACGTGCGAGTGTTTAAAGCATGTTAATATTTTGTTGAATCAAGCAAGCTAAGTAACTCAATCAAACTTGCTCATGGACATCCGGACCCCAAGGTGAGGCCCTGACGCAATGGTCCGTCCAGAATAAATTTTTACGTTGGTAGGAATCGATAAGCATTTACTGTGATCGTTGATCTTTCAAAGTCACCAACAGTTGGCCAACTAAAAGCTTCTAGCCAAGGGATGACTGCAAGACATTTATTTGTATCCTACATCATTCCATTTTAGTTTTGCTGAACAACAAGCATGTACTAGAAGAATAATAAGAGTTTATATCACACGAGAGTTCTGCAATATTTGAGCTGAGATAATATTGCATATACCCAGCGATATGTGGTCTGGATAGTAGCAGACTCACGGGTGTGGAATGCTCTTATAAACTAATGTCAAATAGAAATAAAGATACAAATATTAGGCAGTATGACACAATGGTACACAGAACCTTAAAATCCACAACGTAATTTAATCTAACTTATGGACGTTTATACAGCAAGGTCTCCCGCACTATTATATGTGAAAGAAAACTATTACCTAAGATTACAGTAACACGAGTGATTTAACTTGTACAGCTATTGCTTCATTGTAGAAACTTGTGCCACCAACAGTTTGAGCAATTTAACCATTGTTGGTCACTGTATAACTTACAAGTTTACTACAAATAAGCTAATGATAATAATCTATATTGCACAGATATGGACTGTGATATTTTACTATACATTTTATACAATTGAAGTATCATTGTATTCGGTCATTAATGCACCTTGTAGAAGTATAGCACTCCAGCCGATCTCTAACTGATCATCGCAGATAAATAATATAAGCCAGTCTCATGAGCCACACCCATTTGACTAGGAATACGTCGAATCACATTGGGTTTCGTAGATGTAATAGACACTTGAATAGAATCTATAATCAGTTATTGTGAAAATGAAGTACGCGCTATGCATATAATTACACGATTTTAAATATTACTAGAATTGAATAATAACATATAAAATAGAATTAACCAGGCAGCTACATGTATAGTAGCAAACGATATCAAACTTTTTGACAATTTTAGCCTATATCAAATGTGCAAGCAAAGTGAGTAGAATTCAAGACTGACCTTGCGAATGTGTTGTGCTTTCAAAACGAATGAAGAATCTCTGGCTGTGCACGGCAGTGAGCTGCTGCAGAATGGTTCTAGCTGCAGTCGCTGTGCTGCTAGCAGCAGTCGCAGACTACTGCAGCTAGCGGCTGGCACCAGTTAGACATTATGAGCATCAAAAGCTCATTTTATGAGAAGAAAAACATTAGAAACAGCTGAACAGGTTTTAGAATTGGCGTTACAATGAAATTATATTGGTTTGCCCTAACTATAACATTTCACTTGATTAGAACGTTACATATATCTCTTAATCAAACCAAGTGTAGGAGATCGTTCACGATTATTACAAATATGCACCATTGGCATGAGTGTTTCACTGCAGTCGTGTAACTTGATTCTTTGTGTGGGTGCGGCGCGGCCGTAGGTGAGCTGTGGATGGTGAGGTTGTGGTAGTGGTTGTCCTCGTCCTAAGCATCTTCCCACTAGACACACAAAGAAGCCCAACTGGGAATAACCTGGTAACTTACAAGTACATTGACAAGTACATTGAGAACGTATTGCTAGTAATGTTTTAACCACAGGCACCAGCACATAAACGTGTTGTAGACACTACTTTTTCCCACCTAGTGAAATCGCGGGAGTGAAATCAAATCACCTTTAATAACATGGTAACAAATACAGATAATTCGATTATTTAGAGGAATATGTGTTACAGAATCTATTAAACTTTGAGTATCTGCTTATGCAGATTAATAATAGATTATAGGCGTCGTGGGGACTGTAGGGGGAGGGGTGTCACCTTATAAGTTCAAATCAAGTAAAATGTGGACAAATTAACTAATGAAGAAAGAGAAAGGGGACAAAATCGCCAGAAATAGTGATACTGAGTATGTAAAAACGCCAAACAATGATGTATGGGATCTCCTGACCCATGATGATTTCCAGTTCAACGTGTTATTCCCACTGCTTATTCCCAGCGGAGAAAACCCAAAACTCAAACAGCAAGTACTAGTACTTGTAACGGAAGAAGATCGTGAGGAAGGGTAAAGGGGTAACGTTGTCAAACTGTTCCAAAATAGGAAGAATGTGCACATTCGACTAAAAAAATCCTCGAGAATGTCTAATTACTGCAATGTAGTGACACATGTAAATTGATGCATTTACATCTTGACAAGAGAACTCATATTACATATACTAGTGATCAGGCATTTTTTTTAAAGATTCGATAATTATGAAGATTTAGTAACAATGTAGAACAATGCACAGCAAGTTCGTGTACACAATCATTTCGTGTGATCACACAAACGTAATAATTAACGAAACTAAATAATGCTCGGTAAACAATCGTTTGTTGAAACTTTTGCATTTTTGCACATCACGTGTGATCGCGTATCTGATTCTAAGTTGTTTTATTATGAATAAAGTAGTGTAGTAAAAATGAGACACACGAGATGACTGTGCACACGAGCTCACTGTGTAGTGCACTGAACTATTAAATAAATTTTCATTTGTAACTAAAACACAAAAGACCTCATAAAATCTGACATATGGAAGCTACATGTACATATTATATGTCATATAAAACGGAATAAAATACTATTTTAATTGATACCCAGCATATTTATGAGTGGTAATAAATGTAAGCTCCAATCAGTCTCAAAGTGATGACTAAAATTGTTCATCAAACCAAGTCGCGATTCTCGTGAATTGTGAATACGTGTATATTATATGGCGGAAATAGGTATTGCATCCCCAAATCTTCAGTGTTAATGTTCAGGACATCAAAAGGCTTCAAAAAATATAGTTTCGTTTGTACCTTGTTTGAAAATGGAAATTGACGGTTTAGTTTTAGAGATGTATTAGAGATGTATAGCTATCAGATTATACCATGGGTATGAGGTGGGTACGAACATAAGAACATAGCCTGCTTACCAGTGATGGGCTCTCAATCATTGCCCGTAGTTTGATATCCATGAGTATAGCAGCATGAGTATGCATGTACATGAATCTGAAGATGAAGATGTTTGTCGTAGGTGAACGGTGAGTGTGAGCACGGTAGGACATGCCTAGAGGTACCCACACCCACCAGCAACCTTTGCGATAGCCAGAACACTGTTGATAGGGCACACAGCATTGCATTCAAATGTCGTAAGTGGTAAGGCTCATGAATGGGGCAAGTATGAGATTGAGGGCGTCATATATGAGAATATACATAATAAATCAGTAATTAATGTGGGATGATTAAGGAAGCGAGTTCTTCATAGCTCTTTTCCCGGAATTACATGGAAAAACAATTGCGATGGCACAGCGATCAATGGGAGCAAGGGCGGGTCTAGGTTTCTGTAGGGAATGGATGGGGGCAGTGGGGCTCGCTGACGTGCTCGGGGGTGTAACACGCCACTGTAAGAATTCCAAAAGTCTGTTTGCTCTCAGTTTCAGTTAGGTCCAGAAAGGTGAATAAGATATTAATACAATACACGACCTTAGATTCGCCCTGAGCCGAACGTGCGTTCACGGTGCACAAACGTTTTTAATCTTGTGAATCTCAATAGTGTACTCATACGTTAGTGCTGCATTCGTGGTGTAAAAAAGTAAACTTTCAATATGATAATCGAGAGGGTCACATGACAAAGGTTGACTACGTGCAAATATTTGCGTGCCAATAACTAATCTTTGCATGAACAACACGTCCGAGTATTTCATTTATTTACATGGCTGAAGTGCACCTAATCACTTAAGATAGCAATCAAAATCGTGTCACTCTAAAAGAATAATTGACAATCGTCTGGTTGCAATATCTAGTCATATCCAGATTCATATCAGAAAGTCTTACGTGATTTTTAAAAAGCTATTTTCCTCTATCATCACTTTTATGATATTGAAGATTTCGAATAATAAATAATCTTCTTCAGAGCGTTATACAGAAGGTGAAAAGGATAATGTAATATAAACCTCTTCCCAACTTATTAATTCAAGATTTGTGCTGTTATCTTTGTTGCACATTGCTTTGCATTTTCAATCATCACAAATGAATTAGGCATGATTTCAGACAAAATATCGTGCAGCAAAACACCAAGTAATTTTCACAATTATCTACAAACATGAACAAAAAGAAAGACAGTCATATAGTTTTATTGTTTAGCAGATCAAACTCCATGAATAAATAGCATAAACGATTTTAAGTGTACATTAGAAAGACTCTTAACACAAAACTTGTTATAAATAACTGTAGATATTTGTGCTGAGTAAAACAAAGAAACTTGGTGTGGTATCTTTTGACTTGCCAAAGTTGGTTTTGTGCTATTTTGTTATCTTAAAACAAGTGCTTATTGGCCATTAAATTTATGATAATAAAACTTTTGAGATGAAAGTTCATCATAAAATGACTGCAATAAGCAGGACACAACATATCAATTATAACTTACAGCCACGAACCTATATTTAGATTAAGCATGACCAAAGTCAAGTTCCACATTTCAAAACTGATTAATTGTGCAGAACTACATTCAACCGGTGCGTACAAGCCAATGCTAGACTATGACATTAGTGTATGCTGACATCAAAATATGCAAACACAAACCAAATCTGGATCTTGGATCTAGATATTCATTCTCTCACTCGACTATTTGTACATCTCTCTCTCAAACACACAGCGTTTATCTGGCATTAGACGCTGGCAGACAAATTGGATACATATGTTTAAAATGTGCATACATGCATGTACATATTTTCCATTTGTTAGACCGTACAAATGAAAGTGCCACCACAGTTATCTCGGGACATTGGGTTATAAGATTGTGGTAGGAGTTTTATTAAAATCAAAATATCATTAGAATATTGGATTGCTCAGAATACATACTCATTGGTTTTTCATAATCATTGATTTGTTCTCCGTGAATGTCAGCTACAGAATTAACCAAAACCACTTGAATCTTTGTATTTCAAATACAATATTCATTATATGAGTTTGTCATTTTGATATCATATTCAACATTTTTAGTTAATGAGTCGACATGTCTGTCATAACTATTTTCCTAAAAATATTCTTTTGATATATTAGTTAACAACATAAATTGATTTAAGATACGCGTCAATTGGTTTTAACAATGATATTCATTTTACACAAATTCTAAAATATTTTTTACTACTTGTTCTATCTACAACCACAAGTATGACCATTTCTGACACACATTTCATAGAACAAATTTGCTCAATGACCTAGTTTTACCAATCAGTGGTGTGATAAGTGTGACATTGATATGCTAGTTATATCACATCAATATCACTCTTCTTCAATATAATCCTTTCAGATATGACAATGAAAAATAGCTCTGCTATGAGTATATAGCATTCGGACATGGATTATTCAACACGATCTGTCAGCCACAAGACCTTGTGGTGATAGTTCCTTCCAGCCTTGCATCTTCATCTAGCCTTGGCAAGCCCAGCTCATCACAGAGATTGTCCACATAGAAACGGAAGTCAAGCCTGCTCATTTTCTCCTTCACCTCCGAGTGATTGCCAAGACTGGACCGGCTTAGATATGTACCTCTTTGCGAGTCCTGATTGAATGAATTTCTCACAGCCTCCTCTGCCAACACCGGGTCTAGCCCACAGTGCTTGAAGATCAGTGAGGTCATCCCTACTGGATCGGCCATAATGTCCTCGTACTTGAAGGCTGGTATCTCAATGCCGGAGTGTCTCAGTGCAATGTAGTCTTCCAGTGCTTTTATCCACACACCCGCAAATACACAAAAAATATTATTGAGGTCACTCAGTGTCATGCGAAATCCAATACTGTTGTAAACACCAATCAACAAAGACGGGTAGACCTTGTTGACAAGGAAAGACATGTTTCCAAATCTGGAGGCCCTGGCAACCTTATAGATTGATTTGACCGTTGGTATTCCGTTTCTGTACATGAAAATGTTCTTGGAGGTTTTAAAAACCTTGTTCAAATAGAGAATATCAGAATTAACGGCTGGGGACATTTTAATGATATAGGTGGCGTTTGATCCTGTGGATATCCTTGGCTTACAAAGCACTCTCATTTGATCTCCTACTAATTTAGCAAAATCTTGAGCAGAGAATTTGTCTTTCAAATGCTTCAGCACTGTGGTGAATGGCTCAGATATGACCACACACTTGCCCGTCTTGTTGAAAGCATCACAAATCAATGTCGACCCGCATCTTGAGGTCATCCCAATATACACAACCTCGCCTTTTGGATTCCCAATGCGGTCCGCCATCCTCTGGAAGACGTGCAGCGGCATGATGAGCACGTTCTTAGCGAACTTATACTGGCCGATAGTGAAGAACGCATGCTGGTGTGGGTCATATCCGTCAAAACATTCTACGAACACTGCTTCATTCTGGTTGAGACAGTACAATGACACAGTGTCTTTTAAAATATACTCCGGATCAATCCAATCATAGTGCGCGAGGATGAAGTTATTCAGATCCGCTGGTTGCAATGTTTCATCCACCTTGTACCTGACCAGTACTCTCAGTCTCTGCACGGTCTGTTTATGTGCTCCTGGTCTTCTAGTTTTGGTTAAAGAGACAAACGTTCCAGAGAATTGCCAATGAACTGTCTGAATCAAATTATAAACTAATCTCAGAGTAAGAAAAAAGAACCAAGTCACAAATGCGAATCCCCACCACATATTTGAAATCTTGTGGCAACTTCTATTCCTTTAGCATGTCTCCCCTGGCATATTTCGCCGAGTAATTAATCAGTTGAGCTTAACACCCCTCAGCAGTCACGCAAAAGTGTCTGTGTAAGACTGCCTATATACATCAATATGCACAATCATTCTGGCCATCAAGTTAATATATGGAACAAAATGTCTTGGCTTGTGCTCCTATTTCAATGATCTGCCATCCCGACATGGCGGCGGCGGCGGGCTGCTGCCGTTGTCACGCTGGCCCGTCCTTATCACAGGGAGGCCCCTACACGACGTCCTTTGTCACTTGCTATTTCTGTGCATGTATAATGATATTCATTAACTGTCCCATGCCACGCAGAAATAGAGTATTTATACATGCATACTTTGACGATACGCACATAATTATTGCATAACGATGTAATCTGTGGGCGTGTCCTTTTTTCAGCGGGATATGAAATAGCCCCCTCCACCAACACAAAAAAAAAAAACAAACAAACAAAAACACAATCAAACACAAAAGAAAAACAAACAAACAAAAACACAATCAAACAAACAAAATCAATATGCAAATTAGAATAATATGCTACAAATAAACACACAGAGCACACACACAAAAAAACTAATAAAAAAGAAACAAAAAACAAAACAAAACAAACAAAATAAAAAAAACAATAACAAAAAATAACAAAAAAAAAACCCACCACGCTTGCTTTCTCTCTCCAGCAAACGACAATAACGATGAAGGCTCTGTCGTCGAAGTTTCGAAGTTAACCCACACGTGGATCTGTCCTGGCTGTTGGCGGTAACTATGTGTTCTCAGGGGGAGTGATAAGTGCTCCCCGCGGTGGAGGCCGGTAGAGGACGATATTGACACAGACAACAAGCCTCGCCGAGAGGCAGGCATCAGTCGGTAAATGTTGTCATTGCGACCTATTGAGATGGTGCACGATAACGTGATACATTGTGGTGAATGCATTTTGGTGGTATGTACATGTATGTTGTTTTAAACGATGATTATGCTGTGATTAACACTCACTGATACTTTTAATTGTCTTGCAATTAAGATGTTGGTCCACTTCTCCCGCTCCCTCACACGTAGGCCCTACCATAATAAACCGATAGAAGATGCTCGTGGAGTGGGACTGGTTTTATTTTGCTGGTTCTTCAACAGGCTGATTACCTTATATGTGATATTGATCGTAAATGTCCCTACAGTAGAACCTCCGATTAAAACCACCTGTCTATTGATACCACCTCTATAATAAGACCACTTTTGACAGTCACAAACCTTCATAAAGCTACCAAAACGAACCTCTGTATAGAGACCACCTCTCTATTGAAAGCACCCAACACTGCTCCAAAAAGTGGTCTTAATAGAGAGGTTCTAGTGTATTTTCTGTGAAGGTAAAATTTTAGATTTTGTTATCACCAGAAGATTATTTGGATATTCTTTTGATGTATACGGGTACAGTGTACACATCTGAAATTATTTCACAGAGACTTCAACTTGTTATACAGTTTAGTTTATATGTTGGATTGTGTGGCGTACGCAGGAAGAAGGTGGGGGGAAGGGGGGGGGGGAGGCGAGCTGGCCAATGGCAGGTATGGTAGGTCAACTTATAAATGATTCCAGCATCATAACAAAAGTATCAAATTCTTATGGCATCATTTCTTAAAGATGGGACACAACACCAGTTACCGTGCGCAAGTGGCTTATGTACATAGCGGTGGAGTGTCTCGGTTCTAAGTGCAGAATCTATACATGTATCAACCGGTATTATATGTCATAAGCATGAGGTATGTTGGTCATTTATGGCGATGATAAGTGTGCTATCGCCGCCTTACACTGCAATAACACCATTATCGTCTGATAGGATTGCCAATAACTTCACCGTGTCCGTAAACGTCAAAACGTGGTGATGGATGATCTCTCCATGTATTCCAAGGACATATAAGCCAACAGATTAGTGGAAGATGGCATTTTCTGGTAAAATCTGATTACAAATTCATCGCCCCAATATAGAGTTTAAAGATGAGAGTTGTTTCAC
>CM032667.1:43146772-43175083 GCA_019095985.1 Streblospio benedicti | reverse complement strand
AATTCAACTGGTATTAGAAATACCCATCTGTTTCGTGAAACACAACCCACAAGCATCCGTCATAGTCCACGGAAATAAACTATGCATGATAGAGCTCTTTGATGTCAATATATATTAAGGAACAATTACACATGTTTGACATGCGTTGTATCGTTATATCTTAATTAAAGCAATAATCATACAATATATTTGTATAGTTAAAAGATACCCCCCACACACACACCACCACCACCACCACCACCACTACCAAAGAAGGAATATGGTCAGTGATAAACTTTGCGATATCCCCTACTTGCAAAGGATGACAAAATGCTATTTACTTCTCATTTTCATTCCAGTGCGGGGAATCGTAAAACAAGATGTCCAAGCTCGTCAAAGAGGTAATCATCTGCAGTTTTATTATTTCATTAAGTATTTTATCAGTTTGAAAAAATCATTCGAAATTAATTAATTTATTCTTGTTATATCATAGTTTAAAGGCATAGACAAGTATTTGAAAGTTGTAAAACACATTATCATCGGCAAGGCTAACTCGTGCTGTATGTAGGAAATGACACTTATACTTAAAAGGAAAATGGATGCCATTTTGATAGTTATGATAGTTATGTGTACTGTAAGTCTATAATGAAAATATGCACATTATTACATACACATTAACACATTGCGTGTTTGTTTCCAGTTGCCAGAGACGCTGAAGATGATGCCGACGACGATGAGGACGAGGATGAGGACGAGGATGAGGACGAGGACGAGGACGAGGATGAGGACGAGGACGAGGACGAGGATGAGGACGAGGATGAGGACGAGGATGAGGACGAGGACGAGGATGAGGACGACAAGGACAAGGACAATAATAAGAAAAACAAAAAGGACAAGAATTAGAGGATGATGAAGTCATTTCACCAACATTAAGTAAGTATTTAGTTCGTACTCAGCTACATTGTAGCTGTGAATAATATCAGTGGTACCACGTCACCTTCACTATTTTGTATTATTTTTTAAACCTTTTGTGTTCTATGGTCATCAATTAAGTGAAGCTGGTTTCTAATTTATAAGCAGTCAACTATCCACATACCAGTGATTCGTGTATTTTAATGACAGTTTTTAACCAATTATATGCAATAGCAACAACTTTATTGTGCACATGATGGATATGAGCATATTATTTCTCCAAATCTGCAACACTATATGTTATAACTTTTGCTGGAATTCGATCCGATGACCACTACTCTAGCTTGTGGCAACAAGTCACTAAATGCATGCAGCAATCCTAAGCGATCATGAAAAAAATAAAAACTCCCATTTTAACAGTTGTGATTGTAAACATGGAGAAAGAATCGCCTAATTGGAATGTTTCACACACAAATAAAGTAAAATAAAATATATCGTATGCGTCTGTGTATTATAATGAATGTGAACTGGGTCTTATGCGTATTTCTCTTCTCTTCCAATTGCAGACTGATGCCCCACTTTGGCTTGATCCAGACGCTCAACAACAAAGCTCATTCGGTGTATGAAACATCTACCAAGATTATTCAAATTCGTTGTAAATTTAAATAATAAATATGGGCAAATGTGAAAGGATTGTGTTGGTAATTCATACATCATTACAAAGCATAACACTTTCCATATTTATGCATTTCATTTATCTATTTTGTCATATCCACAACGAACATTAATTTGTTACCAAGTTAGTGCAAGAACTATTTATATTTATGGGCAAAGCCATCACTCATTAATTAGACAGTGCATATTAGCCCTTTGGCTTAAAGCCTTTCTACAATCGTTGCACTCAAATTTTATTTTTTCAATATTGCTATTTAACCAAGGTTATTTGAGTAAAATTAGTGATGGATTATTGTTTAAAAATTCTGGCTTTACATAAGGGCATTGTCAAACCAAATAAAAAATTTGACGATGCAAAAGTTGCATAGTTAGGTAAAATACACAAGGATACACATTGACTTGCAATTACAATTTCCCTATACGAATATATTATCATTAAATGTTTACACATAATATTTCATATGCAAGTATAGTGCAACAAATGATGTATTATTACATTTTTGCCAGACAGACAAACAGTTATGATTCACCATATTGTCCCCCCACCCTCTGCCTTCATTGTGGCTAGCCTTGTGAGAAAGCCACTCAAGCATAACACAGGGGATTAGCAAAATGATATAATCCATCAACTCAATAAACTATTCTACAGTAAATCGCCAGTATATATTTTGAAATAGTATATGCAACTGATAAACAGATTTTTTATTATAATTAAGTTGTTTTTTAGCATTGGAAAGGAATACAATTAATACATGTAGGTTGAACATATATGAATACTGATTTGCAGTTATATTTTTGTGCCATCCTGTAATGGTGGCAACTTCAAACCTGTGAAATTTTGAAAAATTGTGATGTTCATTTTTTTTAGAAATATCATTTACACAACTCTAATTATTTGTCTTTATTATTAATTATATGTATGGTTTATAGATAAATAAAGAACATATAATCTTAAGATCGGGAATTGTTTATTATAGCTATACAACCCAACATTGTCTATAAAATTAGTCTAGTTTTTCTATATTACTATTTAACCAAGGTTATTTGAGTAAAACTAATGATGGATTATCGTTTTAAAAATTCTACTTTACATAATTCCAATGCCAAACCAAATAATAATAGTGTGTCAAAAAAGCGGCAAGTATTAAATATAAATAGTTTAAAAAATAAATAATAGAAAGTTCAGGCAATAATCAATAATCATAAAAAACACAAAAACATTTAAAATAACATATAAGAAGCAACATAGATGGTTGGGGAGGTAAGACTTGCTTTACTTATCAAATTCCTTCCAATGCGTAAGATTTTATCATAATTTAAAACTATATTTTAGCATATTCACACACTAAAAAGTTACAATAGAAATTTGTTTCACAATTAAAGTGATTGATAATTGGTAAAAACGACGTTACAGTACTGTCAGTAGGTCTATGAATAGTGTATATATTACAAACTCAAAAAGTGACATCTTGATTATTTATATTTCTTGGGGCAACCATTCCTGAACAGACTTAAAAAAAAAAGGAAATAGGTTTTGGCTATTTCAACATCAGTACGTAAAGTTTTCAATACACTAGCGCTATCATATTGAAAAGCACTATTAAAGATATTAGCTTTAATCTTACATCATTTTTGTTTCGTGTGTTATGATCTAGAATGAATATCAGTGCTTTTATGTAGATATGGCTACAATAAATTAGGCAAATCACCTATTATTAATTTAAATACAAGAGAAAAAATATTGACTTTATAAATAGAATTATGCTAATAGATTTATGCTTCTTAAATAATTTCACATTTGATACTGATTATTGCAATAATATCCACTATCATTTTCCCCCACAAATCGAACATAACATTTATCGTAACATGGCCTTGAAAGCGACATAAAAGAAATAATTACTCCTTACAAAAAAGGTAAAAGATGACTGTGCAAAATATTGAACAAATATACATCATTAATTATGACACAAGCTCAAAAGTACATTGTGCAGATTACAAAATTTTGCTAATACTAGGCGAGAACACTCTACATTGTACCTCTCACTGACCACATAGACATAAAATATATACGTTACAAGTTTAAACAACATGTCCCTTGTGCAGATTAAAAAATTATAATAATACTTAAAGTACATTCTACACATTACCAAACACAATACATAAATTGTTTATAACACAAATTTTACGTGCAGTTTGCAAATAAAATATTAAATAATTCGGAGATAACACTCAACACATTCTCAAACAAACATATTATCCTTTTACTGGAGTTTCAATTTCACAAATATAGTCCTTGTAAATGATACCAAACTACAAAGCTTTCAATTCAAAATTGTACACAGAATTTTTGCTTGTAACCGGTACATAGACAAAGGAAATATGAATATATCTGAAAATGTTGAAATCTACAACCCAATTGGACATTATTTTGTTCACTGTAACTTGGTAAACGCTTTTGGTATGGGTACAATAATTAAACGAATGGTTGAAAAGTAATCTAAGGGTAGTCAATACCCAAAGTGTTGTTGAAATAATTTTTGGTTATTCAAAAGAAGTGTACCATTTTGAAGTAATTTTACGGCAAAGTGGTTTATCCATCAAGCACGGGTGAATAATTATACAAAATTCATTAAGTTATTTTAGTTTATAGCCTCCTTAAAAAGTACATGCACATAAATATCCATCAATGCACACGATCCGAAAAAATAAATAATGTTCAAAAGATAAAAATCACTTTTATTTTAAACTAAATGAAAGGGGCTTTTTATATATTTATTCATAATATCTTTTCTGTAAATATAGCTATTAATATAGTATTACTATTATATTATGATTATGTAAGTGTGTTGGAGTAATAGTGGGTTAAATTACGCAAAAAGAAAAATATTCAAAAATAGCATAAATGCGTATTTGTGATGTGGGAGAACAATGATGATTAGAATTGGACATCGCTAAATGCTTTTTGTCTACATCAGATTATATTGAGATTTCCCACGGCGAAAATTCGATTGTATTATATATGATTATACATTATATATTGTATATTCATAATATATGAGATTGGGGTCGAAATGTGCGACAATTATTTAGGCAAGACAGAGGCCAACACAGTTTATATTAGAATTTAAAAAGCGGTTCATGGCGATAAAAAGCAAAAATAAAAGTAAAAACTGACCGTCCTGGTGGTGAAACCAATTAGACAGGACTTTCACAACGCAAACTAATCATGAAGCACAACGCCATATCATCGCTTTTACTGATTGGACGGATGTCATTGTTCCGTGTACACAACAATAATCTTAAAGAACATAATGAATACTTACAGTTCTGTATGAGCTGCATAGTTTTATTATAAGTGACGAATAATATGCCTGAGATAGGTATACATGTCTTACAAGCTCTTGATACTACTTATATAATATGCACAGTCAGTAAATGTAAATGTAAATGTCTGGTTTATAGTCTTGATATAAGTTTTGATCTCACGACTTTGCAATTTACACCAGGTCATTGGCACACTTATTGATCTTCAATTGATCATTTATCATATACTTGCATCGGCAGCACATTCAGCGCACAATGCTAATCACTCACACAATCACCCACTCACTCTTTCAACCCAATGACCTGTACCTAATTAACGTGTAGGTGCCACGGAGCAGTGTGCACTGCTTTCAGCGATGAGTTTGCTCAATGACCACCACCAGACCCGACCGGGAATGACGCAAAATATAACAACTGCCCCAAATTATAACCGTGGGAAATGTCCGTTGTTTTTAACGTATAGGCCTAGTATAGAGCATTTTTGTTTCACATTTGACAGCTGAGAGGCTAGTAGTGAGTTTGGTGACTGCACGCTTGCTTTATTTGAATTAACCCCCAATTTCATATAGACCATGATAGTTCCAGATTATCAAGAATACGTCAGAAGCTTAGTGTCATTTCGAGGTGGATCGTGGGTGTATTGGCCTCAAATATTGAGTGGGGTGGCTGGTTCAATTGGGAATGGTGCATTCCTGGAGGTTCTGTGTCTTTCTGCTTAACTGTGGCCTCGTCTGCTACTTTGGGAGGATGTATGGTAGTGCCGTCACTGCCGTTACAATCTGAAGCAATGAAACCATCCATGAAACAGACGCATCTGTTCCAACCAATCAGTTGTTTACAATGCTTCATGATTAATGCTGTCTCCCTGTCCCCGAGAAAATGACACACTTCTACCTGGTTTTGGGCCTAAAATTGTTATCACTTCTCGGGAGATTCTTTTCGGCCTGTGGGCTCCCGCTATGGATTATTGAGTTGTTGATTTGGATCATCTTTTTCTCTTTATGGGTCGTCTGGAGGGCTAACTTGATCATCGATATGTCTGCCTGCCTTCTCATCCAGTCCATCTGAAAGGTCACAGACCGTTATTCAGATTGTTCCAAATGTTCTAGCCACAAAATATGCACTTGAGCCACCATAAATAACTGACAATATATTTTTCTCATTTCTGGCGTATTATGTAATATCTGGAGCTATCATTGTATATGTGAAATTGGGGGTTTTTTGAGCGACAAGAACTGACTTTTGATTCTGTAACCAGATAGTTTCATGGAAACATCAAGCACATCTTGTATGGTGTTAATAAAATCATTTAATGTGTATGAAGGCAGGCTCCATTCACCTTGGTTACAATTTGCGCCAGTTTTTAGAAGCCAGTGTCATTTTCGGCAGTGTTGATCATTAGGGTGTTCATCGTGTTTAAATAATTATTTATGGGTTCATCACACAACACAAATCAATATTTACTTTTGGTTTCGGCAATTTCTGCATGTCAAGTCCTCAGCGACTTCCGATGCCGAAAATCTTTGGGAGGATGTATGACCTGCTGCCGTCACTGCCGTTACAATCTCCCATGGAAACAATCCATGAAACCCCCACTGTTCTGTTCCATCCATTCAGTTGTTCTTACAATGGTTCATTTCCCCAACATACACACCTTGCAAGACTTACTAGAGAAAAGACAGAAAGACCTGGTTTAAGGACTCAGTAGGCTCCAAAGGATTAGTCATCTTACCTTACGTAAATGGATAACAGAGGTTATTTCACGTATTTGGATAAGCACCAAGTGTCTACAGCGGTGAAGCCCTACAGACTTATCAGGAACATTCCGTTCATCCTAAGGACAAACAGGATAAGCTAGAGAAATGTGAAGTGGTGTACAAATGTTCCCTGTAGAGCAGCGAAGAAAGAATCCCTAACCCAAATCAGCAATATATTTGATCACAGACCATGTAAAACAGAACAATCATGAGATAGACTGGGAGGAAGTGAGTGTACTGGATAGGGAGGGTTTTTGGAGAACAAGAACCATCAGGGAGGCGATAAAGATTCGAGGACAGAAGCAGGTCATGAACCGAGACGAGGGGGCCTTTCATCTTGTTTGTGTACGATGAAGTCATCGGAAGTCGTTTGAAGTGACTTGACATCCGCTAAGACGTTTTGAAAATGGTGACAGGAGTTGCCGAAACTGTCAACAGTAAATATTATATTTTGTGTTGTGTAAAGATGAACTAATAAATAATGTATACAAGTGTTGTTACTACTTTCGTTAACCCAAACCTTATTTTGCGGCTGGTTATATTTTGCGGTCTAACACAAGTGACCATATACTGACGCTTGTTTCTTTTAAGTTTTAAGTATCCGTCTATAACTGTGTAACCACCTTGACAAGTGAAACAGATACAAATTATTTATTGGAATCGTTCCTAGTCCAACTAATTGTCTTTCTTCAAAAGTAACAAAAAGATTCTTTGCAAAATATAATAAAACCAACAGGGCAAAACATCATGAGACAATGACTCATCACACAACACTCTAATTAATATTGACCTTTATTTCAAATAGTCTTTGTAAAAAATGCCATGGGCAGTAACAGAGTACGGCTAGCATACATGTTCATGTAGAGTATTTATGTACTTGCCTTTCCTTCCAGCAATCAGTGTGAGTGGGTCATGATCTGGCTTGGCATACTTCGGTTCCCACCTAAGGTCATCATATGTTATACTTACACACCCCAATCTCTAGTATCCCACGCTTGTTCGCACTGACCCAAGAGCTTAATGGCTAATTTAGTACGATCCCATGATCGTTATATATCGCGTTGACCATGGCATATAGCATTAAGGAAGGTGTTATATTTGGGTTTGGGCTGGTATCGTTGAACATTAATTGCGCTGACGACGTGGCGACACACTCAACGTGAAACTGATCAGGTAGGTGACATTATGAATACATATATTATTCATAATAACTTGATAACTCACCAAAAAGCTATTATGGGCTGTGATGGATTAAATTTTACTTTATACTTATACTTTAAAAGATTCTTTAAATAAGTGCATTTAGCAATGGGCAGACCGAGGCAATAAAAATACTCTCGGAGAGTATTGGTACACATAGGTGTGTTCAATAATTTGAAGCCCATATCTTAAACCCAGATTAGGCTAGACAGGAGTTTGATTTATTTAGCTAACTTCATGTCTTGCTTTTCAACGTACTTTATGCGCACAATGCAACAACAGCTCATACATGAATACTGAATGTGTCATATAAAACAAGTGGTCTTATGTTGAGGGAGTCCTAGATACACAAGTATAGTCAGTATATTAAGTTACACGACACACAGGGAAAATGCCACAATTGAAATCGAAGAAATTATCAGTAATTATCATTAGGCCTTGGGTTGCCCATGAGAGGCGATTTAACCACTATAATTTTTACAAGTACGCGCGCAAGCGGATGCTTACTGGTGACTTGTACGGTGGACACTGACACTGACTAATGCTACCAAACAGCATCATCAGTTTAGTTTTGTTTCAATATATTCACACAAATGCAGTAAGAAGCACGAAAAATATGAGCAAGCTGACACATTGAAGCCACGGTATGTCGATAAAATTGAGAAAAAAGTTGATTTAATAATGACAATTAATCAATAGATATTGTTATTAATATAGAGCCTTGCTGGGAAAGTACAAGAAATCCACGATCCTCCGGTTATCAAAAATGTCATCCTAATACAAGGATACCTGTGAACGAATGATATAAAGTATTCTTCAAAATTTCCCCAACACCTGCTCAGGACCTTCACTCAAGAGACGCCACCACTACACGTGGACAGTGACATCAAGAGACTTTTGTTCCCAGATACCACAGGACTTTGGGGGTAACATGGTCAGTAATTGTCCAACACCCACCGCCCCCCCCCCCAAAAAAAAAGACAAAGAAAAAGAAAAAACAAACACCACCACAACAAAACTTCAAATAGCTTCATATTTCTAAATTATATACTACATGTCACTTTATTGCACTATGGTGTTCCAGTACTTATATGTATAAAGCATTCACGGAATATTACAGGCAAAGCCTGTGTTATGTATAATGCTTCCTCAACTTCACCCGACTCCCCCCCCCACCCGTACCCAAACTACAAGTAGACACGATTACCGCACCCCTACAAATGCGATACCATGTATATACGTATTCTGGAATATATCTGGAACTACCACAGTCTATGTGAATTTGAGGGAAGCTTCAAATTTCAAAATGGTATCGATAATGCCAACTGTCCGTTTGAGAGATGCAGTTTTATCTTTTGAACTGGCACTGTATAAAGCGATCAGTTATACTAAAACAATACACCAGAGCAAATCAAATAGTTATACGAACGGGCGATACTGGTCACCAGTAAGAATCAGCTATCATCGGTCATCTACTAACATGGTGTGCTGTCTGTGTTGCAGCTGATAAGGCCAGCAAATAATGTCAGTTTGAACCACCGTGGAGTAGTAGGTGGGACTCGATGAAGAGATGGGGGCAGGTGGTCTTGTTTGGCGACTTGGAAAAAACAAATTGACAATCGCAGCATTGCCAGTAGAATTATCAGCAGAAACAGCTGTTTCAAGGCTTGATATTAGAACAGACTGTGCTGACCGAGGACTTGTGACCCAATGTTGCTTGGCAGACTGGAATTGTCTCTGAATGGATGACTGCGGGAGGCGTCGTCGACTGAAGCCTACACATTACAGAGTCAGATGCAAGAGATGTATAACATCTTTGCAGACAATATCATGTTAGTTAACATGAAGCGTTAAATTTACGACATGTAACATGCCGCCCCCAACATGAATACATGTACTTTGGAGACGGGTCAGTAAAATTCAGGGGTGGGTGTGAATGTGGGGTGGGTAGTGAGGGTATGGATTGTGAAATTGAAAAGTACATGTTTGTAAACAATATAAAAATATGTTTACATCTTAGATGATCTAAAATTGATTGGACTTGCATCCAGGTGAAAAAAGCGCACATTGATATGTTATCACCGGCGCCTGAATACGCGGTGCAGCACGGCGACTTTGGTCCTACTTGACACACCCTCAGATCCTGTATGAGACACAAATCACATGCAGTAATTCTAAAATTTCTAAAATCGTAAATCGTAAAATGTAGATCCTCTATTAATTATTAAAGTGCACACTTGAAAGCGGATGCGAGTACAATTCATAAAAGGTCGATAGTGAAATGCAAATACGCTACTTCGTCCAGATATTTAAAATCGAAAGTCGCGTAGGTAAAACGCGACCGAAACACCCTACCCACACTCCCATATGCTCCGTTCTCAAGGCTGTCAGAACATGCTAATGCTTGAAACGACGCACTTTGAAACCGAAAGCTCGGACGCCTATATGTATGAGATGGTGAATGTGCCAAGTGGCACTCGACTAGAAAAGGTCATGGACCATATGAGCAATCATGACCAGTCCGTCACCCCCACCCCGTAGAAGGACTCGGTTTCAATCATGGCTTTTCTGTGACGTCTGTTCTCTCGCTATGTGCTGGCGCTATGTGGGTGACCGTCGGAACAAACAGTCTCCAGCCTATCCCATAGGCAGATCCAGGTTTTCGGAAGGGGGGCGCACTTAAGGAAAATAGGGGGCGCACTTACGGGATTTCATGAAAAACCCTATAAAAATGAAGTATTTTGGTGGGAAAAGGGGGGGGGGCGGGAGCGCGCCCCCTGCGGGCCCCAATGGATCTGCCTATGCATCCACCAACATCGGGCCCCACCATTGTATATAGGAGAGTACAAACTACATCTACTGTTCACAGTGAAAGGAGGACGAATCCAGGGGATGCAGCCAGTGGCAGCCGGCAATATACCCCAAAGGAAAGTGCAGCGCTAGTTAGATGATTAGATACCAGAAGCAGCTAATTGAACTCATGCAGCTTCATGAACTTACACTGTAACCCATATCATTACGATTATAAAACTATTACAACTTTAGAAAAAATAGAGACACCCTTTGTCATTTCACATTAGGTATGTCATCGCACACGGGTGTTGCATAGGTGATCGAGTGGTTAATGTTTCAGACTCAACCCAAACAGGGCAGCGGTTCCCTGTAAACACGCTCTTGACAATTAAGTAAATACACGTAAAAATCTATTGGAAATCATTCTATTTGCGTTTAAAGGTACAACGCCAGTTTTTATGTAATTATGTTCACTCTACTACGAACTGCACATGGCAAGTCCAGCGCAATATGATCAACCTTCCAGACACCTTTTCACGGTATCATCTTCAAACCCATCTAAGCAGGCGACAATATCAAGGAAGGAGATCTTGTTTACGATATACCCGTTACTTTTTACTTGTCTTCTATTCAATTGAAAAGATACCTAAAGCACGGTTATTATATATCAACCTATGAATTACATCAACGCTTGTTATCAGCACAACCATTACTATAGATTATAAAACGACGCAATAATGGTCTTATAATACCGACAACAATGAATTTAGAGGGCGATATTTAAGGCAAACCCCATGCAGAGGCGATCATTGGTGTCTTAGTGCTGAATACTTTACCAAGGTCCAGCATAATTAGCGATGCCGTGCTGGCGCATACATTGAAAAAGCTCCTCCGGGGTAGTTTAAGGCCTGTTACGTGAAAAACGACCCGACTTTACTACATTCTGTTTCAAATAGTTTGACAAGTTTACATGTTAAGATGCACCTAATATCGTTTGGCATGCCGGAATAGTTGTGTCCTCAAAGTTAGTGTAACTTACAAATTAGCGCGATTGCCATATAGGCTATATTAACAGTGTAGTGTTTGTAAGGCAGAGTTTGTACTCCACATTTGGCAGTGTGTTGTCTACAGCGCAATATAGGGATATGATAATTATTTCATGTAGATAGATCTACGTGTGTATAGACACGCATATATAGAGTTTGATTATCAAACAGCCATAGTGTTTGGACATTTTCAAGAGCAGTGTGTTTGGTTGAAAATATTAGCCCATCACACTTTCTCGCCTGGGAAAGTTTGGCTAGTCGGCTAGCCCCTCGACCCGTGGCCTTACGCACATCAATCCACCATAGGAGAGCATTGCCCTGCTCGGTCGGCTTGACGGCAGGCGGTTTGGAACTCTGAAAAGGACTGGAAATTTGTCACTATTAAACAAGCATTCTGCATTCGTGTATTACGATAATTGGGTTGCATGCCGACAAGTGGGTTTTAAAATGCTGTATACTGTCTCAAACCTATTGGTGGCCAACCTGCAGAATATCAACAGCAATTGGATAGCACGGAAGCCTTTTTACTTGACTTCATTCATGGATAGTGTTCATTCAGCAAAGTACAATTCACTAGTAGGTTGATTGCTTTTCTTTATATTTTACACATATCGTATGTAACATAGGCCTAATACAGTAATATATCTCGTGTATTTGGAGAAAGTGCACTTATACTTTACTAAATGCACATGTAGGCCTACGAGATGCGTTGGGATAGCTTACCGATCGATATTTGTTCAATAACATTTTCAGGAAGCTGTTTAAATGCCCTATTTCATTTTCTTAAAAAAGTGATACCTCATAATGACATTGGCATAGCTCGCACGGTAATTTACATACCGCGCGTAAATAACTTACACATTTTTGGTGAATCACGCCATGTTTTGATCAACATTCATTCACACATTTATAGCCAATCCCAAGCATATGACATCACGTCGTCGAGATAACGTTCAGTAGCATATATGGATTATCACTTAACACATTAAATAAGCGTAAGCTAGGTGAATCACCATTTGGAGAAATATTACCAATCGTCACATGATAATTTCATCGGCACGATCGCACAAACATGACAAACATAGAATAGCAAACAGACGACATGGCCAGACGGAAACGAGGTCGTATAAACACAGTGCGTTTAAAAACAAAACCACGTGGTGAAGTATCACCACATGTATGACGTCTATAATGACTATAATCAAGGTGCTGTCCGTGTTGGTTAAGATTGTACCAAAAGCGTCATTGGCACCGCCGTGGCATTGATAAGTAGGTATGTGATGGAGTTCCAAACGGTGACCGCATTTAGAATCACCTGATGACAGTCTAGATAGGACCCGGAAATTACGGGTGGACAATTATCAGCTAAATCCAGGATGGCACAGAAATTAAATGAGGTTAAACGAGTTGTTATCATCTTGAATATAAAAGTCCGCAGGCGAAAGTTGACTTTATTTTGACGAATAATAATAGTCAAGTACTGGTGGTTTCAAAACAGATCACTTCAGTTTTAAATTTCATAGGTGACATAGGTTCTTTGCCTTTAAACATCTTGATCTAAGTTTACTGTCTACTAGGCTAGGTATATATATTTTGATTCTACCTATGAAATAGTTTAACACATTGGTTGAACGTAGCGAGGCACATGCTGTGTTGGATAAATGTGTTGACACGGTTACACGCAATTAGGACTATAGATCCATCAACAAAAGCTGTTTTGTGTCAGGTAAAGTGTCATTCTTAAATTCTATTTGTCAAGCAGAAATGAAACTATGGAATGCACGGAGAATATATGTATCTAAACGTGCTTTTAGGGAAATGTCATGGTAGTAAGAGTCGGACAACATGTAAATGTACTTTCAGTTTACTGGCCTTGAGTTAATATTGTTTGGTTATACATATTGCTACACCACAGGATACCCAGCACCCTGGTACCAGCGGTAAACGTGTCTGTCATTACTTGGTACCAAGACTAAGTCTGACCTCTAATATGAAATAGATCACATACGTAGATTGAATGAAATGTTTGATAACATAAGTGCAAGTGTAATATAGTAATCGGTCCGTCTACGTTATTCAGGTGTATACCAGTGCCTGCATGCGATTGTTTGAATGGAACATAGTAAAAGCTGTTAGAAAAAGGTAATATATGTTGAGTTAGACGATGTCGGGACAATCATGACCGCATTGCCATTTCAAAACTAACTGGTGGCACACAGTTACAAAAAGAAAACCCCACCCCACCGTAATCAATAAAAATACAATAAGGTTACGTTACACACCATTAAAACAATGTGTGTATACAGTGTAAGCACATGTCCTTATATGAAATAGCCTATTGCTCAAAGCCTCTCTTATCTCCTCTTCAGGCACCACGCCCTCTCACCAGAGACCAACACCGCTGACCATAACGCTGCAGTAAATCGTCGTTGTCATCCTCGCGTCTTATCACTCGTAGCCGCCGTCACGCCACTAGCGGCAAAGCCTGTCACTACACACTGATAAGACGAGGAGAGAGTGTCCTCGTGGCCTGCTGCTTACACCGCCGCCGCCGCGATTAACGACGTCGCCGCCGCCACAGTTCATGGATTAACTGGCATATGTGATACACTGTACAAGGGATAGTGGCTATAGTGCAGTGGTGATACATGGTACTTTTCATAGTCGTGGTGACACGCACATTGGATAGTAGTGTTGTAATCCATAACAAAGTCATTGTTGGAAGAGTTACTGTTCATTTCGTCGATAGCAACTTGTCAACATGGACAGTAGCGTGTGAACTAACTACAAGAACGAACGCCAATTGCAAGAAGAACAAGCTCATTCCATAAACCCCCTTTACCCGTCCCACAACACGAAACCCTCGCAGCAGACGACAGCCCTCCAACACGTGCACCACGAGCTGTCATGATGTGGTGGGGCTTCGCCATCCTCGTGTGGTTCTTCTTCCTCTTCATCCGGCTCGTCTACAACTTGATGCAGACGTTCCACTGGCAGTGGTCGGGCACGTTCTGGCGCCTCAGCAAGACGCGACTGCCGGACGCTCACGCCGGCGCCGTGCAGAGACTGCGGGTGCTGCTCAGGTAGGCCACACGTCACCGCGCTCTCTATGTACTTAGTATGGCTTACGTATATCAAACGTCAGCACGAGGTATTGTGTTAGATAGGCACGCCGATACAACGGCCTCATTGTATGTCTGTTAAATATGAACAAAGAGAATGACGATGTGGTGCAAAGCTGGTACTATGAGTGTATGTAATAACACTGATAGTTCAACATTGTCAGTCCCTAAAACATAAGTTCATCACTCCCACACTCTTTCCTTTTGATATGCACATGTATACATGTATTATATGTATGTTTAAAGTTTTTTCGATGTACTCCATCTTCAGTGCCTTGTTTTTTTTAGAAGGAATGATTAGTACGTATACATATTAATCTAATGGTCCTTCATACAGTACCCCTCCCATACACCAACTTTATTCTGATGTATTCGTGCTTCTCATCAGACAATGTGCCATTTTCATTAAGAGTTTGGTGTATGGAGACATACACATGGACATGATTATATAACATGATCTTCGGGTTCACTTTCAACCAGCACTGACCCTAATCTGAATCTGAAAATAGTGTTCACTTTTGCTGCATGCACACTTCGATTTCGGTACCAGCATCTTATCACTATGTACTTGGGAATTAATTATCGAGTGGCTGCTAATCGCTTACGTGAGTAAGCAAATGTATGAGAGCCTCGAGAGAAAGTGAGCGGAGTAAATGTAATAATGAACCCTGCCTAGTAAGATTGTCTAGATTGCGTTTCCTAATCGATCATGGTGATGACATGTAAAACCGTCGAAAGCCGGAATGAACGCTATAACACATCATCTATAGGTCCATAGTCCCACCTCTCTTTAGAATGTCTGCTGTTCTTAGAATGGGCTCTTCAGCTGGTCGTGGATACGGAGCAAAGTACATAGAGATATTACTCTCAGCCGTCCTCTTATCACTTGCTTCTTGTGCATGAGGAGCACTTAGATGCACACAATGCTATCAGGATTACTACATTCCTATCGTTATTTTTGAAATAATTTTAACCACCAGTACCAGTTATTAGGCCTACATTTTCATTTGTTACTATGGATGGAGCATATTTTCAAACGTTATTTTTTAACTTGGAGCAATTATGATCATATCATTTCTAAAAAGGTTGTACAAGGTGCAAACTAATGCACGTTAGATCTACAAGTTATTAGGCGAGTGGACGAGTAATTACGATTTTTAGAATATATGATATCATGAAGGTAGAAAATTTGTAAAGTTGATTGCATTGTTAGTTGAAATATCATAAAGGTTTCCTCAAATTTATAACAGAACATTCCTTATGCTATGTCACTCTAAATTACATACAACATTTCTCATAACATGCCATATTAAACATTGGAATACAGTACAGTGCTTTCCGCAAAACTATATCACATTCTATCATTTTAGGTACAAGGTGGACGAGACCCTTCAGCCTCCGGACCTCAACAACTTCATCCTGGCGCACTATGACTGGGTGGACCCCGAGTATATCCTCAAGGATAGCGTCTCCCTCTACTGCATCAACGAGAGCGAGGTTGTTTTTGTCGAATGCTTTGAAGGCTATGAACCGCACAAGCATGCGTTCTTCACCATCGGCCAGTACAAGTTCGCCAAGAACGTGCTCATCATGCCGCTGCACGTCTTCCAGAGGATGGCGGACCGCATTGGGAATCCAAAGGGCGAGGTTGTGTATATTGGGATGACCTCAAGATGTGGGTCGACATTGATCTGTGATGCACTCAACCAGACAGGCAAGGTTGTGGTCATCTCTGAGCCATTTACCAAGGTGCTTGGACATCTTAAGGACAAACTTCCAAAGCCAGAGTTCGACAAGCTGGTTGGTGATCAGATGCGTGTGCTCTGCAAGCCTAGAAAAGTGACGGGACCTCGTGCAACATACGTTATCAAGATGTCGCCATCTGCCAACTCTTCCATCTTGTACCTTAACAAGGTGTTCAAGACATCGCGGAACATCTTCATGTACAGAAATGGCTTGCCCGTTGTAAAATCCATCTACAAAGTGGCAAAGGCTTCGGCGTTTGGAAATCTGGCATTCGTCATGAACAGGATCTTCCCCTCGTACCTTCTCTCGATCTACCACAGCCTGGGCTTCCGCTTCACCAAAGAAGAGATCAACAACTCTGTGACAGTGTTGGCTGGAGTTTGGGTCAAGTCCCTGGAGGACTACTTGAATTTGCGCAAGGACGGCGTGGATATCCCGGCCATCAAGTACGAGGACCTGATGGCAGACCCCGTCGGCATGACTCAGCTCATCTTCCGGCATTGCGGCATCGACCCCGCTCTGGCTGAGACGGCCGTGCGACAAAGTTTCTCGCTGGACTCCCAACGCGGCACCTATCTCAGCCGCACCAACCTCAAGACCAAATACAACAAGGAGCAGGAGAAGTTGAACAAGAAGGAGCATCGCGGCTACATTGATGGTCTGTGTGACGAACTCGGGCTGCCCAGGCTTGATGAGGATGCCAGGATCGAGGGCACGATAACCACGCTCGATGTGAATGTAAATAGCCAGGTGGCGACCAATAGGCACAAGTAGTGCTGCTGACATTTGGTACGTGCAGGAACAGCTACCATGAAAACAACTCTGAATAATAATAACCAGAGAGAAGTGTGAAGAAGAGGTGATGATCTATTGTGGTAATCGTTTGTGACCTACCAGGGGTAATGGTGCTTTCATCAGATTTTTCCTGTTGACGCACACATCAACAGCCAGATGCAAAGTTGGTACATACATTGCACTAATACTACTAGTTCAAATTTCCGAACCCCTAAAATGTAAACAAAATGTAATATTACTTTGTCCATATTTTGATGGAGTCTTCTGACAGAGGTTGTATTGTTTCATACTTTGTGAACTTTTTATGTTGGACCAAGCCAGCCTTTTGCTGTACTCGACAGGCTTGTTATGTTGTAACATATAATTTATTCAGATTGTTTATGGCAAGTATTCAGGTTATCATTGTTAGTTATATTTTACTGGTATTTTTATGGACACTTCTGATAGATCTTATTATAATCACTCCCATCATTAACTTGCTAAATGATAAGGCTTCTGTGATTAATGATTTATGATGTAAGCCTTTAATTACTGTCTTACGTGTAGCAACTAATAGTCTACAAGGTCAAATAGTTGACCTAATTTGCACCCTATGTTATGAAACGATTGAAATGAAGAAATGCTATATGCATTCTGCTTGATGTTCATTCATAAATCAAATTTCACACTCCGTGGGTCTCAAAACAGTACGGGAAGCATGCGTGAAGTTGCTATCTGTGTTAGCTACGTTATCTTGTGCATATAGGTCACCAAGCATATAATTGATTATAACCATTCCAGATTTACATTCCACGAATTATCAAACATTTATCGAATGTAGTGTAGGTGTGATGATGATATGGCTGATGGCCCACCCGTGTAAGTCATAATGGTGTTCATAGATAATATCATTACGGTAATAGTATAATCAGAGAAGTAATGTACTATGATTACATATATGATTCAATACCAGAATTGTTGCCAAGCATAGGAGTTCGATTTAGAAGTAGAAGTGCCCTTTATAACCCCCTCAAATAGTGGGCGAACGTCTTGCATCTAGACCAGCTGATACTGAAAGCTGTTACTGACGGTGACTGATCAGAAATTTGAATGAAAAGTGGATGTTATCTTGTTGTTGAACTTTATCGTTTGCAAACTTCTTACAGAAACAATCAACTTGATGTACGCGGACAGGTTATCATCTCCAAGGACACAGCTCTACGTGACACCGTTTTGATAACTGCCATTTAAAAAAAGCATATCTGCACGCATAGTGTCGCATTCAATATGCGGCTTTAAGATGCAGTTTCTTTTTAGTGAATGTGTGTGTGTGCGCACGCGCACGTGCGTGTGCGTGTGTGTTTTGAATATAGAAAACAGTAACGCTAAAAACAAAGAATATGCATATATAAATCAGGCATCAATGTTCAAATCGCTTGTTTTACATCGTTGAGGATTTGAACCCCAATCGCGACTTGACATATAAGGTAGTTAAACTCTTATCCGAAGAACTAAATAAAGATAACCTGTGAACGTAGCCCATAGTTAGTGGTCAATAGTTGCACTTAGCACTGAATTAGTGATTTAATAAAATCCTGAGTGATGGGTGTGTTAATACTTCAAATTGGGTCTTGATAAATAAATGTGAACATATAACCATCAAACTAAGATCAGAATACAATTTGAAAGTCGGTTAGTTCAACCAAACGTTATTTGTAATTCAAAAAGTGGATTTTATATATTTATGGACAAACCATATATGTAAGAACAATTATCAGCATACATGCTGAAAGTGAAATGTGTGATAAAGAGTTGTATGCACTAAACGTTGCTTATTTCAACATACACGAGTGTTTAATATTTAGCGTTCAAGGCGAGAGTTGAGGGTGTCCTTAAAACTGTGCTATGGTCGCGCATATCAAGCGAATATACAAGTATTAATGTGTGTATAGGCTATTTATGATTGAACGTGTCCTTATCTACCATAATCTATTTATTTCATCTTAAAGATAAGTATGGACTGTATGTTGAGCTGAAAGTACTTTCGTCTTGGTATGAGCGGTTTCTGATAGTTTTATATATTGATCTATAGTAGAATGAAAGCACTGTCTGAAAATGCATTTAATGACGCTTGAATTTGTACAAGTTTTATTGTAAAAAATAGCAATGTCATTGTAATCGAGGGGATACTTGTCAATTTGCCAAAGAAAGTGCTCTTATTATGATTTATTAGATAGTTCGATGGCTGTGGTGCAAGAATAGTTCATAAAACAGGATTGTGTATCCTAACATTCCTGTGCACGAGCATAGCCCATGCCAAGAATGTATACGCGTGCCTAACAATGATGTTTGTTTGTTAATCTGATACTATATTATATATGTATCTTTAAAAGTGTTGGTATATCATGACATGACATCTGAGAGAGATAGCCAGTATCTTGATATTAAAAGAATCCACAGGTTAAGAGCATTCTGTAAGTAGTCAACTGTTGTTATAACTAAACACTTGGCTCTCATTATTAGATTGAATATCATCAATTCAAATGTCAAAACAAACATTTCTAAATTTAACTGTTGTAGATCATGTTTGTAACATCTTTTTCATTGCAGTTTTATTATTTCTTGGTACTAAGAATATGTTTTTTATTAAGCTATACTATCTTAATGTTTTCATTTTTGTAGTGGTAGATGTTGCTGAAACGTGTATTTGTTTATTTGTTGTAGATAGTTATACATGTTCTATTGTGGTAAAAATGCTGTAGTTGTGAAAATGATGATTTAGACAAATTTCAGTTGACGTACTGTACATGTTATAGTTTACAGCTTTGTGCGAGTAAACTAGCCATTATAATTACACAGTGATCGAAGGAAAAGAAAAGCACAATGGTTGAAAAAAAATATAGTGCTAAACAAGTAATACAAAATTGAATATTATGGATGCTTGATAATTGTATCACTTTGTAATTGTCATGGTTAAATGGCCTTATGATGTGTAAACGTGATTTATAAATTGTACGTAACCAAATTAACTATTTTTTTTCGATGTGTTGACCAATGATATGTAAATAGCATTGGTTGATTTTTCTTAGTGTCTGGCCATTAAAATACACATGTACATTGTATTACACGGAGGGCAACTTGCAACAAGCTAACTTTCACTTACATGTACTTTGAAATATTTGTTAGCAAAAAGCACCGAATGTAGGTTGCAGCTACAGTGCAATTTTTGGATTTTGAAATGTACGTGTATTACAAATCATGAAAATTAAGTATGCGTGAAGATAGAACTGGTCTTGCTCTTATTGTTTTATCGTAATATTCAAGTATTACTGTTTATATTACTCTGGTTAAGATGTATTCAGTGAAAATGAGTATTATAACCTAAGTACTTCTAGTCATGTACTATATCAACATGATGAACTTTATACATAAACGTTTGTGCATTTTACGTCTGCTGGGAGGACGAAGGCGCTTACTGTGAATATTTAACAAAAATAATGTCTATCTCAAGTATCTGTTTTGCAATTCCATTTTATTAAGAACAGTTATTGCATATGTACAGTTTTATGACTTGTGCTGAAATAAAATCAGAGCTTTATTTTGAGTACATAAAATGATTAGTTTGTTATTTCATAGCAAATCAATGAAAAATATAAAATGCCATTTCTCCCCAAAACATCGACACACAACATAGATTATGGAATGTGTTTGCATTAAAAAAAAGTTACACAAGACTCTAAGATTGAAATAAACATTCTCCTTACAACCACATGACTAGCTACGCACATATATACATATTATATCAGTTGGTACATATGAACAAGTTTGAATGTACTTAGAATATAACAAATCTTTTATATCATTTGATAAGCTCATGTCATTATCTTTTATATCATTGATAACATCATGTCAGTACAGACTGCTACTTAATATTAACTTCATATGCGAATGCTATGTATTAAATCGTGCATGCTCATAGTGTGGATTTATTTTCACTAGCAGGCCGCGTCCTACGGACGCAAATGGATAATCCATAAATTTTAACAGCACGACGATTAATCTCAACAGTCGGTGCGGTTGTAAGGCGGGGACGTTGTGAAACTATTATCGGGACAGTCGTTTTTACAGAACGCCACGCAGACACCCAATATGGCGGCGCAACCCGTTGTCGACTCGACATTTACAAAAAGCAGTTTTTCGTAAATTAAGAGAGATTGAAACGCACAGTGATTATGGGAACATTGAAATAGTAGTAAGGCAGGGAGCTAAGCGTGTAGGTTTGAAGCGCCAAAACGGCACTGGTGGGTAAAAATGTCCGAAATTCGAGATTCACTACAGTTGGGGGCGCCGCTTTGAAGCAAGTTCAGTAATTATATATTAATTTCAAAAGCCAATTTGAAATATTACGGTACAAGACATAACGCATGCGGTCATTGTGAAAAAGATATTTGTTTCAATTGAAGCCACTTACATAAATTTTTCGGGATCATTAAATGCAAATGTAAATGTACAAGCGATCCAAGTCTTGTTCTCATGACTGCACATTTATACCAGGTCACTTGTGGATCAATTTACCATCTCTTTATTTATCATTATTATTCAATCTACCAGTCCCCCCCACAAAACAAATAGATAAAATGAAAAAATAACACTTTATTCAAAACACTATCTTTTTGCTGGGAGTTGTCTTAAGACTATTTAGTCATTAGATATATGTTACTTCCTTATAACTTATGTTCATAGTGTACAGTTTATGACCTGGAATTTGGTTATGACAGTTTATGACTTGGAATTTGGCTAATATTGAGCAAATGTTTAAACCCGTTTTACACATAGACGAATACGCAGCACTACAACGCATGCGCACGAGTTGGTGCCTGGGGGCACTGAAACGACATTTAACACGTCGAGTTGCGAAGTCAATTGAACTGTTACTTATATTTGCAAATGGTCATATGAAAGTAGACTTAAAATAACGATTTCAAATGATGTTTATCCAAAATGTCTTCGCCAGTGTACATGGGTGGAATTCGCCTATGTGTAAGACAGGCTTAAGCCGTCACAATCAGTTTAATAACCAAAGCCACTCAAGGCGAACAATTACCATGACATGTTTATCCCATAACTAGATTAAACTTCCCAGAATAGAATGACCAAAGATAACATAAGAAACAACAACATGATATTAGACTCCACTCGGTTGTCACCATTAAATTGGGTTTTATAAAGACAGGAAATGGCCACAAGTATAAAATGCTGAGTTTCATTGTCATAGCATACTGGACAGGAGGCCGAATCGAGACATAAAGTGCCCATTCATTTGGTAAGTTCAGCACGAAAAAGAATGAGTCAAAGAAAAGGATAGATAGTTTTGAAGGATTTTTTTCCATCGGAAAAAGAAGTAAGTAAGTAAAATTAAATTATGTTACCAAGCCCAGTGATCTAAGCAGGACTCGTTCGGAGATGCTGTCATGTAATGTATGTGCAACCTCAAGGGGGGGGGGGCAGGAGAGGTTATTTTAGACTTAAAATTCGATTATCTCTCTTATTATTGCTTCCATTCCTACGAATTACCGTTACCTTGCTGTGCACATAATATCCTTATTTAATGACACAAGACTCTTTGAAATATACAGGTTAATATGAAATCTTGTGAACGAGAAATTAGTGCATATTTTACTACTTCACTTTGTACTTTGTCGTGTGTACCTTATTAACGAGAAAAATAATCTCAATCATCAAAAACACTGCCCAATAACAAAATTCATATAATTATTTAAAACGGGTGCTACAATTTTTTAATATATATTTAAATGATCTTTTTATATGCATTTTGAGTTTGATTTTGAAAAATAAAGATTTCCTAAAATCTCTTAACCACAAATACAAAACCAGAGATAATTCATGAACAAAATGCAAAAATAAATGAGCTGAAGCGACGCAAAAATCCTCAGTAACACTTTTCCCGTCAGAATACACATATCGTCAAATATAATTACTACTGGTTGATTTCGATAAAATGTATAATAATAGGAAAACCTATTAATGATATGAGGTTCATTTCAAAAGAATGTTGCTGTTCATTGTGTACATTAAAAAGTGAAAATTATTATTCATCCCATATAACCTGATACTACAGCAAAGAGTGAGTCACGTTTAAATCCTAAAACCCCTTTACACTTGAGCGATCATGAGCGAACCCGTGAAACGCATCTGCACGCATATGTCACGGGTTTTAAACCCGCTTTACACTATAGCGAATTCCACCTACGTAACTCTACGTGCACTGGCGAACTGACAAACCGGATAGCAGAACATTCGCACATATAAGTAACACTTCGTTTGCCTCAGCAACTTGTCGTACCATGCATTTTTACTACGTTCAATGCCGCCACGGTACGCCCAAGCTTTGCACGGGTTCGCCCAGATGCATTCGGGGGGTTCGCTCGAAAAATGAGTCTGAAAAAGTGTAAAGCGGGTTTAAGGGATGGTGTCCATAAAATGTGTCATATTATGAAAACAATTGATTTTGATATGAGTAGACCTATTTCATGTTAGCCATAAGAAAGCCGCTAGTCATAGATGTGTAGTGTGAAAGGGATTCACGTAGACAGACGATGCCATTGCCATGATAATAAGGAGTATATGTCAGCAGACTCTTGGAAGGCCTCCATGTATGACGTCATTATAGTTTGGACAGCTAAGGCGCAGCGGCAAATGTACGGACGAACGCGTGATGTGATAAGACTTATGACTGATGATAGGTGCATGTGCACTGCTCCAATGACTATATTAAATTAGCAATTCGGGTATCAATTGAAAATTATCGTATTAAAACAGTCCTATACTAAGTGTTTTTCTCACTAGGTAGGTTGTGCTAGATAAGTAGATATACTGTTATCCATTGAAGGATCAAGGTGCAAACCCCGGACCCACTATTTGATCTCATAAACTATACTTTGGTATCATTTTCTAAAAATTGATATAGATCGACTGGAATGATTAATCAACATTCAAAGTAGACGAAATTTCGTACAGTTTGTTTTTGATTTGATTATAATGCGTTTTTATTTGCTGTGTGAAGAACCTCTGTTTATGGGTTGAGAGTAGACTTCTATACTTTTTATTTTACCTTTTACTTTTCGATGCACGGGGAGGGCGCAAAATGAAGTTAGTGGAAGTAGGTCCATTCGTGTTTGAACGGAATTTCTCAGTGAGTGTGCATATGATTGTTCATGATTTACAATCAACAAAAAAACAATTAAAATAGTATCATCTACCTTTCAGTGCTTTTAATTTTTTTATGACACGTTAATAACAGGTATAACTAGATAAAAGTGTTCAAAAGAACACTGCGTCGCTAGAACGACGTTGACTTATGAGCAATTAAATATATACTGAAATGATGTATACTTTACAATCAAGAAATGAATTTGAAGAGAAAACATCAGAATGAAAGAGAATCAATATATCAAGGAAAAGATATTTGTGTTGCAACACAATAGTACTATTTTAATAGCAGATACTAATCAATATCAGTTTCAAACCCAATAATCAATATTTGCTGCTTGGTTGGAATATTGATTTTTTGCTTGATTAATTGCATTGAATATCAGTAAGAATGTCATGAATGGGATTCTAGAAACCACAATTTAATTGGCAGATTGCCTAAAAATCGAATCACTGGTGTCGCCTTTATACCTCATAGTTGTGTAAAGTTTGAACGAATCGGTTCATCGGTACGCCCTCTAGCTTGTCCGAGACATACATACAGCCACAAACATACAAACATACATGCATACATACATACATACATACATACATACATACATACATACATACATACATACATACATACATACATACATACATACATACATACATACATACATACATACATACATACATACATACATACATACATACATACATACATACATACACATTACATACATACATACATACATACATACATACATACATACATACATACATACATACATACATACATACATACATACATACATAGTTAGTTAGTTACAAACGAACGAAACACAATGCTTGCTTCAGCAGCTGAGCTGAAGCGACCCAATAACACATTTCAACGCTATATGAAAATTCTTGCCGGACCATATATCACTCGTGCAAACCACACCATTCAGTCTTCTTCCTGATTCCCCCCTGTAATTTCTAAAAGCAACACCATTATATTACCATTTTACTGTGTATGTATATATAATTCTCCGACGGTGGGCGTGTCCATGTTTTTTTATTTTTTATTTTTTTTAAAATTGCCTGCAATCCCCTTTCCCGGGGGCTTCCAACCCTTTTTTGTACCACTTTTTAAAATAAATTTTTTCAGGGTTTTTTTGTTTTTTTGGTTTTCTTTCATCAGGGATTGACGGGAAAACCCGTTTTCCCAAACACTGAAAATTTATTTTTTTTACCCGCCCCTTTTTTTCTTTTTTTTCGGGGGGTTTTTTTTAAGGGAGAAAAAGGTCTTGTCCCCTGCTGATGTGATGAAAAAAAACAACAGGCCTGATGTCCCAGCGACTTATTCATAAAAAACCGGGCGCCCTCCCATGAATATTCAAGTGATTAATTTGTAAAATCGATTCGGCTACGTCGAGGATTTCTTGCAGCTGAAAGTACATGTCCCATGCCCAACAAGAATGAAAATCATCCGGTCCCCCCTTCTTGCACCTTGAAAAGTACCTGTCCCCTATAAATGCACCGGTCTCCCTTCCTGGTAATATTGCACCGTATGTCAGCAGACTCTTGGAAGGTCTCCATGTATGACGTCATTAGTTTGGGCAGCTAAGGCGCAGCGGCAAATGTACGGACGAACGCGCATGTGATAAGACTTATGACTGATGATAGTGCGTGCACTGCCCAATGACTATATTAAATTAGCAATTCGGGTATCAATTGAAATCGTATTAAAACAGTCCTATACTAAGTGTTTTTCTCACTAGGTAGGTTGTGCTAGATAAGTAGATATACTGTTATCCATTGAAGGATCAAGGTGCAACCCCTGACCCACTATTTGATCTCATAAACTATACTTTGGTATCATTTTCTAAAAATTGATATAGATCGACTGGAATGATTAATCAACATTCAAAGTAGACGAAATTTCGTATAGTTTTGTTTTTGATTTGATTAATAATGCGTCATTTTTATTTGCTGTGTGAAGAACCTCTGTTTATGGGTTGAGAGTAGACTTCTATACTTTTTATTTTACCTTTTACTTTTCGATGCACGGGGAGGGCGCAAAATGAAGTTAGTGGAAGTAGGTTCATTTCGTGTTTGAACGGAATTTCTCAGTGAGTGTGCATATGATTGTTCATGATTTACAATCAACAAAAACAATTAAAATAGTATCATCTACCTTTCAGTACTTTTAATTTTATGACACGTCAATAACAGGTATAATAACACATTTCAACGCTATATGAAAATTCTTGCCGGACCATACATCACTCGTGCAAACCACTCCATTCAGTCTTCTTCCTGATTTCCCCCCGTAATTTCTAAAGCAACACCATTATAATACCATTAACTATAATTTATAACTATATAAGAGACACAGATGTAATAAGTGGTTTACTAATCTTTCATTTAATCGATTTCAAATCTACAGGTTCCTTTTCAAATCAGATGACATAACAATAAATAACAATGAAACCAATTAGATAAATTGTATTGATATTCATTGTTTATTGATGTGTCATCTGATTGATTTGGAAAGGAACCGGTAGGTTTAAAGCCAATGGAATAAAACATTTTTGTGTTATTTGTTATTTTATGTTTATGTTATTATGTTTATTATAATATATTTATCTCTATTTTATAAATTAGCAGGTATTACATTAGACCTTAGTAAAATTTATGAGACACATGGCTTTATAACACGTGATAAAGGATCAACTGGACAGTGTGGACTCAATTTTCTTATACCCTACAGCAAAGCATAATTTGCACAAAACACAATGCAAACCGTATTATGTGTGAGATAGACAGGGCGTTGTTGTAAGAGGGACAAAGGACTAATGGTGATGGGTGAAGGGGTTAGTTTCTACGATTTTGTTAGAGGACCACTAGAATATTAACTATTTTGCATTTCTTTAAAAAAGTGCATGTTCATGCCAGTATAAGGAATTCATGATTTTTTTTATCTGTATGTCAGCCATTTGGTAACTAGCATATTATATATTATGAGGGAAAATATAATATCAATGGCAATTTGTAAGTATTTTACGGCATTCTTTGAATCATCAATGCATAGCAGTCGTTAGGTGGCAATGATTTTTTTTCATTATGTTTATGCGATAATGCAATCACAATGAAAGTAAGCCAAAATATCCATTTTATTTGTTGAGAAACATGAGAAATGGGAATGTTAATACTTTCACATAAAAGTGAACTAATGCAATATTTGAATCACTAAATCACCAAGTAACACAATCGGGCATACGTTTTATCTAAAAGTAGTATACATGCAAATACAATTTATGTTTTCAGTCATTGGTCGTAAGGTTCTATCGTTTTGAAAAGAGACGGAAAAATAACACATACGTAACCCAAAGCTTTATCCCCTCAGAACATAAAAGGATGACGCAGACTTGACTAAGTACACTCCTCCACCATACATAAATATTACACAACTCCAAGATGAGCACATCATTATAACAAACAAATTCAAAAATAAAACAATATCACAAGAAATGTAGCAAAGTTTGATATCACCTAGTGTATCATTGGAACAATAAAGAAAAGCATTGGAGCGTTTAGTAATAAAATAAATACAGATGTTTCATAGAGAGTCAGTCATGAAGTCCCGGCTGTTTTTGAGAAAGCGTCTGTCAAGAGGGTGCTGATGTCTTCCCTCCATACGCTAAAAGGGCCCCGGGGTGATCAAAATTACCAGTATTGGGGAAATATTTAAATTTTTAAATAATTATTCTAAGGGAAAAAAAA
>CM032667.1:43119159-43146672 GCA_019095985.1 Streblospio benedicti | reverse complement strand
GTGGAGGTTTATTTGCTAAAAATTAAATTGGGATTTTTTAACTGTTATCGGGGGCCCAAGGGGGGGAAAAAAACCCCAGGGCCCCCCTTTTGATCTCAAAACTTTGGTATCATTTTTAAAAATTGATATAGACCCGACTGGAATGATTAATCAACATTCAAAGTAGACGAAATTTCGTATAGTTTTGTTTTTTTGATTTGATTAATAATGCGTCATTTTTATTTGCTGCGTGAAGAACCTCTGTTTATGGGTTGAGGTAGACTTCCTTTTTTTTATTTTACCTTTTTCGATGCGCAGGGACGCCGCAAAATGAGGATTAGTGGAAGTAGGTTCATTTCGTGTTTGAACGGAATTTCTCAGTGAGTGTGCATATGATTGTTCATGATTTACAATCAACAAAAACAATTAAAATAGTATCATCTACAGCAAGTGCTTTTTAATTTTATGACACGTTAATAACAGGTATAATAACACATTTCAACGCTGTATGAAAATTCTTGCCGGACCATATATCACTCGTGTAAACCACACAATTCAGTCTTCTTCCTGATTTCCCCCCGTAATTTTTCTAAAAACACCAACACCATCATTTTCAATACCTTCAATTTTTTAATTTATGAACATATCGAACACAGATGAACCTAATAAGTGGTTTTGACAATTATCTTTCATTCTAATCGATTTTTTCAAATTTACAGGTTTTTTCAATATTTTTGCTGCCCCCCGAGATCAAATGGTCGATGCCTTAATATTCATAGTTTATTTATGTGTCATCTGATTGATTTGGAAAAAAGAGGTTTAAAACCATTACATTAGACCTATTTTATAAATTAGTAAAAAAAGTTATGAGACACATGGCTTTATAACACGTAATAAAGGATCAACTGGACAGTGTGGACTCAATTTTCTTATACCCTACAGCAAAGAATAATTTGCACAAAACACAATGCAAACCGTATGTGTGAGATAGACAGGGCGTTGTTGTAAGAGGGACAAAGGACTAATGGTGATGGGTGAAGGGTTAGTTTTCTACGATTTTGTTAGAGGACCACTAGAATATTAACTATTTTGCATTTCTTTAAAAAGTGCATGTTCATGCCAGTATAGGGAATTCATGATTTTTTATCTGTATGTCAGCCATTTGGTAACTAGCATATTATATATTATGAGGGATAAATATAATATCAATGGCAATTTGTAAGTATTTTACAACATTCTTTGAATCATCAATGCATAGCAGTCGTTAGGTGGCAATGATTTTTTTTCATTATGTTTATGCGATAATGCAATCACAATGAAAGTAAACCAAAATATCCATATTATTTGTTGAGAAACATGAGAAATGGGAATGTTAATACTTTCACATAAAAGTGAACTAATGCAATATTTGAATCACTAAATCACCAAGTAACACAATCGGGCATACGTTTTATCTAAAAGTAGTATACATGCAAATACAATTTATGTTTTCAGTCATTGGTCGTAAGGTTCTATCGTTTATTGAGACGGAAAAATAACACATACTTAACCCAAAGCTTTATTCCCTCAGAACATAAAGGATGACACAGACTTGACTAGAGTACACTCCTCCACCATACATAAATATTACACAACTCCAAGATGAGCACATCATTATAACAAACAAATTCAAAATAAAACAATATCACAAGAAATGTAGCAAGTTTGATATCACCTAGTGTATCATTGGAACAATAAAGAAAAGCATTAGACGTTTAGTAATAAATACAGATGTTTCATAGGAAGTCAGTCGCGAAGTCCCCGGCTGTTTTTGAGAAAAGCGTCTGTCAAGGTTCTACTGTCGCCCTGACGTGTAGAGGGCGCTGATGTCTTCCTCGTACAACATACGACGATACATGCGAACCTGCAAGTGTACGATCAAAGTTACCAGTACTTGGAACTATTCCTGACATTTTGAAATAATTATTCTAAGATTGAAAAAAAAAAAAGAAATGTGGCGCTGAAATTGGACATTAAAGGTACATGTAGTACAAATGCCACTAGAATTTATTTCTTGCTTTGATGTAGCCTAATTTTGTGACATATGTTATGTATAAATTTTCGTTTACAGTAAATTTGCATGCATATAATACACAATGATATAGATCTTTGTTCTACTATACAATGAATGGGCATATCAGTGTCGCATTGGGTTCCTCTCCTAACATGATGCCATCAAATTTCACGAAGTATTTCTGTGAAGGAGTGTGAAATAAGGAACACCCCACATGTTTGTAATCACTTTGTATGGGTCCACAACAAATAGATATTGCACAACTACATTGACGCCACATTGTTATTCAATAATATCACAGGAAAATAATAGATGTGAATGTATTTAAATACACCCAAAATCACCGTTTAAGTGGTCTAAAGGTTGCATATGTCGTCAAATTTAGCACGCCGTTTCACTTTAAACTTACGTCATCGATGGCTCCGGTAAAAGTCCTCTCTGCACATGTGCCAACTGTCAGATCACAGCTTGTAGCAGCCACATTTCCTGAAAAAGTACATTAAATTATTGATATCGAGTTACACTGTATGTACAGAGAAAATAAAAACATGACAAATTGTCAACTAAGAAAAAAAAACAGTGCATTCGAATGTAACTGAGTCTCAGGCTGAGGTGTATGTCTACCTGTTGCTGCCACTTTCCCTGCCTCCTTGCCATTCACATAGAGAGTGACATCAACTCCCGAGTACACAACGCTCACGTGGTTCCAGCCTTCCTCGTCCAGGGTGGACTAAAACGACAGACATTAATGTAAGACCCAAACACCCACAAGAATGATGTGCGCCACACGCAATGTAAGACAGATGAAAGAGGCCATAGGAATAAAATGTAACATCATTATCATGAATAGAAATGTTGAGAGACTAATGCACTGTTTTGAACATTAATTACGTAATTCTTATAAACAGGGAGGTAGTGTACACATACAAACACGCACGCACGCACACACACACACACATGTACACCAACACACACGCACGCACACACACACGCACGCACGCATGCACAGAGTACACACTCATATGTTCAAGCTCTATACCCTCCGTTTACTACTACAATGTATGTATAAAGAATATCAATGACAATAAAACTAGTATATACCTTTTCCTGCACCAACTGCACATGCGTGGTCGTGTCCAAAGAAGCAGTCACTTGACCACCTACGATTTCCAGTCCAAAACCGCCGTTGCCATGGCAACCATTGTTGCACATCAGTCCTCCGTCGTGGTTGCCATGGAACCAGATGCTAAAACTGAAGGCACTGGTGGGTTCTGTCTCCAGGTATTCCTTGGGAAATGCGAGCTGAAACAGACACATATGGTGAACAATCGATACTGAATAGTCCTCAGGGAGTTTCATAGGAAACAAAACATAATGACATTTGGTACACTGCACATGGGTAGAAAATTTGCCTGGGTTAATAAAGACTATGAACACTCGGCAATTTTGATTGATACTTTCCATGTCCATGGTTAATTTCTGTGCAGCTCTAGTAATGAGCTGAAGCTGAGGTGTATAACCATATTGTGATAACTAAATGACCACTGGATGCTACGTGCCCCACGGAGCAACACCAGTTGAAAAACATGCTAATCAAGATTATGAGGTGATATTACACTGTTTGGAGCAGAATTCGAAATTAGATCACATGCTGAAAAACCGTGTTGGTGAAAGTAACTAGGCCTACTGAACTACCGCAGGGCGGTGCAATCACTCTACATAATGTTGGGGACACGTCATCATCAAGACCCAATCTACCATCATACCGTCCCCGACCCGACCCCCCCCCCCCAAAAAAAAAAAAAGACAAGAAGAAGAAAAAGAAAAAATGAAAAAAAATAGTAGTGACAACGTTCAAAAGGCTTTGAAAATGAGCAATGAACGACAACAATGAACCAATCTATCTAGAAGAATACAATATACATAAGAGAGCAAGGAGTTCTGACCTCGAGCCAGCCGTGCCCGTCCAGTGACACGTGGCCGTGCTGCGCGCGCACGCCGGTGCCGCGCCGTGTGGCGTGCGCTCGCAGACATGAAGCGTCCTGCAGCCCGCCGGCCGGGAACGTCAGCTCCACCAGCGGGTCGCGGGCGCAGTTGTCGACGGGAGGTGCTGAAATAGAGGTGCAGCTTCTTGACGACCATATCTTATACGGTTTATGTAAAAGAAGAAGAAGAAGAAGAAGAAGAAGAAGAAGAAGAAGAAGAAGAAGGCGAAGAAGAAGAAGAAGAAGAAGAAGAAGAAGAAGAAGAAGAAGAAGAAGAAGAAGAAGAAGAAGAAGAAGAAGAAGAAGAAGAAGAAGAAGAAGAAGAAGAAGAAGACGAAGAAGACGACGACGAAGAAGACGACGACGAAGACGAAAACGACGACGACGACGAAGAAGAAGAAGAAGAAGTAGAAGAAGAAGAGTTGTGTTTGCAATATCGTTCGCTGCTGTAGCACAAAACAAACATAATTTGCGTTCATTGGACGTTGATCCTATTACATTCAATGACTTGCTTATTAGTATGATATGCTATGTGGTTATCATCAATGCTTTAAATGAGCGTACACATCATATAAGTAGATGAAGAGGTAATAGATATAAACAGAAGCAACCACACGCTATCGCACCTGTCATGTCTCCAACAATGCACTCGCACATGCGCACACACCGCTCAAAGATCTCGCAGTTGTCGTCCGTGGGCTCGAGCTGGCAGCCCGTGTCGTCGATGCACGGGTCGGTGGGGCACTGGTCACCGCCTGGCAGATCAACGAGACAAGGGAAGTATAAACACAAAGCAAAGATAGACGCACGTTTTAAGCTATGGTCATATTTCAGAAATGTTTTGTACGCATGACAGAAAAGTTCCGGAAGAGCCGCTAATGTGACCTGCTGTAGGTCATGGCGGGGTCAAAGGTCAAAAGTCGTTAAAAGTCGGGTCTGCAACGCAATGGTTGTAATTGTCGTGGGCGCGTGGATCATATATAATATATTTGCGTGCTTGAATTTGTACCACTCCGTCGCACATACAATGTGTTTGTGTGTGTGTGTGGGGGGGGGGGGGTTGCGTGGGTGTGGGTGCGTGGGTGCATGTGTGCGCGCGCGCGAATAGCCCCTGGGTCTCCACTACGCCAGTGTTAATCTGCATTATGATACGTTTGTGCATGTATGAATGTACGTTCCTAGAGGCACTTTTGAGTCCCCACTTTGCTGTGTTTATATGCGTGAGTGCGTACGTACATTCCTCGAGGCATGCCTGGTCCTCCACTATGGTGGTGTTGATGGGCGGTCCTCCCACGGGTACTGGATGCACGTCTGCTCCCGCGTCTGGTTACCCCAGCAATGCGTCTCTGAAACACGTCACAAAGAGAGCAAACAGAGTATTGAGCTTGAATGGGAAACTAGTAACACCACTATTATGAATATTACAAATGCACTGGTTACTTCTGGCCGCATATGTATACACGTATGTTGTTTGATTAAATGCCATTGGCAAAATGCACGAGGTAACACTTATTGTTAAACACAGCCCTTTTCAGTTCTCGATACCAATAATGCAAAGAACATGCAGTGTTGCATATCCTACACGTCAGAAGGATGTCTCATATAACCAATTTAGCATAAGTTGGCTATGTAGTTGCTACCGAAAACTATGTGCATGTATATGCTCATAATTACTATCGACGACGTACAGCAGCTATGACTATTTACATTCTTCTCTGGCCTTCTATATTTATCAAAGAATAATCAAATTTACAATGACATATACACGACGTGCAGACCCCCTAGACCTTCCAGTGTACCTGTCATAACGTTCTCACCATTTTTGTCGGTGTGGACACATTCTGACCATTCTGTATAGTTGGAACATACCGTCCTGTTAAGGTTTGCTGGAACAATCAAAATCACAATAAACAAATGCTTATGCATAATTTGACCATGTAAGTATAAAAAGTTTCGTTGTAAGACACATCCTGCAAAAATCGTGAGGATTATACATAATTACTAATTATCCAGATGTAATAGATTTAATTTTCCAGATGCATCCAACCATATGTAAGCACATTACTTTGGTCTATGTACATGTACTTGCCCAACCGTTTAAAGCAATAAGATAGCTTTTAACATAATGAACGTATGCACTCTGCGTGTAAATGGGTGCGCTTTTAGAGTTTCTCGGTGGTTACCTATTGCAGAGCCATATGCAGAGCCATATGTATGTACGTCTGTAAGGGTAAAATGTATGTGTGTGTGTGTGTGTGTGTGCGTGCGTGCGTGCGTGCGTGCATGCGTGAATGTTCCTGTGTATAGTGTGTGGCTGCGCGTGCATACACGAGTCGCAGGTGCCCTGCGTGATGGTGGTGGTGATGTACTGCAGCGCGCCGTAGTCCTTCAGGTGGTGTACGTGTTCCTTCTTGGGATAGCTGCCCAGCACCCAGATCTCCTTGTCGTCAACCTGATTGCCCACGCCGATAGAGAACATCTGCAACACAATAATTCTATTTTGCTGACTCGAAGAGCGCTATTTTGGGAATTTATTTCGTTTTGTAATGTGCATATGTGCAGCGTAAGTAGAATTCCTGCACACTGAGCTTAGAGGCCCTGTCGACACTATGGGACGTTCAAACTTCATAAAGGTTTAGTTTAGTTCTTTTCAGGCCATTTGCATTTAATAGTTGGATTTTTGCCATTCAACCATTGTCAGCAATTAAAAGGCAACTGCATCAGTTGATAAGGGTTGAATGAAGAAAGATGAAAATAAAGGGATTAAATGTAATGCTCTCAAAGTACCATCCGATCTTCTATTCCGTATTGCTACTTTGATCATCAATATCATTTAAAATTTATCACCCAAAGTCCCTGGCAACCATTGTGTACTTTGATAGGAAATTACAGTAATGTCTACACGTTTACCCTGCCCCGTCGTTATTCCGGATATGATCTCCCCCCGGCCGTGTCTCATTGAAATGTGTCAGAATGTGTAGTAAAATCAGACCTTAGATTTTTTTGGAACGTGTATACCCATATTGTTTTCGAATAGAGCAATTACGCATCATCAATATATGATGATCGTTACCTTTTCGGGTATTGATATAACTCTAAGAAAAAAGACTGCCACAGCAGCTCACCAATGGCAAAATGATTGACACAATATAGTGGACTAATACTCTCACATCCTCTCAGAGTTTATTTTCTAAAAATATTGAAACCAATGAGTCAAATATATCATTTGTATAGTATGCATTTAGATTATTCCTAATATATCGATGGACCTTCACATGAACATGAGCTATTGAATGTACGTCTACCACAGCCTACAGACCAATGTGCAACACTGACCGTGATATCCAGGTCCTCCTGCATATGGCGCGCCTGCTCCGGCACCTTCTCCCCGTTAATGTTGGATACGCCATCAGTCACAACGATCACTGTTTTCTGTACAAAAACAACATCTATGAAAATTCATACTCGACTTTGAGGACACATGTGAGACTAATTAGATGGTCACTCATCAGTTCTCATTCAAATTGACCCAAAAGTATGAATATGGCGTTTATTTTTATTTCAAAGTATTTGACTGTATATTTCATTTGTACTCCATTTCTTTTGATGTTTTAATTTGAAAAAGAACCTTTAGGAGCTCAAAAACGTTTATAAATACATCAAAATTAAACTTTAAAATCAAAATTTCATCTTATGAAGAATACAGCCGTAAAAGAAAACGACGCACTATTGATAATGAGACCTAGTGCTGTAGGCCAAATATACAGAATATTTAATAAAGTATTTGCATTTAATTAGATCATAGAGCTCACACTTAAAAGTCGTCTAGCAAAAATCTATATGAATATTCAGCTCTACAGGTAGAGCCTGTAATTAAGGATATTCCTTACATTATATTGACCACCCACAGAGACACTACCTCCGCAACACCAACCTACCCACCTTGACGTCCAGCGCCTACATTGACCTTCAGCACGTACCACGACCCCCCAAGTATGGAGTACAACCGTGACTCTGCCACCACATAGGAACCCACATTGACCAAACCCCCTTCCCGTACCCACGTGGACCTTGACCTCCATCAAGCACTCACACTCAGCTCAATCACCTACCTTGACCCTGCCTTCTCTCGCTTGTGACTCCAAAATTTGCTCTGCCTTGACGAGTCCGTCATACGTGTTGGTGGTGCTGGCCATCCAGGGCAGTGACCACAGCGCCTCCTCCACTGACGTCTCGTCCAGATGATCTATGGCACAATGCGCTTGTTTAGAGTCGCATGTGATAGCGTGTTCTTATGACATTTTAGCTACACCAGGTCAGTGGCATTCTTCAAAACTATATTTCTCTTTCTCAATTCCCTATAGTGGACATATATTACATGCTGCAATATCGCAGTGATTGTTAATGTTATTTTTCACATTAATATTGTCCACTTGCCACACCTGTAGGTTTTGAGCGTGTGGGTGCCATGGGGATGAACACCAATTTTGGGATAAATTTGGTGAACGCACATTACCAGCCGCAAAATCTGGACCTTCCGACCGCTAGACAATGGAAGTACAATGCACGTCTGCCACAGAATCTGATGGTGTGACCCTTTCTTTCTTAAACAGAATCATTAAGGGAATACTTTCAATTCACCCATACAGTTATGTTCTATTGGCACACATAGAATTAATTATTATATGGCGTCCACTCTGATTGAAAGCCGTAAATGCCAATTGTGCAAATAATTTTACCAATGGGTGTTTCTATAGCCGACATGATACATAATATGCTTGATCACAATGTGTGATAACAAAGTGCATATGACCCAGTATAACATTTTGTAATATGTTTCTTTGAAACAACACAGAAACAAGAATCGGCAGAGGACACTACTAATAAAAATTATAACACAAGTTACAGTCTCGAGGTAACGATATGGTGGGATTCCTGGTTATCACAAATTATTATACCAATACACATGGTAAAATAACAAGAGGTAGCACTACCTGTCAGGTTGAACTCTATCCTGGCTACGTCGCCGTAAATGACGCAAGCTATGCGGTTCTCGAACATGCCGACATTGAGGCCCTTGATGACGTCGATGGTCCACTGCTTGAGCATCCAGTAGAACTTGTCGCCGATGGAGGCAGATGAGTCGAGCACATACACCAGGTCACTCATGCCGCACGACGTGTCTGCCGTGGAGCAACAGTGAGGTATTGATGTGTGTATAGGCTACTCATGTATTTCATTCCCTATACAATGTCAGGTCTTTACAAAAGTACACCTGGCTGCCAACATATTACTGCCAATAATTTGAAATATTACTCATGCTAAAATAAACTTGCTTAACATACGATCACAATATTCACAACTTGATATAAAAAATTGATTTTTTTTGGAACATAGGAATACCATTTCTGTGTCAGTGTGATGAAATTGGCCTTTAAACACATTCAGAAGCAACTATGTACAGCTGTTTCCAATGTCACCCATCCCCTACTCACACGGCTCACACAGGTGTGTGTGACAAGTGTGCCACCACTCCTTCCCATTGGTGCGCAGGCAGTAGCGCTCGCCGGTTCCGCACGGCTTGTCGCACTCATCCCAAATGCAGTCGACCTCATCCTGACCTTGCACCTGGCGCACGGCGCACGCTGTAACGATGGAAGAAAGCGTACACTTGGCTTGATTTGATCATAAAACACAGCCATTGGATGCCTTTCTTAAAGCTAAGCGCACAGCAGGCAATACTGACTCTCTACTGCCTCTCTACTCATAAAGACCGTGCGGATAACTGCTGTGAAAATAGGTTTTGAAGGTGGTACGGAGACAGTAGTGGAAGGTTGACATGCCAAACTACCTCTATGACCAATTCAACAGCTGTTTGGTTGTAGGTATAGCGGTACGGAGTCAGGTTTGACAGTATTTAAGTAGTTCAGTCAACAGTTCAGCTCCGTGGATGAAGCAGACGTGAATAGAAAAACATTCTGGCAAAATGTCAGCCTGCAGGTAGTGTTCTAGGCTTTAGACATGGAGCACCAGCTTTCACTCTGTGTTTACATGGCTAATCAAAATGTAAGTGTAATGGGCACACTAATAACTGTACCAAATCCGAATGGATATGTTCCCCCACACCATCATTCATGTTTAGATATTGGAAACAAACACCACCCAAATGATAATTCATCCATATAATAACGATGGAAGAAGCAATGCAAAAACAAAATATAAAGAGTTTCCTACCTGCCAGACCAATGATCAAAAGTGCTGCTATAGACTTCATCTTTCTGCAGCAAACGATGAAATGGTGCGCTGATGACGATGCAGCTGCCCTTATATCAAACTCGTACCTCTGTATCTCCGTACCAAACGGCACACATTCCAAAATGCAAGGCTGTTGATGTACTGTAAGACAATCTGAGAATTTCACTTGATTATTAGTGTAATTTATCATACGTCAATATGTTAGCATTTTGAAAATGCTGCCATGTCCAATGATAAGGTGTTCAGGTATCTGGACAACATGGTCATTTTAGAGCCTTTGTAAGGTTTTTACTTGTAAATGCAGGTTACGTGGGGTCCCAGAACGGGAAGTGATACCCATATCAGTATTGTCTCATTCAATACTAAAACGTATTGCTGCAATTATTGCCGTGACTTGTTATGTTTTGTATTTCTCATTATCAGGACATAAAGATCACGTAGTTTCAATAACTTGTATTATGAGAACACTGGTTTGATTGTACACATTTTATTGATCAGAAAATAAGGGAAGGGAGAGTCTACTGCAAATTTGATTCAAAATTAAGTTACTTAAATTCAATATTTGTGCATACCTGACATACCTTGTACCTTGTGGGTAGGGCTGGTCACAATATTTGTTAATGTAAATTGGCCAGTACTGGTTATAAATGACCACAACTTCACAAAAACTATATTGACTGTTTAATAGTGAATTTATTCTTCTCAATGTATATTGCACGTTTTATTATGTATTTTATAATTCTCTGAGCGACAACATACTAAAACATTTTTATAATATTTATATTGACTCCAATTTCTTAGCTCTTAGAACTGTAAAATCTCCATATGCCATGCTACACAATCGTGAAGACCAAAGAATAAAAACTGTGACAATAAAAGTGATTTAAATCACAACACTTGTTACATGCGATTATTGCTTATTGTCACATTAAACGTAACTTTCGAACTTTTAATAGTTTCAAAATCAAATAAAAATGTGTTTGAAATGTGAATATAAAACTCTAATGATCATTGAACGCCCACGTTTTTATAGCAATTGTCATAAGGATGGTGTAATGAAATGTTAGTGCTATTTTACATCATTATCGCTACGTCTAATTTGTGAAAAATCAAACTAAATTCTTATCAACGGCAGTGTGCTGTTCTTTCTAAAAATGCACAGTACAGTGATGGTTCGTCTGACTTCTCATACCCCGTTAAGGGACTGTGAACTCAATTTTTTCGAGTCTTTCACAAAATAATATTTTCTGTACCTTTTGCAAAAACGTCTTGGTTGGTTTATAGGTTCCATTCATAATGGATACCAGTTTAGAGATTGTAACTCAATGTAATCTTCATTACTCAAACCAACCTTCAATTCACGTCATGGTATTATTTATTTATTTAATTTATGGGCTTTGTATTCCCATGTATCCACAAATTTAAATATTTTTTCCACAACGCCTTGGTTGGGGTTTTGGTTGTCGTTTTTTGTACCCCAACTTTATAATAAACTCGTCAGCATCTTAAATGCTGACAATTAACAACATTCACCTGTGTTTATTTTCATAATTACATAGCAGAATTGTAAGTCAATCAAAATATCATTTTTATCAATATAAAAATTTTTTTTGGAGATTTACTTATGGCATGGTTGTATTGTTACCCACCAGTGACCTTACTTAACTGGTGGTCAATAGTGACCTCTTTTCACTTGTAATGTTTATTCTGACGTAACCAAGTTGCCAAATACTGTAGCGGTCAGTATACCTTTACTTATCAGTCTGTGTTTAGAATCCGGTGGAAGAACGTGTATAATTTTTTCTCCATCTTCCCCACCACCACCCTTTTAAGTTTGTGTGTGTGTTTTAGGTAATGTTAGTATATTGCATTATTATTGTATTTACTTTTTCCAGGTTTCAAGTTTTTAATTAGTTAGGTTATCTATGTGTCATGCTTTTCCTCCCCCTTTTTCCCATTGAGGTTTTAAGGGAGGTTTTTAAAGCAGACTTCTTTTAGAACGTTGTTATTCCTTTAAACATCATTTGTAAATTTGTTTTATTGTAATCTCTGTATATATGCTACCATAGTTACTTGGATAAGGTTAATATTCCATCTATGTGATTTGTTTCTTTATCTGTATCTTGTTATACTAATCTGGGTTGTCGTTTTTTGTACCCCAACTAATTACTCAATAAACTCGTCAGCATCTTAAATGCTGACAATTAACAACATTCACCTGTGTTTATTTTCATAATTACATAGCTAGGCGTGCTCGCCATAAGTCACAATGCAAAAATAATATTTTCTCTGTACCTATGGCACCAAAAATACAATTTATACCTTGTTTTGTCTAATCTTATCTATTGATATAATATGGTTTAAAAAAAAGAAATAATATCTCAAAGTTAATTTTTGAAGCATTAATTGCAAATTTCACGATTTTGGCTTCATTCGATATTATTCAGAATGATAAAGTGTGTCGTTAAAAATACTATGCACCAATAGACTTCACATAATAATCTGAAAACCTTGCCTCAAAATTTTTATATCTGTTAAATTGTTCTTTTTACGCACATTTCAATTTTCGAAAACAGCTATATCTCATAATTTTCGTACAATTAATACAAAAAACCTAATAATTATTTAACAAAATATTTTTTTGAAAATCCCTAGTAAGGTTTCCTTCGAAACGTATTCATCTTCAAATAAAACCAAAAAATTAGAGATTCTTTTTCATTGTTAAAGAGTAAATTGGTTTGAAAGATTCATGGATATACAAATTTTAGTTTTGAGATATTGGCCTTTGAACATTGAACATGACTATATATTACTACTAGTTGGTGTCCATAAAATGTATCATAACAGGAAAACTATTTATGATAAAAGATTCATTTCAAAAGTATGTTGTTGTTCTTTGTTTATAGTATAATAAATATTAAAAAATTGAAAATTGATTATTCATCCCACATTACCTCTTAGTGCAGCAAAGATCGAGTCCTTATATAATCTTCACGATGGTGTCCACAAAATGTGTTAATAGAAGGAAAACCATTGATGATAAAAGCTTCATTTTAGAACATGTTCTTATTCATTGTTTATAGTTTAATAAACATTAAAAAGCTGAAAATACATTATTTTCCCCTCAATTGAGTTCACAGTCCCCTTAACATGAAGCCAATAGTGATCGAGTGTGAATTGTATTTGTACATTGTAGTACTACCATTGGTTAACTATTACATGTAATCATTTTTCATTTATGCTGAGGATGTGTCCATGACACGAAATATATTCAATAAATCTTTTACTTAAAATAATGTCTATATTCTTAATACTTTATGACTATCTGCATATTATAGAATATATTCTATCAACAATTTAATAATGATAAGAAAGAAATTAATTACACTGATGTCATATAAACGCAACGCGTGTAGTCATGTGGCGAATGTCGTCCTGCCAGCACTTTGCTCCTCATGGTGCAATTTGTGCATACCTTTTAAAAAGTCTGGTTAACCCCTGATTAAGTGATTAAGCATTAGTTCCCTTGCTATTTTCAAAATCGTTTGCTCTTAACTACTATTCAGAGAGGTCAAATTCAATATACCACCAAATACAACCTGCAAACAGTAGCCATTTTGATAAAGAACAAGCTGCAATGCCAAGCCCCCATTTGGCTCCGTGTGAATTATGCAGGGCCCCCCTTCGCCGCCACCCTGTGATTGTCGGCTGCCTGGCCGCCACAGCACGCACCCCAGCGACGGCGGTGGCGGCGGAGGCACGTCATCTGCCGTGGGCGCCCTGTCCGGGTCGGCGTGATTGATCATGAAACATTGAGCACTGTCCGCCTCGTCATTACATCTTACTCCAGTGTTTTGTTGTTTCCTGTGATTATGGAAATCTTGCTGCGCTGCTCGCTTCTTTATGTGGTGATGCATTGTTTTTTGTTGTTGAGTCATTTACTGGTTTTGTATGCGGTGAACATTTTAAATATGACAACTTATGCTAAGCCCCATAACTTTAGTGGTAACGTTAATTGCATACATCGGGGACAGGCACACCCCTGCTTCCGCGTTTGATAAAACAGGATTTTAGTTTAAAAAAGCATTCATCCCGCACTGTCCATGTGTAGTGTCACGAATACTGCCACCATGAGAGTGTTTGCATATGGAAAATAATGTGACATGGGCCCCTGTAACGGCTATCGAACCTTTAGCAGCTAATGTTCCCCACATTGTCGAATCTATTAAGATTGCCCCGAGGTACAAAGCAAACCCCGAATCTTTAAAACCACCCCAAGCAGAGTGTCTGTTAATCCATTTGTTGGTTGATAAAGGCGGCGGCGGATTAAATCAACCGCCCGTGACACGTGGCCACATGAGCCCGCTCTTTTATCTGGCTGGGGCTTCCGCTACTGCCACGTCCTCTTCTCTAATAGGCTATTTTGAGAACATACAAGTACATTATCACATGGTTGTTGTTGTTGTTGTTGTTGTTGTTGTTGTTGTTGTTGTTGTTGTTGTTGTTGTTGTTGTTGTTGTTGTTGTTGCTGTTGCTGCTGCTGTTACTGTTGTTGTTGTTGCTGCTGCTGCTGCTGCTGCTGCTGTTGTTGTTGTTGTTGTTGTTGTTGTTGTTGTTGTTGTTGTTGTTGTTGTTGTTGTTGTTGTTGTTGTTGTTGTTGTTGTTGTTGTTGTTGTTGTTGTTGTTGAAGAACATATCAATATTCTAACCAAGCAACAAAGTCTACTTGATGCGATTTGTTGTTTGCTGCTGTACAGCAGCAGGAGCCAACATTGATTAGACAATGGCTATTTGTGGCTGATAACATACATCGTAATTGTGTACTTTAACCCCCTGTTAGAGTGGCCACGCCGCGTAAATTTTTATGCGTAAAAATGACAGAGTCCGTAAAAAGATGAAAAATTGGGAAAATTAACACTTTCATTGTCGAATAGGTCGACGGTGCCGGATGGCTCCGACGCGTCGCCCAGCGGACTCTTGCGGTGCGAAAATATGCTCCGTGCTACCTCCGCGTCAACGCCGCGAGCAAAAATTGCGCGGCGTCCCACCACTTCTCTGGAGAAGTGGATTTTTCACGCTGCATAACAGCTCCGCGCTGATGGGGATTATTGATTAAATTTCCTTTGATCTTTTTGAGTTCGCTGGTCGCCGACCGAAGCCGTATTTGGCACTGACGGACTCCGTCTGCTTCCGTCCGACGTAAAATGAACGTTGTTCACCGCCGGTGTACGCCGGTGTACGCCGCAAGAGCTATCCGCGCCAAGAATAGTATCCGCTCCGTCTGCTTCCGTGGTCATGCCGCAGTCGACGTCTGTCGGTGCCCTGCGGTGCATATTTCGATCGAGGGGTTATTATTTCGCCTGCGGCGTCACTTCTACTCCGCCAGGAATGGACATTTTTTCTCGATTTTTAAATTTTAGCCCTTGGACGGTGTTTGGGACCACAGACTCCGTCCAACGCGTCCAACGCCATCTTAACTCTAACAGGGGGTTAGTAAACATATTTGAATATGAATGAATATGAACTTTAGTTCACTGTACTTACATACTTACATACATAACTTTGAAACTATTATTGATTATTATGCAGCACACAGGGCAATATGTTTCGCTGAATATTAATCACTGCTGTAAATTCATCCTGCGGTTTTCTTCTCAAATTCATAAAGCTCTTAATTGCAAGTATACATCGTTTCAGTATATATCTTAATTGCCCACAAGTCAACGTTGTTCCGCCGTGTTCTTTGAACACTTTTGATCTAGTTTTGTTGTAATTGTTGTAGTCGCTTCTGCTGCTGCTGCTGCTGCTGCTGCTGCTGCTGCTGCTGCTGCTACTGCTGCTCCACAAATCACACATATGCACACCCAAATGATATTATAAAGAGAAAACCCAGCAGACAGCCTTGATATGTAAGAGTGTATCACATACAAGAAATGTTGTTTTAGAGGGTCCATGCAGTACACATTTATCAAAGCGTTGCCTGGCGTTGACCACGTTGAACAGTTATTATTCCCAGGCCGGTATAAAGCCCAGGCTTCCACCACGTACCCATTAAAGGATTACAGCTTTGTCCATACAACATCTGCTCATCGCCTTTGTTCTATATTTCTATAGAGATATAGAGTCTAGTGCTGTATTGTTGTAAAATTATGTATGTTTTAAAGATAAACAGTCTGATTATTGGAGCTCTGCGTACCCATTTGATATCTTCATCCTAAATTTATTGCTAATGAGTATCGTTTGATAGGACACTCACAAATCAGGATTTGCGTTGTAGAATATTTTGATTGTGCAGATTGTGCAAGCTATTTTCACTTGTTTATGCCTCTTCTATAATTTTATTACTTTTATGGTTACTGTAATTACGGTAGTTGGCGAACTACAGGTATATGTCTGTCTACAGTCTCCCTGTAAAACTAATATGATCAACTCACACGATCATGTCAACATATTCAGAAATTTACATTAAGCTTTTCTGGCCTCCATGGTATTTGTTGTTGATATCTAAACAAGATACTCATCATGTTTAGAAGTTCATCAAAACTTGCAATAGGACCATTTGCACCCAAAGTCACTGCGACTATTTTTTAACATAATTATTTTTAATTTAAAATAGTCACAGTAAAATTAAGGTCAAATGGTCCAAGTAAAAAAGGATTAAAGTGCTATATGAAATGTTGAACATGATGAGTATCTTGCCTTTTACCACCAAAAATAAATTAGGAGACACAATGCTAGAGGGACAACATAGCCAGACATTTTCTAAGGGAAGGGAATGGAGCAAATGCGAACAACACTATAAACGCATACAAAAGAAAAATGACAAATTGATAGCTCAGGCAACATATCTTACTATTCAAACAACACAGCTCATGAAAAGGCAGTAACAAGTGCAAGCAAATATCTCCATTTGCAGGTTGCCTATTTAGCGTATATGAACACAGGCACATCAACTATTGACATTGATTGAGGGGATAATGACAGAGAGATGTGAATAACATGATATTCAAACGAATCCACACAGGCACATTAAAATTACTAACATGTTTACTTGTTGAGACGAACAAGAGGGTAGTAACAAAAACAAAAATGCTCCAGTTAAAGTGTAGACATGGAAACAGTTAAATAAAATGAAATTTAACAGAGATATTAAGTCAGAAAAGAAAAGAAAAGCAAACAAAAATTTAAACACACCAAATGACAGCCTAAAATGCCATATCATAGTCGAAAAAGAACAAGACAAATCAATGAAATGTTATTACTGGTCTATAAAAAAGCATCATCCGCTGATATGGGGCCATTATAATGACACCCGAGGCGAATCCCCCGAAGGGTGACTATCTGCAGCCGCCACTCGCCACTAACGGCCCTTAAAGCACCAAAACACCCCCGCCCCAGCCCCTGCATTACGACAATTTGATTCACGTTCTTAGTTAACACTTGGAGCACTTTCTCAAATTGAACTGGAAATGTGATTGTGATTGGGTTGCTTTATCGGTTTGTATTTTGCGAGTCTTTACACGTCAATGTTGGTTTTGCTTTGCTTTGTTTTGTTCGGTTTGATATGCTGTGTTTAGTTGTTTGTTTGAGTTTATTCGGTTTTGACACGTGCAGAGAAGAATGGTTATGGGTTCGAAACAAAGCAGGTTGTGTGGGTTGAAGAGATCTTTAATGTTGTAGGTGGGTCAACTAAGACACTAAAAGTAAATGGCATGCAATAAAAAACTCAGTACACCTGAAAGTGTTCACCAACGATGAAAAACGTATAAAATCTTAACGCAAGCACTTCATTGCATACTGTAGTCCCCAACTTTGGTGATTAAATTCATCCTCCAGGAAATTGGCAGCAAACCCTGACACTGAGTTCCTCTATGACATAAACTGTGTCCATTACCTTGTCACTTAGCCAGCTATAATGGGAAACAAATTGTGCAAAAAAGTTCTGCAGTATGTAATACAATAAAGGGACATGAGAGTTTGTAAAAACATACTGTTACATTTAAGAAATGCACTTGTTACAAATTGGTAAATAGAATCGTTGTTTATACCATAACTTCTTAAAATAGAGACCAACATTCAGTCTTGAGCTTCTCTAATATTGTATAACTATTTTATGGAAAGTGATTCGTTGGTACCTTTCTCACCAAACTACACGTATTTCATTGTCACGTTTTTTTTATACTTGGCTGCTATCGATTGCGCGTTCGAGATTCATAATATCCCTTCAGTGCGCCCCCCCCCAAAAAAAAAAAAAAAAAAAAAAACATGGATCTGCCAGTGTGATGATAAGACACGACAATGGTGACACGTTGCTTGTTAGAATCGCACACCCTAAAACATGAGAGACCATTTGCTCTGATTGGCAACACATAATTTACTCTCTATGTAGGCCTACATGCCGTACTTGTTGTAATGGATGTAAATATGCCACTTTAGTTAAATGTGTCATGCAACAAGGAAAGTCACAAAATTGAGAAATACGGAGAAGAGAGAATGAAAGAGAGAGAGAGAAAGGGAAGGTGTGAAAGAGATGGAGAGAGCACTAACAATCTGCCAATGCATGGTACGCGATCAATACAACGCAGATGGGCTTCATTATGACGTCATTACGTACGTCACATGAATGTAGGCCACAGGAGCAGAACACCAGGCCCACCGCGCACTCAGTCTCTCTCCGGATGTCTGTTCTGCTGTGACATTTGGAACACGAGTATATATGGTTGGATTCCATCTAATTGTGATATCTCAAGAATCAACCATATGTGCACCTGATAATTAGAGCACACGCATTTTGAAGTAGTGTAGGTACTGCGTGTCATGTAATGTATTTCTTTGTCATCTACGCTGATTCGTTTTGCACGTTGGCACTCCACTTTAGTTCCATAATATACAAGCCAGTGCTGGAAGAATTGGTGATTAATTTTTGCGCTGGCAAATACTCTTAATTGACAAAGTTTCACATCGCATATGTGGTTGACATGGCTGCAGTAACTGGTAATAGTAACCACTTGGCTACCATTTATAGCCTTAGTACAGAGTGTGTAGCCGTATGTCTGCCAGGGTTGTGTGTTGATTGTGTTTACTAATAGGTGGCATAGCTATTCAAAACCATTCCTGTGGATCACATTCCTGATAAAAATGATCACCCAATGACTTATCGTGCGCTACAAAATGTAACAATTGCACAGTATCAAGCATCGCTACGTGATGAGAGATCTTGATGAACAACACGTCCCACACTATCCTTAGTATAACAGCATTCCCATGTCGTGGTTGAAAATTGAAAGCTATACACAGCAAGAAGCTCACTATGTCTCACGCAACATCATGCAACGGCATAAGCAAAAAGTGTAACAAACCCCAAAGAACAACCCCTTGAACCCAGCAATCAAAGCAGGTGACAAAGTTCCACTCAGAGCCCCAATTTATTGGCCACGTAGACAAAAGGTGGCAGCGTGGCGCGTCTCCCCGCTAATATACGCCCCATCAGGGAGGCTGAGATTGATGGCCGTGGCACGGACATTAACCCCCATCACGACAAGCACTGATTGGGAGCCGGGCGTAATCAAATTGCACGAATTAACAGCTACGTGTACGCAGGATTCCGTGGGTGCAGATTAAGGTCCCCCATGGGATAAAGGTGATACGGCCTTTTATAAATATGTTAGTATGTAAGATGCTAAGATTAAACCTTGCCCGTAGACACTAGATCTGACCATTCCTAGACCCTTCCGTAGGGATAAAAGAGGAAAATTGCCAATAAATTTGTGCAAAGGACGCAGCTCTTACCCTCTCATTCGCGTGTAGGGACGTATATTAGGGGTCCACGTTCTGACATCAATAAGAAGTTAATGAAAGACGCACTTTATAGACAGCTCAGCAGTAGCAGCATGATAAACAGGAAATACATCATCTTCTTTGATTAATTGTAGATCTACATCTCCTCTGCATGTATCGTTTGAGATTAATGCATATATTTTATGTTGTTTTTAACAGGAAAAATTCTAACTTTCTTTGTATGATATTTATGTACTAGACACTGCTTAAAAATACCATATCATAAGTCGTATGATGACGGCTGATAGATGCACAAGTTAAAATTAAATGAGTTCTGAAATAATTTGTGTTAAATTGATTACAGAGTGTTAAATGTTAATCTTAAACATAAAAGCCGTTGGCATTGCAGAATATACAAGCTGTGTAATTAAAAACATCTCAGAGGCTTTCAATCTGGTTAATCTGTACCGAAATAGCAGCGATTACACCCAGGTGATTACACCTAATAGATTACCCAATACACTTAGGGGCCTGAGGTGTAAAATTGGCTCCTGCCTGTAAACAGACAAACAGATTACAGAGAAGACTAAACCCAATGAAGCTTCTTCAGCTAAGTTCACAGGAATACAACATCAATTACATGATGTTGAATGGTTTAGGTGATGTGTCATTTTTTATTGACAAACTTCCATTGACGTGGCAGTCTTTGTCCTTTGTTTATTTTATTCATCTATTTACTGGAAATCATGCCTGGGAGAAATGCTTCTTTCCAAAGATGATTTATTAAGGCCTTCTTTGTTCTTGATAATCTGGATGAGAAAGATAGATACTAAGCATATTAGCTGCACAAAGCAGCCGATCAGTCATCTTTGGTTTTGAACATGAGAACACGGAAAAGGCTTGGACTGATATCACAAAAAACATACACAAAAACAACAGGTGCAGGGCTGCAGGCCCTCAACAGGAACTTAAAGAGACCAGACTCCAACGCCCCAATCAATCGCTATGAGTCTTGAATTGTATTGCATCGTATCATCATATTGTATTGTAACATATTTTAGTTTAGTTTTTTATGTTCAGAACCGTGGGGGCGTGAGTTCGAGTCTCGCCAGGGCCACTTAATATAGTCAAACGGAAGTTTAGGGTTGTAAAACCTGTCTTCAGCTATATCTATCGTTGGTAGAAATATGCTTGCTAAAAAGACGTAAGAGAGAGAAGTTTGAAAATGATAAGAGGTGTATTTTGAATACTCACATTCCGTGTCATGCATATGTGAATAGTGATTTGTTATCCCATCTGAACTCTTTCGCAAAATATATAATTTAATTTACTGTCAATGAAAACTGACACACACATTCTGTTGCTTTATTAGAACCAATACTCACAGTTCTTGCAATTTCTTTATTCATGTCGCGAGTGGTAGGTCTACTTCAGAGAAAAAATATAAGTCAATGTTAGAAATATAGCCCATGTTAAACAAAAAATATATAATTTGTATGTATTCCGATTAGTCAGTTAGAATATTGCACTGTTTCAAAATAGATTAAACCTATGACGTCGTGCAGTTTGTCACATTCGTTTTTGGTGACGTAGAAAAGTTTATGGATTTACGTGAAAGTGGCACTAAACGTGTTGTTCGCACATACTTAATTCGGGATGTTCAGTGACATTATTCATAGTCATGATTCACTTTATACGCAAGTTATAATTAAAAATGGCATACAGAGATTTTTTTCTAAACAAGTAGTGTAATACCAATGTTTCAAGTCAATGTCAGGCAACTAAGCATATATAATACACAATTTCAATGTCCATGTTGTCTATCATTATTCAACAATTACTCTGTACACTTTGAATATACAGCTTTTGTTTGTGTTATTGTCCTCTCGTTTTTTTTGTTGGTTCAAGCCATTCAAAGTTCAATTCCCATGCTCTTTATATCACCATCCCTAAATGCACATGAAAAAAAAAATTAGGGGTGAGATACATTGCACAAGCATTGCAATTGCTCACTAGTTTATTACTACTTAAGATGTTATATTGTATCTCATGTGAACAGGTGAATCGTCCTGACTTAATTAGTGATTTCTATATGACCGTCTGAGAGTACATTTGATATTGTATTAAAGCAACCATTTATTTCAAATATTTAACACGGCCAATACATGCACTGTGAATGAGATTCCTAAATACTGGCAATGCTTTACATTATTTAATGCGTCTGACTATAACCTTTAATCTATAACGTTTCATCGAAGACTCAATTCCAGAAAGCATTTTTCTCCTATTGAATTGAGTTTCACAAAATGTGATGAAACAATATGTCAATATAAAATATCTATAATACCGCGACTGATTCTGCTTCAATATTCAGAATGTTTAACCATAGCTTAAACATAATAATGGATATCTGTAGATACTATTTTATAAATGCATGCCTTTGGTTTTCAGTGATGATGTTCACCGTAAATGAATAACTAATCATCAATAAATGAAAATTAGAAATTTATTCATTCCTTTCAAATGAATTCATGAAGTGTAAATTAATAATCTAAGATGTGAACAACATTGTCCATAGTCTTAACATTGTACAATGACGCCTTCCGTGATGCTGGTGGTGGTGAAATGCAGTGAGTCGTAGTCCCTGACGTGGTGTACGTGTTCCTTCTTGGGGTAACTGCCCAGCACCCAGATCTCCTTGTCGTCGATCTCATTGCCCACGCCGATGGAGAACATCTGTAGGACAATTGCTATTTTATTTTGATACTACATGGAAATTATGCCTTTGTTTGTTTTGAGAAAATAAACGAGTAGTAAGTGAAAAATGGCGACAAGCGGCCTGAAGAGGCTTCTGCCAATGTTCACTTTGAGAAAAAGTTTGGGGTCTAAAACCAACTAAAAACAACAACCAAAACATAATTACAACTTACAGCTTGAAAAGTGAACTGGTTTTGAGAGTTGTATTTTTGGTGATTTTTTTGGGTTTATAAAGTGTATATGTATAGTTCATACTTTTGCACACCAGAACAATAAAAATTGTAAATAAATAATGATTGTTACTTTTTCGGCTAACCATGTAAGCAAAAAAGTTCAACATGGCAAGTGACTAACAAAAAAATACAGTGGACTAATAATGTCACGTTTTCTTAGTATTTATGTTCCAAGATACCATATACATGTACAATAATGATAATTGTTTTTTGTAAGCTACTGATATGAAACAAGATTTGTTTTAAACAAATTTACTGCATTATCTCAATGAAACTTATCAGTTGAATGTGTTGTTGGCAGGTCACAGCCATACAGATGTCAACTTCCGGATTTGGTACTAAGGTACACTATTTAAACATAAAATCATGAAATCCTATGTGCACGGATATTGCCACAGCAGTTTGATGCCCTTCTAAGATCTAAATATAGATTGAAATGACACCAAATTTGTTGGGGTATGGGTAGAGCTAATCTCCGCTAATAACTTTTTTTAAATAATAAAGTATCTTTTTCAAAGTCAGATTCAAAAGACAGGTTTAGAAGATCCCAATTGAAAAGGCCTTTATCTTAGCTTTGTAGTTCACATCCACTTGTTATGTATATATTCTGCAGACTGTATACATACAGACGAAAAATGGAAGGTTATAATTGTCATTCCCATCAATATCACATCCGATTTGAACATTGAATACAATGGTTGGTCCCACCTTTAAGGCCCGCTATTACATTTGAAAAGATACGTTGCTGGCCATCTTGCATACAAAACTGCTATATAACCACTTCACACTGCTTTGAATATATGCTTGCATTTAGATTATTCCTAACACAGAGATGGACCTTCATATGAACATGAGCTTTTGATTGTACATCTACCGCAGCATACGGACCACTGTGCTACACTGACCGTGATATCCAGATCCTCCTGCATGTGGCGTGCTTGCTCCGGCACCTTCTCCCCGTTAATGTTGGATGTGCCATCAGTCACAATGATCACCCTTTTCTGTACAAAATTCAGTATCTATAAATATCAATTTTGATGAATCATGTGAGACTCATTGGGTGGTCATCAGTTACAGAAAATAGAGGTGTTAGACTGTTCTTTCATATTGACCAAACAAAATTCCCATGACTTTTCTCTTATTTTCAATTGTTTACATTTAGCTAAATTATATATCCTACAGCCAAGGTTAGTCTAGCAAAAATCCATATGAATGCTTAGCTCTATAGGTGGACACTTTAATCAAGGATATTCTTATTGAGCACCTAAATAGACACATCCTCCACAACACCAACCTTAACTCTCAGTGCCAACCTTGACTTCCTACACCCACATTGACCGTCGGCATGCGCCATGACCTTTCAGAACCCACTCTGAACCTGTCACCATCTAGGCAACCAAGTTGAACAAACCCCGTTCTCCCTTCCCCATCCCACCTGGGCCGCGACTTCCTTCCAGTATCCACATTCAAGTAAATCACCCACCTTGACACTTCCTCCTCTTCCTTGGGTCTCCAAAATCTGCTCTGCCTTGACGAGTCCGTCGTACGTGTTGGTGTTGCTAGCAGCCATCCAGGGCAGTGACCACAGCGCCTCTTCCAGTGAACGTTCGTCCAGGTGATCTATGGCACAATGTGCTTGTTTAGAGTTTCTCTGAAGTACATAAGGTCAGTGGTATTATTCAAAATTAATATATTACACTGTCACAATGTAACATAGTGTTAAATAGTTTTATTTTTCACATTATTGTCAACTTACCAGACCTGTGTCTGTTGTGGGTATTGGTGTCACTGAGATGGGCAACAATTTTAGGATAAGTTTGGTGAACACCCATCACTAAATTTGTACCTTCCGGCCACTGAGCCGTAAAAGTACAATGAATTTATGCCACCAGTTCTCATGCTGTGACCCTTGGTTTCTTAGTACAATCATTTAAAAGAAGACTTTCAGTCCTATACTCTTCCATTCTCTTGGGACACATTGAGTTAAATATGATGTCCACTTTGATTTAAAGTAGTAAATGCTGATTGCAAAAATATGTTTACCAAAAAATGTTTCTGTAGCTGGCATCATACATGATTATGCTTGTTCAAGGTAGCTGACATAAACATTCTTGTTCCTATTCACCTTTATTGATGCAATTTTCTCCACTCTTACATAGTCCACTACAAACTAACTTTGCTTTTTGGCAACTACATTTGTAACTACAACATGTACCTTTGCAGCTGCAGTGGATACGATTTACCCATGTGTCAGGAACAGAAGGCAGTGTGGTCAAGACAGGTACCAGACAGTTGTTTGTAAGCTCCCAACCTAATCCTGCCGGGGATGGTATCCCTGGTTTGGTTGTTAGTGCTTCGTTCCAAATAAGAGTCTGATAATGTCCTCTCTTTATGTGCAACTGAGCTGCATCACTTGTTGGAGGTAGTTTATCCTGAACTACTCCTTTATTTTTTCACACTTCTCTCTCTCACACATCTTTTTAGCAAGCATATTTCTACCAACGATAGATATAGCTGAAGACAGGTTTTACAACCCTAAGATTCCATTTGACTATATCAAGTGGCCCTGGCGGGACTCAAACTCACGACCCCAAGGTTGTGAGACCAGAATGATACCATCATCCCAAGCAGCGAGCTGTTAAAAGGTTAAAGGTGTGTGAGAGAGAGAGAAGTGTGAAAATGTATCCGCAAGCACTGGGATACACATATATATCATTCAATAGCACTAAAAATGCTGATAAGACCTTCCCAAAATTTCATCCTCATGTGGGATTCGAACCCACGACCTCTGGGTTGAGATGATAACAGACCAAGTATGTAAGCTGGGGGTTACGGAGACAACGGTTCAGCAGTGTAACCGTGGTATCACAGGCTATTAAAGTGTGAAGAGGTAGTAAAGCTAAGGCATCATTTGGTTCGAATTCCCATGTGATAATCACACTGTTAATGTCAATATATTTTTTGTGCTACTGGTCCCAGCCTTCATATAGAGAGCTTTGTTCATAATATTGGAATGGACAAGCAGCAAAAGAAATACATCTGTATCTCTAGACCATAGAAGAGATTCTGACATTGTATGTGCACAATGAAGCAACATACATGTGTGTCTGCTTCCTCGTGTGTGCTTTTCAATTCATCCACACTAATATCACTTTTGTTACACCAAACATCATCTATGCTAGGCAAATCTGTTAGAATTATTTTGTTCTCTGGTGCAATCGTTATGAACTCAAATGACAAAAACTTGGCCAAATCAGTTTTGTTTTCTTCATTGCTCAAGAAAAGATTAAAATCAGAAGGAAATGGCACATTTTCACTTTCAATAACTCTCCCTCACTACGATGCTTGCCTTTTTTTTTTTTTAATCTAGAGCCTCCCTTTATTGAAGGATGTTGATATCTATCAAAAGACCAGATATATGCGTTCAAAATTGAGCACCATAACCAAAGACAGATTTCATATATGCTTCAGAAAAATCACAAAATGTTTTGAAATTTGCCTTGTCAGCTGATCCCAGGGCCACAACCAGTGCTTGGGCCATCAATGACCAAAGTAGAATAACTTAGCACATGCAAAACAGTTGTCACATTAACAACTGAGATATCAAAGCATCCATCAAATTTTTGTCCATCCTTCAGCTGGCAGCCCATTCATCTCTGCAATACTTGGTGGTGATGGCAATAGTTCATGTCCGGAGAGTTACATCTAAGTTCACTTTCCGACCAGCATCATAGCCAATTACAAGTCTTTGCAAAATTGGTCTATCTTCTTTTGGCCATTTTCAAAGGGACTGTCTTATCATCAGGATTCTTAATTATGTCATATAGCTTTTTGAAAGTGAGTTGATGACTTCTTACCATTGGATGGTTGAATTTCTTTTTTGTTTCAGCATTTATCAGCAATCTTTCTTGTACAAATATGTTGTCTTTGCCAAGCCTGAAACCCTCTAGAAGTGAACATGAAATTTGATCTGTGGCTTGATCTTTCGTTGCAATATTTCATAAGTCTTTACAGAGAGCACATTATCAGACTCTTATTTGGAAAGAAGCACTAACACCCAAACAAACCATTCCCTGCAGGATTTGGTTGGAAGCTTACAAACAACTGTCTGGTACCTGTCTTGACCGCACTGCTTTCTGTTCAGCCCCTTTCACAATTGATCGCAAATAAATGCGACCAAAATGTCGTACGGTCTAGTGTGTGCAAAGAGGTGGTCGCAGAAATGATCGCAAGGAACAGGCTTTGACGAGCATTTATCCCATCAGCACTGTCCCAGAATTAAGGTTCAGGAGGTTTGTGTTGGCACAACAAACGCCACAAGGACGTACGATGGTTGAGCAACGCTCCCTTGATGGAAAAACATGATTGCAAGTCGCCCTGCGACCGTAAAATGTTGTGTGCCACTCTCATGAAATCATGCAGTAGATACATTGCAAACTTGTGCAATGTAACGTTTTAAAAACCAATAGATGCG
>CM032667.1:43086269-43119059 GCA_019095985.1 Streblospio benedicti | reverse complement strand
GGATGGAAACTCGAAAATGGGGGTTATCAAGCCACTTTGGTTTTGAAAGTCCTGAAGTCCCAGATACTGTTGCACTGAGCTGGGCGCTTCTGACACAGACAATGAAGATGATATTGATGATAATGAAGAGCAAGAGGATAATCCGGTTGAGGATGACATGCTAACTGACACTGAGAGTGAATATGAATACTAGGATTTACTACTTAGTTGAAACGACTATCCTTCTCTTAGAGGAGACTACTACTTAAATGCATATCATTTGAACTTTCCTATAGCAAAGGACTGTGAACTCTAATAGCTAGTCATGTTTAACATGCTTAAACTTACAAAGAAATAGATTCCATTTAGATTGTAGCCATAGATACATTTTTATCTTTAGTGTCATATTCATTCAAGTCTTGTGGTATAATTATTGTACTAATAACGCAATATTTCAATGTGATTATCTGTCAGTTCATATAAACACTGAATACGTTATGTAAAACACAAGTTGTTAAGCATTTTTTCTGCTGCAATATTTTTATCCAACAGCAGTGACTTGGTAAATTCATGACTGCCATGTCCCGAGGTGAAATCTGGGTGCACAGTCACACTGGCCATGCTCAAAAACGTGGGTTTAGACACCAAGATCATGGCTCTAGGTGGACTAGAACAGATTTTACGATACTATTTCCATTTCATGGCAGCTATTTAGAAAATCCAAGATGACCACCATATCTGAGACAAATTTCATGTACACCATCACACTGGCCATGATCAGAAGCATGGGTTTAAATACCAAGATCATGGCTCCAAGTGGACTAGAACAGATTTTACGACACTTTTTCCATTCCATGGCGGCCATTTTGAAAATTTTATTAGACATAGAACATCAGCTTCCTCTATGTGCTTAAATGGCTTATCAAAATATTAGTATTATGCACACACTATCAATTATATACCACGTCCGAAAGGAAATGATCTTAAGAACGAAGAATTCTGTGTGTTTGCAGGAGGCTTGGAGTCACACCATTAAATTATACTTTGTGAAAATTTGATACCAACCAAATGCTATCCGTATAATGATGGACCAAGCAATGCAAGAAGCAAAGAAAGAATTTCCTACCTGCTATACCAATGATCAAAAGTGCTGCTACAGACTTCATCTTTCTGCAGTTAACACTGAAATGCTGTGCTGACGATGAAGTTGGGCTTATGTCAAACTCGTACCTGCTTATCACCGTACCATATGGGTTACATTCCATTTTTTTCAAAAAGCCGTGATACAATGTAAAACAATTTCTGAATTTCACTCGATGATTAGTGTAATTTATCATACGCAACTATATTAACATTTTGAAAATGTTATGTCTGATGATAAGATGTTCATGTATCTGAACAACATTGCCACTTTAGCGGCTTTGTAATTATCACTTCTGTATAGTTTTACTTGTAAATGCAGGTTAGGTGAGGTCCCAGTGAGTGGCGTGTTATATAATTATATCAGTATTGTCTGATCGAATGCTTTAACACATTCATGTCATTATTCCATGTCTTGTTATGTTTGTATTTATAATAATGATGGCACGATGATCACATATTTAAAATTTCAACAACCTGTTTTATAACCTGTTATATATTTTTGTGTGCTTGTCCGAATTTTACTGAATAAAGGGAGCCAGATTCGGTGAGGCTGGAGGAGGCAGTGGATGTTGAGATGCATTTTTAACAGTGTGTGAAATTGCCACCGTCCCCCTTCCGCGGGCCGGCAAGTTCTGGATGGAAATGGAAACTTATGAAAGTACCTGGTCCTGCGGTCTGACAGACGTGGCTTGTACATTTTTGTCACTCCAATGTAGATAATTACTTTGGATGTGGACATCATATTTTTATCATGCAATGGGAAACTGTAACATCAATAAACAATACTTACCTACCATATAATACGCTTGTATGCTCTGTGAGATACTTCATAGAAAATATATATTAATGGATATGGGAAACTTGCCCACTTCTAAACCAAGTATATGTATTCTGATTTGTCATGTGGAGTATTTAGTGTAGGACTTGCACTGTTTCAAAATAGATTGAACCTGCAGCGTTCTGCCGATGGTTCTTTTTTGTGATGCAGAAAAATGTATAGATTTACGCCAAAGTGGCACTAAACGTGTTGTATGGGCATAATTATTTTGGGATGTTCAGTGACATTATTTATTGTCATGATTCACTTCATAAGTAAGTTATGATAAGAAATGATGGCATGCAGAGGATTTTCTAAACAAGCAGTATACTACCAATGATTCAAATCAATGTCAGACAACTCAGCACAATAAACACAATTTGAATGCCCATGTCATCTATTAATAATACATTATATGCATTCAACAATTACTCTGTACACTGAGAATGTAATATAGCCTTCGTATGTATTTTTGTCCTCTCCCTTTTTGTTTCAAGCCTTGCAAAGCTCAATTCCCATGCTTTCATTTCATAAGCCCTAAATACATTTGAAAAATGTAAATTGGACATGAACAAGAATTGCAATTGGTCACTAATTTATTATTACTTAATATGTCATATTGTATCTCATATGAGCCAGTGAATCGGCCTGACAAACTTAATAAATGACCTCTATATGCGTATCCAAAAGTAAAATTGCATTCTAAAGAATCAAAAGAAAAAAGAAAAGAATTGAGAATGAAAGTCTATAAAATGCACAAAACATTACTTAGTTGATAATGATTTACATTATTTATACACCACTGTTCCGTATTGATGAATTGCACTGAATTAATTGCTCGCTATAGTGTTGTATTTCACAGGAACACATGAACCCAAGTGCATATAAACTTAGCAACGACTATACAATAATCTGTACACCAAATCCCCATCGTACTGCATTCCCGCAACACAGACTTAATATACGCGTGAAATTGTCACTGATAGAATGTTCTCTTTTGAAGCTCCTTATCCCGATTCCCAGTGACACATTTATGCGCACTTCTAACAGCAATTGTCAATTGTCAGAAGAAAACTAGCCTGTAGATGACAAATTGTGTGAGGTCAGGCTGGGTCCCGCGAGGCCTGCACCAGTTATTGAGCGGACTACTTGTATTGGAGGAGCAGTGGGAGAGTTTTGGGGAGATAGCCGTGGAGACACATGGACTGGTGGTGTAGTGGGCATGTATCATGGTCAGGACTTTGTACGCGTCAGTGGGCACGTTGTATACCAGAATATGAAGTGTTTCAATCTCTGACATGCCTGAATGAGTGTATTGTCGGCTCGACGTTGCGTTGGGCATTATTGGAATGGTGCGAATAGATCACGCATAGACTACATTTATGTAATGTAGTGATGTTTTTCTCCCCAGAACCTGCTTCAATTGATGTTACTGTTGTTTGTGAAAGTGTTTACCAGTTTTCATGTGGATATCATACTTGTGGTGGCACACGCTGCATATGTAGTGTGTTAAATTAGACGTTATACTAGTCATCCATGGCATGACAATATCACATTATTGACGGATTTCAATATAATATAAAATAATACATAATATAGTAAGTCTAAAGGCAAATCCGCACTCCATAACACATGAGCACACTACCGTCTGTTGTAATGCATACATCTCCCCTGATATTGGCCCAATTTATGGAACATGTTAATAAGTTTATTACCGGAGAGACACACGGTAATCATTTTATGCAGGGAACTTTGTTTGATCCTGAATGTGTGATGCTCAACAAATTTAGGGTCTCGGTATTTTCAGCTATACAACGGTGGTCTTCGGGAATCACGTGAAACACAGTATGCATGTTTTGTTTTAATAGCTCAGTGATTTAAATCAATAAATTGTGAATTAAATGATAAACCCCAAATTTGGGATTGCATTTCAGCAAGCAAATTGTACACTGACATTGCAGGGAAGCACGTATCTGTTCTAAATATTAAACAAGGCCAGTGTATGAAATGTGAACAAGATTCCAGTGTACCGGCTATTCCAACACCCTGTTCCAATATTTCATGCATTAATGTTTCACTAAATCTACCATTCCAATTTAAGACCCAATTCAAGTAAGAACTCTGTGCAATTGAATTGAGTTTTAGACTCATACCACCTATGACGAATACACTGGTAAAGGTGAGTTTACTGTGACGAAACAACGTGTCAATTAAAACTGTCTCTAACACCACGACTGTTTCTGCTTCAATTTTCACATCGACTGTTTTACCGTTGTTTAAACATGACAATGAACAAGCTTAGATAGTATTGTAGGGATGCATATTTGTTTCTCAATGACGATGTATAGATAAATAAGTAATCAACAATAAATAAAACTTAGAAATTTATTCATTCATTTTAAATGAAGTCATCAAGTGTAAATTAATAATCCAACATTCCAACAACAGTGCCCATAGGCCTAACAATATATGTGAATAATCATTGTGATGGATGCAATTATTCTGCAATATTTTATACAATACTTTATTTCCTTTGCACTACCTTATGATATGGTGCTGGAGCTTGAATCAAATTTGAATTAGTGATACAATTCCACGATTTAATTCAACAGAATCTGTTGGTAATCAACCTACCTGTACATACACTCTGATACATATGTAAGACTCTAAGGGAACGCTCATAAATAATGATACCGGGGGGGGGTTCTTCAAAAAGGTGGGGGGTCGTCCATCTTTTCTGATTACTTTTTGCGGGGTCGCTGAACTTTGTTATTACGCTAAGGTTTATTTTTTCAAATATTTTCTTTTAGCAATGCAATAACTATATAGAAGACCTTTTCTTTAGCGGGTGGGGGAGGGGGCTCACTCAACTATTTAAAATGTTGATGGGGGGGGGGGAGCAGTTAACTTTTACTTCGAGCCCCCAAAAATGGAGGACCCCGAGGTATCGTTATTTATGATCGTTCCTAAGGTCCACATGTATGATAATGAAATGAACTTTAATGAATCAATTTTAACTGCTTTAAAGACTATTATGTTATTGTCAAGACGTATCTGATTAAATATAACATGATGTGTTTATCCATCGGAACTTTTTCATCTTACATAAGCATGCAATGCTTGAACTATTGGATTCATGAATTGACCTTAGATTCATATTCATTTTGGTCATATATTTGGAGCACTGAAATCAAGTGATAGTCTTCCAGATTGAAGAATTATGTGTGTAGTATATGCACATACTGTTCGTAGTGCTGTTTACATTTTCTTAACATGGAACATTTTTTTTATTTTAAAAACAATCTGTCATATGATGCATATACATAGCACAAATCAACTGTACATACATTAATATTACGAAATGATGGGGTAAGCAATGGTAACAAGACTGTGTAATTATAACTTTCTTTTGCATATAGAAATATAATGCATAGTATAAAATTTGAAATTCAAGTCATGTCAAAGTCAATAATGAAGTAAGAATGAATGTCAAAGGTATCTTAAGACTATCGCCAGTGTACACTCTAAATAACATTGTGTTTTTGATAATACCAATTGGAGTCTTGTAAAAATGTTTGTATAACAATTTAAACAGTATTGAGCATTTCATAAAACAATTATAATCCAAATAGATAAATTGAGTGTGAATTTTGGAATTACATAACAAGTAGGCAGGAATGAACATTAGAAGTATACAGAACAAAAGTAATTCAACACATAAACCATGTAGAAAGTAATAAATAAAATACTGTTACTTAAAAGTGCATATACCACGTACAGGCAAAGATAGCGAATATCTGAATAGTGGCATGTCTGTTTTTGTGGTATTCAGACGCTCATATTAGTTGTCTAGGAATTATCTAACGTCATATGCTAAATGCTCAAACACTTGATAAGTGTGACGCAAGTGTGCGTAACAAGATATAAGCAGTCTAACAATTTCATTGTAATAAACCAATCATTTCTATTTACAAACTATCCAAACTACATTCATATTGCACCTATAAATTTATACTATGTTTGTATCACAAGCAGCTAGCTATCCATTGATGCACTAAACCAATCCAACTGTGCAAACTCCACACGACCACCACTGTGGCCAGCAAGAACCCTGGCGGGTCACCCCCACGCGGGCCACAGTTCTTGTTGCCGTTGCACTTTGGAGTGTCACAGCACTCCACTTTGGACAGAGGATCGTCAATGGCATGACAGTTTGGAAGACAGCTGCGGATCATCATATACTCGCCTTTGCTGATGACCATTTTTGTCCGCCCACACATACCCTCACACTGTACTGTGGGCACGCCTTCCGCGTTAAAAGGTTCGTCGCAGTTGGGTAATCCATGCGAGTGTTCCTGCCGTTTACTGTAGTGACACGTATAGCACTCGAGTCTCTCGGGTTCCGTCTCGTACTCCTCCAGAGAGTACTCAAAGTGGCCACCCCCGTAGTTCGTGTTCCATTGATAGCCGCCATAGTCCCCGTCGTAGTCGTCATACCGGCCCTTGTAATCCTGTGACGCGTCATTCTCCTGCCGCTTGAAGTCAAGTGCCTGTGACATTGTGTGTTGCAACAGTAGTGAGAGCACAAGTAGAAGCAGTGATGCGTGAACATGGTAGTACTCAGTACTCAACTGAGCAGCTAGGCACATGATATGGCACACGCATGGACTGCCCAGAGCGCATAGCAGTATTCAGTTACGCAATACCTCTAATCCGAAATAATCTAATCTGAAATACACAACAGCACAAGTACTGCTTGCGTGTTCACAGTATTACTTTAGTTCTTAGCGTCCCGCCATTTATTTTTGCAACACCCGATACTGACGGACTGTCAGCAATGTCACATTGTTTTAAATTTCATTGCTTTTGGATCAGTCTCACATCTTTACGAAAATCACTAATTTTGTCTTTTTTAATCAATGTATTAGATGTAGAATTGGGTGCCCGTCTCATTTCAAATGTGCTGACGTAAATGTTGGTATTAATTTTACCATTATCATCAAATAATGACGTATCCACTATACACATCAGAATACTTAAATTGTGCATGTGTATTTCAACTAATAAAACGTTATCCAGAGTCCCGCTTGGTGGACATCCGTTAGAGGTATCCTGAGTATATGGAGGATAACTGCAAATTAGGTCTTCACCGGGGTTATTCAATTCAGCTTAACCATTTCTCTTACTTTTTGGGTACAAATAATTTAGAATTTACAACACAACTTTCATAATATATGAAATGTAGCAATTATTTTTTGTTTTTATTCAGCCAGCGGGTTTGTTAACGATCTCTTCTATAGTCTTTGATATTTTGCACTGAAACATGATAAGTGTATCCGATATGTGCACTAGTTGAGCAGCCTTTTGCACCAATTATATCTTAATCGCCACGAACGCTGTGTATCCAAGCGACTTGTGTCAAACCGTGTACATGTATTTACTTTGTATACTTTTGGTTTTATATACGCACCAACTTTGGATCATGTCATTGGTAACCTAACACTGTTTCTTCACTGTGAAAGTAGCAGGAATAGGCCATTATACTTAGATTATGTCCAGCGTTTTACTGTTTGCTATCCCAATATTTAGTATTTATGTCTTGTATTTGTAAAGAAAGAATATGTGATTAAGATGGTACTCACTTTAAATATTCATGAAAATACCTATAATAGATGGACATCAATTGCTAATGAAGATTGTTATCCTTTCAAGCCCTTGTCATTCGCGTATCCTTTTATTGCCACTTTAATTGGCAATCACGGTATTTTTAATTCTATTTTTCCCCAAACAACGTGATGTATCACACATTCCAATATCCAATATCCAATATCTGCATGCAAGACCAGCAGCCTGTGTAACAAACAGTCAGACATCCATCTTGATTCTCAGATTGGCCAATCTACCACCTCAATAGCTCTGAAAAATGCAAAAATAGAGAGACAGAATTAGAAACAATAGAAGGGTTGATTGCGTGGTCTACGGTTCACAATTGACAGGTCTGTGAAACCTTCGAGCGCAGATTGGTTGATTTACATTGATTTTGTACAGTACGGATGCTAAGAAAATGAAGTGTATTTTTCTCGTGCATTATTCACTTTTAATTGGGCATATATAAACATGCAGACACCATTCCCTTTTCTTGACATTATTGCTAAAGGATTTTGTCTTTATTTCAAAATGACATACGTATAGCCGGTTTACACATATTTAATACTTTTCATCCACCATAAGAATGGTAATATCGTCAATGGCATATCCCCCTAAAAATGTTTACAAACATGTAGTTATTTGCAAGGGCTAATGATCATGGCAGAAATGTCAGAAGGAAATTTGCCTCATGAAGAATCACACTGAGGTCAAGTCGAGTCCCCGTAGGGCCCACCCATTTATTGGATATTAGACTCAACCACTGTGTGTGGAACAAGGGGATAGGGGTCAAGAAATCCCACATTTCTTGTGTTTGCCCTTTCCCCAGATCAGCATGTTTCAGTCCGTTTGGTCTTAAGTATCATATCCCTCTTTCTCACATCCCACTTCCATGTATCCCCCACCCCCGATAGGAAATAGTATTATAAGGTACGAACACGAGCGGCTAAACAACAAAGTGAAACGTTCTTACTCACTGGCGCCACTGCAGATCCAGGGGCGGGAGTGGGCGGGGATGTGGTGTTGACGACCCCACCCCACGCACTTTCTTCTACAGGATTTTATACACTCCACTTCACTTGGGACCATGCCAAAATCATTAATTTTCATCATATGCCATACAATTAAATAGCAATATGCCAAGGCAATCCCCAGAGCTATATGTTCCTTCCCCCATGTGACCCAACCAATTCATGAAACATGCTAATTCACTTAATACTACAGAGGCAGACAAAAATCATTTATGCATGGCCGTGTGTTTGATCTGGGATATGATGAGATGGCAGCCAATTAATGCAGCCAATGCTACATGGGGAATGTGATCAGCTGGGATGAGGTCATCGTCGCTTTACGAGCATCTATTTTACAATGTATATATCTAGTGTTACAATATCTCTTGTGAATGAGCCCGAATTAAATAGATGAGAATGGGGTGAGATATGGATATTTAGGTACCCATCCAGAGAAGCGTCCTGGGATTGCAATATATATATGTTTTTGGTAGTATATCTCGTATGTGTCAATACATGGGAACGCTGGAATCTCCCCTTTCTACGTTAAAACCTTAGTATGTTGGCTAAAACAAACCTCAGGGTAGAATATGTTGAACCTTAAAACTACAATGTAAGTCATAGTTAACACTATCATACTACAATATCACGTAAACTACAAAATAAGGTGTTTATGCTACGTTCAACCACCTACATGTAGTAAAGGTGACCTTGTGAATCACTAAAGTCACCACGGAAGTCATCTTGGTTTACTGAGCGCCATATAACAGCAATATGACAATCGCAAGCTATATATAAGCTGTCAATGCAATGATTTTGCGCTGCCACATTGAGGAATCGCCGCAAATGTTTGCCCAATAAAGTGTTTGCGCGGCCTCTGGGGAGCCGTCTGACCTCCAGCCATGTGTCATTTCTAACCACTTTTCCCCAGGACAATCTGCCCACGTTTTAGCTGCTGCCTGCATTATCGCGGTTTTTGTATGACATTTGCTAGATTGGGACGTGCGCGCCGCATCGCTCACAGTTTGCACGTCTGCGATGGTGATTGCTGTGTCCTAACGACGCCCGGCGGTGGTGGGTGTGAGGTCGGGTGGAGTTTCGATTGTGCAGCAATATCATAGTTGAGAAACCATCAAACGATTGTCTTTAAATAGTCGCGTTCGCGTATCTAGATATTGGGCATTGTTAACGGAATGCCGACGCGTAATCATGAGTAAAGTGTTCATTTTAGCAGCAATTTTAGCAGCAACTGAAAACTGTTGAGGCCAATATCATATTTTCGCCCATCCGTGCAATAGAAACAATGCAGACAACCTTTTTATCGTAGATCTTAGATAGATCCACGAAGGTCATATATATGCGTTACGTTAGTGTCCCGTGATGACCTCACTAATCAAGGAGCTATATACTATCATCTTCACTTACAATATGCATCTTTGATAAACCCCCGTTTTAAATGCACGTGTAAACGTCACACATTTCAAGTAGACCTACCCCGGTGCTATGAATGGCACAACGTCCTTACAAATAAGAACCTAACCTTCGGCTATTGAACCCCTTCCCCCGCCCCCAACCAAACCCCTTCCCCCACAGGCCCACATCCCACGAGCCCCCATCCTCCACCACCGCCATAAAACAGCGGCGGTGTGTTGCACGTCAGCCCAAGGTCACGTGGTGGCCGCTGCCGCCGCCGGTCGATTCCCAGCCTTGTTTTCGGCTGTTAACCTGACTCAGGATTGCTGCCTCCACCTTAAGGGATGGTTTCCATTTTTTCTGCACACACCACACTGCTTTTCGCATTTTAAAGAACCTTACAGTCATTAAAACTATCATTTTAGTTGCGGGAGGCTTAGACAACCAAATGCAATGTGGGGGCGCGATGATATATTGCACTACCAACCGTAGATTGATAATTTGATTTTCAGCTGTTATGTTCATGTACATATTTTGACTGTATGTACATTAGTGCTCGTCTACTTATATCATGCTACCGTTTGGATCATTTGCGGTGGTAGATCCAGGGATGGTTGGGGCGGGTGCCCATATTGTTGTGTTTCATATCATTATTTAGCCCATTTCCCGGGCCTGGTTGTCGTAGTGGATCGCTGGACGAGCTCTGCCGCTGTCCACTGTGAAGAATTTGTTGTCAACACTTTTACTAAGATGCATTCTACATCTGCCTAAAACTACTATTCACAAAGTATTTCTTGTACTTTACTCTATTATGGTCTATCATTTCACGGCTACAATTAGTGAATTGTCTTACAATCTTAACAGAAAGGTACGTACTAACAGAGTTACATTAGATGCTTATACGAATATGTCTTTGAAATATTGTGTATATGGGAAGGGGAGGAAGAGGTGTTTTGCAGGATGGGCAGCCAATTCTATGCATTTCATCTAGTTAAAATGTCGATGTGACCACATGTTTCCTTACTGTGTCGGTTGGGTGTGTACAATCTTATATCACCCAATGGAACTGCCAGTGACAGTGTCTACAATAGCTTGACCAATGTCTGCTTGTTTATGGTTATTGTCCACCCATAATATCGATCCAATCCACCAACTACTAGTAAGTACTGTAATCTTGGAAGATGCGGTCAATGCTCGGGTCAATGATTGCAGCTTGACCGTCTGACCAATTCACTCATCAAGAATTTGAATTCCCATGCTACAGTCATTTAAGCTCTATGATCTATGGACTTAGGATGGGTCAATGTAAAAATATGTTTATGTTCTTTTCAGTGTTACCGTCATTCAAAAGGTGTATATCCATATTCATGAGTGGCAAGGGCCGGGTGTACATGACGATATAGGTGTACATGAGCTACATGCACAATATATATCAGTCTGGTTGAAAATGAATGTACCTTTGCTGGTGAAAATAAAGCAGCAAGAGACAATAGACAACAACTGCCACCTTAAAGAACTCACCGATATATGGATATAGTGTTTGTATACTTCGATCACATCTCATTACAATATTGGTATACCCGACTCTAGCTCCCACCATGTGGCAAACAATACAAAACGACATTCATTGTGCAACAATCACTACAACTGGCAAACAAAGTTATTTGCTGTGTTCATTTCCCACTATCGACCTGCTGCACTCATGACCTGCAAAACTAATGTGCTAAAACAGTTAGTTTGACAAATGATGCTAGGAAAGCCAGTCAAAATATGGCTTCCTGCCACTATAATCCACTTCCGCCCGTCCATGAGGGATCACTCGGCTGTACATTTCCGGCGGAGCTGCCGCCGATCCGTGTTTACATTTCATGGATCTGCTCATTTTGTGCATTTTAATCATGCTCTACGCTCGTGGCTGTAATAATGATTTTCTGCGTGGCTTACGTGCATCAAAGATCCTCTCTTTAGAAGACAGAGGTATCAAATAGCACCTTGAAGAGAGCCAACGAGTGCAGGCAGAATCTATTTTAGGTGAAACACTTCATGATCTATCCACGTGAGTTAAATGACCCCTTAATTACATCTTATGAGTTCTGTTTTAAGTAAAAAGGAAGCATTCTATAGCTATGCTATGCCGCGTATCATCTTACAAAAAATAAAAATCGCAGCATATGAGAATCACAAATAAAAGCCCACATGCAAATGGCATCCTTATTTGTCAGACAACTTGCAAATCAGGATGTAATGTAATCATAGCGGCATTTTTGTGATGTAATCTGCGCTGGTTCCCAAGTCAAGGATCCAGTGTGCGTCTTGCACGCCCACTGACTATGCACCGAGAAGACAGCAATGTGATCAGACTATACAATTAGCATTACCGCCAAATATATGCCAGATGCACCTACTTTCATGTGCACTGTACGTCTTTGCTTATTTTGGTAGAATCTGAAGTAAACTGACCGTGACATCAGTACATTAATTGGTTGTTATCATAGCTAAAGGAACCCCAGTAGTATAATAGCAGTGCATTTTAAATAATTTAGCGAGCAACGTTTACCAAAAATCCAACCACCAAATCTATAGATATGTAAAACACAACTGCTCACATTGGGCGAAAATACCAGTCGGCGAGGAGGAATACTACCCATTCATGGTGGACCATCCATTCGATGTCAATTTGAAATATGCCTGGACCAACGCAATATATCCCGGACAAGCCCCCACTGTCCCCATATGTTTGGCGGTAATTCCCCGCCATTATGCGTCCATATGTCAGGCGCGCCGGCTGCGTGGTGTGTGACAGCCCCTCTCTGTCATCGCCCCTACTCGTGCGCCAGACGACGGCGACGCCGCCTCCGCCGAGCAATTCATTGCCATCATAAGTGGCATGTCAGCGCAGCCGTCTACAATCGGCGTAATACGCTGTTGAAACTTCAAAATCCACATCAATCATGAGTCTTGCGTGGGAAGTTTCAAATAGGGATGTATGTTTACACGTGATTCGCGTTGGGCACGGCTCATATGTTCGGATCGCGCTATGGGTTTGATTCACTCGTTTGACAAACTCATTTTTCACCTTGGTTTGGGGAGCTGCTACTTACAATATGACGAGGCACGCATTTGTGAGTGATGAATTATATAGTGGAGTGCCACTGACTTGTGGTGACTAGTGCAACACCTCCCACTCTGTTCTCTCCAGGGAGTTGAACCACAAGAAAATGCTGATGCCTATGTATGTGTACTATTGTGAATGCTTGCAGAATGTGGCACATATGGAACTTCGGTATATATAACAAAATATGCATCTGTATCTGCAGACATATTCTATCGTAATACAAAGTCCAGTTGCATCAGCCAAGCAGCTTCCACAGTGTTTAGTCAACTTTCCCAAACAATGATTTTCGCCACCAGTATGTAAATAGGTATGTTAAAGGAATTCATGATTGAATACTTATTTGATACTAGTTATTGACTATTTGTATTGCATTTGGTCACAAACTCCCAGAGTCCACACTGTATTCTCTTCTGGGCCCGTGTTACATGCATGATGTACACTGGGCCAGGGGATTGCTCACTATGTTGTTTAAACCCCCGGGGTCTTTGAGCTAATGAAAATAGCAATGGAAATGTTCATTGGTAGGGGTTTATTGGAGAAAGAATTCTGTGAATATGAACTGTTTTTTGCATTCTGACATCCTACCAAGTGTCATGGTATGGGTTTATTTGAATACACAAAGTTTTTGTTCAAAGGCTGATGTTGGTTGTCGTGATTTCATATGTACACCTCTATAGCTACCTATATCTGCATAAATAAAATAAAATGAAATATAGAAACGTCTTATATAGGTGTGTGATTACAAAAAAAAAGAAATGTCAGTGTTATTGTTACATCAATGTTCTCTGTGGGAGCTCTCGCCAGATGAGCCTAAAACCATCATAAACGAGTCAACACATATCCTTTTTGGGGTTGAGGTTCGGGGTACTGGGGTCGAGAGATCATGGCCACGCGTATATAACACTACTGCTTGTAAGTATCACGCAGCCACGCCTGACGTCCTCTCACTACCTCTTACAGACTGCTCTCTTCACAACTCCGCATAATGACAGCTGACATGTGCACCACTGCGAGCCACGCACCCGGAAACTCACACCTCTCCATCATGGCAACATCCATCAAACATCGCGTGACAGCTGACTGTCACCCCAGCTGCCGCCGCCATGACGGATTCATTAATCGGCTAATACAGTGTGATCCCACTTTGAAGCCGTATATGTGTCTTCTGGACAGTGCAAAGTCTGTCTTATACGTGTGGCTCAGGGGGCAGTGTTTGCGAAACATCAAGCAAAACAAGATCTGACATCGGCGTGAGTTTGTCGCGACAAGACAGCAATATTTGATACACATCCACGTAGAATGACAATCATCCATGTATTTGTGGTGTGATCAAAAGACATCTTCTGATATTGCTGTTAATAATCTTGCCAAAGCGGAAACGTACACTTTATAATACTGTCATAGAACCATGCAAGTCGTTTTTTTTTAAGATTACGCTTAATTTATAACTCACATCTTTTGACTTACACTTCAACAACATGCATTCGAACTCGACAAATTTAAGGCTCTTTTCATCTATAAGTGATCCATTGGCCAACTGGGTCGGATCTGGAGCTATAGTGGAATCAATCAGCTTCCATGATGCCAGGTTTCAATCATTCTGGATCTCCGAGGATTCAGTACGACCCGTTAGCTAATTTGAAGTGGGATGTGAAACTATGGGTAAGGCCTGTGTATTATTTATTCTTTTTAAAAACATCTCTCTTCTGTAAGTTCAGCCACTATTCTAGAAGAGCATGTAAAACATGTTTTCAAAAGTCTCCACATAACGTACAAAGCAACCACAAACATTAACCAAAAAGCAAAGCTGTAGTCTAACACACGTGGAACATTACTAAAGAGTATGCAGAACTTATTGCATTCTAAAAAGAGCATATCTGGCATTCTTTTTACCGCAGAATGTCGTGTTTGAGAAAACAACATGATTGCAGGTGCTTGAAAATTGATTGATAGAAAATGACGTTGTTGTGCCTACTGAATCCGTAGTAAGGGCGAGTTTGAGGTGATTTGGCGATGGATTATTTTCCATTATTCTTGCGACCCTGCACGATGTTGTGTGGGTCTCTCGGAGACTGCACGGCACCAGTCATCATTTTTAACAAACTACTGGCATTGCATCAAACTGAAGATGTTACCTCCCTGGCGAGTAAACGTCCAATATCCAAAGTACAAATGTAAAAGATTTCAGCTCCGTAGAAGCCTACTTTCCCCCTATGAATTATCATCAAATTACACCGTAAACACGTCACACACACCGCCTAGCTATTACATGTATGTGACAGATGCATGTATCTATTAGCTTATATAAGATATTTCTTGCTTATTTCAGTCTTTCTCACACAGCCATGTCTATTTCTGCAAATTTGACCATATCCATATCCGGTCTAGAGCCAATAGAAGAAATAGCATTTAGTAGTTCTAATTGATCTTGACAAAAATGGATTACCAATAAATTGATGTCTTAAGAAAAACAAGCAAGCACAGCCTAGATGAGGGTGTAAGACATCCATTATAGATTGGCAGCGTGTTTCAGTGACATTACCATCTAATTTGAAAGTCTTCTCTAAGAGCTGCATTTGCATTATACATGGTGGAACACGCTCGTGCGGAGTGCCTGTAAATGGCGGGTAATAGAATTGGCAGAATTTAGTTTACAGCTATGAGTTTGGATTAACAGTTGGTCTAAATAGATTACCGGCGATTTGGTAAACGTATTTTAGAGTGCGCTCTCGTTTACAGGCGAGGCAAAATACCAGACGCAGGCACAGGCTAAGTATATTGGAAAATATAAATACAATAACAGAATGCATAAGCGTGCTGTTAAAATTTTAAAATCGCTATACTTATTGTATATTTTCATTGAGAATAATGCAGTTCATACGACGCCATGTACATTGTATAGTTGGAATATTGACTCACACACATATATTGTTGAGTTGTAGAGACTAAGGATGTTAATTTATGAACTATTAGATCTAACATACAAACGTTGCAGTTTTAGAATATTTCTTATTTGATTACAATTGCTTATTTTGTAACCATGGAAACCACAAATTGGTAAATATTGGCCCTGCATCCACTTTACTTGACATAAATTGAGTCTTAAGACGTGGTAATCACAAAATCCCAATTTCAGTTGAATTTTCTTATTGTACACCCATAAGTACACGTACATTAAGAATGAAAGTTATCTTTCTGCTGAATTATGCTAATTAGGCACATACTAATAAAGTTAAATTTTCAAATTTATATTTCCTCCTTATAGTCCTCTCGACTACCAATAAAATAATACATTAATTGTACTTGTATCTGCAATACTTTTAATTCTATGTTAAATTAAAAATTGATTGTGTGAATATTATGGCGGCCATTTTGAAATTCAAAATGGCGGCTTACATAGGCAACATATGATGCGACATACACGAGATTCGTGTTCAGCATCTTCAAATTATGTGAAATGAACTATCTGTCTACTTTTCCTCAAAGATGCTTCTTATAGAGTCTTACTGGGGCCTCTTTTGAAGATTTCCGACCAGTCTATGGGTAATTATGCATAGAATGACAAACTATGCAGCTGTTGATATTGAATAAATGGACATTGTCGTTAAACATTCCAAACTCTTTCATACTACAATTTTGCAATGTTCAATACGTTTTTTTTTAGCTTGCTGCCATTCTGTAGCAATAGTGGTGCAATCAGACCTCCAGTCAAATGCTAACGGCCACTTTTTGGTGCTATTTTCGGCAGGTCTTCCTCATTTAAGTGACAGCGGAGATTGTTTGTGATCACGTGACTGGGCTGTGATTCATCTAGACTACTGACATGTTGCAAACGTCACTCATTCAATTGGGATATCAACAAAGGCATTCTCAACGTTTTGGCTAAGACCTTGTGCGTACATGTCATTAAACGGTCTTCGTCACTACATAAGGTTTACAGTAAATCAATTGGGTAATTTTATATGAGATCATGATAGAAAATGAAGAACAGCAGGCATGTGGTGTCAGTGAAACCGACCTAAGCTCCACCAGGCTTCCCGTTTAATCCATTACAGTACCCAATGCTGACAGATCACTGGTGCGTTCAGTCTATCAGACACCTGGGGGTAGCAAAAGGATGTCATAGGTCTGGTACCCGGGAAGGCTAGCGGAGATGCCATCATTCAACACTCATTAGAATAAAATTTTGTGGTGAAAAAGCCCCCCGCCCCTCCCCGCACCCCGGCTGGATCTGTCTATGCAGATCGCTCCGGTCACATCTCACCAATTCATCTCAATGTTAACAACTGTACATGTATGTTCATACTTAATCTGCGACCAAGAACTTTATTTCAATAAACAATATCTTCAGTACTAAATCTGCGATTCAAGATTTAACACACGTACCCCCTAGTCGTGGTTAAGTGTTCAGCATTGCAGCGGACCCAACAGGTCATTCATCGTCCCCAGTACACGCAAATGTTGTTTGAACGTTTAAACCATAAACACTCGCTTCATAAGAATGACCTTCACATAACCCGTGTAAAGATCAAGTGCGGAAAACAATGAGCCATATTTTCAATTACACGTTGCGTCAATACCCAAGACGCGAGATTACGCGAGAAACCTCATAAGCTGGGAGCATGCCGGGAATATGAATCATCCAATTTCAGAAATCGGGGGAATTTCATGGATATTAATAGAACACCGTCTTGCTCCTGCATCCTTAACGATAATGGTCATTTTTCGCCACAGAGACGCTGTTGCTTGGGAGATGGCGAGAGAGGAAAACAAGGGAATCTTTTGGGGTTTAGTGTCCACGTCAACATAATTCTGCATAGAGTATGCGCCCGTGGCTTGGACAGTTAGTGTCCTTATGTATATATTTTGTTATACAAGAAATGATATGTCTGTTTTTTTTTTCTAAGCACACCATTAATAGTTATCCGTTTGTAACAAGCTAAATTCTATTGACGTAATTCAAGGAAAACTATGACGCGCACGCACGCACGCACACACACAGCCCAGCCGTCCAAGGTCACAAGCATATGACATACATTGTACTCATCAACACAAACGAACCCGACTACGGACGCAGAATGTATGTCTTCAATCACGATGTCTCTGAACACCTCGTGACTTCTCACACGCAACCTTACTATGAAAAATCCAGATCTACCAAACAAGTAAGTTGACGAATCAGTCGACATAGTCATGCGTGCACACACGCACTCACTTCCTAACTGCCACCTTTATCGTCGGCTTAACGGGGTCTAAACCACACTGCATGTATTCTGGTGTTCATCGTACAGTAAAATGTCACTATTAGGCACACCAATGGGAGTACAGCTAGAATAGAGTCCCCATTAGCGAGACATCCCCATTAGTGAAACACTTTCAGTACCAATAAATACCCAACCACAGAATGAAAATACATCCCCCTTAATGCAAGATCTCCTTATCAATTAGATGTCAACATGACCATGTGTAACCCATATGTATATGAAATTGACTGGGGGATTGAAAACTCAACGCTCGTACGGGAGCGCACCCGCTTGATAACCGTCAATTAGCGTACCACCGGCTGCCATCACGTCGTCATGTCATCACGTGATCGTCATCCACACGATTATGCAGATAAGTGGCTGTGTGCGGCGGCGGCGGCGGCGGCAAATCGGCCACTTACCCTGATGAGCACGACAGGAGGCACATGCGGGGCAGGCTCTGTAAGGCGGCCGGCGCACTGAACAACCTGCTTAACTGCCGGAACTCTGTAAGGCGACTGACTCACTGACCCATCTCTTACCTGTAGCGACTTGCCTATGACACCAGAATTTGAAGTAGTAAATTTAAATTTGCAAATGATGGGATAGTTTCAATGATTTTGAAGTATAAGTAGCACAGTATTACAAAATGTGCATGTATAAGAACAATAAAAATCTTGCACAATATGCAAGATCTTATATACTAATGTGATGGCAAGACCTACATCATCTAGACGGTGGGGACTCTGTCAGGTGACCGGCTGAGTGTGTTGCACCACCCTTCAATATGTCTCTTTGCCAGTACTGCAGTTCAATTCACAGCTTCTAGTACTATAGCAAGCCCACTGTACTACCTGTCTAAATAGACAAGTTCTCTGTCCGACTCCATTAAGGTAAGTGTACTGAGCTCACAACCAGCCCAATAATACTTTTAGGTCGATCAACACTTTGCAACATTTATAAGGAACCCTGTTCATCAAACAATTTCGCTTACAGGCGAAAACAGCCCACAGTGTACAATAGTTTCAAATATATTTATATATTACCCAGAGTAGGCCTATCCACCGCGGCCATCTCTTTTATGTCACTACTACTGCTGCAGTTATTACACGTTGCGCAATAACTGGATCTCATAATCTCGTCCCGTGCACATTCAAATTATGCAGACATGCGCAGCTCTACGAGCAAATCACACGGTGTTACACAGTGTCAACGACTACGCTACATGGGTCCTGGGAATAATCATTGTGTCACCGGTTACCCACCGAGGGTCCTTTGTTGACAGACGCTGACAGGAAATGTCCACGTGATCCGTATAAGTCGTCTGCTCGGCCTGTTAAGCCGGATTAGCGAGTCTTTATCAGGTTTATTTAGCTGATTTGCTGAGTGGGACGTTTCCTAAATCTATTGGGCAGTGGCATGAGTAGAGAGTGGCGTATTAGGGTCTGGAGACGATTTGTAGACTTCAATGGTAATAGAGGATGAAGGAACAGAACTATAATCCTCTGACATTGAAGGAAATTAGCTTGTACTTCAGCTCTGCCAATTGCTTAGATATTATAGGTATTATGCAACACAATACAGTCACACTATCCAGAATAATACACACTACCCCACATAGTTTGACACTTATAATTACCAGATCTGAGTAGTATCTTTATTACAAATGTAGTAGGAGCAATAGCACATGCCTGTACCAAGCCTGTACCCCAAAATACCCCGTTAAAATGTTAGTTTTGTTATATAATGGTTCTAGCTATGTGAACAAGCCATGCCATATTTAGCATTGTAACTGAACTCGACATGAGCATTGCATCATATGTTATGGGAACACAGCAGCATTAGTGGTGTTGCTGTCACTGGGTGGCGGGCGTGACATGATTATAATGGACACCGATACTAATGGCTTTCCTTGTGAGCTATGGCATCTAAGACCGAGTGGCCTGATAGTTTGGTGTGCGAAGCCATACATTCATTCTACCATATCATTTTGTGATATCATCCTCAAATCTGATTGTTTGTAAAGCGTCCAACATTTCTGCATTGACGATCATTACTTTTTATTTAAAGAAAGGATTTTCATACATGATTCTACTACAATCACAACCTCTTCATACGCCACCCATCTAAATGTTGCAGTCATGAAATACGCATACGATAGGACGTGATTGAGTTAACACACAGTGGAGTTAGAATGTGCTGCGTGTGTAATGCCATATTGAGCGGTAACGGGGGCCTGTGAGTTTTAAGCCATGCAGCAAATTGGAGGTAATCGCCATCCTGGGAAGTGTAGCGGCCTGGTGAAAGTGACTTAATTGGAGCATTCCACAATACTCCACAGAGGTTTACTCTCTTCATTTTATAACCATATATGATATGAGCGACATGACTGCCTTAGCTATTCTATCTCCGCTAAAATTGGTTATTGGTTTCTTATGAAATTTGGTTGTGGACCCTACTTTATTCTTAGCTAAGTATGCTAGGTGAAAAAATGTGCACTCTCTTCTAGTTTAAAAGTGAGTTGCTCCGCCGTGTCCAACAATGATGCGGCTGCACAAGCGTGTAATTGGACATCATCCCGGCACCGCCGCAGCACACATGTGACTCTCGTCCCCGGCCGGGGAAGGCCCGGGGGGTGGGGGTGTTTGTGTGTGTGTGTGTGGGGGGGGGCACTCTTATGACCTATAAGGCAATCGTCACCTATGACCACTTATTGAGCTGTGATGGTGAATCAAACATCGAATAGTGTCAAGAATTTTGTTCAGTTTTCGGCGGGTCCCATCTTTTTCTTCTTCGCAAGGGGATGGAAATTCTCATTTGCAGATATATGTATCATTTAAAATGGATATTGAAGACCAAAATGAAAGAGCACTGTAGACGCTTGACTATCTATAAACTACATCACCGGTACCTATACTTTGACCCCATGAACGCCCACGGGGACTATTAAATCATTACTTATTTTTAACAAATGTTCCAGCCCTCCATTGTATATGGATTATATGGTGTTTGTTTCTGACTTCAGACTATAATAGTGGAGTACATTAAGCCTGATGAATGGCTACAGGAAAGTCCCTCAAAATATGGTTTCCTGCTGACATCACATGCTTCCTGATTTCAAAAGAAGATCACAGGATCTTGTAATTTGCAGCAGGCAAGTGCCCATTAATTGGGATTATCTAGGAAGATCTTGCCAAACAAAACCATGGATCATTTGGTAATCCAATCATATATTATCGCCTATGGCCCAAGTGTTTTTGTGATGGTGGGAAACGGTTCCTGGTCATTATTGTGAGGACTTAAGAGATTTCGCAAATGGTGTGTGAGACGTACCATCCTAATACACTTAAATCCAGTTGTTCTTTCTAATTTGATTGAAAACGCTTACTACTACGGCTAATGATTCACGTAACATGTACTTTTCAACAAGTGGCTATCAGTGCGAAAACACACACCGTACATATCGAACACCATAATAAGTACGAAGAATAAAAATACGCTCCACAAAAAGGTACATGTATACCCAATCTACGGTAAAAAAAACTACATGTACACGTTTGTGTTTAAGTGGGTAGTCATTATCCACAAGAATGTATTCGTCTGTGTGGATCGTAAACAAGAGAAAGCCAATAAAACTCCACCGGGAGTGGCATCCACATAACATCAACCACCAAGTGAGTAATTAATTCATTATTTACCGTCCATCCCACGCCAATGACCAGCAGACACGAGAACGATACACTCTGGCTGAGGCAGTGGTAAGTTGTGGATATAGCTACAGAACCAGACCTAGGTACTAAGGCTGAGGTTTAATGAACAAAAAAAAAACAGAAAAAAAAACACTTGACATATTAAAACTGTTCGGGTGTACGTGTGCACAATTGCATCATGATAGGCCGCGTTGCATCGCAATAATTGAAACATGTTTAATCACATCGTGTGGTTTAAATATTACAGAAATGTTTCACTCATTCAAACGCGTTACTCACTGAGATATCTTTTGTGAATTTTGATAAGTAGACCATTGAAACTGTACCTCTTGAACAAGAAGCACGCGAGCACTAATCAACACTCTCAATATTACATTGGTGTCCATAAACCCAAGCCGTGCCGGGGCCAAACGAAGCATATGATGCTCTTATGGGAGCTATGATTCAGTTCACTGCAATCCAATACGACTGCACTACCGGGGGTAACATTTTTACTTGCATGCTCTACATCCAATATTATTAGGTATATTCCATGGGGTGTCGTAGATATCTAGTCGTCTACGCTAGCTAGTTCGTCCAGTGCATCTAAAAATCCCGAGAACACATCCCAGTCCACATAGATTTCAGAGTATAGTTTATATTCTCATCACATACCAGTATAATAACTCATATGTATGTATGCGAGTTTAGTCGGTTGTCTACTGGGTAATTTGCTGTTCTTTGCTTGGTTAGGTTACGTATCTGGCTGGTGGATTGCTAGCTTCATATACTGATACCTGATGCCTACTAGCTATTTGTCCAAACCATGGACTCCTCACATTATATTACTCGCCATGAATTTCATTGCCCATAGAGGGTGGTGGCGGCGGCGGCGGTCCCACTAAGTGCATTAGAAGCCTCCGCAAACACGGTCAAGGTAAACAGCAGGCTAACAAGACTGTAATCTAATAGACGGACCAGACCGGCTGACCGCCGGTCACTCACCACCACGCAGTAGTTCAGTACGAACGCGCATAGACGTAACACTTACGAGTATTTTGCGTTCTTTGTCAAATATATGTTACGCTGTCAACAGCAAATTTACATGGGATAAAACTACATGATCCGCACAAAGCATTGTACATTGTGATGTTTCGTCGATTGGACAGGGATTTGGACTCGTGGCCAGAAGGTCATGTGTTCCATTCTTGGTCTGGTCTGGTCTGGTGGTGAGTGGTGAGTAAAGTCCCCTCTAAACAGTTGCACACTGCTCCGTGGTACACACATGTTCACTAGGTACGGGACATTGTGTTGACAGAGAGCCAGGGTGATTGTGTGAGTGAATAGCACTGCGCTCTCTGAATGTGATGTTGGTATGCTAAGTTGACACAAATGATGACAAGTAATCTGAAGGAGCTACACACTCCAAACTGCTGTTCACCTAACAGAAGCACATTCAATAAGCACTGCCGGCTGACCGCTCTCATCACCCAACCAGAGTACTGACAGGAGCAGCCCCCTCGGAGGGCACCCAACAACACCCGCCTCACTGGGGGATAATGCTGGCTGAAATTGAGCGAAACCGGGAGGTGTTGATGCGTCTATGCTACTCACTTTAGCAAGGTTACACTGGCAGGGGATGAAAATGACACCATTCTTGACGTGTATGTTAATGCGTATTGCTATACGTATGAGGTTCTTGATAATGTAACATTAGTGAATATCGCTGTACCTACTTGTTTGCACTGTTTCTTTTATTGGTTCTGTTACATATATAATGTCAATATAACAAACTTTCCATACAGTGTGCTCTCACTCTCTGCATCAAATATAATGTACTTTGATGTTTGCTTATGGTAATCATACCTCTCAGTGGCACAATACGTGACTGTACACAACACACACAGACAGCTATTCACAGAACACCACGGGAGCCGGCAGCTCAGAGAAATGCTATAATTACCTGCTATTGAACACTCACAGCGACTTAATTGCGCGTATCACATAACACAGTAATGTGTGAGCTAGTAATTTCCCTCGACTAAGTGATGGGCCCAACCATCGCCTGCAGCGTCTGTCGCAAGTAAATGCCTGCACTGCGATGGCCTTGCATGGACATAACTATGCTCACAAAAATAACACATTGTTTTCTGTTCTAAATCTATGGCAATGATTCTTGGCCATGGATGTTGCAGTGTTTTGGGTCAGTTATGGGGTGGGTGCGGCAGTGCATTCGGGTTAATTTCTATTTAGGTTAATGAAACGGGTCTATAGTCAGTAAATATATGCATTATTGATGTTTCAACCAAGACCCTGTGCACTATGTTCCACTGATCAACTCGCAATGCTAAATACCCATCTAGTGTGTCTTTTCAGATGCGTGCAGTACCCGATTAAAGGGGGATCTGAGCGGGCTGCAGCCAGGGGCCCCCAGCGTACAGGCCCCCCCCCCCCCCCCCAAGATTTCGGCAAAGCTTTTGACGCAAAAGCCTCTAATAGGAACCATAATAAAAATTATTATAGGGCCCCAGATTTAGTCAACATTTTTCCTTGTACTTTTATGTAAAAGCACAAAAACAGAAGAAGCCCCAAGTATACAGTGTATATGTATTTTCAGGGGCCCCAAGTTATGAAAAACATGTTAATCAACCCAAAGCCTCAAATAACAAGGGGTCCTAGTACACATTAATATGGGGCCCCAGACTTTGCCAACATTTTTACACATATTTCGTTTTTATGCGAAAGCACCAAAACACAAGCCCTAAGTATATGCATATTTTTTCAGGGGCCCCATAAAATTGTCGCGATTCGCGACAAAGGGCTCCATGTTGACTCACAGTCCGGGGCCCCACTAAACCTTAATCGGGCTCTGGAGGGGTGTGTAGTTGCGAAAGGGTGCAGGAGTGTAACCTACGTGTCATGGCTGCGATTGGTTTGTACTTGATACCACTGTCCTACAGTTCAGGCTATAACTGCATTCAAACCCACATCCTCATGGTTGAGCACCCCCTCGCTGTGCACGCTCTGATAGGTGCCAGTTTTGACAGGTCAGCGCCGGTGCACGGGTTACCATGGTTACCGGTCACAGCACACAGTGACAGGGCACTTCCAACCCAGTTGTCACTGATGTTATTTGTGTCGCGTTGACTTTCCAATCATAGTGCACAGGCTTATTGAATGAAAAACAACACTCTCCACTTGGTGTGAGTTTATTTCTCTCTCACATGAAGTACTACATGTGTATGGATGATGGTTGATATAGATGTCATCTTTTTCATATAGAAAACATCATTATGCTTAAGATTTTTTGCCTTCACTCTTTGCACAGTACAGTGATCTAATGCACAGGCATGAATACTGAAAATGATACCTACAGTTATAAGACAACCGTAACTTCTAAATTCTCTGAAACCGATGGGGTGGGGTCTTCTGAGATATGAGTATTCATATGAACATTTAAGGGTGTGTTGAAATGTGTAATTTACTCTGACAGTGAGCTGCAAGGTGACGGGCCCCAAGACCTACGTTTACCTGTAAATGCCTGCTTCAAGCCACATGCAAAGAAACATATACAACTATAGTAGCACAATTAACATCAAATATGGACTGCAACGAATGAGAGAAAGGTAGTCATTTAACAGTACACACGATGGTAGTCCCAATGAAACAAGCAAAATTGCTAAAATTGCTTCCAATAAAAAAGAGTACAAGCATCTTTATGTTTGCTCCTTAGGCTTGCACTTTACTTTAAAATAATCATATAAGCACGCTTAAAACCATTAAATTTAACATATTACACATAATAAGATGGGCCTTCTCGGAGCATAAGCGCATAGATTTTTAACAGTATACTCAAAACATGTTTGAGACCTGCACTTACATATTCTATACTTTCCTACCTACAAACCTGCATAGATTCAAATTCTAGAATCTGATTAAAAGTTTATTGTTGCGCTTAATTTACATCACACTCTGTGTCTGAAGACGCAATTTAGAATTTAAAATTTGAAGAATAATTTAATTTATGATTTGATATAGGGATTTTCCAACGTTTCAACACATAAGTGTCCTCGTCAGGAATTCTCTTTTTCATCAATCAAGATATAGCCAGGCAGTCATAAATCAAATTATTCTTCAAATTTCAAATTCCAAAGTCAGTCTCCAGACACAGAGTGAGACGAAAATAACCACAACAATGAAATCAAACAAATTGCAGACTGCACATGTTTAAAAGCGCCGATCTACTATATATACTCTAGTATGCTACGCACATATCGTGTCAATTTGACAGTTCATACTGGATTCTGCGTTCATCGCCACATTCCCTCAACACCCCAACTTCACATAAAGGATGGTGGGTTCAGATGCTCCGTAATACGCCCGAGTTGTCATTTCGGGGTGGATGGTGGGTGATCTGACCATAAATTTGTCTTGCTGGTTCGGTAGTTGCAGGATGGAATGGTGCACTTCTGGCAGGCTCAGGCCTAAACAAATTATCACCTCTCATGAGAAGTGGTCTGTGTCCTTTCGGTCTATGGCAAATAATTATTGATCTGCTAATCCGCACCATGAGTTTCATTTCTGAATTTGTTTGGAGTCACCTAAGGTCTTTCAGATTGCTGACCTCTTTCTGGAGACTTTGGGAGGCTGTATGATCGACCGATTCAAACGATAAGTAACGCTACTACTGTTGCAATTAGCCGGACATACAAGTGACGAAATAGGTCTGCTAATCTAGACAATCTGCTTGCTTTTAAGTTTCTGGATCGCCTGGAGGAATAGCTATAGCATGTCGATCATTGGGAGCTATGAAGGCATGCAGCACCAGCAAAAGTGGCCCACTGCTGGGAGTTTCTTCGTCATAAGGCTGTTACGTAACAATTATTCAACCATTTCAACCGACCCAATCCGACATGACAAACATGGCGTTTTCAGGAGCATCTGTAGCTACCATCCTATATTGTGGAATTGAGTGGTACACCAGCAGCAAATAAACCAGAATACATTTGTACATACAGATCTAAGCCTATCCTCGGGATATCCTCGTACCGTATCCCTAGAAGAGAACATGTCTGGCGAGACAGCCCACGGCTTAGCGTCCAGCAAACAGAAAGGTTAACGACGCCGTACACCTGACCGCACAACTCAATCGCCCCCAGGAGATAGGTACAAACAAAACGCACATAGAATTCAATAGTCCAGCTATATATAGCTGGCTGCTCTTTTTACATACGCGTGCATCCTCATTGTCTGTGGCTATTACATATACAGTGCAGGCAAAGGGCAATTAGTTTTGCAAATAAAGACTGAGCGCATCATTTGTCACAAGGCATTTCATATTGATGATGATTTCTTTTGCAGCACAAACACAACTTTGTACTCATTGCTAACCTGTATGTATATGTCTGAATACATGGACTGACAAACTTGGACCAACGAACCTTCCCCCCGTTTCAAAATCTTAGATCTGATCACGTAGTTAACTACAATATAAGGTATTTGCTATAATGATCTCTTCAGGTTTTGGTTAAACAAGCTCTCCCATTTAAAAATGTGCCACACGCCCCACGACCCAGTGCCATTTATTCGGTTTGCCCATATGCCACATAGTATCTAATAAATTCTGTTATATGTATTAAATCTGGATTTCCTCATATTGCCCAATTATTTCTTTGATAAAGTTGATATAATTATATAGCTACTATGACTTAAAAAGACATTTCTGGTGATTATGTGTTGAGTGTTTGTAGGGGTATAGCTTTGTTTTGTTACATAAGAAACTCATTTATACAAGTGGGTGAGGGGGTGGGGTGTCGGATATTCATATTTCAGGCATTCTTTAAATTGGTGGTTGTGATTGTGGTGGGGGGTGGGGGGTCATTTGTTCATTTACGATGTCTGTCTGTGGGTGGATGGGGGTATGTTAAATTTTCAAACCGGTGGGTGGTAGGGGTGGGGGGTGCGACCGTAAAATAATAGACTCAGCCCTTAAAAGGCATGTTTGTGATAGTTCAACATGAGAGGGAATCTACCAGTACAAGAACTCAAGACCACCCAACCCAAAAATTTTCATACCCAGCATCTAAAAATTCCTCTACTTTCCTCATATTCACCTATACTCACTATCCGCTAGCTCCTCATTTTATAACTTGTAGAGGGTCAAAAGCCACACCCAAAAAACCTTAATCCTAGTTCCCTACAAACCACACATCCCCAACCATCCCAGCCGACTATTCAATATACTGGCATAATTCACATTTTATTTTCTACGAGACTGAAACACGTTTTCAGCACGAGATAAAATGTGCCAAGTCATGCTATTCTCAGATCGGAGCCGCTAAATAATACAACACAGCCCAGGAGAGAATTGAAATGCAAACATTAAGCCAGAAGAGCAATATGGCAAGAAAACCTACCCGTACTCCATATAATTATCCTTTATGAGGGTCTCATTGTTGTTACCATTCAAGTTTTATTGTATAATAATGAAGACATGTAATCATATAGTAGTGTCAACATTGCAGATGATCTAAGTGCATAAGATTAACAGATCCAAGATATTTTTTCATTCTTTTACAAACATTTGTGAGACGGACATATCAAAATCCCATTGATGATTACTGTGTGTGTCAATGCAAAAATGGTATCCTATCAAATCCAATTGACATGTCATTATTCACTACCCTTTGCACGGGGTGTGTGAATAAACTCCCACGAATAACGGTAGAACATGATCTCGACAACTTCGACTATCCAATTCACCACCCCACCCCATCATACACATGATTTATTTTACACTAATCTTTAAATTGTAGATAGAATCCTCACGGATGTCAACCAAATCCAGAAATGACTTGCGCCCAGGACTCTACATCACCACATTCCCTAGCAGGGGAGGAAAGCTAAAGAGCCACCTATGTCCCTCTATTAATAACTGAGAGAGAACACAGCAGTTATTTTCGTCTGCACACAGCTGTACGTGACGTCACAACTGACGCGTCTACGTCGCCTAACTTACGCCGCGTGCTGCTGTCGTGTTTTAGACTCTTGCCTTTTCAATTTAGGTCTTGCTCAATGGCCTTTTATAGCCCATTCTTCCTTATAAGGGTGCCTTAATTTCCAAGTTTGCCTCTTGGTCCATCTGCTATGCATGACTATTGTACATGTGTGTCTGCCAATTAAACGTTTGACCACTGGAGTTTGGCATATGTACGTTAAAATCATTATCAGTTCATATCATCTATTGACACCTACATCTACTAAGATTGGTGTATGGGCACATGTCACCAAGGACCAAGGTTGATAAACACTGTACCGGAAGATGGTGCAAAAACACAAGGAAAAGATTGCTGATTGAGCAACTGGTCGTGGACGGATCACTGGTAAGTCACCGGGAGCCACGCCAATTTCTAACTGCCCCCGTCATGCACCGTGGCTGTAGCGAGAGGCCCAGAGGAGGGTTAGTAACAGGGCTACTGCAGATAAAAATTACAATGTATGTTGATATTATACATCACAGCAGTCAATAACCGTAAAACCTGTACGATGTCCATACTATTGTACTCCTTAAAAGAGACCAATATGGAAAATACTAAAAGTAGAAATAGGAATTCATTTAGATACTTATCATTTAACAATATTGAAATAAATGTTAGCTGGCACAGTCACCTACCAGCACAATTTTAATGTTTCCACACAACTCAAATTTATTTAAGTTGTGTTTCATTAGCTTGATTTAGTTTAGTTTGCATTATGTTATACTAAAGGAAAAATGCAGCAAACTAAACCAAATGTAACCAATGAAAAACGAATAACCTTTAGTTGGACATGGTTTAATTAGGTATGCGACTTTTGTACAAATGTTAAAATTGTGATGTCAGTGGAGTGTGTGGCAGTTTTTTTTCCATAATGTGAAGTGATAAAGTATGTTATAGAACATAAATCCAGGCTGTCATTGTGTTTTTGAAGTTAGATACCGAATTCTATTTCTATATCAATACAAATAGTAAATAGAATACAAATATATCAATAGAAATAGTGCATGTATAGTAAACGCAGTACATATGTCTCTACTCCCTCCCTATGGTGGGACCCATAATATCTTACACCACCCCACCCCCCCACCCCCCCAAAAAAAAGAAAAAAGAGAAAGAAAGAAAAAAAGCCTTGTGCAATAGCAGTAACTGAGTAATGTGTGGTTCATTTCGTATGAATAGTCCATTTATACAATAGCTGCAATCGCAATTCACTCAAGCTCAAAATATATCAACGCCGAGCCATTTTCGCCACTGTGTGAAGCGTGTGGAAGGGATATCAACAATTCCCATTCACCCCACTCTTTAAAGGAGCCATCATTTCAATACCCACAAAACATCACAATAATCATTGAAAGCGTCGTTTTAAAGTGACGCATAGCTTTTCGTTGACCAGTGCGAAACAAGCATCACCTTTTCGTCCATAACTCAACGCGATATGACACAACGGTGGGGGATATGGGGAATTCGATTGTCCCACCGCGCTTAGAAAGCCATCTCTTTCCTGAGAGGACAGATCGTGCCTCAATTCACAATTCATCCCACTGACAGGCAATATCTTCACAGTGGCACATATAGGACTTAGTGGTAAGTGTATTCGTCGTGATGAGCGCAGAATGGATGGGTGTGTTTTGTTACAGCTCATCTGAATATGGATAAAACATGATTATTTAATGTATTGTATTTACACCATTCAAGTTGTGTGTATATTCATCAATGACTGGTGTTTTGTTTTAGCAACCGGCTGATAATTTTGGTATACATTGTCAGTTGCAGACACAATAATCCCCCAAAAGACTTTAGAATGGAACGATTCATGGATTAAATTGAATTGAGAAAATCTGTAGAATGTTCATACCATATCTATCAAATTGAGTACAGGTCTGTAAGATATATATCATAAGTTTATTATTTTCCAATAAAATATGGGAATTGAATTTACAACTCTCCCCACGTATTTGAATACTGCTAGCATGTAGCACATAGACCATAACTTTAACTTTTTTTTTCAATAAAAATATCACTGTTTGCGGTCTATATGATGTCAAAGCCCGCTTTTGGGACATACTATGATGACAATAGTTTGCGAGGACAACATTTACAAAGTTGGCCTCACCTCAGACTAAGGTTCTAGTATTTTGGTACACTGGTCTAAGACAGTTGTTCTTCATATTTCACAATGATAACAAACTCATTCATGAGATATCTAAATTATGATGCAATTGGCAGGTTGCAGCAACCACATCATGCAGCTTTGACAACGGATATATGCCGCATAGCATGAATATACTGCATGTCATGAAACTCCATACAACATAGTAGCAATAAAACTTCAATGTACGGACACTTGTCACCATTATTAGACCTGTTGCCAAGACAACGTTACACAATGTCGCCGTAGTAATGTAATCATACTCGCCACATGTGACGAGGTCACGTGGTCTCCGGGGGACACGCTTCATGTATCATCATCAATTTTCGCCCGTAATATATAATGGAACGACCCGTCTTCGTAGCGTGATCCACTAAATGGCCTGGCTACACTTGACAGACAGCGATTGCCAGCTACTACAATAGCTGGCGGTGTTTAATTAATGGCTTACCAAATATAGATTTACTATAGAGTTAAAATGATGCACTGCCATACTTCTGACGCTCACTTTTTGCCTATACCAAGAGAGCGTTCAAGATCTCGGGTTGAATAATAATCTTAAGTTTGTGAACTGCACATTCAAGAATTCAAACAGTTTCTATGTGTTAAATGAAGCATACATATGACCCCCTTTCAACCAAACTATAATCGCTGCAGTCAAATGGCAGATTTGAGCATGAATGTTTTCGAGCTATATTCTATGTATCTGCGATACATTATTAACTGGGAAGACTTTCCATAAGGACAGAAGCTACAAACGCCACGGAATAAGAGAGCCCATTGTGGAACCAACGGTAAACAGGGCAAAATGGCCTGGTCGGCCCATATAAGACGTGACAACCTGGACTCCATATCGTGGATCCATCCATAGAGGGTATTCCAGTGTTTTTACACTGGCTATGACCCCATTAATTGCATTCATCGTGTTTGCTACCCATCCACAGGTCACATCTTTTGAGCTAGGGTTTTCAATTTTGCCCGGCAAATTTGGCATGTCAGTTGTAAATGGAGACCCCAAGAACCCTATTTCATTCACATGGGACCAAACTAGAGATGTCAAAATAGTTCGTTGTCCCTTTGTTCTCTGGCGGTGCCAATGAATGGGCCGTCGGCTGGTCATTCAATGTCATTCATTGCGTCTAACCCCTTATACGGTGGCAAGTTACGTAACAGTATACTACGTGATTATCAGTTGAATGGGTAAATAATTATACCATAGCATCGCTGCCTTAGTTGTGTCTTTTGGGTTATGCCTACATTGTATTCACAGCTCCTGCCGACTTAACCATTCAAATAATATATTAATGTTGCTTATTGATGTATAGTTTGTCTACTGTTGTAAACGTGTCTAACAAGTAAAGGGTATGATCTCTACCACTATTTTAACTGTCTACCAATATTTACAACAATTTGCTAATGATGACTACGTTTTAACGACCCTATTCGAAGGCCACCAAAGTTGTTTTCAGGTCACGATATTATGATGGAAACGAGTTGCAGAACACTCCCCATATAAAGGTATGTTATCATCTTGCAAATTCAAATATAG
>CM032667.1:43000768-43086169 GCA_019095985.1 Streblospio benedicti | reverse complement strand
TTGTGTGGTTCTCAACCGGGCCGCTCCAAGTATATTACAACTCAGGACACAAACCCTTAGGTGGGTCTTGTGCTTGACTATTGGTCGTTGATTGTTGCGTCGCTTCAGCAGCTGAAGCGAAAGTGTTTCGTTGGTTTGTAACTATCTATGTATCTATGTATGTTGGTCTCCGGACAAGCTAGAGCTTTTACACTTTGCCATATTTCTTTCAAACTTTACACAGCTATTTGGTATGACGCGACACCGAAGTGATTAGATTTTGGGCACTTTGCCAATTAAAGTGTGCTTTCCATAGTGCCATTTTGGGTCCATTTTCAACATTTTCTGCAATAGTTTTGTTGATGCTTGTGAGAAAGCATTCAAACTTTGTACTATGCTTACATGCTTACTGCTTACTGAACATTAACTATATTCAATTTTGGCACTTTGCCAATTAGAGTTTACATTTCAGAGGGCCATTTTAATTATTTTTCTTTCTAATTTCCACTATAGTTTCAATACTGTTGGAAGCATGACCATCGAATTGGCAGAGTGGTTATATTGGAATAAAAGTGCTCAGAGAGCACAGCATTACCATATTAATGTCGACTCATGAGCAATAGATATTTACTTTAGCCATATTTAGAAAGCGCCTGCAATCCAATGCGAAGAACATAGCTGTAGGATGAGTCATGCATCAAGTAAGACTTTTTTCTGCTTTGGGTTATTGCCCCTGTGTCAATGTTGCTCTAGCGACGGTGTGCTCTCTGAACACTTTTGATCTATTTGCTTTTTGCAAAGCTACCACATATTTTGGAATAAGCATTTCCATTTCTCAAATAATCCAGCCAAAGTGTTTAAGGTGGGTCTAAACACTTTTTCTCTGTATCATACTTGATACTTGGAAGATGCTAAGTTGTCAGTGCAGTGAAGTGTGCCAATATTATTACGTCGCTTCAGCAGCTGAAGCGAAAGCCTTGTGTTTCGTTCATTTGTAACTATATATGTATGTATCTATGTATGTTTGTCTCCGGACAAGCTAGAGCTTTTACGCTTTGTCCGATTTAATTCAAACTTAACACAACTATTTCGTATGACGAGACACCAAAGTGATTCGATTTTGGGGAGTTTGCCAATTAAAGTGTGATTTCCATAGTGCCATTTTGGGACCATTTTCAACATTTTCTGCAATAGTTTTGTTGATGGTTGAGAGAAAGCATTCAAACTTTGTACAATGCTTACATGCTTACTGAACATTATCTGTATTCAATCTTGGTACGTTGCCAATTAGAGTTTACCTTTCAAAGGTCCATTTTAATCATTTTCTTTCTATTTTTCCACTATAGTTTCAATACTGTTCGAAACATGAGCATCGAATTGGCATAGTGGTTATATTGGAAGAAAAGGGCCCAGAGAGCACAGCGTTATCATATCAATGTCGACTCATGGGCAAGAGATATTTACTTTAGCCATGTTTAGAAAGCACCTGCAATCCAATGCCAATAACATAGGAGTAGGATGATGCACGCATCAAGTAGGACTTTTTCTGCTTTGATTGCAAAGCAAATATCTTTATTGCCCATCGGTCAATGTTGCTCTAGCGACGCTGTGCTCTCTGAGCACTTTTGATCTAGTTTATTTGTTTGTACTCCCTACAAAAAATGGTCACAGCCAATTTTGCAAAGCGTCATCCATGTCCATGATTTTCACAAGGGTAGGTGCTTGGAAAAAAAGTACTGTATAATAACTCATTTCACACACTGATGCAATATAGCCCTTTTCTATGTCCATAGAGAGGATTATGTTCCCATTTACATACACACCCACATTTCCTCCCATATATGTGACTAAAATGACTGGGTTCTAGGATGAGACTTTATTTAAGAGTATGTATTTGGGGTGACCCGAGGTGATTCTCAGCATGCTTCAAGAATGTTACGCAAATCATCTGTAAAAGTCTGTATATTTATAACATAATAGGTCATTTATACAGCCAAATACCAAAATCCTTTGACTTTTCTCTTGCTTACACCCTTTGTCATGACAAAAGTTGATGGACAGGGGCCATTGTCGTCATAGTACTTCAAAAGTTGATACCCAGGGGCCATTGTCGTAATAGTACTTCCCTTTCTTAAATTATCCACCTTTGTTGTTATAGGATTTTGAACACCTCCACCTCTACATCCGGCTTGATATTTAGTTGTTGGTTAAGTTTTCATTGCAATAAATTGTAAATATTTCCTGTTTATTTGTATTCACTAAATAATGATAAATCTAGCCAATTTTGCAAAGTATCACCCATGCCCATGATTTTCACACGCTGTTGCTAGCATTACGTTAACTATATTAAGTATGTGTGTAACACTGTCATATGCGCTTGTCTATTCTTTAAGTAAAAGAATATTGATATCACACCATGTCAATATTTCAAGTGAACAATCTTTTGCTGTGCTATGTCCAAATGTTGATACCCAACTCTCCCTCCTCCCTCCTCCCCTCTCTCACACACACACCTCAACAAATCATGATAAATCAAAGAAGAAAAATACTCTCAATATACATAACCATGATCTTCAAATGCAACATTTTATTTCTTAGGCCTGAAATCAGGCCAAGTAGCAGACAATCAATACGTGATTTGTGTTAATGTCCGTTTTCGTCCACTAGCTGCTGTCCCCCACAGTTAACGTAATAAAGGGCAACCCGCCAGAGATCGCGCCCCGATAGTCTCAATGGAGCACGATGCTTCTGTGTTCACTATGAGGCCTGATTGAGAATTGTTGGGCTGATGGTCCAATACGGCTTAGCGGAACAACAGCTAGCTTGGGAGGTATATGGAGGATGGGTAGATGACAGTGCATGTGTCATGCGCCAGGGTATTTGTCCGTACACGCACATATACAATGTAGTACTTTTATCAATTGGTAGTAAGAAATTATTATTGACTTGCTAAATGCATGTTTAACACACTGACCTAGTCTAGATATACTATTGAAAAGGCAACGCGATCATAAAACTATGTTAAAGATGTCTTTTCCATTCACACGGCAAACAAATGTTAAAGTCATAAATGGGCCAGTGAATTGTGCCTCAATTGTATTATGGATAGTCCATTGATGGGGGCGTAAGTGGGGATGAGGTCTGGGTGTACTACTGTCGTGGTGGCTGCAATAGCCTGATCTGGCTTGTGTTAGACATCGCCAATGGTTATCTACTACATACGAAGTATTTAAGTAGGGATAACATGTTTATATTTAGTTTCCAATCTCAAAGCTTGAACGTATATGCTTATATATACATGTATACGGGTAATGTGCTAGATTGACTTTATTTTGTTTACATTTTCAACTCGTGAAAGTAGGCCTATATATGTGTGACTTAAGATATCATCGGGTACAAAAACCAGAAATATGCAGACATAAATTTCACGAGTAAACTCTTACAAATACAACTTACACGTTTGCTCTCTTTATATGAAGCAAACATCTTATAGGCTACTAAAGAAAGATGATTCACAAGAACAATCGTCAGAATTCTATATAGGAAAACACGTTTAATTATTCAGAAAAAATCCTTCGGATCATGAAGACAGTAAAGTAAAATAACGAGGTCATCACTTCAATACGGCTTTGATACGCAATGATGAGAAAACGTTCTTTCCGTGGTTACACCGTTAATGCAGGCCATTCGCCCTGCCAAGTCAAGGGCTGGTGATGATGGAAGGCCAGGAGGGCGAAAGTCAAGTTAACTTTTCTGCGGGAGAAAAACATCTTGTCACCACGTTCACCTTGAACCTTCATTCACTATAATGATTACTGGTCATGCTTCAAGTGTATAAGCTTGTGATCAGAGATTCAGGGTCAGTTGCTGGTTCTATAAAAACAGGCTGGTTTGTGAAAAGAATACGACAATCTGTAAATGTTTATTTCTCTCGAGTGTTTTCAACGGTCTCAATCAATGTCAAGATGTAATTAAGCTAAAAACTGAACGAAAACATAATAAAGGTAGTGAATGCAGCATAATTAATAGCCTCTACAAATGACAAAACATCTAAACATGCATCAAAAGTTGTGTGTGTTGCTTTTTATGTCATTTCTTGTTCGAAATAATCGGTCTCCAAACACTAAATACAGACAGATATCATTGGTGTAGGAATGAGCTAGCTTGTGATGATTCTTACATAACCATAAAACATTCAATTGTTGTGAACGTTAAGCCAATATCTTAACTTTACCCTATAATATTCATATCTCGATGACCTGACCTATGGCCAAGAGCTTAGCATGTACATGTACAGTTGGTCCCGTTTGAATGGGTCACGGTTCCGGAGAAACGCCAGTTGTTATCCTTAAGTTACAGCAATTGGAACAGCATACTGCTTCAAATATTATAATGCACGCAAAATTCTGACACATGGGTCAACCATAAACCCGAGAGTAAAAAAGGTTCTGGAAGAAAGTGTCAGCTGTAGTTACAAAACCACATGAAATCGTGTCATGTGAACACGTGCCAGTGAAAAACGTGTAAGAGATTTCAGATACAGGGTGATTTGTAGGTGAAGGGCATTCACCACTACACTAGAGGGTTAGATTTTTTTGTGTAGATTTAACAGCATTTATGAATAGATTTACAAATGTATTAAAACCTTTGTTAAGGGTAATACATAAAATATATATTAAAACCATAATATGATATGTTACAATACATTAAACACAAGACTACCCGCCCAACCCTAAGTCCTAAGTCCTAATTGAATTGACTGCCAAGGGGTATCTTTAATTGACTTGGTTTGGGGAGTTTTTGATAAAATCGAATAAACATGTTATGTTTCTTTTTGTTATAAAATATTTGATATTTAAGATATTTTACGTTAGGAATAAGCCAATATCAACATAACCGAGCCAATGTCATTAATGCATTTTGGTAGGGCTGACTGGTCCCGCTTTAAAATGAACTAGCCTACTAAACTTGTCAAATGATGAAATTGTGTCTCTTTTATACCAAAATGAGCAATTTGCAATTTGGACCCTAACAACCAACAACCCCTGTACGTTTTTATTGATGGACGTTGCACTCCCATGAAATAGACTTTAAGATGACTAGCTTGCAAAACTTACCTTCCCACATCACACCCCTTGACGCACCCCCGTTTCTGCCAATCAGAGGACACAATTTAGAGGCTGGTCCTGTTTGTGTAATCCATAAAGGAGGAATACACTGATTCAAAACTATAGCTCTAACAATTGACAAAAGCCATAAAAGGTTACATTATTTCATTCCACTATAATTGAAAGTGTTTGGCACAAACTGACTCTATAAAATGGTTTAAACTGAGATTTTCAAAATGTACTCATCATCTACAAAAGTATGTTCAACTAAATCGCACGTAGACACTTTATTAATAGTATGCAAATATTCGCATGAAGCAAGTCATTCAACCGTCATAGTCTGTCCTATCACATCTACCACATACGTACTCTCAATTTGATAATGTATCTTAAAAAGCTAAAGCTAAAATGAATTTTAAATGTGCCACAGTGGAAATAGGTCAAATCTAGCCGAGCGTGTAAAACGTCAAAGAAATTTCAGATATACATCAGATTTTGCACTTGCCCGGTTTCTATGGACCATAAAGCCGGTAAGCCAGCGGCCGCCAGCCAGTCTCGTACAGCCTCCTGGTGGTGCGGAGCGCAACAGTGTGCCGCCGTGAAACGGACTATAACAACGCCAAACACACGCAGAGATTACAGTAGCGGCGATATAACCACTATAGGAAAATAGGAAACGTGCACGCAGGCAAACACTGGCTGAAAGGACAAGATTAACAAAAAACTCTAATTAAAACACAAAATCACTAATTCTTGAGGAATTCATCATGCAGGAGATCGACCTGAAGCACATGAATGAGCTGGCGGAGGCGGGGATGAGGAGCCAGAGCCATGAGGCCCAGAACAAGGGCTGCAAGGGCAAGATCTGGCGTTTCTACTCCATTCTGTTTGTGCTCCAGATGGCCATACTCATATTGTTTGGCTTTTTTGTACGGTGAGTCCATATTTTTTCATTGCTATTTATGGATGTACTTAGTCTCACACAAATGAGTATACTTTATTTGTTAAGTTGTATTTTAAATTTATGTAGTTGAAAATGTGACTATAGTTATGGTTTCCTCTTAAAATTAAATAAAAGTACATTTTTCATTTGATTTAGCTTATCTTAATATACGTTGATAATCTTATACGTTCCAACAAAATAACATTTTTCACTTGAGAAAGCATTGACGATGCTAAAATTTATTTTTTGAATAAAATTTCGTACCTTTTTGACTATATTATCTGTTCTGTTTTATTAGCTAACTGACACAACCAAACAGTAATTAAAAATGAAAGTCTTTTTGATAATCTGTTCGTGCGTGCAAGGTTTCAATGTGCATTTAAATAAAATCACACATGCGTTGTTTAGCATTTCCGAGCCCCTGAAAGATATATCAACCTGAAAGTCATGTAATGATGACAAGTTGAAACGCGGGTGCGCACATTTGAGGGGAATTTGATCGATATCAATGAGACAATCGCGTTGGCTATAGCACTACAGGACAATGTCAATTAGAACTGCAATGTAGCAATGAAATTGCACAGAGCACTAAATACTCCACAGTGAGTTGCTGTAAAATAAAATAAAAACTTATTTCAAAGGCCTGGGGTATATTAAGTTTATGTCATCATACGTTTCTAATAGAAATACAACTAAACACAAAAATAAACATGTATCACAGCAATATAAATTAACACATATATGCAAGTGGCTTTTTCCCGTTCTAACCAGTGATCAGATAAGGGTTTGGCCGATGGCAGGCATTTTACTTTCACTTAGTTGGACTCAAATCTCCTGACTAGTCCAGTTGTTGGAGAGGCCTATATATGATAATAATACACGAGGTGTGCTTATAATGAGGCGATATATAGGCTCATATATCCTGGTATTATAACATCTCTCTCTCCCTCTCTCTTAGTTCATTCAAATACCTATTTTGAAAAACCTTGCGGAATGTTTATTTATGCATGATACTAACAACATTTCACGATCATAAACCTACATATAAAGAGATCATTCCAAAACCTGTTTAAAAGACTATCGAGGAGACAACTTGATGTAGAGTGGTATGTAATGAACGTGGCTGTACTACTCATGAATGGTATCAGTAATGCGTGCTGAACATGTATGTGATGGTTGTCTGTTGCAGATATGGACCAGACTCTGACGAGAAATTGCTGAACACCTGCCCAGAGGGAGATGAGGACTGCGCGAAGACACTGAAGAAAAACAACTGTCCATGGGAATCTGTTATCCTGCGGCACTACTACCCAAGTAAGCTCAAAACGTGTCTTCCAATGGCATGAATGGTAGAGTCGTTATATACATCTGCAATACTGTGGGTTGTATTATCAATGCATTAGTTGGTTAAAAAAAAAGTAGACTACCTGACATGGTACATGGTGCAAAATATCACATAATGGGATATGCCATTAACCTTATCTTTCATTAAAACTAGAGCACGCATGATAAAATCGATATAAACAATCTAGAAAATGATTTAATCACTACAATGAGATGTATAGAGACCATATATTAGAAAAAACACTTTTGTGGTGCTATGAATGCGTCTATTTAATCGATCGTATGTTCTCGTATTTCATGGGTTTAGTGTTACCCACCTAAAATGATATAGCATATTGACAGTTCACAGTAGGTTTCTGCTTCTCAGAACCATCTATTAAAAGCCCACAGTTCAATACAAACGTCACTCTACATCGTTTTGTGTTAAACTTGGCAATTGCAAAGCAGAAAATTCTTGTTTTGCCAACATGTATCAAAAGTTTTCCAACATATCAGATTAAGGCACAGTCAAGCGGTCTTAACTGCCTTATACTAGTGGTAGATAATTAATTTGAATATGAAAACACTTGTTTTTGCCATAAAAATGTCTTCATTTAGAATACGATATACTTGATGGCGTTACTACTTTTGGGGGAACCCTGTCATAAGATATTTTCTCTATTATGTTAACTAATAAAAAGCCGTCCAAAAATGCAAAATGGTGACAGGAAGACCTAATAATGAGACACACAAACATGTTTTGACTTACCCCCCCCCCCCCGCCCCTTTAATAAGTTTAAAATGACAGACAGGCAGGACAAATTAGGGCAATAACAAACAATGATACACATACAAAACTTTCTGTGTTCTACTATAATGGAAACATGGTGTTGCCTTCCCAACACATCAAAGTAGCATTGGGTTCTAACAGAAAGGACCTCCTAGCAAGATACAGTGCAGTATCTATGTCAAATGTCACGAAATAGTTCTGTGAATAGTGGGAATAGGGATCACAAAATCCAATGTTTACAAAATATCGAGAATGTATGTACCCATAACACTAAGAACAAATATCATTACTTTGACATTCAAACCTGTTTACAAAAAACAACAACAAAAATGCCTCGGAAAGCACTATTTCAATGTCGTATAAGGTTCACGTGACATGATTTTTCAGCCCGTCTTGTCCTTTTAAACTAAAACACAGTCCATTGCCGTGACATTGACCTTGTCAAGCTGACTTATGTGCAGGTAAAACCTCGCAAAAGAGACACTAATGAGAGTAAGGAAAAGTGTTTCCCTCAGGGAGGTGTCCCAAAAAGTTGAACATTTTTTTAAACAATGTATAGCCAACGGAATATTGGAATGAAACATTGTCCCCAATTGCGAAATGCCCCTAGTAGTGAAGTGATCTGTGCACATCAGAGAGAAGTGGCAAATTAGCTTATCGCAACCAGTCCCCGGTCTGTCCATTGTTTGAGGTGGAGGGACGGCTTTTCATTAGAGTGGTGCATCAGACACTAATGCCATCTTAGGGACTAATGCGAAATTGATAATAGCGACCATCACGTGTTGAGAACCATACAAGTTCATGGTTTGAGTCATGGTCACTTGCACAAACATAATTTGGTCAGGGTTGGCATTGTCGCACAAAGCATCCCCGAGGAATAAGCCTACTTGACATGTTAGCCCGTGGTGTGGATGGGACTCTTTGGCAGACATATTGTATCCTCGTGGCAGGGGTGCACTGTTTGGCTTGTTTGTTCGTTAATGGAGTGTCCTATAGCTACTTACTGTGCGACTGCATAATATGGAAGCATTTTCTTGAAGAAAAAAAACACCCAACATATTCTTGCACTGACAGAATTATCGGTGGTTATTGAATCAAATATGACAATACCTGTTATATATTACCATAAAAATCTCATAAAAGTTTTGCATATTTTTACCATTTACATGAATATATACGCAACACACGTTAAAACAATGAAAATTAACTGCACATTAAGAATCATTACGTTTATCACATGCGATGTGCAATGCAGCTAGAAAACACATGAATCCACGTTCGGAATCCTCTGCTTCCAGTGTTCCAAGATGTGCACGTGATGATCTTCGTGGGGTTCGGCTACCTGATGACCTTCCTCAAGCGCTATGGTTACGGATCAGTGAGCTTCAACTTCCTCATTGCGGCGTTCGGCATCCAGTGGTCAACGCTGGTCATCGGCTTTTTCCATCTGCACGATGGCAAAGTCTGGGTGGACATCTCCACGTACGTATTTAGAGCACCAATCAAAAAGTGCAACAAGCGTGAGATAAAGTACCATCACGGGCCTCAGAATCATGGAAGGGTGTGTGGTATGTATACTACTATGATTATCAAACATTTTATAATACACATTACTACTAATTCATGGAGTAATAATGTGTATGGTCTAGGGTTTGTAAATCAATGTAGTATACATACCACACACACCCTCCCATGGTGCTGGGGTCCATGTTTACAACATACTAATTAATGTCATATAATTTGCATCCAAGAAAATATAAACATTAAAAATGAGTATAACATCGTATTGTATATTAAAACTGCACTAAAATACTAGCCTTATCTACTTGGAACTAAAGCAAGCAAAAAAACTCTTTAAACTACAGCAATGTAGCTGCAACATGACCTGATCTACATACATATACAAATCATACATATCTTCCCTTGTAGCATGCTGGGCTCTGACTTCTGCATGGCGGCGGTGCTCATCTCGTACGGCGCCGTGCTGGGCAAGGTCAGCCCCATCCAGCTCATCGTCATGACCATGTTCGAGGTCGTGCTCTTCATGGCCAACGAGCACATCGGGCGCTATATGTTCTATGTGAGTAGCTTAGTCAGCTTTAGCTGTGCGTTGTATTAAAGGCATAGGACATTATATTATTAGTGAGTGTGAGATACATGGACTGGGTGAGTCAACTCATCGGACGCGTGGTGGATGGGTGAGGCATCTGGCACCACCTACTTTGGTTGTTGGGCCATGGACGTTGCATAGTCATGAGAAACTATATGGCCGGTATGATGAATTGGGCACTATACTTGGCATTGTATTTGTACAGTACAAGTCACTGTCACTGGGCGTTTACATGCACTATGTTACGACTGTTGCGTGTGAGTCAATTTGGTCCACAAGCTGGTGACGAGAAGATGAATCTTAGGGCACTACCGAGTGGGGAAATCGTCTATTACATACCATATTATTTTCTTCAAAAATTGATCTGCTGACAGATGGCTGTCCGGGAAGCAGCACAGTAGAGACAGAATGAACATCACCCACAATATCGCGTCAAATTTACCTTCAGTCTGCGCACAGCAATCGCAAGACAATCGTGAGGCCCGAATGTCTCGATCATGTGAACGTTGGCCCATAGATTATTCTCTAAACCACTACAACGATCCAAAGCAGACATCGTATGGGCCTCATGTGTTTCCGTAGATTTTATAGAATGTTTCAATATGTATAACATCATGCGCATATGCAATACATAATATGCCTATGTAATACATTTTAACACCATATTTACACGAGATTTAATGTGACATACTTATGTGGGTGACTAGGGTGTAGGCTATATTTACAGGCATAACACATATGGTACTTATCATCACATATACAAAACGTTCTTGTCATTTTTGTCACCATCTATCAAAGTGAAAATAACAAAAAAAAAAAAAAAAAAAAAAAAAATGACTGCTACTTCGAGTTAAAGTCAATCAAATACAGTACATGTACTGTGTAAACAATGGAAATTATGTGAAAAAGTGCCGAGAGAGCACAGCGTCGCTAGAATAACGTTGACTTATGGGCAATAAAGATGTTTACTAAAATGTTTTGGAAATCATGATTAAAAGTGCACATTTACAATGTACAGGGTATGTAATCAGCCACAAATAATGTACCACTGTCTAATCTTGGCTCCGTCACGCTATAATTGATCCTGTAGCAGCAAATAGCAAACAGCACCAAGTAGGCTTTTGCAGCTGATATAATATCGATCTGCAATTGTGCATTGGATACTAATAAGAATGTCCAAATTTGACCATAATGGCCCCGTGGAAAGCACAGTTTTATTGGCAAAATGTCCAAAATCAAATCACTTTGGTGTCGCCTCATACCTCATAGTTGTGTAAAGTTTGCACAAAACCGGTTCATCGGTAAAAGTTCTAGCTTGTCCGGAGACATACAAGCAATGCAATTAAAAGCAGATCTATACATACATGCCTGCATCGACAAGAGATGTCCTACACCTGAGTCGATATTAGAACACCGTGATCAGTCACTGTCCTTTTTGTCCAATTTGAATGTCACGTCGACCGTATTGAAAATGTAAGACACCTCCTGTCAGTTATTAAAAGTATACATGATGCTATTGGCGTCTTGTTATAAGGATATATAGCCTAAAGTGCCAATTCAATTGATGCTGTTTTGCATATCATGTTATTTAGTCGATGTCTTGGTCTTCATCCAAATATTCATTTACATATTGTGTGTGTATATATGTGTGTCTTAACATACAGCATTTGATTTTTATATACAATTATATGTAAAATTGGCATTAGAGGTGTGTGACTCCACTTCAGATGAGGCCTGTACCTAGCCTCAGGTGTGGTTCAAACCTACAACCAAAAGGCAATAAATCGCACTTGATATATATATTGTTAGCTTGACTTTTAAATAGACTGTATTGTTAGACAATTTGGGTGCGATGGTCGTAGGTTCAAGCCATACCTTACCCAAATCCAACACCAGAATTACATCTATAGGCATGTTTTAGACAATCGCTACACCCATCTACAACTTTCCTGCATAAATGCAATCCAGGTTCAATATTCTATCAACGGCAGATTATGCTGAGAGTAGGATTCACAAAATAGCACCAAGATTAAAGGGAAAATGTATGACTCAATATATTCTGTACTGTATTTCAGGCCGTGGATATGGGAGACTCCATCTTCGTACACATGTTTGGGGCATACTTTGGCATGGCGGTAGCGCGAGTCTTGTGGAAGGAGTCGATTGAGGAGTTTCCTGCCGAGGATAAAGAGGAGCCCACCTACCATTCTGACATCTTCTCCATACTGGGTATGTAGAATAATGAGCTAGGCTCACTAAGGGTTAATCGAAACCGGGATTATACCCCGAACCCTATCTTCATCTAAAGAAATGTCTCCTATAGATGAAATTTAGTGAGATAGGGACGAACAATTTGAAAAATGCGTAGATGAATACGTTACTTCTCATCATCACATGGTGAAGATGTCGAGAATCGAACCGCAGTGCCGTTCTATTGTTACCCTACCCCCCCCCCCATTTCACATGGAGGATGGTGTATCCAGATGCTTCAGAAGACGCCAGATTTTAATTTTCGGCGTTGCAAGCCGCCAGAGCTCCAGATGCTCATAAGACACCCCCCCCGACAACTCAGAAAAGCAACCAAATGGTCTAGATTTGAAGATCACTTACTGCTCGCACCTGTCGGCCACACATACTTCGGCCCCCAGACGAGACCAGCTTTAAGCGGAAAGACGTTAGGATGCTCCAAATGAGTTCCAGCTGCTTGAGATAACCTCCAGAATCCAGATGACCCAGAAAAGCATACAAATGTTCCAGATTAGCAAATCAATACTTTATAACGGGAGCACATAGACCGAACAAAATCACCAATCACTTCTGAGAACCAAGCAAAGGGCGTCATTCCCTCCCTCTAGGAGCTAGTCAGATATGTCCAGATTTGAAACCATAGCACCCACGAGCATCAGCATCCATGTGCTGGCATTCAAAACAACTAACTTAAAAAAATAAAAACTATATACTACTAAAGATTTTGTGATTCCTTATAACATAATGTGGCAGTCCCAGTTTCGGTAGTGTTAATCTGTACACTGTAACTTCAGGCACGCTGTTCCTGTGGATGTACTGGCCGAGCTTCAACGCGGGCCTTGCACCCGAGTCCACCCAGCAGCGCGCCGTCATCAACACGTACTACGCGCTGTGTGGCTCCACTATCGCCTGCTTCATCATGTCCTCGCTCATTAACGAGGACGGCAAGTTCCAATCGGTAAGTCGACTGCAGCCAGTTTCATAAACCACAGTTGTTTGTACATTGCACAGGATTCAGGTCCATTCCCAGAATCAAGCGTGTGGGTAGTTCATAGTTTAAACGTCAAAGTCAATTGCTGTTATTTACGAGTGTGAGCAATACTATTACATAAATACGAATACATATATGTGTTTGTTGAGTCTCAAAGGTCAATCTCTTTTAGCAGGATTACATCCTGATTTCTACGTTGACTGCGCTGGTGATAAAACAGGCCCCCATTTATAACCATTTGAAGCCAGAATACTAGTTTAACCAGTCTCAATATCCACAACTCTCGACTACATCGAGTGTTGAGCCTCCAAGGTCAGAATCCATCACTATTACCCACCCAATTTTCCAGGATCACATCCAGAACTCGACGTTGGCGGGCGGCGTGGCGGTGGGCGCCGTGGCTGACCTCATGCTGCAGCCGTGGGGCGCCATGGTGATCGGCATGGTGGCGGGAACCATCTCCGTGCTCGGCTTCAGGTTCCTGCAGGTACTGCTGATTGCAAATTACTACGTGTATGATTGCGATGCACGTGTTTTCTAATGGGACTTTTCGTGTGCGATGGCATAGGCAGATCCAGGGGGCGCAGGGGGCGCCCCCTTTTCCCACCAAAATACTTCATTTTCATATGGTTTTTCATGAAATCCCGTAAGTGCGCCCTCTCTTTTCCTCAAGTGCGCCCCCCCCCTTTCTGAAAACCTGGATCTGCCTATGGATCTTACTAACAACAAAGCCCACCAGGTGGCATATATCAGCGATGTACAAAGGCGCATCAAAATAGTTGCGAAAAGCTGTAGTACCATTGGCTTCACGGGTGGCGTGCATATATGTTAGTCTCAATCGACCCGGCTCTGTGATACTACGGCGTACTAGGAGGAAATGATAATGACTGATTAAAGGATTCCCATAGTGCAATTGTTTGTTGCCACCTGCTGTCTAGATACGATACTATAATAATCGAAGTCGTTTTTCGGGAATATCTTCCAAGAAACGCAAACGTGCATGTAGTCTGATACACGCCAGTTATACGCTGATGACAATTGCGAAAGTTTCCAGAATAGAACAGGTTCTTTATTTATGTGCCTATACAAGTGAACTGTAGAGTCGAACTGAATAGCCTATTGTATTTTGCGAATCAAGCACAAAAATCCACTGTACTCTGCCTTCCTTCAGCCTGCACTCAACCGTTTCCTGAAAATCCACGACACGTGCGGCGTACACAATCTGCACGGCATGCCGGGCGTGATCGCCGCCGTCGCCTCCGTCATCATGGCCGCCATGGCCACCGAGGACGTCTACGGCAAGAGGTGAGTGCTGCCAGTCTGTCGTTTATCATCTGAATAGTGGGACCGTCTTATTGTTTGCAGTCAAATAGGGGCTAGAGTAATCTCTAGGGAGTATTGCAATGGGCATGTGTGGAGACTAGGGCACATCCGGCAGTACGGCCCCCCAAGTCACTACTGCTGCTCTACTGGAGACCGTGGCTGTACTGAGCCAGGACGCCAGGCCGTACGGATATTACTTGTTGGGAAAAGACGGTGTTGTCAAAATGTTCGCACTTCCGGTTGTGCCTGCCCTAGTCTGTTAATGTTATCAAGTTAGAACACACCGCCTGCAGCGATCACCTCACAACAGCCCTCGTGGGCATGTTGTTTTCCAGCCTCTACGACATCTACCCCACGCGCGTAGAGAGCGCGCCATATAACGCTACCGACCACGCTAGCCCTGCAGCGCACGACGAGTGCGACCACGGCATCCCCCACGACCGCAGCCCCGGCTACCAGGCTGCCATGCAGGCCGCGGCCATCGGCGTCACCTTCGCCTTCGCCATCATCGGGGGCGCCATCACAGGTACAGAGAGGGCGGGGACCGGGGGGTTTGGGGCTTTGTGATATTGGATGGGGCACAGAGATGAGCGTGGTCATGCTGTTTGTGGTATGGTTGGCTTGGTTGAGCTCGAAGGGGTAGTTAGACTGCACAGTTTATTATTTGGGGACAGGGGTGGGAGGGGCAGACAGAAAATTATAGTAATGTATAGTATAAAAATGTTGTCACAGCTTGAATGCTATCTACATGGCCGGACGTTCAATGCCATTCATATATACATGTATTCTTCTTTATGTCTGCTTCATATGTTTTCTTTCTGTCATACAATTATCTCGTATAAAAGGATAAAAATGTTTAAATTTTGATATATAATCATATCATTCATATAGTTCATTATTGCAGGTATTCTAATCAAATAATGACGTTTTATATTTTTCACTGCATGTTTTTACGGCGCTATCATTTATTAAGGCCGGTTGACATGTAATGTGAAAATACTTTGGGGTTGGGGTTTGGAGGCCTACAAAATCTTAAAAAATACATTTAAGTAAGAATTAACATATCATGAATAATGTTTTCATTTCTATACACCTGTTCCAGAATAAATGGCCACTCACGTAACCCCATCTTATCATCTCATCTGCTATATAACTAACAGTCATTTTTGTAACATTTTTTCCACATTTATTAACACAGATTTTTTCACATTTTTCCCAACAATGTATTTTCATATTTCTGCATGTTAATTGTCACTATCACATAATGACATTGCTTATTCTAATGAATCGAAACTTTCATTGAGTTTTGTGTCTTTGCATATATACATCCCTGTCTTTATTTTAGTTTCAATGTTAAAAATGTAGAATTTATTTTTATGAAGCAGCATATAAGAAGTAGATGTAAATTAAATAAATATTGTGAAAATTAAATTTCCCTACTACATGTGCGTATTCAGACCTCCAACTTACGGGACTTTGTATGCTTTGTATGCTCATACTATTACCCTCAATACAATGTCTGTTTATGCATTGTTACTTACTCCTTTATCCACCAACTACAAATGCTGGTTAGGATGAATATACTATGTATTTGTCTATACTATGTATAGTATTATAGTTGTCTATTAGTTGGCCACCTTCAATGGTGTTCATGATTCTTCAACGAATTGACTTCACCGAACTCGGCAGTTTGTCAATCTGTTGTACTCTCCTACCTTCACGATTCTGTGGGCTGCATCTCGTCATTGAGACTCAGAGTGTATACCATTGTTTGACTGCCTTACTTTATGAAATGTTTCTACACTGTTATCTCTCCCATTCTCATCTGAAGCAGATGGAAGCTGCATGATTTTTATATGCGTTTCCCAGTGCTTGCGGATACATTTCTAAACTTTTCTCTCTCAGCACACATCTTTTTATCAAGCGTTTTTCTACTAACTATAGACATAGCTTAAGACAGGTTTTACAACCCTAAGTTTCCATTTTGATTGATAAAGTCAAAATGGGAGCTTAGGGTTTAAGACCTGTCTTCAGCTATGTCTATCGTTGATAGAAATACGCTTGTTAAAAAAGATGTGTGTGTGTGTGAGAGAGAGAGAGGTTTGAAAATGCCCGATTTTTAGTTTCTTACCTACTAGCATCTCATACTTACAATTTCTTCTGTTCTCCTCCCTTTTCTGCATTTTATTTTGTTGTTTGTGATTTTGAGAGTTAATCGGTTAAACAGCAAGAAGTAAAATGTTACTCACTATCAAAATCTTACTTCCTCTTATCTCTTTCTATGTCTGAGAAAAAAAAAAAAAAAAAAAAAAAAAAAAAAAAAAAAAAAAAAAAAAAAAAAAAAAAAAAAAAAAAAAAAAAAAAAAAAAAAAAAAAAAAAAAAAAAAAAAAAAAAAAAAAAAAAAAAAAAAAAAAAAAAAAAAAAAAAAAAAAAAAAAAAAAAAAAAAAAAAAAAAAAAAAAAAAAAAAAAAAAAAAAAAAAAAAAAAAAAAAAAAAAAAAAAAAAAAAAAAAAAAAAAAAAAAAAAAAAAAAAAAAAAAAAAAAAAAAAAAAAAAAAAAAAAAAAAAAAAAAAAAAAAAAAAAAAAAAAAAAAAAAAAAAAAAAAAAAAAAAAAAAAAAAAAAAAAAAAAAAAAAAAAAAAAAAAAAAAAAAAAAAAAAAAAAAAAAAAAAAAAAAAAAAAAAAAAAAAAAAAAAAAAAAAAAAAAAAAAAAAAAAAAAAAAAAAAAAAAAAAAAAAAAAAAAAAAAAAAAAAAAAAAAAAAAAAAAAAAAAAAAAAAAAATTCTTGGTGAATTCTTATTTGTGTGGTACTGGTTTTGCTACTGGATTGTGGTACTGCTCTGAATAGCTTGGTTTGTACTAGTTTGCGGCTTTGAGTCAGGTGTTGGTGAATTTCAGTTTCTGCATGTTGATTATCTTTCTCTACACGGTTCGTGTTTTCTATCCACGTATCCAATACAAACATGAATCCTACTTCAGGAGCTGTCATGAAGATTCCCATCTGGAGTGAACCTGATGTTGAGGAGATGTTTGATGACGAGCCATATTGGCTCATTCCTATGGAGGGATTCCCCCACGTGTTCCGAGAAGGTGCTCCAATCCCCAACAAAGGCGACCGCCCCTTTGATGTTGACGGTCATCGTATGAGCATAGGCGGGGTATACCATCATGGCAGCTTTGTAGAGGATGAACCTAACAACCTGAAGCACCGGCCATCAAAACAGGGTGATACCGTCATGAAACTCTAACAGACGCCGTTGACAACGCATCGAATTTACACGGGTCATTCCAGTAGTGCACAGTGCAGACAGGCGTATACCTGTCTTCTAACAAAGTAGATACCTTTAGAATAAGTTTCTTTTTATATTTAACTTTTTGTTAGTGTCACTTAGTGGACTGAAATGTAACATGTTGAGTGATCAATGGCAATATGATGAAAGGATGCTGGTATTGTGATGACCACGGCGTTGTTTCATAGCAAACAGTTATTGTTTCGATGATGAGGACCAAAATGTTATGGAACGAGCCCTTTATGACCTATAGATTTCAACGAGATCTATCAAGGCAACATTGTGAAATATAATCTGATTTTCTCATCATATAACGTCCAATCATTATGTATTTTGTTGTCCATATGAATAGATGCGCATGTTGTCCATGAAACCAACGTTCTATTTCTAAGAAGAAATGCACTCATAATTGGGAGAAATCACATATATGAAGGCTTGAAAAAAACATATCATCCAAATAAAGACCCCTGGTGAATGGCTTCGCATTTCGTGCATTGGACACATATATAAATGTTCTCAGATAAGATTTATCAGCTGTAGTCCAGGCAGTGACAATGTAGGGCGATCAATTTATTTTAATTCTAATACAAAAGAAAAGCAATTTCCATAACTCAAGAGTTGGCGTAATTAGTTCAATCCAACTAGATTGGTAAAAAATGAGACTGTTCTAATGGTAGGTGTTCTCTTTATGCAGTTCACCCCGGTGATGTGATGCTTTATTTATGGAAGTCACGTGATATATCTGGGTTACATAACAAAGATAATTACAATTTTACTATCATGGAAGCTACACATATAATAGGTAAAATGTCTGTTATACAGATGTCAGTATGTTTGTGAAGAGGTTAAAAGAAGTTATGGTTTAGTGCACATGTTCTTTGTAACTACTTAATAATTATGAACTTTGATATATGGTTTTGTCAGACAGGATAAGGTTTTATGGATTATTAATTTTGCTATTAATTTTCGCCTTGTTAGTCTAGCACTAAATTAATGCATACAAAATCTGTGTATATATAAAGCATTATTCCATGCTCAATTGTATTACTCTTGTTTCTTTTAGTGTGAAATATTAAGATAGATGTGCTAGTGAATCATGTTACACAGTAGCTACTAACCTAGTGTTATGTTTATTTCAATGATACTCATTCTAAAAGGAAATCATTGTCAAATTATTTTACAGATATGGAATGAAGCTGCACAAACCAACCATTATGTAAGCAATAAACATGTGACTATAATAAAAGATTAAAAATAAGTTTTTTAAATATTGAAATCTACAATAATTATGTCCGTAACAGCGGCCATAATCATTGATATCTCCATACTAATAGAACGTCGCTTGTACTTGATGCCATACATGAACATGTACATACAGCGCATATGTATTCATGAAGTCCCCAAGGGCTGGTCCATGGCGTCTGCCTGCCAGCCCCGTAACACGGTGTGGTGGGTGGGTGGATGGGCAATGTAACTGGGCATACCTCACGGCTGCAAGCTTCTACACACATTCCTTCGACGCTTTGATGTTACGCACCACAACTTTTCAGAGATTTTTGCAGATACATGTAATGTGAAATGTCAATGCTTGTAAGTACCCGTCTTTGAAATTCAAACATGTCTGCATATCAGTGTGATTTATCAAATCATTTATTTACCTAGTTGTACTATGTAACATACAGCTTTTCATGATATATGTTTGATCATAATGCACATCATGCTAACCCATCAGATCAGTTACTTCTGTTCTATCTCATCACTGCTTTGTACATCGTGTCCGCCTTATCGATGAAAAATCTATATCTACTATGGAGCTAGCTATATTATTTAAGCTAATACTATCTTTAAGACATCATACACCATCCTGTTTCAGGAGCTATCATGAAGATTCCCATCTGGAGTGAGCCTGACGTGGATGAGATGTTTGACGATGAACCATTTTGGCTTATTCCTATGGAAGGATTCCCCCACGTGTTCCGGGAAGGAGCCCCCATTCCAAACAAGGGCGACCGCCCCTTCGACACAGAGGGTCGGCGTATGAGCATTGGCGGGGTGTATCATCATGGCAGCTTTGTAGAGGATGAACCTAACATGAACCACCGGCCATCAGGTCAGGGAGACATGGTCATGAAATTGTAACTGGCCATATTTTTTAGACAATGTGCTAAGTAGTTAGCGGTGCCAACCTTTGTAACATCGAACCAAGATATATTTAGAAGGCTGTCTTTTTCCCCATGTTTTGCTATAGTGGGGATAAAAGACATTGGAACCTATTGTTGTTATTTTTGTGTGTGTTATTGTTATTGGATGTGTGTATTCTGTTGAATACAGATGGTGTCTAGTCTAAATGCTACATGCTTCTACTTGATTTGCGAACAGTTCCAGAGAACAGTTAACATTTACCGACGCATATTGTAATACTATGATCCAATCCCATTACATCAATTGAATATGAGGAAATATATGAAGAAATACTGCATGAGTGAATGATTTAGGGGTGGATTTAATACTTTTGAAACACGTACAGTTGTTTTCCTTCAAATCTGGTTTATGCAACTTACGATAAAGTAGTAATGCTCACTAGTGTGATCTTGTTTCATTGATTCGGCTATGTCAGGGTCAAATGATCATTTAGGTATTTTACAAATCTACACAATGATCTTGATAAATGTTTGAGTATGTGATAAGCTATTGTGACGGAGTCAGTGCAATACCCGGCATGTAATATTACATCAAATGGAAGCTGAGTCCGGTTAATATTAATTTTCTGCCAGCATGTGGCAAATGTAATGTTATGTTTTGTTGTGAAATCGGTAGTTTCAATATATAACGCATATGATAAAATAGACCATTCATACATATATAACCCTCATTCTGTAGGAAAATATAGCCTAACATATATTTAGATCAATAGAATAGTCCAAAGACTAGTGACAGAACTAAGCCATGTCATTCGTAAAATGCTGTCGAAACGCACATTCATTTTTATGATGTTCTAAATACAAGTTGTCAAATTATGTTCCATAATGGGATAAAATTGCATAAAACATTCATGTAAAAAGCGAACCTGTAATAATAAAGTCTGAAAGTTGTTTTGTTGTGAGGAACTATTTGTGTCACTTGACTAACACTATTAGGGTGTTCCTCATAATGCTGTTATGTTGATTTATACACTTACATAATGTGCCTCTTGCTGGGGTTAATGTCCAAAAACAGCATTGCTTTGTTCGGAAGCATTGTGGCCTAAATAATAAAGATTTCAGAGATTCCCATAGCTTTGGGGTGCGTGAGGTTGATTTATCATGCAATAGACGAAAACCCACAACCTATAGATATTCATAAGCGCAAACAGAGGTAGATGCATATTCAGCATATATAATTAGTATTTAAGACACTTTGGGATCAACATCATATTTTGATAATATCAGCCAGACAGGCTGTCACTAACAACGACGCTATCTTGGGTTTAAATCAATGAGATTTGCATTTGAAAACAAAATGAACATGCTTACATAATTTCATAAAATTCGCGGTTTTATATTCGATCATTGTCAGGAAAATTCGTAAGCCGCACTATACATCACGTCGAGATGATTGATTAGAGGTTACTGACCCTGGCTGGTATTATCTAAATCCTTTAGAATAGTATCGCTTTGTATGTGCTGAACTAAAACACACACAACACACACACACACACACACACATTTTGAATATTGACACACACACACACATACACACACAAAAACAAAACACCCACACCACACACAAAACACACACACCCCACACACACACACACACACAACACACACTCCTTTGATATACTTGGTGTGGGCGATTGTATAAATTAATGAAGAATTTAGCCAGATGAGAGGATGAGCATTAGAATTGACGGCGTGTCATTTTAGGGATTACTCTAATCCCATGGATGGCGAGCAAACTCAGACCAAATTGGTCACAAATATCATACTGTGGGCCATTCAGGTAGTGATTTGGCGTCACGCGTCACAGTACTATTTGTGGATATTCTACATTGGACCATTAGTGGATATGAATTACTTGATTTATCTCGAATACCAAATAAAGTCCACATAAGTCATGATCAGTGACGATACCGTGTGGCACATGCCCGATACACGTCTTGAGCCACCTGCGTTTGATTTGCTGCACTACAAAGTCATGCATAATGTTCTAATAAAGTCGTACGAAAATGTCACATGCTTAGTACGTATTGTGTCTCCCCAAACTCTGCCCCAATACATTCCGTTTGGCCTGGCGGGGTCTCCCACCTCATATGTACTGATCACAGCAAAAAGCCATTGATGAGGATTTGTGGCTCACATTTGATGCATTATTTAACAGATTACACAAGATTACATGACATCTCCAAACACCCATTTTGAAGACGCTTTCCTCCCTAAGTCTCAGATGGGATTACAAAGTTGTTGTTGTTGTCGTTGTTGCTGCTGCTGCTGCTGCTGCTGCTGCTGCTGCTGCTGCTGCTGCTGCTGCTGCTGCTGCTGCTGCTGCTCTTGCTGCTGCAAACGCCATCTGACTACTGGAGATCGTTCACGGTAGACGGTAGTATTGCAAATTAATGTTTCTCATCGTCTAAATGGCGACGTTAGTTGTTTATTGACGATCTTAAAAGAAAAATTGCAGACAACGGCAGCCATTTTGGAGTCATTTGGCGTCATGTTTACCCAACATGTCCTTTTTCCTACATCGATTGAGAACATTATGCTTTCATTAGACCATGAAGTCGGAACCATCTGATTCTCTAATATATGATTGCATTTAAACCTAGATGTTGTTGTAGCTTTCAACTGTCGTCAAATGTCCTCAAAAAAGCTGCATAAAAATAGGTATATCTAGATCTATTTGAACTGGTGAAATCAATTACTAAAACATGATCAAATAATTGACTGTACACTATGTATTGTTCTGATTTCCTGTTGATCACAAGACAACTGATGACCATAAAACACAAAACACACACACAAACACACACACACACACACACACACACACACACACACACACACACACACACACACACACACACACACACACACACACACACACACACACACACACACACACACACACACACACACACCGTGGGATTTTTGTCATATCTTACATGACATAGTCTTATGGTCGTCAGTGATGCATACAACTGTTTTTGTCACTTAGTACAATGTACATTGATTGTGACCAACCTATAATCAATGAAAATATTAGGATGAATGATGATGGGTAACTAAATAAATTCGCAATTGCATTATGTTACATCGAAATAGCAACAACAAAATAACAGGGTAATTATATATGCTGTGTGCAAAATATATGAATATTTTGTTCATGTAGAGCAAAAGCACGTGCTTCTTTCGGATCGCTCAGTAACAGACCATTCATGCTACCTGGGCATCCGTCAAATACATGCAAATGCAGAGCTCATTTGGTCAATAGAATGTTGTTACGATTTCACAGCTATCTATTTTCCGACTACGCTTCACGTTCTAAATACGACTTTCACGTATTCCCCTCACGTCCCCATCCGCCGTTATCCCCAGTCCAAATGGACTCAACCAGCCCCATTACACTAATCGCCCCTGAGTACTGCCGCCCCTCGCATTGCGCCACTCCAGAAGGCCCTCCCGCCCTGATGGCGAGGACGTTGTGCATGCGCAGCATTCACAATTGGCCGACTCTCAGCACGCCGCTGTACAGCGTTGCTTATCAATACATAAGTATCCTATCCCAAGGCCTTTAAATGATCTGACATGAAGGACCTTATATCTATTAGAGCTACAGGCTGTCACAGTTGCACTTGCTCTTCTTCTTTTGCACTTAATATATGGTTTACATGAGCGCTTTTTTGTAATAATAGAGAACACAACTATTAGATACGGTCTTTTGAAAGACTAATACATAAGTAACATGTGTATGATCACTGTTGCCTCCATAATTTACTAGTTTTGATTGCTTGATGACTTAATAAAGTGCAGGCATGAGCGTGAGTGACAAAGACCATTGAACAGCCGTGAGAGGTTTCTGTAAAACTATAGGTTAGTTAAATTCAAAAGTGGATTTTCTTCGTGTTTTTGGCATTCAGATGTACGGCATCTATACATCCATTACAACTGTCGCGGCTCTGTTGTGAGGTGGATGTAATCAGAGCCACGAATCCCTGCATCAACCCTCGGGCTTATTACTCATTGGGGACCTGCGGTAGTTCAGTTTGAAGAGTTTATCGTAAGCCTGCTTGTTTTTTGTGGGCTAGTGTAAAAGTGTTAGCTATTGGGTTACTAAATTTAGAAAATTTATGAAATACACTTTTAGTGAAGCATGCGCAGTTACCTGGGACGGGAAGGGGGCTTTGGGGGGGGGGGGGGGGGGGGGGATTGACTCGTTTTGCAACCGGTTGCATTTTGCGTTAATCCGTTTTGTAGCCGCTGACACATTTTGCAACCAAAAAGGGGATCTGAAACCGGAAAATGCAACATTAACGCGTTTTGAAGAAAAAAAACCCTGAAAAGAATGAAGGCCTTTGTCCCATTGTGCCATTGGCACATGTTTGGAAACACGCACACTTTCGCTACACATGCCCTTGGCGTTTCATTTTTATTATTATTATTATTATTTTTTTAGAAAACTCCACAAGACTTCGAGACAATAAAACAGAACGTCTACACGGTTGTTTTATATCACTTACATACCATCATAGTGATGTTAACATCCTGTAGTGACATAATAAATGGCATGGCTTTATTGCTGCAATATTTCACTATAAACACTTATTACACTTGTATAAAATAGATCACCAGCAAAACTTGCAACTAGTAAAGTGCTTTAAACGACACTTCAAGAATGTGTTTGACCTCTTTGAAGATCGTGTTAACATATCTCATGAACACAAGTCCATCAACGGACAATGGTAAGGATTCAGGATTTTTCGTCAACGGTTTGGTAAATAACCGTGTTAACCTGACGTTTATCGCCGTCACCTTTTGATACTTCACGTAGTACTGTATGGGAAAACATACTAAAAGCCTTCGATAGTGTTGACCTAAAACTAATTGGTTGTTTTTTGGACAAACATGCCTAGATATCCATAGGTTAAAGAGAGAAAATGCGTTGATATGGGGACAGGACGACACGTCAAGAGCAAATGTAGAAAGTTGATCAATAGAATATTTCAAATAATAAAACCCCGCCTATACTAGTCTAATTTAAAAAAAAAAAAAAAAAAAAAAAAACAAAAAAACAAATGCGCGGTGATATGAGGCTTACATTTCAAATGTACAATCTACGGCCCCTGCCATGCGTTCCGAGTGTACATGTATAAATCAACAGAGAAACCACTCCAGCAAGATGTAATGAATAATCGCACACACTGATAACGCAGCATTATCGATGTTTTATTTCGCCTTTCAAAAGTTTTAAGATATCCAAGATATTTGTGTGGTTAACTACAGATTACGCCTTTTAAAAATTCCACTGTACAGTGCAAACTTCCACAACTGCCAGGGGCATACAATATTGACGATTTGCCTATTAAAATATGCGTTATAGAAAGCCATTTTGGGAGTTTCTGCAATAGTTTCAATGATGCTAAAAGCACTTTCAAACTTGAAATTCAAACACCGTTGAATTAACCATTGAAAATGACCTGAGTGGAATTTCGGCACTTTGCCCATTAAATTGTACATTTCTGAAAGTCATTTTAGTCGATTTTTAACCTTCACTACACTAACTTTAATGATCTTTGAAATAAAATGCTCAAACATAGTACTATGTCTAGTGCCACTCGTCTGCATCCAGGTTTGGCAATTTGCCAATAAAAGTGGGATTTCCAGCAAGCCTTATTATTACACATTAGTCAATGCTGCGACAAGGACCTTGTACTCTCTGAACACTGTTTTTTTTATCTTGTTTCTAGTGCGTTACAATATCTTATTAGTGACATATTCTCGCTTACATGTTATGAATGTGGGCCATCACATTATTATCTCTAATATGGTGAGGTTCAATAGATCATATAAAGAGTATTTCCTGGTATTAACCAAACCTGTATTGCGCTGTTTTGAAAGAAGGTGAAACAATTTATCTCACCTACTGTACACGCACACTCTCTGCAGCAATAGCCTAGATACAAATGTTGGTATTATTGACTGCACGCTATTTAAGACACTATGTCACTTAACCCATATCAAACTGGCTTTGACGTAGAGGACGATATACCGTGCATTAGAGAACTTGTCAGACATATAGTCAGTGCATAGCTAGGATAGATTAACAATAACAATGAAAGCCAATTCCAGTCTGCAGGGGATTATAATATTTTGTTCTATCATTTGCATATTTTTCATTGCACACCTCTTATTAAGTGATGTTGGGATTATCAATAACATACAAACGCACGTTGACACACCCGCAATGATTGTAAGATCAGGTAGGCATGGAAAATATATATTTCAAATACTATGCAAAATTTTGAATGAAACTTAAGTTCCTCCATAACTAATGCAGCATTGTAAGATTGATGGAACATTATTGTACAATTCAAATTGTAGACAAACTTTTAACAAAATTAACGGGATTAGATGGATATTTTTCGTGGATCAATGGACATGCGTACGCAAATCAAAACTAGATCAAAAGTGCGCAGAGAACATAGAGACGATAGAACAACGTTGAATGGTGGGCAATGAAGATATTAACTTTAGCCATGACTAGTAAATATCTTTAGCCTATTAGTCAACGTTATTCTAGTGACGATGTGCTCTTTGAGCACTTTTGATCTAATATAAACATTAAAACAAATTTGATAATCGAGTTTCAAACAATATCGAAACTATCAGAGGAAAATAAAAATATTGACCTAAAAATACTCTCTGAGAGGAAAACTTTAATTGGCAACGTGCCAAAATAGAACATACATGATGTTCACCAGGCATGTTAACCATAACATCAAGTTTGAACGTTTTCTTTCAAGCATTATCAAATTTAAAGCTAATGCAGATAATTATAAAATGTCCCTCTGGAAAGCACACTTTAATTGACAAAGTGCCAAAAAATAAATCACTTGTGTGGCGCATTACACCACATGGTTGTGCAACGTTTGAAAATAATCAGTTCATTAGTAAACGCTCTGGCTTGTCTAGAGACATATATACATACAATTAACATCCCCCAAATTACTTCATTTTTGCACTGCCCAAGATTTCACCATGTCCACATATAATAGACCTTATGAGATGCCCAATGGACTCATATGGGTCCAATCACGACGCTCGGTCATGGGTTACTGGGTCACAGAGCCGTGCAAATATAAAGTGAATATCCTATGAGAATTACACGCTTTCTCACTTATATTCGGGAGTAGCTGTGACAACCATACGCTAACCAAAATTCCAACATTTTCAAATATAATGGACTCAAAACGCAATACAGGTAAAGGGTCAGCCAAACGTGCAAATAATGCAAATATCCAATAATAATTACAAGCACACTAATTTTCACTTATATTTGGGGGCAGCTGTGACCCACACACTCGATCCAAGATTTCACCATTTTTTGAAAATTGACGAAGATATGGGCCAACAACCGGTCTTTAAAACAAATGGCAGACGACCAATGACTGATACAAACTTGCGAACTTCACTATTATGAAGAATGCACGCCTCAAATAGATGTATTTCCTTCATTTCTCAACGTTGATCAGCGTGATCAGCTGAATGCATGCATGGTTAATTCTACAGTAAATCATATAATATTTCTTTTCAAAATTATTCTGCTACACTATTTGATTTCTCTTTACTGTGGTATGGTGTTCTACCCAGACAGTATGAATATGGTAATGGTTCTTAATCTTATTGCCAGAAGTAAGAAAATGTGTTTGTTGTCTTCAATGCATTTGAGCATCTCACTTGCCCGCCCTATGAAAATTGCAGCTATAACCCTCTTGCACACTCGACTATCCTACGCCTATTGTAAAATAATCCATCAAGAACATCAAGTTAAATCACCTTCCTATTCACGGGGCCTGCTACAGAAATTTTGTAAACACGGAGCTTGCTCATTGATTAATACAACTTCTCATTGAGTTGCCATATCATTCTGACTGATTGGTATGTCTACACACTGAGCTATGATGGTTAAGATCAAATTATGTTGCGATTAAGCAAGCTGCCGGCAATGCTATAAAGGGGGCAATTGCAATACAGAACTAGATCAAAAGTGTTCAAAGAAAACTGTGTTGCTAGAACGACGTTGAGTTATGGGCAATTAAGATATACTAGATTATACCCGTGGGGTCAGAGAGGCATGCTGAGAATCACATTAAATCACCCCAGTAACATATTCGTATAACTAGATCCCAACTAATTCATAATGAGATCGAGTGACTTGCCATCTAAAACTAAAATCTAAGGGAGGAAATGTTAGCATCTATGTAAATGGGAACACAATGCCCTCCATGGCCATAGAAAAAAGACATATTCGGTGAGTGTATAAATATGATTTTTTACAGGATTTTATCTTCAAGCACCCTTGTCTTGACGACACCTTCTCACGTCCTGACAACACCACCACCCACCCTGAAAACACCCTGACAGCATCCCCATACAGGCATACACACAACATCCAAGATCAAGCCAAGGCGTCATTCCTTGAAAGGCAGTTAATTGACTATGTAAACATGACAGGGTGACCATCCTCTGTAATAGCCACTGAGATTAAAAGGCATTGTCACCCCCCCCCCTCTCAACATTGGCTGTAAGTATTTCCATTTAGAGAGTACAGTCACATAAATAATGTTAACACATTAGCTACACTGCAATCATAAGCATCAAGTATGATTCATCGGCTGGAGGTGTTCGGAATCATTTAACAGCAGTCAACAAAAATAAATTCAAGACACAAACCATCCAAAAATAAATGCCACTCTGCAATGTCTGCATTTTGACACCACCCACCTATGTCCTGATCGTACCTGCCAACATCCCCCATCCCCACACCACTAAATAATAACAAATATTACGTAGTTGGGGTCTTCACCACTGGTCTACACCCTCCACTCCCACCCAGACACATAATGATAAGAAATTACTCATCTTGCCCTCATCTATAATGAGGATTACGATAGTGTGACTACAGTGATAGTCACTCCAAGTTCATGCTTGTAAAAGCAGGTCTCACCAAGTAATGTTAATCACAGCTGGGGCAGGAAATGTTCGTGTTTATGTAATTGAGAACATAATGCTCTCAATGGACATAGGAAAGGGATTGACAGCACTCTTTTTCCCCAGCACCCACCCTTGTGCAAACCACGGGCATGGGTGATACTTTGCAACATTGACTCTGACCAATTTCACAAATACGTAATATTGTCACTTCATTGCAATGACAACTTAGCACCTTCCAAAATATACCTTATTTCTGAACCAAACAGCTGCCCATCCCCCACCTCCACCCCACTACTAAACAACAATTATTACATAGCACGGGTCTACACCATTTGCACTGTCCTGTCATCCCACGCCTCGTCTTGACAGCACCCACCACTGTTCTAACAACCTCTCCTTCCCCCTGCTGCACCACCACTGTCCTAACAAAGCCCACTCCGCAATCTGACACCCCGGCCCCCATCGCCCTGTCCTGATAGCACCTGCCCACATCTCCCCCACCAATAATCAACAACAAATATTGCATAGCATGGGTCTACACCACTAACTCCCACCAATCGTCCTGACAGCACCCACCCTTGTCCTAAAAAGCTCAGCTCCAAATCTGACACCGATCGCCAAGTCCTGATAGCATGCTTCCCATGCGGACAGCTTCCAAGTATCAAATATGATATGGAGACAGTGTGGTTTGGAACAACCATTAAGACTGAAGGTAAATTGAGAAACCGGAGTTTTTATACCACAATATATAATCTTTTGCAATGAGCAAGAAGTCAAGTAACAGACCAAGCTATGAATTTCTGAGCTTGTATGTAGTATACTTGGCGCAAACTAAGAACTACATGTACCTGGATTAACTAAAACTTGAAGACCGTATGAGTCTTTCTCAAGTAAGTCATTGATCACTGCAAATTTCACTTGGCATGTAATATGCAAAAGCTATTGGATGAATAATTAGTGTCTATGATAATGGGAACATTTCATTTCATGTATAATTGTCTTTTCCTACCACATTAGATTTCTAATATATAATATGTAAAATCTATTTTGTTAATCGGTTTTGTCTCTTTAGAGACCTTTTCAATTTCTTTTTTACAAATTTACTATATGTACATATTCCTCCAAAAATAAAAATTCAAATGATATTGATTCGTAATAAAAACAAAACAATACTTCTAAGGTTAAAATACACACTGTCTAAATTATACTCAGCATTAAGTATTGATAACAGGAATCACAAAGCTTGTGAACAAACATTTAAGTGGTGTTGGGATTACTTGTTATTACAACCCTGCCAACAGCTGGCTGGTAGTGGTCCAATTCGCTGTTCATTAACACGTTTACATTCACTCCGTGGATACATACTCCCTCATATATTTGTCTGTACGTTGGGGTTTTAAAGGTCTTTATCACACTCACTCTAAACTTTACATCTTGGGGTCTTGTCCCCTGATGATATTCTGTAATGTGTTTACAGAATGCATTGTTCTGGTTTCTTGGAGGATTCTCTAGTGCATACTGGTGTTGGAGTCCTCTGTTGTACGCCGATCTGCTGCTTTCTCCAAAGTCTAATACGCTTGTTTTTGCTTTCTCTTCTTCACATGTCAGGCATGTTCCTTTGTATACTATTCCTTCACCCCTACAGTCACCTTTACCGCCTCCCTTGTGTATAAAGCATGTTTCTTTATTGTTCATGCACTTATCTTTCTCCTGTAGTCCTGGCAACTGTGCTACAACTTTTCCTGCTTCCATTTGCTTCCTCTTTGTTCCTTTTGCTTCATTTGCTACTTCTACCTTGTCAGTCAGTCGGTCGGTCGGTCGGTCGGTCGGTCGGTCGGTCGGTCGGTCGGTCGGTCAGTCGGTCGGTCGGTCGGTCGGTCCGGTCGGTCGGTCGGTCGGTCGGTCGGTCGGTCGGTCGGTCGGTCGGTCGGTCGGTCGGTCAAAGCAATGAGCCAAAGTAGATACTCACCGTGAGTTGAATAAGTATTTCACTATCTAAATTATCATAAATATAATAACTTCGTCAGAATTGACATGTACAATGTCACAAGGGCACTGAGGCATATTTTTTGCATTGAAATTTAATAACTGCTTTCTCTAGTACTTGCTTTCACTCTATAAGAGTTAACAACTTCTTCCGATTAGGCATACAATGTATTACCGGCTTGAATATTTATTTACACTTTTTTGTGCCCTGTTCCCATTTCCCCATGTTCAGCGGTTCCACAAGACCCGCACCCCCACCCACCCCCACCCCAAGCCATAACAACAACATTTACCCAGACATCATGATTACTTTTTTTACTGTGATCATTCGGTGAATATGATACATAAAATAGCGTGTTGTAGCTGCTCGGATTCCATAATCATCTTACACTGTATTTGTTTTATCATAAGTTTATATTGTCATACTTGTTTACGATCGTTTACCTCCTTTACAGGTTTGAGTGACGTGCCTCTGTGCTCTGCGCCTGCTCGGCTGGACCTAATCAGACAAAAATGTGGAGCTCGCTACAGGCCCGTGGACTTTTCCAACCTCACCAAAAAGCAAATAATGCGCTATGTGGAACAACTGATTGTAGACGACAGGCACAAGGTTCTCTATTGCGCTATTCAGAAAGCCGGGTATGCTCTTCATGATCTAATTCACATATTGGCCCAATATGACATTTTAAGTATCATATTTTGGTCGCGCCTCAATGTCATTTGTGTATATTTGTTGGTAATGTTTGTATGGGGAGAATTCAGTATTTGTATGTGTCTCTAGGGGGTGGGTGGGGTTGTGCCTATAATTATTTCTAGTGCACCACCCGCCCCTATGGTGGTGGGGCCCATGTGTGTGAACTCGCTGGAATAGATCGACATATGTTTTGGTCATTAATCTCATCAGATTAACAGAGTAATATGTATATGCTATGTACATTGTTTGTATTTGTGCAATAATGTGCGTAGGCATTTTGCTTAAACCGCCCAACCTCTCCGATGAGGCTATGCCCCCTCACTTAACATTCTTGCATGGAAGGCCTACACTCCAATAGGTCTATCTGATACATGTATGCACGTATACCATCCCTATAAAATACAATAATGTTTTTTCAAAAGGTTAACGTTAAAACATCAACCTTTTTTTTTCAAAAAGTTAACGTTAGTAACATCCAAGCTCATTATACATTTCCAGTTTCTTTAGAATATTTTTTTTATAGTATAGTAAACAATATAAAGCTGAAAATTGACGATTTTTACCAGATGATCTTTCTTGTCCCTTTAATTTCATGCGTGAATAGGATGAAAATGTGCGGAGGTAATGGGTGTCTGTAAACTTTAAGTCAGGTCATTATATCAATAGTTGAAATATTTTGTGAAGGGAGCAGGGCGGGGGGGGGTCACTTTTTGCCGACATGTGGATAGGCTCGTTTCTGTGTATATTTCGGCATCATTTCCCTCTAAGAATGTGCTATGGCAACATGATTCAAAATTGTGTTATGAATTTGGCCAATTTGGCTCTATATAGTGTGAACAAAACATCCTTCGCTCTGTACGATTTGACAGGTAATAACCGGTATAGGTGTACTTGTTGCATCGCTTCAGCTTTTGAAGAAAAAGCCTTGTGTTTGCAACTAACTAACTAACTAATTAATTAACTAACTAACTAACTTAACTAACTAACTAACTAACTAACTAACTCACTCACTCACTCACTCACTCACTCACTCACTCACCATGTATATCTCCAGGCAAGCTAGAGCTTTTACCGATGAACCAATTTTATTTTAAACTTTACACAATTTGGTATGATGCGACACTGAAGTGATTTGATTTTGGGCACTTTGTCAATTTAAAGTGTGCTTTCCACAGAGCCAGTTTTGGTCCATTTTCAACCTTGTCTGCAATAGCTTTGCTAATGCTTGTGAGAAATCATTCAAACTTGGTACAATGCTCACGTGCCTACTGAACATCAATTGTATTTAATTTTGGCACATTGCCAATTAAAGTTTACCTTTCAAAAAAATTGACATAATAGTTATATTAGATTAAAGGTGCTCAGAGACCCCAGTGTTACCATCTTAATGTCGACTAATGGGCAATAGATATTTACTTTAGCCATGTTTAGAAAGCATTTCCATAAGCAATCCATTGCCAAGATCATAGATTTAGGGTGAATCATGCATCAAATGAGACGCTGTTTTTCTAGTTTGTTGTGTTTAAATGTTGCTGTTTTCTGATTTACAGGTCAACAACATGGAAAAATATACTTGCTAACAACAGCAATGCAACCCTCCCACAAATATCTAAACCAACCCGTGGAGTCATTGGAGGAGGTCTCAAGAAATTTGGGCTAAGATGGCTTAAAGATAGTGAGAGTCTAGCACAAATTAGGCATGCAATGAATACATACTGGAAGTTCACAATTGTACGCAACCCGTTTGCCCGGTTTGTCAGTGGGTTCAAAGATAAACTCACCCCAAGTAATAAAGGGTTTTATAAAACGGCTGAGCGTGAAGTGATTCCAAAAGTAAGGTCACCTATTAAAGGGAAAAGAAACGAGTCTCCAGCATTAACTTTTTCTGAATATGTGGCATATACGTCAAAATATGGTCTTCTTCAAGACGACCATTTTACCTTGATGAACGATCATTGTTTTCCCTGTGAAATTGACTACGACTACATTGGCCGGTTAGAAACTCATGCGACAGACGAGGACTATATTGTGAATCACAAACTCTCTGGCTTCACTAGTAACAGCAAAACCCACCTATACAGCAGGTTTGGTAGTGCTGGTGGAGCGCACTTGAATCAAATTCTTTTTGATTTTGACAATATCACCTTCCATGATGTTCAAAAATTATATAAGATATTTCAAGACGATTTGGAACTATTTGGATATGGCATAAGAATGACAAATAACTCTTTGCAGACTACCTGTGGATTTAATGAAAATAACAATTGTTGTTAATTGGTTGCAATATGGCATATACGAAGAGGCCATCAGAATGAGTTGTTCCCATCAGACATAAAAAATTGAATCTAAAAGATAATAATAAGATTTTTTTGTGCAAAATCTTAAAAATTATTATTAGCAGCAGCAGAGGGTTGCTGGTGAGATTTTTGTTTTCAGATACGGTGTGTCGTCAAAATATTGTCAACATCTAAATATTTAAGTTTTTCAAATAAATAGATCCTGAAGTAAGAGTATACATTTAAAACTATGTATACTTAGGAAAAAAAACAAAGCCAGACATTGAGAATAAAACAAATATTTAAGTTTTTCAAATAAATAGATCCTGAAGTACTTTTCAGACGTTGATAAAAAAAACAGTGTTAACTTTTCATGAGATAGGTAATTGACATTTCCAATGATTAACGTTGTTGATCGTTGGACAATTAAAATTACATACTAATATCATGTTTTTGTTCCACTACACATGCTAAAAGTCTGCTGGTTACGGCCAAACATTAAATTTGTTTTGGGAAGCAGAATACTTCTCAGTGAAAGATTGTATGGCTGCCCAGCTTTCATCCCAACTGCCTCTAACCCTATCTGTGCCTTCTTACCAAGCTTTCTTATGTTGTTGATCCAGCTGAAGCTGCGCTCTACATGGGCAAGGCATCTAAGTCTGCCTTTGTGACGCACATTATCGATGTCTCTGATACCTACTTCCTCTGTAAGGCTGTTTGAATTGATATCATCGTTGGGTTTCACTCTTTCTTGATAGAGAAAACATTGTCTACCGAATATAATGGGGTAGAGCGAATCCTTTAATCTATAAAACATATGTGGCAAGGCATTCTATCCAAATTCCTCCAACTATATTTACTCATCGCATGAACAAGTACCGAAGTTACATACCTGTAACAATTAAGTTGTACATATTATTTAGAACCTCTCAAGATCCATGTAATACATAGTAAATCCATATGTTGCTAAGCAAGTCACCAGTTTTGGGGGGAAAAATGTATAGTATATTTTTTTCATTTCTATACATGGTCTCAAAATATGTAGAAACGATTACCTATTCCCCACCTCACATGGAGTCTTGAAGATTGTAGAGTATAGTGTAAAACAATAGAAATCTTTTGACAAGGGTGTCTTCTGATATTATTGCAGCTCCACGCATGATGTTTCTCCCCGTGTCGTAGTCCATGTTTTCTCTTTCTGGGCTTCTTGCTGAATGAATACAAGTTGATCGCTGCATACTTTTGATTTAAAGATAATTATGATGCTCATTAAGTGATAAGTCGCTAGTATATTATTGAAATTATATGCCAGTATGTAATTTTGTGAGTTAATTTTATAAGTTTAAGTTGATTCCTGATGATGCCATGTAAAATAAATGGCGAAAATATTTGAAAATAAATTCTAAAAATTCTTAATCAAATTCTAAATCAAATAGATATAAAATAAATAAATAAAACTAAGATTTAACAGGTGGAAAAGACAATTAGGTCAATTAGAGACATGAAGAATACCACCTACTGGCAAATAAAACAATTGTGTATAATATATGCCAGTCATTGTGTATACTTAAACTAGGTATGCAGGATCTATCTGAATGGAACCCCGCACCACCACCACCACCCCTTCCACAGAAAACAAATCGGTACTTTAAGACTACAAAATTATGTTTCTGTCTTCAATATGGAGGATGAAAATACATTTTGTATCATTCAATGTATGTATTGGTGACCATCTTGATGTTCTCACATATTGCTAGAGCAACTGACTTTTTATTATATTTCAATGAATTTATAATCTTCTATGATATACCCGTAGACACCAGAATCATGTTTCTATCTTAAATATTGAGGGAGATTTTTTATTAGCAAGCCTCCACGTTGGCAGCCATGTGGAATTTTTCAGTTATAGCAGGCTTGACAACGATCCACCCCTGTTATTTGATACTGTCAGACTCCTAGCTCCAAAATATCTAAGGTGATTTAAGGGATGTTCAACCTCAGAATCATTCCAGTTTCTTTCAGTGAGCGGTCATTTTGACAGCTATCTTGATTTACTCACTTTTTTTCGAACGGACTCATTTTTATCCTATTTTCATTTCACTCATCACCATGAAAAACATACCCCTGGACAGCTGTCTGGACACCAGAATCATGTATCTATCTTCATTATTAAGGAGGATAATTCATTTTTATCACCCGCCGGCCATATTGGCGGCCATCTTGATTTTCTATTTCATTGCCAGAGGAACTGACATTTATTACATTCCAATGAATTTGTCTCCCTCAAAAATACACCCCTCTTCACCAGAATCATATTTATATCTTCAATATTAAGGGAGATAACACATTTTATGTGCCAGAGGCCATTGTGACGGCCATCTTGAATTTCTCAATTATTGCAGGGGTGACAGCGATCAGTAGGACCCCTAGTTACAAAATATCAAAGGTGATTTAGGGAACCTCTCATGTATGCTCAACCCACCCTAGCCACATGAGTAAAGGGAGCGAACAATTCTTTTAACTCCGCCCATGGAAAAAAGTTCGCATTTTAGATCTGTTCAGAACGAAAGATGGTCTTAAAATATTTTCTGAAAAAAGGTATCTGTGGTATACTCATATATTAAGAGCTACCCACTACCGCCCCTACCCAACCCGGTACGTGGCATATGCTCATTTGTTGGAAACCTGAAGTCTGTCCTTGGTATTCAAAGCATGAAGAATACCCCAATAAGAAAGTTATTTATACCATGTTGTCAATCTGTTACACGGGACCCTTTATTTATGGGTCTCTATATTGGCAATCACTCAGCGTGATGTAAGGTCTCGAAACAGTGGCTCACTCTTGGAATGTCTAACCGACAATTTCACAAAACAAGATTTGTTGGTGACCCTGTGAAACCTTTTCATGTCTTCTTTACAGTGCGACTTGCACCAAGCCAACTAAACTCCGTTGAACATTCACATTAATTTTGTCTTCAAGCTCATTCTGTTGGCATGTGTGCTTTTATTGATTTCTACTCATTTGGATATTTTGTTTATCTTTCGGTTGTTATAATGGTCTTTATGCATGTTATCGATCATAGTCAGAATCTGCAGATGCAATAGACTCAATAGACATATTGTGACTAGTTGTCTCTTTGTGGGGTGATGTGCCTAAAGATCAGTCTGAAGTGATACGTCAATGTCTAAAAATAGCATAACATACAAATACATGGTCCTGTCAATGATTAGTGTAGCTACCATGTGAACCTGCGCAATAAATCATAGTATTTAGGCTAATAATTTGCCGAATGTAAAGTTCCCTTACAAAAGTCGATACCCTAATTCATTGTAAATTGCCTGACACAGCGTGTAATGTCCGATTGCGTTTCAAAGAAAATCTGTTGCACGTTTCTTCTCTATTGCATTATTGACTTAACAGCTCAATCAATTTTGCATCGTTTGAATGAGGAGGTTTAATGATGTGTACATTCACTCGCATAAAAGTGTTTGCTATCGCAGTGATATCTTAAATGGCTTTTAAATAACTACACGTGTTGCTGGTTTATAAATTCATACATAATGGACTGGTGATAAATCATGCAATTTGTTATAAATGCATAGATCTCTTCAAAGTGACTACGGAGCTCATCGTCATATCTCACGGCTATATACGCAATATATAGCCGGTTGAAATGAACATGGACTTGTAAAGGCATTGTGAGTGATCAAGCCGTGAGAACCGACGATGACGAAGCTATGCACTTTAGATTTGGGTCGAAGGTGTGGTGTTTAAATGTCATGTGATTGCATATTTTGACAGTGGTGTTCAGCTACCCAGAATGTAGTAGTTATTCGAATAAGTTATACAAATACCTGTGTATCTTGGTTGACGACTCAGGATGCCTTGTACGTGTACCTCAAAGCCTGTCATTGGAATATTGACCATTTTGATGTGTCTACTTCTTCTAGACTACCAACTAGATGTTGCAAATATCTTTCTAGCGTGTACAAGAGAAGGTGGGTAATAACGATGATCTTTAATTCACATTATTTTTTGTGTATCATTAGGATTCTTCTGAAATCATATATGATAATTTACGATTCCTCAGAAATTTGTGATAAACATATTATGCACGATATCAACAAATAGATCAACAACAAGTAGGCTTAGTTGTCTCTCCCGGCTGGAGTACCATCAGCGTTGTTGAAAGCGTTTTTTTTTAATGTAAAAATATCATGAATTTAAAATTCATATGATAGAAATCTCTGTTCAGCTCAATCTGAAAAATCCATAGGTGTATGTCAACTATAAATTCTGATTCTCTGATTCTGATTCTGATACTTAATCGGCTAATTCCCTGGTGGGACATTACGCCGATGAGGCCACGTGGTGTTGGTACATGAACCTCCAGAGGCAGGCTAGGTAGCCAACTGAGCCTCAGGGGTGGGGGGATCACACTAGCTATAGTTTTCAAACTAGGTGAGTTCTTTTACGTGCAGAGGTGTGGCTCTCCTCTACACGGGACACGCCTTTTAACGAGGCTTCCGAACCTCCGAGATCTCACATTACGGGCATGTACATAAAGCTGGTCATATATCTGTAAAGTAGTAATTTTTGATAAAATCCATTGGAGAATATCTATACCTACCCCAAAATGCTTATCAGAAATTTGAAAGGATTCTATTCAATAGAACGCGTAGTCATCATGCAAAATTCTTATTTGTAGGCGTTCTGATGGTAATCTTTATTGTTCAATCCAGTTCTCGTTACTACTGTTTTAAGTGCATCATTTTGCACAATGTATATTTTGTAAATCATTGTTGAATTCTAATATCACATACAAAAATCCATATACTATCATATCATCTAGGAGTCAGATAAACCCGGATTTCAGTGCTGCGTTCATTTCAAATTAGTATCATTATTTTATATAAACCATACTGATTTTATTTAAACTAATGTGTAAAGCATCAACTTTTGTGAGAGGCATTCCGTACCTGTCCCTAATGAGTTGTTATAATGGACGGTCGTCATCCATCAAAGGCATCTCTGACTTCATGCTATTTAGACGTACAGTTATTTGTTAACGGCTGATAACTTTATAAAATTTCCATATAATGATTAGAGTCATTAAATAGTCGTTATAAAATCATGAGCATTGCCGATCCATTCATAGTTGCTGATTCACAGTCGTGATTGCTGCATAGTCTCAAAAATTGTAGTATATTGTTAGTCATATGATGCTATAAGAAAATGACCTACATGTACATGCATGGCCGACTAGCTGAGGAGTGGGACTCGTAACCAGAAGGCGGTTGGTTCTATTCCCGAATGGGTATGGTGGTGGGTGTTTAGCAAACTCTTTCCTCAGCACTTCCCCATGGCACCTACACATTAGGTGGGTACATGTCAGGCGAGTGAACACTAAGAAGAGTGATAAGTATGTGTGCGCTGTGGCTGCCGTATGCTCCACCCCAGTTATTTGAGAAATATATACGGCGACACGGTTGGCAACGATCTGGTGTGAGTATACATTGGCACATTTGCACGATAAGAAATAATGCACACCAACGCGGAAACAAAAGAAGAAAAAACAACACAAACAATATTTAGTTTTTGATTGACTGCACTACATCTAGTACTCTTTTCATTATTCATGATCTATATTGTGGGTTGTTTGTTGCTGCTTCAGGGGAGACACTGGTGAAGCTGTGCGCTATGTCTGATCGCCTCCAGTTGATTCAGCAGAGATGTGGCTCAAAGTATAAACCGGTCAAATTCACCAACATGAATGAAAGTGAATTGCGACCATATATTGAGAATATGATTGTTGACGACAGCCACAAAGTGCTGTATTGTGACATTGAAAAAGTCGGGTAGGTAATGTGGGTATGTACACATGTTCACTATACAAACGATAAGGTCCACGTTCCGGGCACCTGGCAATATCATAGAGATATACTAGTGATCGTTCCCTATCTAGTAATCACATTCCTTTCTGTTAGCAAACAATTCCATGTTAGTATGTGTTTGTATGTTGTCTAACAGATATTTCTATTTGGTTGTTCAATTGATTTTTAAAAAATCTCAAAAAAGTGATTTTTACCTGCAAACAAAATGAAGGTTTTGGCCAATGTATATATAAATTCCAATGTGTATTTTACAGATCAACTACGTGGAAAAATATTCTAGCAAATAACAGCAATGGAAAGGAGCCACTACTGTTGAAACCAACACGTGATCTGATTGGTTACGGTATAAACAGATACGGACTAAAATGGTTGACACAGAGTGAAAATACATCCTATATAAAACACGTGCTTCAAAACTACTGGAAGTTTACCATTGTTCGACATCCATTCACAAGGTTTATAAGTGGTTTCAAAGACAAGCTTACACCAAACAATAGAGATTTCTACATTGGTGCAGTGAAAAATTACATTCTACCAGCGCTTAGAGGTGATTCCAAAAGAGATGCAAGCAAACCCTTATCATTTGATGAGTATGTAGAATTCACAATTAGATATGGACTTGTTCCTCAAGGTCATTTCACATTGATGAACGATCATTGTTTTCCCTGTGAAATTGACTATGACTACATCGGCAGGCTGGAAACTCATGCAACAGACGAGGACTATATTGTGAATCACAAACTCTCTGGCTTCACAAGTAACAGCAAAACCCACCTTTACAGCAGGTGGGGCAGTGCTGGTGGAGCGCACTTGAATCAACTTCTGTCCATATTTGAAAACGTACCTCCCCAAAACATTAAGAAATTGCACGAAGTCTTGAGCCAGGACATGGAACTTTTTGGATATACTATAGATGTTTTACACAACAAGTCACTTCAAACCTCGTGTCATTTCTACGAAAGTGATGGATGTTGTTAACCTTTGCTACTAAACAATTTGATAATTTAGTTTAAAGATTAAAGTACCATTTAAAACATTTCCATGTAGGTTTCATGAATACAAAAAAAACATTCCTTGATTACTACAGTTCAATTACATATTTCATTGCACATTGGTATATTTCATGATGCATCATGTGTGCTTACTGGATGCAAGAACAAATGTAAATTGTGCACTCCGGTGTAATTTGCAACCTACAGATTAATCAATTTGATGGATCAGTTCTAATTTTGCATCATTATTTGCCATTTTGTTGCATTCGATCAGAGTCGCATGGTAGTTTGATTGTACCCCGCTTTTTCATGTGGGTCAAAAGAGTGTTTTTTTTATTCTAGAGATACATTTAATTGCACTGAGTTGTTGTTAGACCGTAGAATATAACCAGCCGTACCAATTGTCTCTAACATATTATTCAATCACCCTTGACTGAGGGTCCGTTTCTTTGATAATGATAAAAACAGCCAGCAAGCAAACCAATCATTCACTTCCCAAAATCAACATCGTCCAACAGAACAACATTGCTTTTATGACAGACCAATAATTGTATCACATTCGAAATCCACTATTTTACTTGAGCTGCGACTAGTGGTCTTTTGAGAACATAGTTACTTTATGTTTACTTATTTAGCCATGCCATATATAAAAATAAAGAATAAAGACCTAATATGTAATTGCTTTTTTCAGTCGTTTTTCGTGATAAGTGCCAACGGGGGAAACTACAACTGTAGCGATAAATAGGTGAATACCGCGGTAATCAAAGTGATAACGTTTCAAGTGCTGCATCTTGCATTAACTGAACCTCCAACAACAGTCTTTTCAACTTTGCAAAACACATTCAGAATGAGCTTTCTATTGGGTTCTAAAATGACCACATCTGTTCTTTTGCAATTCTATTACCGCTAATTTCATTGTGGGCATCAAGTAAAGTGGGTTTGACCATTAAAATAGAAATAATGCTCATTTCAATGACAAGAGTTGTCCTAGGCCACCGTAAGTCTAAAAGAATAAGGATGATGGAATATTGTGCATTGTCTAACTATGAGCTTATGATATTTAGATATACATGTATAATGTAAATACCAATAACTACATACCTTTGTGTGAACTGTAATGCAGGCTGTCGCTTTAGTGTGACAATTAAGCGTAGTGATCACGGAATAAGTTTATGAACACGGTGAAAAATATCATGTATGCCAGCATACATTTCTGTGGTAGGCCTCTATTCATTCCAACAATACATATTTACGTAGTACATGGCACACGGATTGTGGCCTATACATTTCAATTAGGCCATTCCCTGGTGGAATTACTGTCCACTGCCTTATGTTATGTGACTGGCATGTCCACTGCTCTTCCAGGAGCATAACTTCTCATTTTTTGCTTACAAGTGGCATACACTGTGTGGGAATCTCGTTTTCAGGTATTTACTCTGAAGTGAATTGCCTCAATGGGTGTAGACTGGAAAACACATCTTTTAAATGCAACAGTAAGGTGTTTGCATTCTTTTTATTGGCAATTATAATGGAATCACAATTGTTGAACATGCTCATTGGCACAAAATGTTTATGAATTTGTATTGTTCTTTTCATTTGGATGTTGACGCGGGTGTTACTAGTATTTCGGGTGCATTGTGCAATTGTAGAAGATGTCTCTGCCACAATCGTAAGGATCAGCATCGCTGTTTCTCGATGGGTGAGGGGGTGGCCATGCTATGACAGGTGTATATTTCTCTACAATGAGTTTTTAAGAAGATATGCCGAAGTTTCAACTGCAGCTGGTATATAATTTGTATGCATACATGACACAGATGGAACACAAATTAACATATCAGAGCAACAAAGTCATGCACAATGCCATTAATTGCTATCGCAGGAAGTAGGCACATTCCAAAAATATGAAAATATTAAAGAGCATTAAACATTATAGAATAAGGAACAAAGTGCCATGGTTGTGGTACTACTGCTGCTTAGTATTCAAGCAGTAAAACTTCCGTGTGTACGAACCCTACATGTGCATTGATATGACAATCCAAATGCCCCAATGTTTTCGTCTCTCAATTTCATATGTGGATATAATCAGATCGACTGCTTACAAAATCATGTGCACCTATATACATAGTGCTGGTAAAATACATGGTGCATCAATCACACGACAGCTGCTGCTTCAGCCATTGTTATTGTGGTCTCTCCCTTCAGTAAAATGTGGGTCTGGGGTCAAGGGGCACAGCCAATTGAATACAGCTTATTCCATATGGGAATTGAAAGAGTGAACCACACCCACCCCTCCAGTAATACTCTTTCCTTGTCACTTGTGGTGAAAATCTCTGTATTCACGGCTATTTTTGGTATTTGATGTTTGGTGTCTCTATATTCAGAAAACATGGTGTACGTTACAGAAAGCCATCCCAAAATCAGTATATAGGTTGTTGTTAATCATTTGATATCTTTATTGGTTTTACCAGTAGTAAATGCATTCCCTCAGTTTAACTGAGCATACAATAAACATATATCACACTCGGTATTATTTTGAGTTGGCCTAATGACTAAACTAGCATTCATATTTGATTGGCTAAAATTCTGTCAACACGTGGCTGGCCCGTGTCACATCCATCCCAAATAGCGGAGACGCACGAGGCATCACTGGCGCCTTTTATTTTCCACGGCAATATGCAGGGCACGTCACTGCCATTACAGCTTGTTGTTAGAGATAAACATCGCTCTCATCACCCACCATTACTAGCTAGGGCGATGAGGGCCGTGTTTAGATAGTCATAGGGGTGCTGCATGTCGATGCCACTCCCTATTTGGTCAACCTTCAGGGTGAAGTAGTCATTTTTCATAGTAATGAGTAGGCCTACTAGTAATAAATATGTAAACAATTTGTCATCAATTCCCAACTGGTCACGTGACTGGCGTGCTCCAATCACTGCCGTGACCTTTCTGCAGATCCATTGTCATTTGGTGGACGACGAGTGACGGGGAATGGCCCTCTCGTGGTATAGGCTACACGCTTCTGTTAGAGCTAAAATGACTTAAGTCTTGTTAGCTGATGCACACGGGTTAATCCGCTTTAGCTTTACGAACATTTCCTACAAGTGTTGGTAGGTTAATCATGTACGCTCGTCTCACTCGTCTAGAATAAAATATGCACCAACACGTTGTGCGTGTATGATTAGGTCTTTACTACACCAACTCCATTTCATTAATGAGTACCTTCTAGTTATAGTGGGACATTTGTGTTGTGAAATTCTCAAACATAAAAAAAAGTCCAGGTCAGTGCTTCATTAGCGAGCACATCAATATCATCTTGCAGAAAATACCGTTAGTCTCGTAGAAACATATTCCAGCAGGTTTTCTAGTGCAACAGTCTTAATTATTGGCAATTTCATATTTGATATACACCAATGACATGGTTTTATTTCATCAACCTCCATTTAACGATAGAAGATAGTATAACCTCTGACCCCAATCATACACCGTGTTTTACTTCAGCATAGAACCATTAACTATGGGATAGTGCTCGTCAATGTATTTAATTACATTAACAACTACATTGACGGGCGGTCATATTCCACTCATGGGCTCGCATAAAAAACATAATCGTAGACAGCTTGTCAATGTTTTGAAAGCAAACTTTTCCGAAATGTTGACATAATGTAGCAAGTTGAAGAATTTGATTATGTATTTTCCGAATAAAAACACACTGTGTATATAAAAATATATCTGCTTTCATTATACATGTTGGAAACTTGATGAAGATTAGACACCAAGATTTACTGTTATAAAGATCTCAATTAAAATTATACTACTGCATATAAAGCCTATGCCCGCGCAGACATTTTCGCTGTACGGCTTCCTCGGACCTACGGTGTCTACAGATTTTCTCTCACACAGTGACAGCCGTAAAGCTATGGGCACAACGGGCAGTGCTGACATGTTGGCTGTACTTTTTTCTGGTTCGCGGGTTGTTGTTTTTTTTTACTCGGGCAGCGTCAAAGGTATGTGTAAAAAGGTGAACGGGCTCACTACTGCTCAGTGCGTCTCTAATACTGACGATGCACTGTGTGACTTACACACGTTTGTTTTAGTAGACAGACAGTATGGTCGATTGTGCCCTAGGCTTTGGTGAGCTTATAAGGCATTGCACGTGGCACTCGTTAAAATAGTGTATAGACTAACACTAAGAGGTCTACCCAATGCCATGGCACCTACTTTGGAGAGACAAGCCTACTGTTCAATGAGAGTGCTAAACAAGTTAGAAGACCCAGCCCCCTAGAGCCAGCGCTACTCATCGGCCGACATATCCCCATATCAAACACCATCAAGGACTCTCTTTCGGCCGTGAAACCATCGATAACCCACTGAAGATAATGGTCGTTAACCTCTCCCCACCCCCACCCCCATTTCACATAGCCTATGCTAGCTTCAGATGCTGAAGAAGACGCCAGAAGCTGCTGCTTTGGGAGGATTATAGTTGACAGATGAAACCGTAAGTTCCGCCACTGCCGTTACAATCAGAAGCAATGAAAGCATGAAACAGGAGCATCTGTTCCAACAGCTGGGTTGTTCACGATGCTCCATGATTAATGCTGTACGTGTTTCTGGAGGATATGACACACTTCTGGCGCAAAAATATTTATCACTTCTCTGGAGAAGTGGTTTTGATATTTTTTCGGCTTGTGGGCTTCCGTTGTGGATTAATGACTTGTTGATTGCGATCATCTTTTTTACTTTTCTGGGTCGTCTGGAGGGCTAACTTGATTGTCGTAAAGCCTTTCTGCTTAAATGTGGCATTGCTGACATGTGTTCTTTCTGCTTAAATGTGGCATTGCTGACATGTTCCTAAAGATGTTCCCGTATGAATTGTGTGGTATTTCTGAATAGTCCCTTCAGCGTGCCTGTTCATCCAGTCAATTAGAAGGGTCACACTCACAGACCGTTATTCCAGACGATCCCGTACGTTTTGGCTACAAAATATGCACAAAACGCACCGTAAAAAGGGTGATAATATTGTTTTCTCCTTTCTGGTGTCTTTTGGAGCATCTGAAGCTAACATCGGCTATGTGAAATTGGCAGTTTACTTACATGAAACTTATGTGTAAGTTCATGAATATTCATCGGTATACTAAGTAGATTTACTGTAGTAGCCTAAGTTACAAATCATCTTATTTTCGGACTTTCAATATTTGGCACCAATGTCACACCTGTCAGTGAATTCTTTAAATTTAAATAGTACTTAAGACTGAAACGTCTCTAGGCAACTTTTAATTTACTCTGTATTGAGCAGCTTCCATGTGGTGGGAGGCTTAGCCCCCTGGTACCACAGTTATATCCAGGCCCAATCGATCAAATATGACCACACATGCCCCCTCTCCCAATTTAAAGTATTGGTTTCATCCCTGGCTTTTAAGAGATATTAAATATGTGAGTGTTAACAAGCGTTGTTGTATTGAGTAGGCCTACAATAATCGGCTCAAAACAAGTATCAATAAATCAACTCATTATTATTAAGACTGTCGACAATGGACCATAAATGGCCCTGTGGAAAGCACACTTTAATTGGCAAAGTGACAAAATCGAATCATTTCAGTGTTCAGTGCCTCATATCTCGTAGTTGTGTAATGTTTGACCGGCATCAGTTCATCGGTTAATGCTCTAGCTTGTCCAGAGAGAACATACATTGTTAGTTAGTTACAAGCAAACGAAACACAAGTCTTTGCTTCAGCAGCTGAAGCGATGAAAAAAGTTTTTTGGTGGCCGTTTTACGTGCTCATTTTAATGTATAGTTCTACAATATTCACATTTAAAGATTTCCACTGACTTAACTGTTTAAAAGAAGTTTGCCATGTACACAACTTGGATGTATTCGCCATTCATTGAAGACACCCTGGGATGATTGCGTAATGTCGTATGTTTAAGGCATCTTGAAGTTACTCTGATTCTAATTCCCTGGTGGGACATCACGCCGATGAGGCCACGTAGTGTTGGTACATGAACCTCCAGAGGCAGGCTAGGTAGCCAACTGAGCCTCAGGGGTGGGGGGATCACACTAGCTATAGTTTTCAAACTAGGTGAGTTCTTTTACGTGCAGAGGTGTGGCTCTCCTCTACACGGGACACGCCTTTTAACGAGGCTTCCGAACCTCCGCTTGGCGTCGCTACCGTCTAGTAGTAACACTGTACGGTGGCGACGTGCTGTGTGGAAATCAGCAACTCAGTGGCAGATGCACGGCGTATCGGTTTTGGCGACACTGTGTCTGCCATGACCGGGCCGCGAACTTGCGACGCAGACAAATCCTGTTTTCAAGTCGTACGCTCTAACCACTGAGCTACTGAGGACCACACCGTGGTTGACAGTTCTTCGTCGTTTTGGGGTTCATTGTGGATGACCTGGCCTCACATTTAGAGTGAACTGGCTGGTTCGGTAGGGCATGGTGCACTTCTGGCTGGTTCTGGGTGGGCAAAAAATGTTTTCCCCATCCATTCTTTTTTTTTTGGGGGGGCTTATGTTATCCTGGATTTTAGTTCTGGTAATCGGCATGAAGTCACACCATATCACACCATATCATCGGTGATTGTGTGGGGTGTGTGGGGGGGGGGGGTCATTTTGATGGTTATCTCGAGCGTTTGTAGCATCCTAAGATCTTTCTCCTTAACTGTGGCCTCGTCTCCTGCTTTGGGAGGATGTGTTGTCGACAGATGAAACCGTAAGTTGAAGCCACCATCATTACACTAGGATGCCATGGAAGCATGAAATAGCAGCATCTGTTCCATTAGATCGGTTGTGGCCAATGCTACATAATCCATGGTGTGTTCTTGGAGGAAATTGCACTAAATGGTAATAAATATTGATCATTTTAAACAAGCTCGAATTGACAAAGCTGGCGTCTTCCTGACCATCTGAAGGTATAATCGTCTATGTGAAATTGGGGGGGGGGGGGGGGGGTCCGTATTGCTTTTGATATTGTTTTGCATTAAATCCAACGCCCATATACTAAAAATAAACCACTTTGTAATAAGTCCATCACAGCCATAAGTTCTCAAAACAAAGTAATCAAATGTATCGAGTCAAAGTATACTGTTAAAATGTGACTTGCAATACGTTAGGTTAATTGCCGACCCGGATCACAAAGCTGGAGAATGCTGAGTAATTCCACGTGGATGTAAAGTATCCATGGCGAAAGCCCCAGGACAAAACAATGCAGCTGAACGGCAGCTTGTTTTATTGCCGCGGCGGTGATGCCAGTGTCTTCTGGTTTCAAGGCTCTTGTGACATTTAGGGCATTTTAATATTTCTAACCCTAATGTACCAAATGCCAGTTGTGGTGCGTAGCTTGCTGTGAAACATTACTTGTCTCTTCAATGTTTGGCGTTGTTGAGCCTAAAATGTTGACTCTGCCACGTCGTGGTCAGCCTCTGTACGTCGTTGGAGCCCGTCGTGGCACTGAATTTGATAATCCATGTTTGTAAACATTACTTGGAAACGGAGCCGCAAGGACTCTGTCCGCAGCCACCCACGTAGTCAAAATGCAACGTACAGAGCCTTATCACAACGTCACAGAGAAAATCGTAAGCAGACGTCGCCGCCGCAACAACGGACAGAGCATGATTCGCTCTGCCACAGGGCAAAATCACAACGGACGCAGCCTCCTATTTTCCATTCAAATCAACGGACTCGGCGACGTCCGTTGTCCTACCTCGCAACGTTTGGGCTCCGCACGGGTTCAAATGACTCTGTACAGAGCGAACAAACGGTGCCGACTAGTCTGCCCGCCGCCGCGTATTTTTCGTTAAAAAAATGTTACTGTGATTACGTAAAATTTCGCAAGAAATAAATTACACGTTTTTTACTTCTTTATGCCCTTTTCTTTAGTAGCTATAAGATGAAACATTGTTACTGTACAACTACCAAGTAGCATTAGAAATAAATATTTCCCATTAATTACGCCGTATACAATTTGTCATTTAATATGAAAATGTTAAATTATTTTTACATATAAGATATCACTAGCAATACTCGACGTTATCCTATTATTAATGCGATAATTTAATCATGTTCATTTACATTTGTTACATAGAAAAGCACAAAATAACAAGTGTTCTAAATGCACAAGTGACACACTGAAGCTACACACCAAGAAATACGTATTTTTATTCCTTTTGCTACTCAATTTGTCAACTGAAAGTGTCAACCATCTTGTAACTGTTCATTATTGTCTGATTCACCCTCATTTGGACGTTGTGGTTGGGGCTCAGGAGGAAGATGAACTTGCATCCTTGAAGCCACACGTTCTTCTTGCCACGGCACTGCTCCAGCAGGACTATTGAAGTATGCCACCAAAGTCTGGCCTTGTACCTTGGCTGCTTCCAGCTCTCTCAAACCCTGGTGCCGTGCACCAAGAGGTTCAAGATTGGCATTCGCACGCCATGCTCCCGGAATAACATTGTGTTCTTCGTCTTCTGCATCTGGCTGGATTCCTGGGGCGAGGTCTTGCACATTGTCTCTGACCAACCTGATCCGGATGAAATTGTGCAGGCAAACGCCAGCATGTACTATTTGCTGTACAATTTCAGGTTTCTGTTGCATGGTAGTTAAAAAACACTGCCAGCGTTGAGCGAGGATACCAAATGCATTTTCAACCACCATCCTGGCACGTGAAATTCTGTAATTGTAGATGCGTTGTTCCTTGGTCAAGCTCCTCTGGCTGAAGGGTTTCATCATGTAGTCCCTGAGTGCAAATGCATCGTCCCCTAGTAAGAAGTAAGGCATGGGAACATTGTCATTGGGCAAGTTTTCTGGTGGTGGCAAGTTCAGTAGACCCTCATCAAGCCCTTCCTTTAGAGGGGATAAATTGAAAAGCTGCATATCAGATTGGTGGCCAACCCCACCAACACCAGTGAACATGAATTTATAATCTGCATCCACCAGGGCCATAAGAACTACAGAAAAAATTCTTGTAATTATAGTATAAACTTCCAGACTTGGGGGGTTTTTCTTATGCGTATATGCTTACCATCCAAGGCTCCAAGAGCGTGAGGCATATTCCATTTCTGCTCGAACTTTGAAGCCAATTGTCTCCATTCGTCTTCGTTTTCTGGGAACTTAACCACCTCCTCTGCTAGCTCATCTTGTATAGCTTTACAAACCTCTGGGATAATCACAGCAATGGTGTGGCGGCTAACTCGAAAACCGTAACTTAAACATGGGTAATTCTCACCTGTGGCCATGTACCTCAATGTGATGGCCAACTTCAAGCCAGGTGAGTGTGCTTTCCTCCAATTTGTGTCCTGTTTCTGGATTCTTGGCGTCAGACGGGTGAGAAGTTCCTCAAACATTTGTGCAGACATTCGTAGGAAGTTGAAGTAACTGTATGGGTCTTCAACTCTCAGTTCTGTCATGAGGTTGTCGAAGTGTCCAAACAGCAGTCTGCGATCACCAGACCCCCACGGACGAACCCACCAGTGCCTCCTCTTCCTGGGGCCTCGCTTCCTGCGTCTCCTCCTACCTTGAGCGTCAACTTCACGTACTTCTTCTTCTTCGTCATCAGCATCTGCTTCATCAGCTGGCACGTTAACTTGGAGGTGGCCAACATCTGCTTCAGGTGGCTGGTTTGGTAATAGGTTTGCTTGATAATAAAGTCCAGCATCTTCTGGATGATTAGCAAGGTACAGTATTATTAGATTGTACGTGTTTTCGGTCAGCTCTTTCATTAGTGTCACTGCTAATCTCAGACGCACCACATCATCAAATGCAAGCATAGACATATTCCGAAATTATTATTCAATTGTTTAAAAATATACATATATATGTCCACTACACTGATAGTTGTAACAAATGAAAAGGAATCTTCTCGATTTGGTCATTTATATACGGTTTCGAACGGTCACCATGGGCCCTCTGTCCAGCGCCACTGACAGCGAAGGACGTCCTCACAAACGCTGCCCACATCGTACGTAGACTACGGACAAAACGCACCGCTTCGTTGTATCATCGCAAACGGAGGGCATATATTGCCCACACCAACGGCGGACGCAGCCAAATAATGACGTCCGTCGAGAACACCAATTGAAATTGATAGTAAAACCAACCCCGCCCGGTGCCTCTGGACGTTGCGAAATGCTCTGCCCTTCACGCAAAACAGAGCCAAATGACTACGGTCTTGATATATCATGATTATCATGAGACGTCCGCACACGCCTGGCAGAGCCTGAACAGAGCCTGAACGCAGCCAATTTGCGCCGGACGCAGTTGAAATACTCCGCACGGAGTGGACGACGGACAGAGGATTTTACGACGCCACGGAGCCCAAACAGAGCCAAAATCAGCCAAACGGAGCCCAAACGGAGCATTTCCTCTGTCCGTTGCCTCCGGACGCAGCGGATTATCCATCGATCAATACTGCTCATTCCGTCCGGAAAATCCCACGCGACTTCTCAGGAGAGGTGGCGTGGATCTTCCGGACGGATAGCAAACAGAGTGAAAAAAAACGGGCGGATTTGGTCGACGTTGCGGGACTTTGTCATTTTTTCGCATTTTTTTCGAAAATCCGGGCGGAGCCTTCTCGGTGTAATGGGGGGTAAGGAGTATGGAATTATAAAGTAGAAGGTAACGTTACAAACATATATAACGCCTAAAACGCATGCCCTTGAGGCTTATCACGTGGTCATTTGGCCAATAATATACCCTCATACATGTCTTATGGCATTCAATCAGCTGGATCATGGATTTGAGGTAGGGATGTTACTGCACACTCCAAGAGTGAAACGTCATTTTTCACAGATCATTTTACCTTTCAATATGAAATATTTAAAGTTACTTTTTTTCAAGAGAGACACGATGGATTTGTTCCTCACATATGGTATTATATGCTTTTTCTACACGTCATAATCGGAATCACTTTGACACGGTCACTTTTTTCACGCAAATTTGACCTACATTTAAGAAGAGGTACCGTTTTTTTCCACGGAATTTTATGAAAAATTCCCCCTCAGCAACTGTTCATTATTTCCAATATGATCTTGCTCTACATTGTGATTGCAGTTCATGCATGGTTCACGAGTTTGCATTATGACATGATGACATCTCAACCCGTGTAGTTAGCCTTCATCGTATAGTCTTTTTAGCCCTGTGGTGTGATTTACAGGTAACATAAAGACTAACGACTAAATAAATATAACTATGAACTACCCTAATTTTGAAGCACTGTCTGTCACAAATTTTTCTATGTAATATCCCAAAGCAAACAAAGCGGCCTTCTAAACAAAAAGGATTTCCACTGGTTCACGAACAAGGACTGATAATTAGTTTTAAATAATGTTTCTGGCCTTCAGGGAGTCAGGATCAGTAAATATAACTCATGGTAAACAACCAATTATGCTTACATTTCAACTATCGACGATTGTTTTACATCATAGTGTTCCTCACATTAGTGGCTATACAAACAACCGTAATTGGTCCCTGTACAGTCTCTATTAATGTACAAATTTCTCAAACAAACAACAGTACACTCATTTTGTAACTTATGTCGACTGCTTATCCAACATGGAGGCCAAAAAAGCAGGATCGCAGCAAATGATATTTAATTGTGATTTTAATCGGTGGTTTAACTGTTACTTTTACCTGTCAAAAATCAAGAAATAATCGTATCAAAGTACATGTGTAACGATGGTAAATAGATACTGCATATTTTGTTGGAAAAAAAATAAAAAAATTAGACTTAATCTCTCACAGAACGTGAACAGAACGTCGACAGACGTCGGACGTAAGACATGACAACAGAGAGCGGCCATGTTGTATAGGTCGTCAAACGAGACTAGAATATCTGCATTTCGTTAAATATCAACGTTCATAATCAACTCAGAGATACCAATTAATGTTATTTGGATAGCCACAATTATGAGGAACATTATGATACCAATAATCGGTAGTTGAAATGTAAGCATAATTGGTTGTTTACCATGGTATATATTTACTGTGAGGGCCAGAAACATTATTTAAAACTAATCACCAGTCCTTGTTCGTGACTAGTACCAGTGGGATATTCCTTGGAAAACTCACTTCTAGACAGTCAGTCAAATGTTTATTGCAACAAGATCGATCAGATAGCATCTTCAGGAATTATTTGATTACCCGTTTTGTATCATGCTTGAAGAATGACTCCAATAGAATTAATATTTTTTGTGTTTTTTGTACTAGGGCTCACAATGTCGTCCAGTACGTCGGCTGATCATACGTTTAAGTCAGAGAAGCATGGGACAGTAGTCATTGGTGGCTTCCAGAGGCTATGGCACAATCAGCTGATGTGCGACACGCACCTGGTGGTGCAGGGACAGATTTTTCAGGTAAAGACTAACTATATCTTTTTGATATTAGGTTTCGAGACTTAATGCACTTTTACTGGAAAATTTAAATTTCTTTGTTAGGTTACATGCTGAAATTGAATTGACTTTCAAGGATAAATTGTTTTAATTTATTAAAATACTTTAAATGAATGCCAGTGTTTGAAACTTTGTTCTTTAATTTATTAAGATGAAATGTTAGCTTTAAAATGTGGTAATTATGGAATTTCTCTGACTAACCAATATTCACCAAAAAATAGTTAGGGACAGCAGGGCCCTAAATGAATGCGATCAAATTATTCTTCGTCAATTTTAAATTTCCATATTAGTCCTCGAAGCCAGACTCAATTAATTATTGATTGCATGTATATTTTATATTTTTTCTAGGTTCATCGTTGCTTTCTTGCATCATGCAGTCAGTACTTCTTCACCATGTTTAATGAGGGGTTTCAGGTAGAGTATAGAATTAGTAATAATGATTTATTCAAAATATATGTCATTTAGTTTAACCAGGAATTGTGTTAAGATTGTATAGTAAATTGAGATTACATTATACCGACTATCAATATAAGATAGCTTTCATATTGGTTCTATGTGTGTTGCATACAATAGTGGTCAATTGATGCAAACAAAAGAGTCTTAAATTAAATGTAACTTTCAATTTTACGTTTTACATATCATTTGTAGGAAAGTAGTCAACGAGATGTGGAGTTGAAAGGGGTGACTGCGCGAGGTCTGAAAGCAGTTCTTGATTTTGCCTACACTGGTACAATTATGATCAATGAATCCAACTTACAGGTATATATTCTATGTATGATATAGGAAGAAAAATGTCAAGTTAATTTTTGTGAAGTATTTGGGACTCATTCTAATCCAATTCTACATGATTTGTCTCCATGTGTTGCTACTAGACATATGCTAGTAGGTGCTGGTAGTTTTCTTCTCACTTGAAATTGTCAGCCGAGAATGTCAGCCATGAAACTGTTCATGTATTTTACTTTTCTTGTTGTTTTTTTCTAAACCTGGGGTGACAACACATGTACATGCACACATGCTGTTGGATGTTAATATTAGGTTCCATCTTGAGACAGGGTCTCATGCTATGTTGTCCATTTTCAGGATGTTTTAGAGGCAGCATCACACTTGCAGTTTGAGGAGGTGCTCACATTCTGCTCAAGCTACCTAAAGCAACAGCTCACCATTGACAACTGTCTGCACTTCCTGAAGATGGCTGAAATGTATGCACTTCTCGAGTGCAAACAGGTCAGTGAACTGCATGCTGTGGCTCATCTCAAACAATTGATACTCTTAAATAGCCCATGATGAGTTTAGACCCATCATTTTAAATAATTAATGATCAGTATGCAGATTATTGAGTTTATTCTCACTAAACTACTATAAAAGAAAACCTGTGGAGAATATTTAGGGTCACAATTTTCAAAAATTCATAAAAAACCTACTTTATAAAAACCCAGTAAGACCAGCAGCTCTGGTGTATTTTGACTCGTATCCTGTCATCGCATCATTTATGATCTTGTGGTTGTATTGATAGCAGGTTACGTCAATTACATGTTTAGTATACTGAGGAGACACATTACCCATTCAGGAAACAAAGAACTTCATCCTGGAGAACTTCATCCCAGTGGCTGACAGTGAGGACTTCCGGGAGATCCAACACGACCTGTTGTGTGAGTTCCTGTCCAGCGATAAGCTGAGAGCCGAGTCAGAACTCGAGGTAAACTGATTGTGTAGTCTTGCGGTAAAAAAACTAGGATATTGAAACTTTTTCACATTTAATTTCTGACTATAGATTTATTAGATTTTAAATTTATAAAAAAAAAAAATTCAGCTCTTTTTTGTTTCTATCTCATTATAATTAAATTGTTAAATTTTGTTGCAATTGTTGATGAAAATGTTAGAGAATCATTGAGAATGTTGGTAGAACCATTGAATGCATGAAGAAATTATGAACCTTGTTCATATTTTGTTAATGAGTTTAATACTCTCATACTATATATACTGCAAACAAGTGCTCCTTGAGAGCTGTTTTCAAATGACTTGTATTGTATGTGTTTTCAAAGGGATATTTGAATAAATTCTCATAATGGTCACCTTTACCAGGTGTTTCATGTGGCACTAGCATGGTTAGAAGCTGTCCCAGATAGGAAGGAGATGGCAAAAGATGTACTTAAATTAATCAGGTAAGCTTGACAAAAACGTTTTAGTCAAGAAAAAGATTTTTTTTAAACTTAAACCATAACAAATGGATTCTATTTTTCAAGAAAAAAAATCTCAATTTTGTATTCTACCTAACGGATAGAGAAAACAATCAGCAGTATATAATGTCAACCAAAACAGGCCAATACATCTCATGATTATTTTTTCAATCTTCGAACATAAGCTTGCATGCTCATCACATCAAACAAATAAACAGAATTTCACTACCATAAACCAGTTGAAGAAGTAGTCCGAACATTTAGTACTGCAGCCAAATCAGAGCCTATAAATTGAGCAGAATTAGTCAGTACCGTAATCGATCTTATTAGCGCACACCCCTGTTAATTCAGATTAAATATTATACAAATCTTGCTCTTTTTACCGGCGCCATATTGTAGACTCTAACACGTCAGTATTATTCCGTATTCGGATTACCACATAACCATCCGGGCGCGTTGTGTTATCTTGTTCTGTGGGGTCAAAGTGAGAAAAATGCAAAAACCGCGAAAAATTGTTGGGGTGCGCTTATTATTTTTGTTTTTTTTCCTGAAATTTGTTTTTGTAAGCGCACTGTGCACTTATTAGAAGAAATACGGTACTCCTCGCGCATTGACTCTTCGTTGCGCCCTCTAGGTTTGGCCTGATGAGCACGGAGGACATGGAGTCCGTGTACCAGCAGCCGCTGATGCTCAGCGAGGCGTGTCGCGGCGACGTGCTGCAACAGGCTCTCAACTACCACCTCAAGCTCTTTTCCCAGCCGCTCGTCACCGCCCCCAATGCCACAGGCTCCTGCATTGCCCGCATGAGGGCATACAAGGTATTGTTTCTACCGTTTACCAACTGACAACTACAGAATACAGAATAAAACATTTTAAAAACTTCATATATTGCATGGTAAGAAGAAAGACTGTACATATTTAACATGCAACTGACAACTGTTCGACCAGTTTTATTGTGTGGCTTAAAGACATAACACCACTTTGTCTAAAACTCTGGATGAGTAATATTGAGTAGAATACAACCAGATTTGAACACACTTACACAGATGTTTCACAAGGTATCCAATTTGTTTCTTTAGTGTGTCCGTTGAATTGTATGATGACGTGATTACAAAACCCAAGACGTATGGGGTGACGGGGGTGCTCCGCTCATAGGGGTGGGTCTCATGCTGAAGACAGTTCAACCCTGAGATCCTCATTTCGTGAATCGTCTCTCTTACACCCTCAAGTCCATATATACATACCTACGTTTTATAGCATGATAATGTTAAATTATTTTCAGGAGTGCCTCGCGATCCTGGGTGCTGGTTACCTTGACAACAGTCTCAGTCCAGATGTGATGACAGCTGTTATTGACAAGTATGAATGAATATGAGAAATATGATTTTGAAAATTGTATCATAGTTTCTTATAAACAAGTTTTATATCATTAGTACCGGTAAATAGTTTTGCTTAATTTTTAAGATCTGTTAAATTTGTCTTTATTTCTTTGCTGTTTAGGCAGCTTTTTAAAAAGCAAGATTTCATAATGTTGATTTAGAAAATAAATTTATACTTAAATAAATGAACAATTTTTAAGAATTAACTTTATCTTTAATCACATTATCAGCAATTTATTATTTTTTTTTTTATATAAGCTTTAATTAAAATCCATGACCCACTAATCTGAGGAATTTTCAATAATAAAAATTTCTGCCATAGAAAAAGATAATGAGCCACTGTTTTGGAATACTAGAAAATAGTCTGCTTACATGTGTTAGTTAAACATAATTTTCAACATTAAAGCATTTCGCCAATAGCTGAATTATAGTGTAAGGCTTCTCTAACAAAAATAAACTGCAGAAAAAAAAAGCATTCGTATAAATACACAAGAAGAAATTTACAGACTTTGGCCATTGCAGGGAAAAGCTGGAATAGTTTGACATTTTTTTTAAAAACTTTTATTGAATGCATGCTAATTATTGAAGTTAAATTTGTTATATTGCAACTAGAATATCCTTTGTGTGTCCACTTCAGAGGCAAGCTGGGTCAGTTTGACATCCTGTGTTCGGTGAAGGACAAGCGCTACTTTGCGGCGGTGGCTCTGGTCAATGACTTTGTGTACGTTGTGGGTGGACAGACGGCCATGGCAGGCGACGGCTCCCACGCAACCAACAGCGCTTTCAGGTACAACCACTGTTGTGGGTTAATGTTCAGATAACAGTTTATATGAATGATATAAAAATGGCAATTTTTGAAACAAAAATGTAAAATAGAAAAACAGACCAATTTCAGACATCATACAACAGTTTTTATGAATGATATAAAAATGGCAATTTATGAAACAAAAATGTGAAATAGAACAACAGACTAATTTCAGACAAATGTACTTCATTTTAATCATGCACGGATATGTCTGGAGATGTGCTAAATTTGATTATTTCTATTTTTTGTTTCCATTTGCATCCCACTTCTATTACCCTATAAAGATGCACCGTTTTCTCACTCATATTTTTAACATCTAGCATCACGTGTTTAACATCTGTATTCCCCATGTAAAATGTATTCTCAAGAAAATCCCCGCGTCATAAGTCACGTGATTTCACCCCCGTGAGGTGATAGCATTGACAAGTGAGCATATAAATGCACGGGAAAGTGGCCGTTTTTGATGTGATATTTCTGTACTTAAGGTGCTATTTTTTGTTAGTTGTGAATTAATTCAAATACGTTGTATATGTGTCATTTTATGACATACTGGACAGGTTTTAGAGCAGAGGCTGCTAATGAAAGTTTCCTGGGGCTTTGAAATAGCCAACGTTAATGCAGCAAACACCGTGCCTTGCCGAACAATCACGTGAAACACCAAACCTGTTTTTCCTTTGTTAAGAAATACGCTACACGTTCCAGACTTTATCTTGTGTACGTCAATAGGACACATGTGTGTTTTCTTGTTTATGTTCAATACCGCACACGTGCGTTTGTTGTCAAAATAAGACCTGCACAGACAGGAAATGGAAGTGAGGGTTTTCTTGAGAATTGTACCTACATGTGACTGATATGCTAACAGGTACAATCCACGAGATGGCAAGTGGCTGCAGATCTCAAGCATGTCTGTGCCCCGCACGCATTTCGCCCTCATCGCCCTGCCCAGCTGTCTAGTCGCCGTTGGAGGCAAGAATAACCGCATTGCACTCAGCTCTGCAGAGAGGTACGTAGCACATAGGAAGAGCAAAGCCTCTATTGAATTTTAGAGGTGACATGACGGTGTTAATCGAGATATTTTTTGGAAACAGGAAGCTGAACATTTTACCATCAGATTTATTATGTTTCTGAACACAATTTACTGCATTTTACAGTCTCTGTGTACCATGCAAAATTTATAATATTTTTAGCGAGTTTGTAACATCAGATACTTCAGAGTAAACGCCCACAGCCTAAATTGAGAATTTCTATCTTTAAACTGAGCACACATCATTATCATTGTATTTTGCACTTGTACAAATATATCAGGTATGACTTTGCGACCAACGAGTGGGTGACGATCGCTTCACTTCCCAACACCTTGTTTAGCCATGCTGGCTGCTGCCATAGCAATATGGTATTTGTATCAGGAGGTGAGTGTTACTGTTTGAAAGTTCATGTACTTCAGTATAGATATATGTCACTTACTTGTAATGATATTTTTAAATTGATCATATGAAATATAACAAATGAGTTATAATAAAACAAGTCTCACCTTTATGTAGGTTTCCAGTGCGCGAGAATTGTAGCATTCTCGCGGAGTATAAAGTAGGATATAGTGAATTGCACTGGAGTAGGAATTAAGATGCCCAATGTTACACACTTTATGTAGGCTTTGTTACTTTCTTACTAAGACCACTATATAGGATTAGAAACTTCGTACACTACAGTACTGAGAAAACAAGCACAAAAGGTTCTAGTTCTCCTGTAGACGCTGGTCGAACTGCAGCATAATGCTAACAATCTGATCTCTGTGGGATCACGTCCTCTTTGCTTGTTGTACCGCTCGAGGATAGCTGTTTCAATCCCTGCCTTTGAGAGCTGGTGGTCATCATATCGACTCACTTTGTTCACAGTTTTTATTCATTATGATGATAATAACAGCAAAGTTAATTAAATGAAATAGTGTTGCATCAAAATAAGGTGTAAGTATCAAACCTTAAAGTTCCATTACTTAGTTGTATTTTTGTTGTCTGCTGCTGCAGGCTGCCCTGGTGAGGACTTCACTGACGATGTACACTGCTATGACCCGCGTCGCGAGGGCTGGGAGTTGCGACAGCCCATGAACCAGAGCCGTGGCTACCACGTCATGGTGTCGCATGGCAACAAGATCTTCGCGTGCGCTGGCAACACCAATGCAGGCGATCGGCGCGATGTGCTCAACACAGAGTGCTACGATGTGGCACTTGACCAGTGGACAATCCTCACGCCGTCGCTGCAGGGCCAGAGCGAAGCGCCCGCCGTCAAGTGTGGCTCCAAGATCTTCATACTGGGCGGCTACAGCTGGGACGCGCACAGCTTCCAGGACACGGTGCAGTGTTACGACATGGACGATGACAGCTGGGAGCTTCTCGATGTCAAACTACCTGAGCCCATGACTGGCCTCGTGGCCTGCTATGCTAAACTGCCACTCAAGATGTTTGAGCGGCGCCCGCAGCGCAGGCTGGTAGATCGAGAGTAGGCTGGCACACAATCTGATTGATACAGAGTAGGCAGACACCCCTACCGCTTTGAGCGGTCTAGCGTAGGCACCAGAGTGGTCACTGTATGTCAGTTGTTTGATTGTGTTTGGCATATACTCACGTTACGTCGAAATAATAGAGTCAATGTTTGTAATATTTGTACTGCGTTGATTGAGTGTGAATGCATAGTGACCTGTGTTACAATGTCGAAGCTGTGCATATTATGTATGTTCTTTATTTCTTACATCACTATTGATAATGGAGAAGTGGTCACTGGCCATTTGAGAAGTGGACTTTTAAAGATACGTGTAAGATAACCAAGGAAATTAGATATTTAAAGCACCTGATACAAAATTTTGTGAAAAGCTTTATCAATTTATATTTTTGCCATTTTTATTCCAACCTAATTTCATGTGGTAACTTATTCTATATTTTAATGAATTGAATTGGAAAATGCTTCACCAGAATAGAATTTATATTTGATCTACAACCCCTAAAAGCACTTTGTCTGTCAAATCAACTGAGTTACTGTGGTTGCAAATGCTCCTTGAGTGTTGATATTGTCATAAGATAAATAGTTAGTCTTGTTAGTCTGAAGTTGAGTATATACAAGGCTTTGTATTTCTGTGCTGTTTGAAAAAATAAGGGCAAATATTTATGCAAATGCAGCTTAGCTAAAAGTATCTATTACCTTATATTACCTGTATAATTGTGGGTGCATGATACAGGTATGTGAAAACATGTGAATGATTTTAGTTTTGAATATTGATAAATCATGAACCATTAGTACATTTCAATGCTTAGTGGAAATTTCTATTGTATATGTGTAAGTTATAATAATAACACCTTAAGATGGCTTATTATATTATCATACAATATACATTTCTATTTGCAAACAGATATTAATGCAATGAATTTTATATCATTTTAATACTATATTTTCTTTTTCGCTGCTTTATTCCTCAAACAAATCAAAATAATATATACTAGTTTCGAGATCTTCAGTCTCCTTTTCAATAAAAAACAAATGAAATTACATATTCAATATGTAATTTCATTTGTTTTTTATTGAAAAGGAGACTGAAGATCTCAAAACTAGTATATATTATTTTGATTTGTTTGAGGAATAAAGCAGCGAAAAAGAAAATATAGTATTAAAATGAGACCTTATGCTGCATACCAGGTACATTCAATTTTACAGAATTTTATATCATTGTGGCTAATAGAGAAATATGCTTTGACATATGTTTGTGCAATGAATTTGAATGAATTTTGAACACTAAATGATGCCATAAATTTTGGGAAAAATCTCTTTTTTTTGCACTGGCAACACCTGTTGTTGGAGACTTCCTCTACCATCCTAGTACCATCACTAGGATGGTAGTATGGTTGAAAGTAAGTCAGTGCTTGGGGGGTGGACGCTGTAGTCTTAGGCTGCCCTTGGTATCCAAAGGTTGTCTGATGGCGGGTGTTGCAAATGCTCACAAATATAATCAGATATATAAGTTTTAATTTATTTTTCGCCTTCTTCGTAATAGTGTCATTAATCTAAATATAAATTCAATGAGTTTATTTTCAAACAAAAATTAGTGAAAGCTAGATTTCATTTTTAATGTAAATGATTTAAAATTGACGATTGTATTCAGAAGTCAAATTATTATACATAGGTACATATATTATTTATACATTGTGAAGGAATGAGCAAGTACAATTTTGTAGTATGTAGATGAATGCAACTGTGCTTAAATGTACTGTAAAATTTGCATTATTTCTATATATATATATATATGATATGCTGCAAATCATGGTTTGTGTAATTTAAATGCTAAGTGGTACTAATGTATTAGATAGTCCATGTTTGTGCCCTTTATGTTTGCTGGTACAAATGATAATCTTGGGTACAGAATAATCTTACTAATGTTTTATGACAAAATTATGTTTTGCTTTTTTGAGATCTCATTAAATTAACATTTGAAACTAATACAAGAGCACAATCACCAAATCACTCTTATTATTTTCTATGTAGTTTGTTCACATAATCTAGTTATTATAAAAGTTGTTATTTTTCTTTTGCAAGTGTTGTGATGTTTTTCTGTCTTTTAATCTTTGTAACCCGGTAATTTAATTGATGTTACTTTTTATAAATGTTGAAATAATGCATAAAATTATCTACTTACCATCTTAAAATATTTTATTTGCATATCAATATGTACTGGCAATTTTGGTTAGAAAATTGCATTAGTGTTGTGCTTTGGAGTAGTAATAATTATAAAATGGATTCACTTTTTTGCATCAATTGTTATTGTTGCGAAATATTATCATTTTTCAATAGATAAAACCTACAGTATTTGCAATTCGATAATGCTCCTGGTTTTAGATAATGTCAATGAAATCCATCTTAATCAGTTTTATTCTAATATACGATTGCTGGCAACAGCTTTTATACAAAATTTTCATCAATATAAGTCCAAAAGTGTTCTAGCGGGCATTTGATTTTTTTCTCTATTATTATTTTTTGAAAGTCTAATTTCTGTTTTTTCTTTGTTATGAATGAATAATAATAAATGCTTACAGACTGTTGTCATTTTTGTTGATTCTTCCAATTTTGAACAGAAAATTGTAGGAAATTTTACAATTTACATGTTTTAAAAACCATGATTGATATATGTAACCATTTTAAACTTTTGTCTGGCTTCTTAGTGTTGACAAATTTTAAACAAATTTTCTATAATTTTCTTGATATGCAAGAAACTGATGGTCCAACATCGTATGATAAAACTCAACTGACATTAACAATTTACAAATATTGTAAAATTTTAGTTCAATATATATTTATTTTCAACCAAATGTACATAGATAAGTTAATCATTTTAAAAGTTAATTACATCCAAATGAAGAAACTGATTTTCAGCTAACTAGCTAACACAAAACCTGTCACATTAACAATTTACAAATTTTGTAAAAGGCAATTTTAGTTGAATATATATTTATTTTCAACCAAATGTATATAGATAAGTTAATCATTTTAAAAACTAATTACATCCAAATAAAGAAACTGATTTTCAGCTAACTTGATACTAGCACAAAACCTGACAAATTAACAATTTACAAATTTTGTAAAAGGGAATTTTACTTAGATATATATTTATTTTCAACCAAATGTATATAGATAATTTAAGATAAGTTAATAATTTTAAAAGTCAATTACATCCAAATAAAGAAAGTGATTTTCAGCTAACTTGATAATAGCACAAAACCTGTATGTATACATAGTCTTTGGTAGAAGATAACATAACTAATGTGTCCATATTTAATTTTTCTTCTTGAGAATCTGAAAATAAAACAAAAATTTTAAACAGATACAGGATTCAAATACCTAATCAAATCATTTGTAGCTTTAAATGTTACTGGTCACTTCTCTTTATGTACTCATTTAAAGTGTGCATTGTAAACAAATTACATTTTCAAACAAAACGTTACCTATTTAGAATTTGGATTGCATATTATCTAGGGAAGAGTTGGGAGTCTCGCTTTTCTCTGATCGGAGCCACTCTGAACGGCGGAAGAGGGGTATCAATCGGAGTAGCTTTGGGAAGCAGTTTCTCTGGAAATGTACATGGCTTACGGTCCATGCGAAGTTTCCTGTGTATTGAGTAACATGCTGAACACTCGCACCATGGCAGCCTTTCTTTTATTGTATAAAAATTCTTTGTTCCTTTGAATATGCGTTTCTTCTCTTTACATTGTCTACAACGGCAAATGGGGAACCATGTGGGACCTTGCCACACAAAAGTTTCTTCATCACCGTCATCAACACATACGCAGTTGGGTTTACTCTTTGATGGATGCCACTCCTCTGGGGTTGAAGGCCTTGGTTTCTCACAAAAAACAGCCTTCTCTGTTGAAATGATTTAAGAAAGTGATATTTAAATTAATGCAGTAAACATATGGTTGATATGAAATATTGAATACATTCTCTTGGAATATATCTTATAACATATGATATAATAATAGTCTACTTTGCAATCTTACAATTGAATATGACACATAGAATACGAATACAGATACATGATATGTTAAGTTTTAAGATGTTATTGAAACTGGGCTAGACAGTAATGGACAAAAGATTTTTATATCAAAACAGCAATAGATAATCTATTAAATATCGTCTTTTTCATATTTGTCAGCTATGCAGTTAAAAGTGCTTTTTTTGCAATTAGTGATGTCATATTAGTATTAACTCATACTTCGGTTTTGTCTTTACAGCATGGAACATTTGAATTACTGAGCATGCATACTGGAATGGAAATTTCCATGTGTATATTCTTTCTCCGAAAATGAGTCAGTTATTTCTATTTTCTGGCCAGTATTTGCAATAGATTATTCAAATAAGATGACTAATGGATTATGCATTTCTATATTTGAGAATGACAATTGACAAATGTGACATTCAATTGACTCTATATCAAATATACTACAATATACTACCATGAATGCAGATCTACATACAAGTTTGGACTTTCTTTCATGATGGTGTCATGTAGGTTATGACATATATATTTCATTTCCCCCTCTGTCATTTTTTTTCACACTTCCTCATCACTAAAGACTTTTTTCCCTTTATTTTCAGCAACCGAGTAGAAAATTTTACAACTATTTTTCCATCATCCTAAGAATCAAGTTAGACTTATATGGTTTTATAGGAAAGTTTTATTTCTGTGTGAGAAGTCACCAATTTTGTTATTTCTTGATTGGTAAATGTGGAACTTGGTATGATCAAATTTGATTTTGGTTCTAGAAATCACCAACTTTTTTAATATTCATATTGAGTGTGTTGATTTGTGACTTCTAAATGAGCATTTCATGCAAAGAAAAATAAACATTTTTATGAAAGATCAATATTTTGTTTAGTATGATTTGTGTACTTTGAAAAGATATCGAAGTATTGCAGCATCAGAAAACTGTGCGATTCCCCCACCCCCTTCCCTATGGGTGTATAGAAAACTAAGCTCCCCCCACCCCTATAGCCAATATGAAAATCGTGTGACCTTCCCCCCAACCCCCCACCAAATGACTGACACCCCCCACCCCGTATGGTAAATTATGCAAGCTCCCTAAGGGCTGCAACGTCATGTCTGTTATATTATGGCAAGGCTAAATGAATTTGTGCACGTTTGATTTTTTATACAATTGACTTGGATATAAAGCACAAGAGATGATTCAAGGCAGAAAACATTTCTACCGGTGCATTACATGAAATTACACAAGATTTTTTACTTTCCTCAACAAAACCTGCAAGGTGCATAATAAGTTATCATATCTTTTTCATGATAGAATGGCATTTTCTATCGTATTGTGCGTAACCCAGTGTTGCAATATCTCCCTGTGGGTTGGGTTACCAATAACCCATAGATACCACTTAATTACCGAATTTATTCAGCAACTCTCCAATCTAGAGAATCCAATTGACACACCAATCTCAAGAATCCAATCTTGTTCTCAAATCCTACATTGTTCGTTCGTTTTCCTAATTATATGTTTTCCATAAAGCTAAATTATCCAGCAATAAATCAGTTTACAGTGCAATTACCAGTAGGTTTTGTCCACAATGGTGCTAATGGCTGGAATGTTTTTAATAGCTACTCTTGCAACATGTCAGAAAAGATTAAAGATATTTATTGTATTCCTACATACCCTCTATTTCTTGATTTTGAAGGAATAGGGGCAATCAACCATAGCAGAATGAGAATGGGTCTTAGTGGTTTAAATTGCCACGGAAAGAAATATAATTGTATTGATTATGACATGTGTGATCTATGCCATTTGGCTAAAGAGGACATTATGCACTTTTTTCTATATTGTGCCGCCCATGCAGCTCAAAGACAGGTATTGCTCGATAGTCTCATCAGAGAGATACCCATGGCTACTCAAACACATATAGAAAATTATCACAACAATAAAAATATCAAATCCTTCATTGATATAATAATAAATGGAACAAAAAATAGGGAAGTTGACAAAATTATGTTCAAACATCTGTGCATGTCAAGAACAACTCGTATTTTTAATGTGTGTAATTGACGTTAAATAAATTATATTAAATGAAAAATAGTGAAAATTATTTTTCTAATCATTAAATAATAGAAGAAATAAAATAAAACTTAAAGAAATCAATGAAACATGCTATTCGTCAGCTCTTGGCTGTGGAAGGAACCACAGTAGTATACTCCAATGCTGATTGTAAAGAAGGTGGAAACGTTTTGTTTGTTTGTTTTTAATGTATGATCCTCTTTGCCATCAATCGGATCACTACGTTAAAATGGACCAACAAATTTGAAACTTACTTTTGCAGGGATTTTTAGAAAATTCCATTGTGAAAGAATAACTCTAAAAAGTTGACCCCAGAGGCTAGCATACCATCTATTCACCAACTTTCTACTAGATCAGACCAGAAACGAATAACGTTTCTTCAACGTAGTGCATTTAAATTTATAATTTGACGAATTTTGACGAAGGTTCAACGTAGTGCGTGTTCATTGGCACGTTGTACGTAAAATTTAACATCCTATTCTCAGTCACTGCGCTTATTTACGTGTCTGCGGGTGGATGATCAAGACTAGTTAATAGCCGAAAGAAACGCTCATCATTGTTCTAAGGGACGGTGCAATATTTACCAGGAAGGGGGACCGGTGCATTTGGTAGGGGGACAGGTACTTTTTTCAAGGTGCAAAGTAGGGGGACCGGATGATTTTTCATTCTCGTTGGGCATGGGACATGTACTTTTTTCAGCTGCTGAAATCCCACCTCGACGTAAGCGAATCGGTAGGCTACAAATTAATCACGCGAATATTCATGGGCGGGGACGCGGACTTTTTTTTATGAATAGAGGTCATGGGACATCAGGTTTTTTTTCATCACATCAGCAGGGGACAAGACCTTTTTTTCAGACAAGTTTTTCGATACGCACCGGTCCCCCCGCCTGTTAAATATTGCACCGTGCCTAACTATGAATATCCTATTCCCAATTGAGAGCGAGGTACGGAACATAGTTTTGACCGCATTTGTACAGACTTTGGATTCTCAGTGAATATCGAGACATTATCCACAGTTCCAACACAAATTGAATTGATTTAATGAATATTCTGATTCATATGTATTAGGCCTCTAGAGCGACGCACACACATCCTGTGAGTTTTTTGTGTGTTTTTTTCGTGCACACTGAGCCCGTGAATGGCATATACAATTCTATTATTCTATTGATAAGAAAACAGTTGAACATATTCAAACCAAACATCATCAATGCTGACAAAGGGTGTTGGCAAATCCGTTTAGAGAAGGAGATTGTTTACTAGATATTGTTTATTTTCATTTAAATTAATGGGATTCACGGGATGCGTGTGTTCACGGGCTATCACTGTGTGCCGCTCTAGTACAAAGAACACGCAATAAACGGGATCAAAACTAAATCCGCACACATGCAATGTCCTCAAGCACATTGTAACGGAATCACTACTGATAATTTATTGTACAAGACTACGTGTGTATTGACTGTGGATCATAAATAAAACCAAACTTTAAGTACAGCAGAAGTGATAAGGTTATTGTGGTCGGACATTTTGTTTGTTCCTTGATGGCAACAACTTTATTTCAAGGAATATGACGCTGTTGTGGACTTCATAATATAATCTTTTTAAGAAATGTGGATAGCAGTAGAAAATTAACACGAAATCTGTTAGTAGCGTTGTGCATAATCCCATATAATAATTCCAAATTTCTGTGGTTTGGAAGGTAAAAGTATATTTGTAGCAATAGAAAATAGTTTTTTTAAAACTTATTGTAACTTGTTTATATTAAGTTATATATTAATATGAGCCTATTCATGTAGAGTGGTAAAAGAAGTGACCAAGAGAGAGAACTGCCAGCGGAGGGCTACAGTTGAAGGTCACTGTCTTGGTCCATCCGTGTCGTTGTCGCCGGTCGCCCCATGGCCGGTGTGGGGATGACCAATATGGGGTGGTCGAGGACTAGCGCACTCACCAAGGTACTTAGTTATGCACGGCATTCAGGAAGCAGGTACACAACTTATTGTTTGTTTAGAAAAAAAATAAACAAACAGGTGATGACTCTTCAATAAAAATCTATATGATTTTATTTAGGTTCCAGACTCTTCATGAATGAATATGGGTTGTGCTGAGAAGAGTGAATTCTAACATTGTGGGGAAAATGCGAAAATCACTTAAATATAAAATTCCAATCTGTGGATTTTTTTTTTTTTTTTTTTCTATTTTAATGTCCTTTATTAATGGGAAAGTTGGTGGACAATGTTTATTTGAGAAGCAAATAGATAACTATTAGTAGTAACTAAGTGTACTAAAAATATGCAGGGTGTTTTTTCATAATATTTTTTTTTCACATTCTCATAACAAACAACAAACAAATAAAAAAAAAAGAAAACAAACAAAAAAAAGTCCTTTATTTTACGCTATAGGTGAGCTGCGGCCTCGTCCTGGTCAGTAACTTGCTCTACATCGTCACCTTCTCCAGTAGAGGCTGGGCCACGGCTAGATACAGGTCATACATTTGTGCAATAGCATTGATTTTGAACGTACACTAAAATTTATTCATTAGGGACTAGATAGAAAGACTTTACTATATAGGTAAACGAATTTCGGTAATGTAAATGACACAATATGTACTACATGACACTGTGCAATTGCAAGGCGTCCATATCAATAGCATCTGAAAAAGTTCATGCGTGCTACAGACAAGGAGACATCAACGTGGGTCTGTGGAAGACATGCTACAGTTCAGATGACGTCACCGAAACGACATCGGCTGTCGTCTGCAAGTCCACCGTCAGTTTCATCAACTCAGGTAGGTCACGTACGAGCATGCGCATAATCCATCACTCACTGATATTCTTGATAAGAAGAATACCTATTTGTACACAATATTTCAAACGAAAAAAAAATCTTCTGATTATAACAAAACCAGGGTTTGTACGCATCTTTAAACGTGAATTTAGTGTCTTTCCTTTTAAAAAAATGCTCGATTTTTGTTTTGTGTTTGAAAAGTGCTTAAAACCTTCAATTTGGTCTTAAATATCGCTTGAATTTGTCCGGTCAAGCCATGGTCAACAATTATTTTGACTACACGTGCATACATTAGAAAAATGCATCTATAGAAATAACAGTTGGTATACATACAAGTGCTTCTTAGTCTATTTTTTAATAATTTTAAACATAAATGGTCAGTATATTGCGTGTGTAACAATAATTGTTATAAATAAAAGTGCTTGAAAAAAATCTATAGTTGTCGTTAAAACGTACTTGAATTTATTTAGCTTCACTTCGTATGAACCCTGAAAACAGGGAACACATATTTTCAAAGATAATAAATAAACAAACTCTAAACAAAATTGTATGAATAGGACCCAGGTCGAAAACGTTTATTTGATTAAATTCTGTATACATTTTCATATTCTGGATAAAAATATAGAAATACAAACACCAACACAATATGATATGTGCCAACTACCCTAGAAACATGACTGAACGAATGAACAAACTGAATGCCTTAAAAAAAACGGGGTGAATTACGGCGCGTGTGTTACAGCATGGAGTGAGGAGTGGGTGCCTGGCACACAGACGGTGTTCACGATGGCACTCGTGTCCAGTCTGCTCACCTCAGCCACCACCGGCGCTGCCAATCTGATGCCCGGTACCGTCAACCTCATCCAGAACCACCCCGCACCTGGATTTGTCGCCATGTGCGGCTCCTTCACCACCGGTAAGCCAGCCAGCATGTAGCCTCATTGACGAATAATTAATATCTTGACACAACCTGAAACTAATAATGAGTGCGCTGGCATGATAGGTTTTCTATGATTTTATGGAGTAGAAATGGGAGTCTGGTGTATTCTACCAGTAATATTATGGAAACGTGCGTAAGTTTGAACCACCCATCCACCCATCTCAATTAGGAAGAAGTGTGAATGCTATCCTCCACATGTGATTCAGAAGCGATCAGAAGCGCCCTCCGTCACCATTATTGAGCAGCCCTTAGATTCTGCTTTCTCTATTTTTCACAGCGGCCCTTGGTCTTGTGGGCATCATCGTATTTGGTCTTCGTCACGGGAACGAGTCGTCCCTGGCCGGCACCAACCTAGACTGGTGCTATGGGCTCACCGTAGCCTGTGTGTTCTTCTACTTTATCGCTGCCGGCATGATTTTCTTCCAATTTCACGCCATCAACATGCAACGGTGAGGTGAAATTCATGTTATATTTGTGGTTAAGCAAATCCAGCTTTTGCTGAGAGGCGTAGGAACGTATCAAAATGCGAGCGGAGCGCATACACCACTAGACATCGCTGGACATGGTCACAGTGATTTTTTTTAGTGCTTGGAGAACCAGACAGGCTTAGGAACTGCACAGCCCATCTTTTCCAAAACATTGCCAACACAATGATAAAATTAACATTTTCTTAAATTACAAGGCATCTTTTGACTATGGAAAAGTTGGATATGGCAACAGTGCATCAGTAAAAACCCCTTTACACTTGAGCGATCATGAGCGAACCCGTGAAACGCATCTGCACGTATTATGTCACGTCGTCAACTTAGGCGTATTGTGGCGGCATTGAACGTAGTAAAAATGCATGGTACGACAAGTTGCTGAGGCAAACGAAGTGTTACTTATATGTGCGAATGTTCTGCGATCCGTAGACGCAGCATAACTATTTGACGCAAACTTTAACCAGCGTGAATGTTCGTTCAAAATTTTTGAACATGTTCAAATTTTCCTGACGAATTTGCCAGTTCGCCAGTGCACGTAGAGCTACGTAGGTGGAAATCGCTATAGTGTAAAGCGGGTTTTAAAATGTTTTAAACACGTTAATAACGCAATGGTTGTTTGATTAATTGGTTCTGAGTGTAGTTACACGCAATATGCTTACAATGATTTATCCATTGAACATTCATATTTTGACGGTTTGATACGTTAATAAGATAAAATGAGTCCAAGTAACGTTTTGTTGTATTGTAATTCACTATATAAATTGACCTGTCCATATGTAGTGTGCGTATTGGCGTCAACTTTAAGCGAGGGGCACATTCCACCGCAACCTGGGTCTACAGCCACTCTACGACCAAAAATGCATAGAAATCGTAACAATCCGTGAGTGTGCAGTAGGGCAAACGTACGTTTTTTTCAAGGCAGTACGGTGGCCGCAGAAGATGTTTGGCTACGACCACCCTACGTCATGGTCTGACCGTAAGGAGGCCGTGCGGTAACCATACGTTAAACGCAGATGATTTACTCGCACGTTGTTGGCACAGACACAGTATTGGGGCCATGCATTGCCTGTACATTGAACGTGCGGATCCCGTACTTTTGTCATCACACGGTGAGAATAAGACGTAAGTTAAATGCGAGTACACCGCACGTTCTATGCAAGTTGAGGGCACGGCCACCTCAATAAAAACCACTCCATCTGGCGGCGCACTCATAACGCACGGAGCCCGTGCGTACGTGCCCACAACTGTACTTTTGCCAATGTTTGCGGTAAACGCCGTAGACGCCGCAGACCTCAACACGCCTTGCGGCGACCACCGCCGTAAGATGGAATGTGCCCCTCGCTTAAGGTCCGCAATCGACGTGTTTTGTGTGCGTGCATGCGTGATTGTGAGTATATGTGTGATGTTGTGATGTTGACCTCGCTCTTTTTTCCCCGTTCAAACTTTACACATGCAACGATGTGGCGACACCAAAGTGATTTGATTTTGGGCCCTCTGCCAATTAAAGTGTGCTTTTCACAGGGCCATTTATGGCTCATCCTCGTCATTCTTACTAGCATTGAATGCACCATGAAAATCAATATTACACCCAGCAGTAAAAGACTACTTGGTGCTCTGATCTGCTTCAAGATCAATATGTAGCATGACGGAGCCACTATTAATATCAGACAGTGGTGGCACACAGATTATTTGTGGCTGATTACATACATAGTAATTGTGTACTTTTAATCAACATTTTAGTAAGCATCTTCACTGCAAATAAGTATGTTGTTCTAGCGACGCTATCCTCTCTGAGCACTTTTGATCTAGTTGATCTTTGTACACATTGATTCAGATTGTCGCCACATGTGCATGTAGAATGATATGTATACTCACTGGTACTAAAATTACAATAGTGTATTCACTTCACAATGTGCATTTAGATCATGGGATAGATACATTCTGAATACTTTCACTGGTGGGGCAGTTTCTGTTAAAATCCGCTATAACATGCGATATAGTGAGATGCAAACAAGTTTGGTGAAGGTTGTACATGTACATGAAAAGCGCATGCGACTTCGTGAAGGAGAAAACGGAGTGTACTCTAGTGTTTTACAATTCGTTAGTTTTCATTTGATACGATACCATTATGCCAGCATTCAGTCCAAGTTCAGTTATGGAGGTTTACAATAGGACTTTTTATTTCATAGAATATTTTACTAGATCACTGATAGTAGTTATAATTATGTTCATTTTTTGTTTGTGTAGAAGAATTGTGTGCATAGGAACTCAATTCCCAATGTTGATAAAAACCAGAAGTAGTAACCGTACTCTAACAAACCAAAGTAATAGTTAGTATATCCATATTTAAGCGCAAGTTACCGTTTTCTAACCTTTCAGTAACCGTTTTCATTGCATTTTAGTTACCGTATCCTCGATTCTGCTTTTGAATGACGAATTACTTAAATATCTGCCATGTGACTGCTGATTTTTTGTGTTGATCATTGTCTTCATACGGTACACATGCTTTGTCCATGATATTATTGTCAAAGTTCTTTCTAGAATTTTTATATTTGAGCTAAAAATATCGCTTACCTAAGCTGCGGCCGTCAACATCCGCCATTGTGAGTACGGTTAGTATAGGAACCGTACTCAGTTATCCAGGTGTGGTTATATAAAGTAGGCCTACATGACAAATTTGATGTAGATTACGTGTAACGGCAAATATTAATGTATACTTGCTGCTTTAAACTAAATAGATTCAAGCATTATTTTCTTCCTGCAATAAACACTAAATTTAAAGTTTGCACTATTTCCTAATGAGCACACCTGATATTGTTTAATTACATTTTCCCCATCAAAATGGTCAAATATGATATTTTTGAGTATAGGGTAATTTTGACCTTAGAATAATCGCACCGCCAAATATTACATTTTAGAATCCTTTCATATGAGCTACAAAACTATTAAGAGATGAACATATGACATAAATATTCAAGCAGATATGAGAATATTTGTGTTTATTTAGGCAGCCATTTCGAAAAGGCCCTCGCATAAAATAGAGCTTTCCCCATTTTTGACGTTTGCAGACAAATCTTTTCTCTAGCTTCAAATTTGGAGTTATCTAGCTCGATCGATAGTTACTGGAGGGAATTGTAGGAATTGACCACGAGATTGGAGTGTCAATCGCAAAATTGAGCATGCTGACGTCTGATTTGCCCGAACAAAGTGAGGATAAATCAGACGTCAGCATGCTCAATTTTGCGATTGACACGACAATCGAGTGGTCAATCACCATTCTATCATGACTAAAATCCATTTTATTTTAAAATAAATCATATTATAACATTCAACATTCAAGTCAATTTCGTTTGTTTTGAGCGCGCGGAGACGTCAATTCCTACAGTTTTGAGCGCGCGGAGGCGTTAGTCTAAACTGTTGCTCTCCGCAGCAACGAAACACGTCTTGCTACGTCAGCGGCTGTATTGATATTGTGAGGAGATTAGACTAGCGCCGTGTTTTTTGGGGGAGCGTGTTTTCCATCGCAAAATTGAGCACGGAGATTGACCAATCAGCGTGGGTTATTGGCGGTGATTTTTTGCACGGAATGCGGTGATTTTTGCACGGAATGATAGAATGTAGGAATTGACCAAAATCCATTTTATTTTAAAATAAATCAATCGCAAACATTGAAGCATGCTTTGACGTCTGATTTACCCGAACGAAGTGAGCAACACGTCTTGCTACGTCAGCGGCTGTATTGATATTGTGAGGAGATTAGACTAGCGCCGTTGGTTTTTTTGGGAGCGTGTTTTCCATCGAAAAATTGAGCACGGAGATTGACCAATCAGCGTGGGTTATTGGCGGTGATTTTTGCACGGAATGATAGAATGCGCACTTCTGACCAGTTCTGGCAATTCAAAGACAATCTCCTCAGGTTCTAGGCCTTCTAGAGATGGCTATCTCAAGCATCTGTAGCTTATTTGGCTTGGATCGTGTATTATTTGGCTTTAGAACTGGGGATATCTGGCTGATTCGCTAGTTGTTGGGGCAAACGACCCACTTCTGGCCGATTCTGGCCTAAAAATATTCTGGATAATAAGTGGTATGTGGTTTATTTTGGCCTATTGCAAAGGATTATTGATCTGCTGATTTGGACTATCTGCTTTGGTTCCCGGGTCTTTTGGAGGGATTTCCGAAGCCCTAGGGTCTTTCTGATTTAAACTGGCCGGGCGACTTCGGACTTCCTTGGCGACGTTGTATGATTGACCTATCCAAAGCTATTACTGATAGGATCGGCTGGCATGCAAGTGGCGAAATAGTTGTGCTAATGTAGACCATCTGTTTGCTTTTCTGTGATGTCTGGAGTACTATCTGGAACGCATGGACCATCTAGAGGACTGACAGTTTACAACACCAGCACAATTGGCCTGTTTCGAGCTGTTTTGTCTCCAAACTGTGTGTAACAATTATTAATCCATTTTCAGCCGACGATCCAACCAGAAATGACTTATTTGAGTCTTATGGGGCTACCATATTCCACACATGTGAAATGAAGGTTATGTAACAGATATCGATGCGTTTCATCCTATCCAACCTGAAATGACAAATCCTGCGTCTTCTGGAGCAGAAGCATCCGAAGCTGCCATGATCCATGTGAAAGTGTGGGGGTGGGGGGGGGGGGGGTAGGCTTTTTGCTGATTTTTGCGTTTTGCATAACGGAGTAATAAGTATACCAAAAGTCCGTCAAGACTCTCCTGCATCTTAAAAACGTATGTCAGAAACACTATGAGAAACTTAAGATATGCCTGTGAGTGACCCACTCGGAAGTGTTGTACGCATAAGTTGCTACCGTTGTAGCAGGTGAGCTGTACTAGACTTTAAGAAAATGTTTAACTTGAAAATACACGTACACCGCGAACTCGTTGATAGTCTTCTTATAATATAATATAGCAGTTCTGTTTAAAAGCATGCAGTTATTTCAATACCAATCAAATTGATACTATGAGCTCGAGAGCACATGTGGTTCATAATACACATTACAACTTGTAAGACTGTGAGGCGACGAATGATAGGAATAGGAATACCGTCTTGGTTTTGTCCGCGGACGTTTTTGAATCTGAAGAAAATGGATCGGGCGGCTGTCAACATCCAGCTGCAATCTGAAGTCGCCTACAATTCAGCGTACTCCATATAAACAGTGTCTATGAAAGTTGATATCTCAAGGGATACGGAATCGTATTTTTAATTGATTGGTAACATCTTTATACGGGTTGCCCAGAGCACTACTCGAGACAGAGCGCTTCTAGATCTCTCGACACTCAGACGCGGAGACGAGACTGCGAGTCTTCAAGAGGATAGCTTTAATCGCCATCAGCAGCCCAAATGTCGTCTGCGGGTGGAGAACAAACGCTGGCTCCATATACAAACACAACGATCTCTGCCAACCTTACCGAGCACAGTATTGCGACCGGGGCTGTAGCTGAAGGCGGCCCGCCAACGGCTGGGTCCATGACCGCGGTGTACACGGCGTTCTACTGGGCGCTGCTGGTGGCCGGGTGCGTGGGCAACGGCGTGTCGTGCGTCTTCTTCACGCGCAGGTGCGTGCGCCGGCGGAAGTGCGCCGACCTGTGGCTGGCGGCCATGGCGGCGGCGGACGGGCTCTACATTCTCACGTGAGTAACAAACAAAGTACCCACGCTCATGGGGACTGATTGATAGTATGCTTTATTACGTCATGAATATGCAATTATATAAACAGCTATACAGCCATTTTGGATACATCAATTAAGCCCTAAATATTATCGAGACATGTTTTTTTCGTTTACCCCCCCCCCCCCCAACCTCAACTTAGTGCCCTCAAAACAATTTCTAAAGGCCGCGTCCCACTAGTTTTGAAGTATGGTCGACGCATAAATTCTAGGGATTTCCAGGTAAAAGAATTTATACGTCGAGCATCTGCTAATAGATAACCCCTTTTGGCATTACATATTTCTTTTTCCCCAGCGCATAGTCAACTCACAGCCGGCGCAAACCCGGCGTAAGAAAAGCAGACAGTGAAAGCAAGATCAGCTAACCCCGACGCACAACCGACGCACGATCAAAAAGTCTGGGTGTGACATGCGTCGGGGTAACGCTGACATTGCGTTCACTGTCTGCTGTGCTAATAAGTTGAACGCCCGCTGAGTGTACGCCATAGTACGCTCAAGGTGCGCCAAGTGTACGTCAACGTTTTTATCTGCCGAGCATCTGCTCCCAGTACGCGGCGCATGTTAGGCGCATGTTTGACGTAAGTTTGGCGTGTGTTAGGCGCATGGTCGACGTAAAAAATCAATGGATTATCAAGCTGCGTATGCCGTATACACTTTCGATGTTTTGAGCAGCCCAAAGTATTGGGAGAGTAAAAGAATGGACCGATCGATAATCTTCCTAGAAATATTTTGCCGGCGTATGGGCAGCGGGGGTCACGCGGGGGTCACACGCACGTGCAGCATAAAACGAACGTAAGGTCGACGTAGGGTCGGCGTAGTCGGCAGATGCTTAGCGTAGGTGAAAAAATCTAGCTGTCCGACCGATTTTTATCAGCTGAACGTAACTTCCCAGTAAGTTCCCAGTGCGCCGGAAGCAGTGGGACGCGGCTTTAACAAACATGTTACACGAATTTTCAAGTGCGCTACGAGCAGCTACGTATGTTACATTGTTGTATCAGTTTATTTTGCATAAAATGCATAGTAAATAAATAAAATTGTCACAACTAAGTATCCTACATCTAAAGTTTCCAATAGCTTTTCTATATAGTACTTTAAAGTGGTCTAAACACCATGAAACATATAATATTGGGACATGCTAACACCCTTAGGAATAGCAAGGAGATGTCTAAAAACATTATTATATGCTACAGAAGCTTTGTTAAAGACATTATCATTAAATACAGTCCAAATTTGACTACCATACATACTAGTAATAAAAGTCTTAAAAAGGCATATTTTAACACTTTCAGAACAATGTCTAAATTTACTAATCAAAATATTGCCTTGTGTATAGATATAATTTTCTAGAATTGGTTAGTCATAATTAATTACTAAGGACATACGTCAACAACGTTTAATAAAAGAATGTGTCACAAAACAAGCATACCGAGTATATTGGAGTACATGAATGCATACTGTGCACGGAAGTGTTTTTCTTCCATGCATAGAAACGCTGCTACTAAATAATGGAACTACAGGTGCGTTTATATACCCCTCGCCGTATGCACCTGTAATCTCATAAGCATTTGCTTGGCAAATTCATATGTATTTTTTTGTAGGCAGATCAGACGTTTTCATGCGCTTTTATACTGCAAATGTACGCTAACTGTACGCCAAAACATTTGTCTGCTTTCCATCTGCTCTTGTTTGCTCTTATCTGCTCCCAATACGCCGCGTATGAAAAACGGATAGTTGCATCACGGCGGCGATGATCCGACGTGCAGTTAGCGTGCATAATCAATAATCCATCGATTTTTATGCGCCGTTGAGTATTTGTGCAGCTCAAGCCAATGGCGTACAAATTAATAATTAAAACCCCCCAAAAAAAAACCCCCCCCCCAAAAAGGGGGGAAAAAAAAAAAAAAAAAAATTTTTTTAAAAAATTTTAAAAGGGTTTTTTTTACCCCCCCAAAAAAAAATTTTAAAATTTCCAAACCCCAATTTGTTGTTTTTAAAAAAAAAAGGGCCTTTTTAACCCCCTTTTTTTAAAAATTTAAAAATTTTTTCCCCTTTTTCATTTTTGGAAAAAATTTTTTCCCCAAAAAAAAAAAAAATTTAAAATTTTTTTTAAATTAAAAAAATTTTTTGGGGGCCCTTTTTTTAAAACCCGGGCCCCAAAAAAAACCCCCCCAAAAAAAAATTTAAATTTTTTTCCCCCGGGGAAAAATTTTTTTAATTTTTTTTTTTGGGGGGAAAAAGGGGTTTAACCTTTTCCCCCGGGGGGAAAAAAAATTTTTGGGCCCCCCCCCGGGTTTTTAAAACCCCCCCCCCCCGGGGGGTTTAAAAAAAGGGGGGGAAAAACCAAACAAACAATCATCGCTGCTCATGCGTCTGCCGTGCGCCAGCGTAAGGGTAGCGTAGGAGTAGGCGCATAGTGGTCGTGGGATTCTCGGCGTAAGGGTGGGGTGTAATTCGGGCGCAGTATGGACGTAAACTCGGCTGATGACCAGCGTATATAGACGCATGTTAGGCGTGTGGCGTAAGGCGGACGGACATTTAACCCAAAGGTAGCGTAACATTAACGTATGGTGACGTATGACTAACGGACTTACGCCACACGCCAGACTGGCGTCAACTTTGCGCTAGGTGCGCTAGCTTAGCGCTGAAAAAAAAAAAAAAAAAAAAGCCGGCCATAAAGAGCTGGTTCCACTTTTCAATAGGCTCGACGTAAAGATCATTATCTGCCGAGCATCTGCTCCCCAGTACGCGGCGCATGTTACGCATGTTTGACGTAAGTTTGCGTATTTTAGGCGCATGGTCGACGTAAAAATCAATGGATTATCAAGCGGCGTATGCCGTATACACTCGATGTTTTGAGCAAAAGTATTGGGAGAGTAAAAGAATGGACCGATCGATAATCTTCCTAGAAATATTTTTTTGCGGCGTATGGGCAGCGGGGGTCACGCGGGGTCACACGCACGTGCAGCATAAAACGAACGTAAGGTCGACGACGTAGGTCGGCGTAGTCGTCAGATGCTTAGCGTAGGTGAAAAAATTTAGCTGTCCGACCGATTTTTATCAGCTGAACGTAACTTCCAGTAAGTTCCCAATGCGCCGGAAGCAGTGGGACGCGGCTGTAACAAACATGTTACACAAATTTTCAAGCAGCTACGTATGTTACATTGTTGTATCAGTTTATTTTGCATAAAATGCATAGTAAATAAATAAAATTGTCACAACTAAGTATCCTACATCTAAAGTTTCCAATAGCTTTTCTATATAGTACTTTAAAGTGGTCTACACCATGAAACATATAATATTGGGACATGCTAACACCCTTAGGAATAGCAAGGAGATGTCTAAAAACATTATTATATGCTACAGAAGCTTTGTTAAAGACATTATCATTAAATACAGTCCAAATTTGACTACCATACATACTAGTAATAAAAGTCTTAAAAAGACATATTTTAACACTTTCAGAACAATGTCTAAATTTACTAATCAAAATATTGCCTTGTGTATAGATATAATTTTCTAGAATTGGTTAGTCATAATTAATTACTAAGGACATACGTCAACAACGTTTAATAAAAGAATGTGTGCTCACAAAACAAGCATACCGAGTATATTGGAGTACATGAATGCATACTGTGCACGGAAGTGTTTTTCACACCATGCATAGAAACGCTGCTACTAAATATTGGAGGCCATCTTGGATATGAAGTATCGTATGTTCTGTTTAAATAGCATACTGTAATGTATTTCCTGTAATATATTTCATAGGTTTCCTATGTATCATTTACAGATTTTTTGTTCTGTTCTCCTACTTTTCAAACCGTGAAAAAGTATCTACTCTTCGAGCTCTTTCTAATAGTGCCCAGCGAAAGAACATAAGGCATGTATTATTCCTGGGCGTGATTACAATTTCACATTTTTTGGCCAACGTTCTCTTGCTCCTTCCCCACGACACCCGCATGCAATCACGTATGTGGTTTCCATGACAAACTGTATGCACACTTTCCTCGCGTCCGCCGTCCCACAGGTCGTGCGTGACGTACCTGTTGTTCATGCGAGAGCAGCCCGTCAACTTGCTGTGGCTCACTGACTGCCAGGTGGTGCTCACCCTTCTCTACGTGACCAGCGAGATGTCCTCCCTGTTGCTGGTCACCATCGCGGGTCAGCGCCTTATGGCCCTCTTCTTACCTTTCAGGTTCAGGTGAGTGAATGGCCAATGCTTAAAATTATATGATAATCCGAACTATCATTATAAGGGACCATTCTGTATTTTGACAGGGTGGGGGTAGGAGGATGTTCCAAAATGCTGTGAACAAAATCAATAGCCCCCCCGCTCAAATCTCAGTGAAAAAAAAATGATTGGTAACCCCCCTAAATATTTCATGTCATGTGATAAAATTGATGACCCCCCTAAAAGTTAACGCAATGATTGACAGTTAACCCTTATCCTATTTGATGAATATCCATGATGCAAAAACAGAAAATTTAAGTACAAAATCTATAAGATAGTGGTAAATTTTCTGTGAAATAATTGATAGCCCCCCCCCACCCACCCACACACACACTCAAAAGTGTGTGGCAAAATTGTTAGCCCCCCACCAAACATTGTGACAAAAGTTCATGGCCCGCCCTAAACTCCTCTTACCCCACCCTGTCATATATGGTCCCTAATAATCGCTTAAGGCCCAAATCACCCATATTTATGTCTTGTTTATGTGCAGTAGGTTGGCCGCCAACGTCAGGCCCATAAAAAATCCACAGCAAAAACGAGATGAAAAGTGCTCAGAGAGCACAGTGTCACTAGAACAACATTGACTCACGGACAGTAAAGATGTTTACTAGAACATTATGGAAATCTTGATTAAAACGTTGGCTTATGGACAATAAAGATGTTTACTGAAATATTAAAAGCAAACAATTCCTGTGTATGTAATCAGCCACAAATAATCTGTGTGTGACCATGGCACTGTCTAATAATAATAGTGACTCCCTCATGCTATATCTTGTAGCAGCAAACACACTGTGGACGTGGATCCTTCTCATTGATTGTAGAACACAAATTCCATCAATGCTTTAACAAGATGGTCGCCGCTTTCCCTACCACTTCAGTTAATTGTTACAGATTATCAATAGGAAGAAGGGTAAAAAGCACTCAGAGATCACAGCTATCGCTAGAACAACGTTGACTTAAAATTGGCAACAAAGATGTTTACTAAAATGCTATGGAAACCTTGCATAAAAGTACACAATTACAATGAATGTAATCAGCCACAAGTGCCACTGTCTATTAACATTGGCTTCGTCATGCTAGTATAATATTGATTTGGATCAGCAAATAGCTAACAGCACTAATTACACTTTTGCTGCTGCTGAAATATTGATCCGTGATTTGACATTCAATACTAGTAGAATGTCGAAAACGGACCATAAATGGCCCTGTGGAAAGCACACGTTAATTGGCAAAGTGCCAAAAATCGAATCACTATGATGTTACCTCATACCACATAGTTGCATATAGTTTGAACAAAATAACAAAATAGCTTCACCGGTAAACACTCTAGCTTGTCCAAAGATGCCCCCTCCCTCCCCCCACCCTTTTTTGCATCTGCATAAATTTCATGCCCCCACCCCCCCACCCCACTCCCCACACAAAGAATTAAAAAAAATAAAATAAACACTTAGAATAATGACTGCTCCCTAAATTAATTGAAATTCAGTTAGATGATATTCTTAAACAGTCAACCAACAGCGCATTAACGGTTTTTGTTCACCCTGTTCACAAGACCAGACTAGAAATTACCTTCACTGGTGCTGTGATAAAAATCTAATGATAATTACGGCAATTTGTCGTGGTATGTAACGATTTAATTTTTAACGTTCTCACATACAGCTTATGTCATGTGATTTTTTTTATTTGACTAATATGCTTCAATCCATCTACTAATTCTACTACTTGTCTACCCATTCAACTCTTGCATTTCTTATTAACGGCTGTAGAATCTTGATCAGTCTTCACTAATAATTGCCATTACTATGTCTTCGGTTTGATATGTTACCAAGGATACTACTGGTATGTATATATTGATGTTACCTATGCAATAAAAAGTGACGAGATGGAAAAATTCTAAAAATGTTACACAGTGTAGACTATTGATAACTTTCACCTGGGTTATACTGAACTTTGATGCCATGTATTCTCCCTTGTTTGTTGAAAATGCTCGATTGTGATTGACTGAGAGGCAGAACCGAAAAGTTGATATCCTACCATATAATTATATAATATAATATAAATACAATATATATCTAATATTTATAATGTATAATATGATATAATATATGAAATATAACAATCGTTAAAATCTAAAAAAATATATTAAATAAATACATGGGATGCCATGACTTTCAAAAGGTTGAAACGTAACTTTTGCAAGTTTTTGAAACTACACATTGAAAGTGTAGCTTTCAACTTTTCTCGTGTTTTTGTCAGTCTGGTGTCTATTTGTCTGGTTGATAATAGTCCACTTTCACTTCCATTTGCAACGAAATATATATATGAAACAGTGTAATTGCAGTTGTACTTGCAAGTATCAAGTACTTTTTGGTTGTACTTGAGTCCAAGTCCAAGTATATTTGATTTTTTTCAAATGTACTTGAGTCCAAGTCCAAGTACAGCAAATCGCTGTACTTGCAAGTATTGTACTTATGTCTTGTGCTTATTAGGCACAACTCTGGTCTGAACTGGGAGGGTAATGTTCATACTTAAATATCGTTTTGGAGGGATTAGACAAAGAGGTATTAAACAAAATTAGTGTACTGTGTTGTGTGATTTGCGTGTGTGTTTCTTGCGTTGTGTGTGTGTGCGCGTGCGCGCGCGTTTGTGCGTTTGTGCGTGCGTTTGTGCGTGAGTACGCGCGTGTGTGCGTTTGTGCGTGCGTGCGTGCGTTTGTGCGTGCGTGCGTTTGTGCGTGCATGGTGCCATAGATGCATCACTCCTACCACTGGTTTCAGACATGCTGCCCCTAGCGGTGGGGCGGGGCTGCGAGCGGGGGTTGCGCTGCTCCTGTTCCAGCTTCTCGCCTGCCTCGCCGTCAACTTTCACACTCTGGGAGGGATGAGCGCCGACCCTGATGTTGACCCTGTGGCTGTGGCGTGAGTAACGCATAGGCCTACATTAGACCTCGTATAGGGTTTGGGGTGGGGTGACTTATATCAACAAATGGTACATGCGTGAAATCAGTACCTAGAAATATAGCACCACCACCGAAGATTTCAGACGCTGAAATATAATGAAGCTGTGAACTAGTAAGCCAAAATATAATGTCATAAGCGACATTTTTTTTATAATTCTGAAATTAAAGACCCAAATATATAATGGATGGGGAAATTATGATAAAAAATATAATGGATGGGTGAAATTATGACTCAAACATATAATGGGTGGCGCAAAACGGTACCCCTATCCGGTGGCACGTCCGTACCCACTCACGCTATTGCGTGCATCACGTGTAAAACATTTTGAAATCCTTTGTTTCACATTTTTAAATCATTAATTTTCTCAAACTGAAGAGTCTATTGGCAAATTGTAAAACACTTAAACCATATAGACACTAAAAAAACTATAATGTGTTTTCAGATTCATCAGCGACGTGTGCGTGGGTCGCGTGCCGGCTGTCGTGTGGTACCACGCCACCCTGTTCCCAGTTCTCGACTCGCTCCTCTACTACTTCGTGCCGGCCTCAGCACTTCTGTTCGCCAACGGCCTTATCGTTGCCAGGCTGATGCTCGGCGTAAACCCGACCGCGACGGGTAGGGCCGTTGCCGGCAAGGTGGCGCCAGTGGCCCCGGGTAATAGTAGCGATATTGCACGGTGAGCTCTGATCTGGAAAGTGTTGTACGCGTATAGTGGCGAGTTGCTGTGCTGAGTCGGGGGTGGGGGTGGGGTCAAAGTGACTACCAATTCTGTAACCAGCGAAGTTGCACTGTTAGCGCAGGAAAACATTGCGTAAATACATGTACGACATGAGTCCTGCACGTGTACGCGATTGTATGAGTGAGTAAGAAGTTAATGTCATTGCCAGCATGGAATAGGCCCACTTTTAAGTTATCCTTTCATTGGAAAGGTTATTTTTTAAGCGACAAAATATCCTTTTCTATACATATCATTTGTTCGGAGAGACATGGAAACACAAAATATTTTGAATTCGATAAGTATTGGGGTCATAGGGGGCCTATTTCTTCTTATTCTTTTGAAAATCATAAAGCGTCGGAATGAAACAAAAATAAGGCACTATACTACTGTAGCGAAGTGAAGTTTTTTTGTTATTTAAAGGGACTTTCATAATCTCAATACTTTACTGATGCTGTTTTCGTATCGAAAATTAGGTTTGGTAATAACTTGTTTTCATGTATGCATGGAAGCTACATCAAACAAAAGTTTGTGTGTGTTTATCATGGTTAAGCAAATTTTATTTTAGTGATCCCAGCCAGGAAGCTCGTGGGTCACGTGGAGGTGGTGCGGGGGCTATGGACACACTAGAAACAACCCGAGCTATGCAGGCACACTCTTCTAGTCAGACTGCTGATCCCACAGAGAAACTTTCTAACGATCTTGGTGATATGGTGAAAACATTTAATGAACCGACCGATTTAACCTTACACCATCTAGATGGCGCTGATGACGCGTTGGAGAAATCTGTTGATGCTATTGTTGATCGCATGGTTAAGTCAACTGAACCCAAGAAGAACCTGCCGGGTGATGCTATTGACACGGCTGGACACCCATGCCACGAGCCCACTGATACCATCGGGAAACCCGCTTCTGAGCGTTCTGAACCCATTACGAAATCATCTGCCAACCTTATTAAAACAGTCGGGGAGTCTACTGCTGATCCAGGCAAACGTTTAACTCTGGGTAAACCTTCGGATGAAGCTATCGAACCCATCAGCCACGCTCCGACTGAACCTATTGAGAGCTATGGACAAACTTCTGCATCATTAAAAGTACTTATGTCGGAACCCTCTGTCTCAAGACCACTGAGAAG